>OZ038372.1:132847292-134047292 GCA_964036015.1 Leptarthrus brevirostris | reverse complement strand
ATCCAAAATTAAATCCTTGGGCTCTCTTGGATACGAAATTTTTCAAAGAAATAACAGCGATACTTTAATGATACTCATCTATAACAATTTTACCGACTCTTAATTTTAACAAAGCATATATTTCTTGTAATCTAATCGTACAGAATGCCAAATCTGTTAACTGCTAAAATATTAAGCCAACATACATGAGAAATTTATTAGTCTTTTGTACACTCAAAAAAGAAAGATTATATGTAACTATGGATAGCGTGATATCCATGTAAACTTACTTTTAGTAAGTCTGAAATGTTAATACTTTAAGTACCTCTGAACGTGCTCCTACAGAGCACTATTACAAGAACTAAACGTCCTTTTAAGCACATTCTAAATTTCCTATATTTAGTGATAGTGTCATTTATCTATGATGGTATATCCACAATGCTTAGCATACTAGATGACGAATAAAGGTCAGCAATCAGCTCGTAGACAATCAAAAACAAAGAGTCGGTCAGTGAAAGTGGGTTATCAGATCAAATCTACGACAAGTGGAACTCTCGACACAATTATAGGCTATGTCCAGCTCATTGAAAGAGATGCAGTTGCTGTAAAAATTTAAACACTTTGCAGTCTTATGCAGATTTAAGGGGGTATTCCGTAGTGATGGCTTCAAAAATTCGAAATTTTTTTTATTTTAGTTTTATAATCTCAACGTATTTACAATTGTAACTGTAAAGAACTTTTCCAATATCTCGAAAATTCAGCAAGTTATGGGACGTCAAAGTCGGAGCGCCGACTGTGTTAATCTCGGTGCACCCGGACCCCTGTGGAGCAGAGATGCCAGACGGTATGGAGCAAAAGTCGCCGAGCCGTGGCGCTGAAGTCGCCCAAAGTCATCCAAAGTCGCCGCGCCATTATTTGAAATCGCCCAAAAATCGCTTTTTGATTTTTTAATCAATCAAGTCTTTCAAATTGTTGTTTGTACAACTTTAATGTAATCTATGCTCCATCTTCTACCGCTCGACGTCCACGGCAAAAGTATAGCTGGAAGAGCTCTGATAACGGCCATAGCAGTATACTAAGGACCTATCCAGGAGGCTATCTGCAGGTGAACACCGACTACACCACCCCACTACTTAGTTTTGGTAAGGCCTTCTCCACAAGAATCCCAACTAGAGGAGTGTGGGAAGAGTAGGGGGATGCCACCGGTGCAGAAATATCGGTCTTCACGGATGGGTCTAAGGCGGAGGACGGAGTGGGAGCGCGGGTCTTCTCAGACTGCCTAAGCATACGCAGTAGGTATCGGCTACCGGACCATTGCAGTGTATTCCAAGCGGATATCTTGGCCATAGAAAGGGCGGTAGCACTAAAACAAGTCGTCCTAAAATGTAAAAAATAATTACGAATAATTAAAAATACTTTGATTCAAGAATGACTGCGTGAAAAGCAAGGCGTACCACTTTGTATGATTATACGCATGATTACATGATTGTATGTATACGTTTTATAGTATCAATCCATTTGAATAGCATATATGGGTCATTGTGAAGTCTAAGACATGATAGCCTTTTAAAGAAATTCTGTTTATTATTATTTTTATTTAGCGTAAAGTTCAACGCTCTCCAGTATTAAATTGTTAAAACATAAATAAATGGTTAAGTGCAAAGATGTTGTATCCCCAGTTTTTAATAATTTTTAGGCTTTTTTATAAAACAACTCCTATGGGTCTATATTTAATTTTGTCCAAACCAAATGTTGTATATCAACGAATAAAATAGTTTAAACAAAATAAAATAATTTTTAATTTTATATCTATTACGACATTTTGAAGTCGATGAAAATTAAACAAACCAAAAAACTAAAACAAAAGAATTTAATCGTCCTTCCTTATCATTCCGTGAGCTTAAACGTTCAGATAGTTTTATATATTACCTTCAATTGTGATTGGGTAGTTGTTTTGTTTGTTTAATTTGCACTGACTTCAAAATGTCGTAATAGATATAAAATTAAAAATCATTTTATGCTTTTGAGCGCTTTTAGTGAAGTCGGTTTATATTTTTTTTTTAAAACTATTTAATTTTTCACTTTTTAGTGTCTTCGTATATACGACTCGAACAATGCTGCTCGTAAGAATAAAGCAATTTCAAAAGTTTCAGAGGTAGTGCATTTTAAAAATTGGAAATAGAATTATCCAAATCCAGCAACATATTACGAAATTAGTCATGGTCACCCTTTCATACACTCACCTTAGAAAATTCTTATCATGACCCTATTGCGCCACCATACTCTATACAGCAAGAGAGAATTATCGTAGTCAGAGAATCATCGTAGTCACTCTAGGTACAAAATTGTTATCATTTATCAATCAGGCAACGTACTTTGTACAACTAAATCAATATCGGTCTATGCCTTATGAAGTTAGGCGCCGCCCATCCTCCAACTCTCAGCACAAGGCACCATTTTTGTCAGAATACAAATCAATACTCTATGAATTCAGAATCATCTACCAAAAAAATCATCCAAATCGGTTCACGCGTTACTAAGTTAGATTACCCACTCCTCTACCGCCCACCCCACTCTGGATCTACAGTTTTTTCATTATTAACAATGGGGGATGATACTCTATACAACAAACAAGAATTATCCAGTTAGGTTTCACCGCCCCCCCCACCCTGTTAAAATTGTTTTTAATATGGTACCAATCGGGGAACATACTCTACCCAAAAAAAGGATCAGCAAAATCGGTCCACGCGTTACAAAATTATTCCCCGCCATGCATAAAAAAAATAAGTGTCGAACATAGAACCTCTTTGTACTGTGCTTTAGTACGGTTTTTGTAAACTCTTAATAATTAAATATAGTGAATAAGTACAAAAAAGCTCGTTTTTCCCCTTTTATTTGAATTAATTCTTTCAGTTACAAAATTGAATAAAAGATAGCTGAAATTTTATTTATTTATTTTTACAGAAAATAGTAATTTAAAAATGTTCAATTAAAATTATTTGTTATTGTTTTTTTTATGATGCACCTTATGACAATTACTTTATAATTAAACTCATTGAATTAATTACAATATGTAATTAATAACGTCCAATTCTAATCTTCTAATCTTAAGGCACTTTTCAAGTTTATAAACTTCAAAAATTCGATTTTTTTTTCGCTTAATCAAATGTTTATAGTCTTAAGAATATATGGTTCAAGCCGTTTTTTGATAGCTGCATTATTTCTCCCTCAAAAGAGAGGTCAAAGGAGCAGCTGCTCCGGCCGATTCTTGCGGCTGCTGCGCGCAGGTATTCGGCAGCTCTTAGGTCGATCTAACAGGTTCCCTTAGGTATATAAACCTATGTATTTCATCTATTTTTCAACAGATGGCAATTTACATATTACTACCTGATGGTCAAAAAAAAAGTTAAAAAAAGCGTAACGAAATGACCAAACGCGGCGCGTCACAACTCACAATCTCCGGCGAGCCGAACGGCACCGTCAACTTTGAGATCAATTTGCCAGAGTTCCAGAATTTGAAACTGGTGTGCGCGATTGAGAGAAAACCGTTGAAGATTTTTTAGCGGGATTTTTTTTAGCTTCAAGAAAACTGTTTTCTTGATACCCTCACGGGCCGAAATTATTTTTTAATTTTTTTTATTATTTTTTACAGCCCCTCAAACACGAAAAAAATGGCCGAAAAAATTAGACTTTTTTTGACAGCGCGCTATAACTAAGAAAAAAAAACTTTCTTAAAACTTTCTCGCCGTGAGGGTATCAAGAATTTCATCTTTTTTCATAATCTGAAAAGGTTTTTTATTCCAGGTAAACCATTCGACCTGTATCGTGCACTCCAGATGGACGTGCGCGCCGTGAACGCGCGAGGTGCGGTTCACCCCACACGGCTCCCTTCATAAATTTTCGTTCGAAAAAATTCATATGTGTAGTTAAATATATGAACTTTATTGTAGAAAAAAAAAATCAAGGTCTTAATATTTATTCCCTGAACAAAAAAAAAATCAAGAAAATAGGCTACTTTTTCTTCTCGTAAACTTGAAAAGTGGGCATTTAATTTAAACCAACCAACAAAGTGATACTATTTCTAATATTGTTCAGATTTACCAAAATCTATTCATCTATAATTGAGCCACAGAACTACAGCAAGGTAACATGTGTGTAAAGCTACCACTTTTAATTAAACAATTAACAGGCCAAGCGTTTTTCTCCTTTATTTCCTTTAACACCCTTTTTGAAATAAAAGGCTTAATTTATTACGGAACGCTTCGAATATTCCCAACGACTAGGTACACCAAAAATTAAACCCTAAAGCTCACGTCACGTTGTACACAATGGATTAATTAAAAATTTTATGGGAAGTAGTTTTACACTATTCCGTCCCATTTCTATTGACGGCTGCCCAAGTCATAAATTTGCTTATTAGCTCATATCCTTCGAACCGTAATTAATTTAAATTCCAAGTTTATATGGTAGCATGCAATTTGCACAGGTACAAATTCCCATTACTTCTTTAGACTTGTAGTTTTCACGTGTAATGGCGGTCGTTAAGAGAGTAGGGAATTTGCTCTATATGGGAGTCTCCTGTGGAACGTTATGGCGGTTATGATGGTGTAAATTAGCCCATCAAAGCAGGACTTATGACATGACCTCATAACTGGTCGGCAATTTTACGTCAGCGGAAACTAATTACATTCTTAACAGGCCCTCATAGCCACTTCTATAGATCACTGGATCAAAAACAAGACCGAACGTTGAGGTTTTATCTATTTCTCGTTTATGAGCTATAAAAAGTCTGAAGAGATTTAATCCTGTCAAGGAGTTTTATGGCGGCGGTAGCTAGAGCGTTGGTCTGGGACTTAACCAAAGGGCAAATAAAATTGGATCAAAGGAGCGGAAATTGTTCTAGTATTTTTAGTAGATGCTCATAGGCTTTATGATGCAACAGATACTATCACCCCGTGTGAAAATGTTAAACCTCAAAGAGGACTGATTGCATTTTTTTACAGCAACATGTGGCATACTGCTCTTTTACAGTTTTGAATTTTAAAATCCTCTTCAGAGCATTTAAGTTTCAGTAAACACAGATATAATGTGAAACTGGGCTAATTCGTGTTCAGAGAGTTTAAATGAAAATTAATTAAAAGAGCTACTCATATCCTGATTAACTCATGTTTGACATATAGCAGATAATTAAAAACGAAGTTTTAAAACTTTCCAAAAAGGTGGTGCAATGTTGCCGTGAAAAGCTAAAGTAAAAAATATGGAATTTTTGAAGCTATGTAGGTACATGTTAGCTATTTATTAGAACAGTGAGAAGAGACTTACACCTCGTATAATAACTAACGAATCAAGAACTTTTACGATCTCTTGCTTTAAACGACTTTAAGGCGAATACAAATAAAAAATGATTTAGATAAAGAGATGAGCGATAAACAAAGATGTTGCCGTAAACTTAGTTTTACATCAATATCCGAGCAATACTTGAATAAAATTAACTGGGAAAACCGATTTTCTTCCATCAGATGAATTTAATATAAGCTTGTAATTTACGACAAAACCATAAAAATCACCTCGCAGTTCAGTAGTTTTGTAAAAGAATAAGGATAAAATAAGTTAGTTTTCGCTTTAATATAATTTTCTAAGTTCATTTTAGTATTTACTAAAACGATTTAAATTTTTGCCCATGCACGTACGAACTTCGAGAATATTATTTTTGATTTGTTTTCTTTAAATTTTGCCTTGGTTTAAATTTTACTTTATTGACTTCGCTTTACTTTAAATTTTAAAATTTTAACTTCGTTGTCTTATAACGTAATCTGTTCTGTTTCGGCTTTACTTTTTGTTTATTTTTTTAAGAGATTTGAAGAAAACAAATTCGTTTCTTTTCTTTTTAAGAAAAACGTGGCGTCCAAATAGTTGTTTTGATTGTTGTGAATGTAAATAATGAACGCAGTGCATAACCCATCCCAAACCTGACCTCAGCCAAATTACACCTGAAGTGGACGTAATGGGATACCTTATGATGCTATATCACAGTAATATTATTAGTAATTTATTTGGCCTGTATACAAAGATTGAAATCTTTTACAAAGGTATACGTTAAAACTTATGGAAAATTTACTTGGAAAAATATCAGAAATAATAGTGAATTAAAATTAAACATTAATAAAGAAATGTGCAAAAAAACTAATATAAACTGAGTACCTCTTTAAACAGCTCCGACCTACCAAGCCCCCTGACATGACTAGGAAGAGCATTCCATAATCGTGCAATATGAATGAAAAAAGAGCGCTGCCCAACAAGATGTGACGTTCAAGGAATAAGGAGGCTTCTATGTCTATTTGATGATAATAACTGCACGTGTTGAAACAAATATGTGGGAGATTTCGTACTTATTAGTTTGCGTAAAAAAATCAATGCTCTTAAAGCAATCTAGCTGATAACCAAAGTTGTCTCAGACCGCTGTAGATTTGCATAAGAGATTGTTTGACATGATCACAGCAACTCAACTTGCTATTTGAACGCACTCCGAGGCTCCGTGCTTCATTCGTATACTGAAGAAGTACTCCATTAAGGTATATGGGAGGAAGGTCTGGAAGAAGCAAGTCAGTCCAATAGCAAGCCATTCACGTGGACTTAGATGGATTCAACGTGAGTTTGTTTCTTTCTGCCCAAATAGAGATGTTAAGTCTGAGTTAAGTCTGTCTATGCAATCTTCAATTAATCCAATGGGTCTCGATAAGTAAATCTGTACATCATCGGCGTAAAGGTGTATGTTGACATCATGAAGAAAGTCAGGGAGATCATTGATAAATAGGCAGAACAATAGCGGTCCAAGAACCGACCCTTGTGGCACACCATTATATACACGTTCACATTTGGATATGTAATTTTCCACTCTGTTAAAAATTCTCTTATTAATTTGGCTGCAGAGGACAAAAATTGATAGTTCTTCCGTAATTTAGAAAGCAATAGGTTATGATTAACGGTGTCGAAAGCCTTGCTAAAATCAAGTAATACTAACGCTGTGAAATGATTGTTGATGTTGTGCAGTGCGTATATCTGTAGTTACTTTCAGCAGGGCTGTTTCGCAACTGTTTTCAGAGCGGAAACCAGACCGACCTTTAGATATTAACTTGTTTTCGTTAAGGTACTAATTTATTTGGTTGTTCACGAGTCTTTCGAGTACTTTACTGAGTACTTTACTGAGAAAACAAGCAAGCTAATAGGTCGGAAATCATCTGGAACTACTGGATTACGGCACTTAGGAAAGGGTAAAACTTTTGATTTTTTCCAGCAACGAGGAAACTGCGAGTAAGTTAGGCAAGAGTTAAAAATAAAAACCAAACTGTCCGAAACAATGGGGAAGAGCATTTTCAAAATTTTGGGAGGAATATCATCAGATCCGCATGCATCAGATTTTATGGATATGAGAGATTTGTAAACTTCATCCTGAGAGACACAGAGAAAACTAAAACCATCATTATTCTCAGAGAGCTGGCTGTCTACGAAACTTGAATGAGAAGATGGTGGATTTGAGACAGATGCAAAATACGAGTTTAAAACATTGGAATCCAGATTGCATATAGGTACATCTTTGCCACAAATTCCACTGTGCTTAAGGTTAGACCACAGTTTCTTAGGTGGAAGTGAAGGATCCAATATTCGGTCGAAATACTTTTCTTTAGCTCTCTCTACCTTTTTACTTACTGGATTCCTTATTGCCTTATAACGCGATAAGTCTTCTTCCTTTTGGAAACCCTATATTTACGGTAAAGATATTCCCTTTCAGCTATCATGTCATCAACATCTACGCTATGCCATGGAATACCTACAGTGGAGACGCATTTGATTCGTACTTGTCATGCAAATATGAAACGAGATTGTAAAAATAATCAAGTTGTTTATCAACACTTGCATAAGTCCGTATGTTTTCCCAGGGCAGTACTGCAGCTTCACTCAGCATTTTATCGATTTCCACTGCGTCATAACATCGGTATTTAACTGTTTTAATGCTCCTAGAAAATGAAACACTATAAGATATGAAAATAAAGTCGCGGTCAAAAGAGCTGGGAGGGGTAATTTGGTTATGATATCTAACTCTTTCCTTGTTTGATAAAAAGAAATAATCTAAAAGAGATGGGTTTTCGCAACAATAATATGTTGGAAGACCTTGGTGAATAATATTAAGAAGAAGTGAAGAAAATCGTCGACATCGCTGCTGCGACAAAGCAGATTCTTATTGAAATCGCCTCCAACGATTACGTTTGAATATTTTTGTGAAAACTGAGAAAGCGAATTTTCAAGCTCTTTGACATTTTCAATAATAAAAATGACGGGAGGGCAATAAACGACAACCAGAAGTACCCTATCCAAGATTGTGTCAACCTCAATGGCCAAGAATTCAATAGGACCAACTTTTGATGTTTTGACCACTCTAGTTTTAAAATCATCCCTGATGTACATTGCTACACCTCCACCTTTACGAGTGTTTGCAGAAAATGAATTAAGAGCAAGCAAAACAAATTAAAGTTAGAAAATATTCGTTAAAAAAGAATTTGAAAAATATGTCATGAAATAAATAAAAAATGATATGTTTGTTCAAACATATCATTTTTTATTTATTTGAAGAAATTTTTTTATTTATTTGCAGTGGTACCAACAGAAACGATCACTGGGTCGAATCTATTTACGGCTGGTCGGGCAGCTAAAGTAGCCACTCCCAAGCATTCTAAGATGGCGCTGCGAACTGTCAAGAAGGACAAAACTAAACAGAAGCTAAGGCGGCGAGGTTCATCCACAAGTCAGCATGAGCACCACAAGGGTGCTTCAGGCAAACCTGGCATCGCCCACAGCATGCAGGATTTTTCAGAACAACAGTTAATCCTGGCTTTAATTAAAGAGCCCTGAGTTTTCCGTGGCCAAGTCCGAGGACTCAACATCAATTGCTTTAAGTTTCTTTATCACAAGACAGAAGATAGATGATGTGCGGCTATCCTAATTGACAATATTGTTAAGTACTCCTCCATTAATAACTTCAATCGAAACGACAGTTCATCATAAGTTGCGATGCGAACGCTCACCATACTTAATTATCTAATAAAAAACATATTGACATTATTAATAGAGGTTGCAAACCTATTTTCATCAATGCAACCATAGCAGAGGTGCTAAATCTCCCTCTGGCTAGCAGTGTCCTGTCTGAATTTAGAAGGAACTATTAAGTCTCAAATGAAGCTTCGCTGTCAACACATCCGATTCGACGTTCTGAGATCATTTTAAGTACTTTTATCCACAGGAAAACAAACTGGGATACTTTCAATTCTATTGTGTGCTTACATGCTAGCTTCCAAAATTAGCTCGAAAGAAAGTAGTTGGGGAATTTATTCCCAAGTAAGGTAATAGGCCTCTAGAGCTACCTAAATCTGTTAGGCCAATTAGTCTCGCATTCTTCGTACTTAGGGCAATTGAAAGACCGGCAGAACTTCATATTAAGTGCAAACTGGACAATCATCTCCCTTTCATGCTACTCAGTTTGCCTACACAAAAGGTAGATAAACATTGACTACCTTACACAATCTTGTTAGCAGCATTGACAAAGTACATCACAATAACTAAATGGCATTATGTGGCTTTTTTGACACAGAAGGTGTTTTTGTCAACACAAGGTAAGGGTCCATACATAGAGCTCTCGCCCGGAGGGGTCTGCATTCTCATACTGTTAAATGTGTGGATGCTACGCTAAAGGAGCGAAAAATTACTTCCGCTCTTGGTAATACCTCTGTGTGGATTATGGCTGTTAAAGTGTACCCACAAGGAGATGTAATGTCATCGTTGCTCCGGTCGCTAGTAGCAAACAACTTCTTAAATCCCCTTAGTTAGCTTGCTCACCAGTCGGAAACGCGTACGATCTTGCAATTGTTATTACGACTGTCACTGCTCTAATAACCTCAGCTCTGTGTACGTTTACCAAAAGATGGAGTAACGAAGGCCTCACTATTAACCCCACTAAGGTTGTTCTTGTACCATTCAACAGAAGGCACTATTTGAGCCTTGATCAAATTTCAATCCAAGGCTTAATTGGAACGCTCACCTTGACTTCAACCTAAACGAGGCTAAGCGGGCCCTATGGCTCTGTCGAAAACTCTTCGAAAGGACTTGGGGTCTCATCTGCAAGATGCGTTCTTGGTTACACAATACGATTGTAAAACCGTTTGTCACTTACGCCTAAAGTTCTACAACGGACGGCAATCGGCAAATGTAACAAGCTTCAGCATCTGGCGTGACTTTCCATAACAGCATCAATAAGGACTTGTCCAACAGCGATAACTGAACACACTCCCTTGCATACCTCTATTAGGAAATCGGCTATAATTAGCGCCCTGTGAGAGCAACTTACATCAAATATGCTGGCTGGAGACAGTGGTCATTTCGACAGCCTTTAGCGCATTATTGTGCACTATATCGGACCAGATGACCAAAGAGCTGAACTTTGGTAAAAAAATCAGAACTCTCTTTTCTCAATGAGCAGACTGGGACTGCGGTTGTTCAAGTTTGGACCCCAATAGTCTGGTTGCTCAAAAATGGAATATGAATTGGTGCCGGTGTCTTTAGACCCAACACTAGGGTTTCAATTGTATTGGGTAGTGGGCCCAATGTATTTTAATCCGAAACCTGTGCCCTTATCAATGTCACAAATGGACTCAAAGAGGCTGATATATATATATATATATATATATATATATATATATATATATATATATATATATATATATATATCTTCCCTGATAGCCTAGCAGCCCTCGAAGCTCTATCGTCGTGTTCTTTTTCCTTAAGGCTTTCGAAGGAGTGCTTTGAAATCCTCCTGGCCACCCATAAAAAGGTCACGCTTTGTTAGATAACTGGTCACTTAATGTTGCAGGAAAGCAAGACCTTCGATAAACTGGCCAGGAATGGCTCTTATTCTCTGTGCCACGGTCCGAGCCCTTTTGCAGCCTTACCTTGAAGACTAGACAAGGGGTCTACTGGATATATGTCCCCAGGCTTATCCAGGCTAAGGTAGTTGTTAGACCCAATACATATAACGATATCACCGCCTTAAGTAGTGTAGGTTGAGTTATCATCTAAACAGGATACAAAGGTCTATCCAGTGAGACGGAGAGCAGGCTCCGAAGAGGATTAAACAACTATGCGCATAATGAGCTTTTGTCGTGCCTTGGCTGAGAAGGAGGATCTTTAAAAGGTATACACGTTACAAAAAAAAAGAATCATCCAAATTGCTTTACACGTAAAGAAGCTTTCTCCTTATTAGGGTTGCTTTTCTGTGCAAATGGAGTACCTCAGAGATTCAACGTTGGACCTATGTTCCTTAAAATATTTCTATTATTTTGGCTTGAACTGGGTTGTTCGAATTTCGAGCTGTACTCGTAATAAACAATCTTTCATTCGAATCTGTGGAACATTCAAAGATTCGTCAAAAGACTGATTACTACAAAAAAATATGTCTTAAAAAATAGTATTATATGTAAATAGCGGCAAACTTAAAGAACTAGGAATAATGATACGTCATCTCCAGTAAAAGCTGGCTCTTCAAACGAGGCCTGGAAAAGCTTAGGTCCACGTCAGTAAAGAACTCGTTGCAGAGGCGAGACATCGATGTTATAGGCCCGTGCGTACCATAAAGCGTTCGGTGGCTAGAAAATCGTTACTCCTGAGGGAACGGGCGGGAATTAATCGTTCCCTGCAATAAATCAAAAATGAAAAGAATTTTGGCAATATTGCGTCTCTTCTCAAGGGCGTCAAGAGAGATTAGTCTCGGACGGCTAAGCATGATAAGAAAGACCATGGAGTACAAATCTTAAAAACCATAATAATATTTATTACCTTAAAATTGCATGCCAGTCTCCATGATAATCTATGGAAAATTCTCTTTCTCCCCAAAATAGTATAAATTCAAAATTAACTAAAAAGTTAGTAGTATATGATGAATTTTTTGAAAGAATTTTGGAACAACCCATAGTTTTATTGTAATTCAAATATTTATTTTTAGCTTTCTAATGCGTTTTTATAATATATGTTTTTTTAAGTTAGTTGATGTTTTGTTGTTAAATATTTAACAGTTCTTTTCTAAAACAGTCTAATAAAAAATCGAAAAACAAACGGTTGTGCCAGCAGGGGAACACCAATGAAGCAGATTTAATTAATACCTTAAAAGTTCGTAATCATTAATTGTTTATTTCATTAAATTGCACTTTCCTGCAGATATTGAAAATGGGTTTTCCACAGACGGTACCGAGTTCCTCTACCACAGGAACTCAATGTGCAACAATACGGTTGATGCATCTATCAGAAGTCAGTTCCAATTTGTCGCCCGAAAAACCTCATCTGTCCAATTACTTGAGTCATTAACTTTAAAAATCACCAAAAGCATTTGCCAATGAACTTTTGTTCCAGACAGAAAGTCAGCAGCAAAGAAAAGATGAATTCGTTCAGGATATTTTGTCTTCCGAAAGCAAAAGTTTTCCACTCGTTGCAATTTTCCTTCCCCTTCCGAACGACATGAATCTGTAAGAGCTTTTCGACGTATTTCCGGATTCCGAAAAGTTGGTTTCCCGGAGTCGATTACAGTTCACCTTATGTTAGTCCACACCTCATTATTTTGGTTTGGATGGAGATTAACGTTAAACGTCTGCCGTTTCATTGTTGTTGGAATTCTTTGTTGTTCAATGCGTTATGCATGAGTATTGCTCAACAATAACAAGAACTGTAGAAGACTTCAGAAATGCCGCCATCATTCGTGCGCTTTGCTTAATTGGTGAAGACATTATGTGCGCATATAACAAACTCCGTTCGGAGAAGTTTTTCCATGTGGAAAAATTTAACAATCCCCTTTTCAACTCGTTATTATACACCACCTATAATATTCTAAAGACGTCTCTGGTTCTAACGCCTTTTATTCTTGATCAGTGAAAATTACTCTTATGTGAATTCACATGAAAACGAACAATAAAAGGAATTGGTAGGCGGACGTCTGGATAATACTTTTCCAGACAGAAAACGTCTCTAGGACCAAGATGACTATAATCAGATTGCGAGTGTCCTGGTTTCACCTCATGGTGCCCTGGCTGCCGGAACTTTTACCCCACCGACCACCTTTAATGGAATTATAATGAATCTTGCTGCCAGAATAGTGTAACACTTTCCAGATACGAAACTTTCAAGATTAATCAAAACTGAAATTTCAAGAAGTTGTCAGAACTGTAAAGCACTTTCAATTATTACCGTTGCTGATTCTATAATGCGATTAGAAGCAAACTATTTGAACTTTGTAATTATCTCGCAACGAGAAAGTTTCCTATATGGATTAATCAAAGATGTTAAATTTATGAGTTCTTCGTGTTTGAAACGGAACGGGATGCCGCAGGGTTTACCAAGAAGAGGGATTATGAGTAAGAGATCTTGCAGATGTGCTTGATTAAAAAAAATCCTTTGAAAACTAGAGTTTCTACATCGTAGAATGTTCTAAGTATTGAACATGATTGTCCTCTTATCCTTCAGAAAATTTATGAAGCTGCTGGTTATATACTGGTGAATAGTACATTTTGTAACGTATGGCAATTCAGGTTACTGCTGGTGAATATATTCCCGGGAAATAATTTACAAATTACATAAACGAAGTAATTTTAAAATATATGACTTGATTGAAGTAACTTTCACCAAAATTGAATTTAATCATATCATAATGACGAATAATTTATTTAAATAAATAATAAGGGTCTCAAAACAGAATCGTGTGGCATACCAACTTACAAACTAATACATCTTTATAGAAACGATGAAGTAAAATCGCGTAAAGTGATCACCTGAAATAAAAGAAAATTTAAAATCAAAAATTAAATTATTATTAAAATAGTAATTTGTAAAAAAGAGGTGAACAGCAAGTGGGTTGGTAGGTCAATGAACTTATCCGAGTTACATATTGTATTTTATACTAAATGACGGATTAAAAGTACGTCAAAAAGAAGGTAGGAAAACAGGGAATATAAAAGGGTTAACAGGTTACTAAAGTAGAAGCGCCTGCTCAAATTAAAATTACACATTCAACATATATAGGTTGGATGTATGATGCGTCCTTTTAAGGGATTTGCTTTCTTCCAAGTGGAATTCGAAGGAATTTCCCTGTTCCATGTGCGCTTTATGTACTTGTGTAGAGTTTGCACTAAAACAATACGCAAATTAAAGGTGCTGTCGTTGGCGATGTTTTACAAGTGAAAGATAATGAAAAGAAAAAAATAATGTTGATAAAAGTACTCAACGCTGAGGTACACCGACATTTATTTCATAGGAATAAAATAGAAATCTTTCTAGTGTAGTGTAACATGTATTGAACGGTGCGGCAAACACCTTCAATCCATTTTAAGAAGTAATGGTGAAAACCACATATCCGAAATTTAGCTAAAAGTACAGCCTGCTAAACTTTATTAAAAGCTTTTGAAATACCATGCGATGATTTTGGACACACCAAACTTATGAAGGCTTCTAAGGCTGCGTCAGAGCAGTAAGTGAGTCTCCGTTTGAGCGGCCAGTACATAAGCCGATTGTTTTGTGTCAATTTATTTCATCAACTAGAAGTTTGGAATCGAAGTAATGCAATGCAATTGGTCTGAAGCTAGAATGATCTCCTACTTCTCCTTCCTAATTTGAACGCAGATGGAAGTACTCCTCTTGAGTCTGTTATGTTAAAAACTTTGCTCCGTGATTTAGCCAAAGAAAAGGCGAAAGGAAAAAACCATCTATCTCTAGGTTTGACACATTCGAGGTTGAAGAATATTATAAAAACTACCTCTTGACTTACATATATTCCATGAATCTCTAAGCATATGATTCAATTCCTCTGATGGGCGCAATTTATATGCATACGAGACTGCTTCTTTGTATTTAATGGCCCTAGAAGCAATAACATATTTCATAAAGGAGAATATAATAGAGGAAATCAATCTCTTCACCTTCATTTCCATACTGGACTCTTTGATTAGCGTATTGAAAAAGAGGTTCTGTCAAGAAACCCATGATACTACACTCCGAGATACACCACTATAGCAAGGAGTTAAGCAGCAAGTGAGAAAGCGAACCAGCGTAAAATCATATCGTGTTTTCCTAACTAAAATCCGGAATGGTGAAGGGAGAATTCAATTTGCTCTGATTCAGGAAACAAATAGGCGATACAGAGAAATGCCTACCGGCAGACTTCAGTTTTACAGATTGGATACTGTGGCTCAGTGAGGATAATAGATAACCTACTATTGGAAACTTTTCAAAACTGATAAGCAATCGTTTTGTAATTCCAAAAAACTGTACATACAAGCGCTGTTCTTCTAAACTATAATAAAAAATAAAAAATCAGGCCTAATATGACTCCATACAAGTTGCTTCAGATGATTATGCCATTTATAGAACAAAAAGACTATAATAGACAGTGGATAGAGACAATTATATGTATCAGTTCTCAAAATGTGGTTATGATTATTATTTCTGAAGGCACCCAGAAATAAGAAACCCTGCCTATGGGCATAAATTAACGCATTTCAAAACCGATTAGACACTTGCCTATTTTGCGATATCAGCAATGGAATTCAACATAATAGAAGTCATGAGAAGTGGTGATGCTGAAATTAAACTAAAATGAGAGAAATGTGTTGTACCCTAAAATTAAAGTAAGAAATGGGAATGGGAACTCTGACATTAAAACCATTGTTATCTTATTCAAAAGGGCACGTGGAATTTCGTTCCTTCTAAATAAAATAAATATTAAAAGCATGTCTAAAACTGAAAAGATGAAAAAGAAAAGAAAACAATAAACTGAGTGGAGCATTAAAAAGTAAAATTGTCTTCTTTAGTACGGATATGATTCCATTTTGTCCTCCAAATTTTCATTTAAACCCTTTTCAAAGCTGGATAAGGGCTCAAAGAAAATCTTCTTTGCAGATACCAACCTGTAATTGCCTCAACTACGCAAAAAGAATAAACACAGCATCCGAAACAAAAGAAGATGAAAAGAATTAAGTGCCAGGTTCTTTATATCAGCAGGTCTTCAAAAGTGTTTAAATGGAGCTTTCTGAAAATTACACAAATTTCCTCCAACTACAAAGCAAGTCTAGAGCATTTTGTGTAAAGTAAAAGGAAGGAAAGGTTAATGAAAATTTTAAGGTTTTGCCATGAGCTAATTTGTACTATCCCTAACGTATGCTGCCACGTCCACATCCAGTACTGGCCTCCGAATTTGTTAAGAAGACTTACTGTAGTAGGAAAAGTAAGATAATCCTTAGATAATCTAAGTGACCCATTTCCAGAGTAACTGGGTCATAAAAAAGGTCTAAAAATTATTGACTGATGCTAAACTTAACAAATTGATTTTCTAGGTAGACTACGTTCCAGCTACCAACATTAATTGGAACAATTTTATAGTGGTGACAGCTTTTGTAGTGTTTCTCTCAATCGATACAGTGAGCTGGAACCCTTGTGAAAATAATAAAAGCAAACTTTTGATATAAAAAGTAAAGAAACAGAGAGAAGACTTTCACGTAAGTTTTAGGAAGGATGAAGGTCACTGAACTTATCGAAGAAGCGTGCCTTAGGAAAAGGAAGTTAAGCCAAAAAAACATTTAATCCTAATATTTCATAGGGTGTCTTCCTATTCCTCATTCCTAATTTATCATATTCCTCATTGATTTTAAATTCCATTTATCCCAGTCGGAATTTTATTAAGTTATGAAAGTATCATGCAGGATTACTTTATTGAGTACATGTAAGAAATTCGAGCGTAAAATAAAAAGTTACGGGAATCTGAAAAGGAAGTACTTTTGAATTTAATTAAATCAAGAGAGTTAGTCCCCCCAGGGTTTTAGTCAATATTAACAATGAACATCGCGCTGGCTATTCACCCTTCGAATCTTACTGACGGAGACCCATGGTTTGCGACAGAGTAATGCCGAGGAGAATACCAACCATCATCCCAGTGCGAGTCGGAGAGAACATCATGCAAACAAAACCGGCGATGAGGTATCTCGACCCGTTCGACACCAAAATGGGGTTTTTCCAGCAGATAAGGGAAGCGGCAGACAAAGCAGCAAGGTTAGTCACATCGCTTAGCAGGCTGATGGCGAGCGTGGAAGGTCCAAATTCGAGCAAACGGCTCCTGATATCAATAGTGCAGTCGATATTGTATTATGGTGCTGAGCTATGGGTATAAGCCCTAAATTAGCAATTGTACAGAAAGAGACTGCTTCAAGTGTCAAAACGCACAGCGCTAATGTTGGCCTCAGTATACCGAATTTTCTCCGAACTTGCCTTTCTGGTGACCGCGGGAGTCGTTACTCGCCAAGGAACGATCTACAAAAAAAGAAAAGGGCAAGCCAGCGCTGCACTGAAAACAATGCACAGCAAGGCTAATCAGAGCAGAGAGAATAGAGATGTGGGTTAATACTTACCCCAATTTCTGAGAGAACAGTATCTTTGTCAAGGTAAAAGAGCGTCGTCGGCGTTCCTCTACTGCCGACACCTCAGAGCACACTTTGACTGCCAGAGATGCGCTCCCTAAAAAGGAGCGCTGAAAGTACACCTAGAGTGGTACTCCTTGCACTATAGCTCAGGAAATGATCGCGAATGAAAAAACCTGGAAGAGGACAGCCAAAAAAAATAATCTGAACAGGCTTACTGTTCCCATACGGAGTCAGAACAAGAGGGTCATCTTTGGGAATTCCACGTGGCTGAAACAAGACCAACTTTGATTGGATCCCCTCAATACGATCGATATTCCTCACGTAAAAGGTGGACCAAATGATGATCTTTAGATCACATTTTGATAAAATCCAAGGCTACGGTAGTTTCATGAACTATTGAATTAATGTGCCCCTAGTATAAAAATGTATGTACATGATCACACATTTTACAACTTTAAAAAAAATTATAAGCATAAGTTCTGGAAAACATGGAGGATATGGAAAAACTATATGTTCTAAGTTATTACGTTTAGAAATCGTCCTTGTGGTAACATGAGGCATGGTCGGAACTTCTACTGGTGCTTCCAGTTATTGTCGTAGAGGACCCATTTTTGAAGGCAGCTGACTAAGCAATGCAAAAATGGCTCCCTGTTTTAATACAGACGTAAATATATTGCAACCGGGCTTTAATTGGTTTCGTTAACTCACCTGATAGGAACCCGCTTATCGAGTTTTCTTGCCTTATTTACTCAGCATTGAGGCGACTTATTGTTGCAGATGAACATTGAAATGCTATGCTAATTCTACACAAGTTGTGCGAAGAGTGGATTCCACTATAATTTTTTAAGGATTCTCTAACCAGTCTCTGACATTTGAGGCCACCAGAACCAAAGTGGCCCAAAATGCAAAAATTTTTAATTTTGAGATTTATAGGAAAATTTGATAATAAAAACAATCTAATTTCAAAACCAGTTTCAAATTAAACGTTTTTTATTTCAATTATACCATTATTGATTCTTTTACATTGGCCCACGTAGTCATACATTTTTATATAGGTAAATATTAAATGCTTAATACCGTAGTGGCCCATGTGTATTTGGGTCACTCTGATTCTGGTGGCCTAATTTCACCCGGCTCATTTGAATGTCAAGGTCCAGCTATTTATTGCCAAATACGTTTTTAATTTCTTTACAAACCCAGAGGCGGAGTTAGATCAATTGGTTGAGTGGCAAGATCACCACGCCATGGTACTATGGTTCGAGACTCGGTCTCTCCATGAGTGTTTAATAAGAAATAAAAAAAATCTATTTCGCCTCTGCTAGCTCGCAGCAATGCAAAACTAAGATATTTAATTTCCCTTATTCCCCACTGCAGCAACGACAAACAAAATAGTTGCATCGACTAACACCGCTTGGGCAAGTCCATTTGCTGTGAAGTGTAATTATCAAGTAAATAGTCTGAATGAATTGAATTGACATCACAGGATCTGATACGATATCATGAGCGTAAAAACATATACCCGGTTAGGTGGGAACACTATACATAATGGGTGACACTATATAGATTTCATCATGCAAACCCGATTTGGGATAAAGTAAGGGAGAAAAGGCAATTCACAGATAAAATATTGAGTTCTAGGATGGATACATCAATAAGAGTAAGTCTTCTGCTCTCTCTACTGCAGCTGAATCTAGTGTACACACCAAAGCTGTGCAACCGTGCGGAAGGTTTTAACTGTGCAGATAGTACAGGAAGCCCGTATAGATTCATTAGAGCTGCCATCGGATCCTTCTATTCAGACCATGCAATGGAGTCAACACATGTACGCCATACACTGCTTCAATATCTCCAGTCTGAAGGAAGAAAATTTATTTCTGTATTCAGAGCGTGCTCCAATCCTCCCGAAACAGGGCAGTCTTAAGAATTTTTATTAAAGCTTGAGTGCTTTAATGCGAAATGCTCTGACTTCGTAATTAAGGTTGAGAAAAATCGATTGACTTTTGATGCTGGTGCAGTGCTGCAGATTTAAGGATTGATTCAGTTGAGATTTGGTTTTTCAATGGCTTTTTAAAAGCTTGCAAGACAAAGTACTTGCGGTAATTAATTTTCTGCAACGTTTGTAGGTTTTTCAGAGTTTGTTTTGTGTTAGTTTTGAATAAAAAAGTTGTTTTAATGAAGTCCCATTCAAATGTATCTATAACAAACCAGCAACTCATTGCTTACAAAAAATCATTTGAAAAAATCTTGTCAAGGTCTAAATTTTAGTTAACTTTCTCGCAGAGTTTGTTTCAAAGTTTCAAAATTGACCATTTGCTAGAAACAACGAGTGTAATGCACTAAAAGTTAATGATGGTAAAAATCTTCAAGAATGCTAGACCTATATCGTGATTTTAGCTCCATCAGAAGAATGGTCTAATGCGCAAACTTTACTTTTTCCTGAGGGATGCTCCGAGTTAAGACAATCAAAAAGTTTTCTTCGTTCTGGAGAAAAAATTTTCAGGACTGAAACTTTCTGTCTATAAAATTGGAAACTTACTTGAAAAGTAATTTGAATATTATGAATGATTAGTTTTCTCATTACGCGGAGCAACTTTATCCTTTCAGTTTATAGCTAGACGCGGTTGCAGCTGTTACAATTTCCGGAATTTCTATCAAAATATTCTATCTTTGTGTAGTCACTGTAAACCCGGAAAGTGGAATATGGAATGCAAAATCTGGTGGTCTAATAAAATTTTAAATCAGCGTTAAATTGTGGTTTTGGAAGTGTTTCGAGGGATATATCTATTATAGTTGGAAGCAGTAAAGTAATTAAACCTTTTATCAGTTAATGTCTAAAGTTATCAATATTTTTCAGGGAACTTTAAACAAAATATTTAAATTTCTGTCTTTGTGTTATATGGTTTACAGGAAATAAATATTTCCCTTTTGTACAGTAGTATACATGACGGGCTGAGAGTAAAAGTGACCTATTTATAAGGTTCAGGCAAAAGTGGCTTAATAAATGTTTCGCGCAAAAACGAATCGCGCGAGATTCCGGGGAAAAACGAATCGTAGAAAATTTCCGGGCAAAAACGACTTAACTACTTAACTGCATTAACTTTGCATTACTTTTTGTAATTAAATTGTTTTTGCCCGGAAATTTTCTACGATTCGTTTTTGCCCGGAATCTCAAGCGATTCGTTTTTGCGCGGAACATTTTCTAAGCCACTTTTGCCCGAACCTTATAAATAGGTCACTTTTACTCTCAGCCCGGCACATATAGTGGCAACTGGCATTTTGTTAACTTTTCTTTAAGAAGCGTTTTAAATTGTCAAAAGGCAAAGTTTCTGAATAAGAAAAATCATCGATTTATACAATTTTGAAAAAATTAGTATAATTTTAGTGTCGAAGCTTTCAAAGGAATGTCAAACTATACCTAATTTGGTTAATGCTGTCTGTACCTCTGTTGATAAAGCGTTACTTGCAACTACTATATATTTCTTTACACGCTCTATACCTGAACATCACCATTTTTAATTTCCTTTCGCCTGTGTTTCTTAATGGTTAAAGATACTTTACTAAACCGATCCTGTAAAGCAACACGTTGGCAATTTCTTTTGTGACGTTTCATATTAGGATGTTTCTTAGGTTCCTGCTTAGAATATATTGCTACCGA
Source organism: Leptarthrus brevirostris (assembly GCA_964036015.1). Classification (NCBI taxonomy): domain Eukaryota; kingdom Metazoa; phylum Arthropoda; class Insecta; order Diptera; family Asilidae; genus Leptarthrus; species Leptarthrus brevirostris. The sequence continues at coordinate 134,026,163 of OZ038372.1, read as the reverse complement.
AACATTTGGTGTTACTTTCCTAATTCGGTTCTCTTTTTCTTGGTGGCTATTGTTTGTTCATACCTGTGGGATAACCTGCTTCTCGCCTTTTTTATCGATTTACCAATTTAGCCTGGATGCAGTCCGCCTCGCTTCTAATATATATTCGAACTTAGTGCGAAAGTGATGCGTTCCCGCAATCGAGTTGACAAAAAGTCAAGGGAAGTCAAAACAACAATATCATGATTAATCGATGAAAGGCCTTATTAAGCCACTTAAAGATACAGTCAAAATGTTTTTTAGCCTCAACGACAAATAAACACAAGCTGGAAAATTAATGAAGATTAGGTAGTAATTGACTCACATTTTCTAAACCATGCCGAAAAGAACCCAGAAACATTTTATAGTAAAAAAACATCGCAAATGAAAGCCCTTACATACTCAAAAGCTCAGATTCACAATGTGATATTGTGTATTGTATAACATTTGCTTTCCTTTTTTTCGTAGTCGGATAATTCTGAAGTGCTTCAAAACAACAGAAAAGATTTCACAAAATATTGAAAGATTGAATAAATATAAAAGTTTTGTTAAGAGAAGGAAACGTTGTATCTCTTTGCAAAAGCAGAAGGAAGACTCTCTGGCCCAGATGCGAGACTACTTGTCAACTTAGATATCTGCTTCAGTAAAAGCGCGTGTATGCCATCTGCTAACCTAATACTAATTGCATACAAAAGGCTTATTAAGCTTAAGAGTTTAGATCAAAATAATCTAGAACTATATCCGAGTCACACCATATACCTTTCTTTACTTATTTATTTATTAAAAAAACTGATTCGCTTAAACTGGCTACTAAAACAAAAAATACAGAGTATTAAATCCAAACTAATCGCAATACAGAGTATTTAATCCAAACAGCACAATCGTAAAAAGGAGGGACATAGAAGTAGTAGGCTCGTGTTTTCGATGAAACGTTCGATGGTATGGAATATGCAGAAATTCGGTGCTTCTCAAGGACCGGACCGGAATGGAAACACCTACATCATTCAGCAATTTGGTGGAGTTGATCGTCCCCTGTAGTAAATCATACAAATCATACAAATACAGAGACTCAAGAGGGATCAGAGCGAGCTTAAGAGGATAATATGAAAGGAAGAAAGGACCGTGCCTGGGAAGCCCGCGGAGATCGAGAACCTAAGGAATCTGCGCTGAACAGTCTAGTCCTGGTTAATATGAACGGCGAAATAGGGATCCCGTATCGAACAAGCGTATTCCAGAATAGGTCTAACGAATTTGCAGAATAGAAGCCTACTTAAGTAGGGATCGTCAAGCTCCATGGAACAACTTTTCACAAATCCACTCATGGAATTAATCCTAATTACTACGAAGTCCATGTGATCTTCGAAAAGTAGACGGGAATTAAGAACCACCCCACGTCCATGAGTCGGTAAAGCTTGCTCAATATACTTCCATCCCAAGAATAGTTAGAGAGAATGGGACTCCTTCTGCAGGTAAAAGTCATTACGGTGCACTTTTTAGGATTAAGGGAGCGCCGGTATCTGAAGTGCTAGTCATGTAAAATCTGACTGTTGGTTTTCAAAAGAGAACAGTAGTAGTCGCAAGGGAAAGTTTTGCCATCTCAGGTACAAAACAAGATTTTGGAGTTCCTCAGAAGCAACGAGACATCATTATTAAAAATGATAAAGATAAGAGGGCCGAGAAAACTACCCTGAGGCACCACGGTAGGAACAGAAATTTCATGGGTAAAAGGATAGCCTATCAACAAGCAGCTACTGATACCCGAGCAGATGAAGCTTGTTAATGAGAATCCCGTAGTAAATTCTGTCACAAGCCTTATTAAAATCAGTGAATATGCAGTCGACCTGGAAGCCTAACTCATTTGGAGCGAAGTAGTATGCACGAATTCGGGAAGGTTGGTAGTAGTGGATTTGTTCTTGATGAAGCTATGCTGGAAAGAGCTAATGAATGAACTGCAATGAAAACGGAGCACCTTATTATTTAAGGCCTCGATCACCTTCGAAAAATTGCACAAGTTGTCACGAAACGCCGTCATTCATTAGGGCTTTTTTTATTAACAGCTGTACAACATCTAACCAAAAATATATACATATTTCAAAATAAATAATTCAAAACAATTTATTATAAGTAAATTCAAGTATTTCTACAAACCTGCTAAAAGATATAATCTGGCTACACTAAATCTTCTTTTCGACCATTCCAGTCACTCGAATTCGAATTGCATTTGAGAACTTCGCATGCAAAAACACCCACCACCAGTGCTGATCATTGCTGGTCGTCCAAAAGCATCTGTCTGCTGATTTTTCTTATCACCATCCAGGGTCGCCAGATGTGGCGATTTTTCGCCAAATTGGCGATTTTTCATCAGATCTGGCGACAAAAAATATGAAATTGGCGATGGCGACTTTTTTGGCGATTTTGGGCGTTTTTATGGCGATTTTTCTTGAAAGAAAAATTGACAGATTATTTGCCTTTCAAAAATTAGTCAAATATTCCACCTCAAATAAAAATACGTAAAAAATATTTTCTACAGTTTTACAAATGTAATATAAATCATTGTAGCACAGCAATTATCCTCCAATTAGCTCAGTTGCTAGGCGTGAGTTACAGTTGACGGGCTGAGAGTAAAAGTGACCTATTTATAAGGTTCGGGCAAAAGTGGCTTAGAAAATGTTCCGTGCAAAAACGAATCGTGTGAGATTCCCGGCAAAAACGAATCGTAGAAAATTTTATTTTCTAAGCCACTTTTGCCCGAACCTTATAAATAGGTCACTTTTAGCTCCTCAACAGAAAATTGTCGAACCGCATCCACAATAAGTCATCTATAACGGAGTCAAAATCCGATTTATTGTACCCAAATGTATTATACAATCCCTGCAAAACGATTCAAACACAATTGAACTTCTAAAAGATAATAAGGTGCAACGAGCGTTGGATTCACTGATAAAAACAGCGTTATTATCAACAATTGCAAATCACTTTAACTTTATGTAGACAATAAAATACATTTTATTGGAAGTCTATAATTGTTTTGCGTTTTTCCCGAAACTATTTGATATTTGGCTCGAAGATATGTAGGAATTGGTGGCAGAATAACAGCCGTGTAGTTAAATTTTGATGTTTGGGTCTAATTTTCATTGGGGTGAAATGGGAATCAAACGAAATTGTTTTTAATGTCATCGAGTGGGATGAAAGATTGTAAAAACGAGTTCAAAAACATAAATGTCCTAGCAAAAGTCATTATAAGTGGCAAGCAACATTCTGGTAACGATTGCTGGACTAACCAACGGAACTTGGGGTATGTAATTGAAGAAATTACTCGTACAGTAACACAGCATATTACATACCCAATAAAAAAACAATTTATTGTAATATTATCGCGATAAGCTAAATGATGTGACTATTTGCACTTACGTGTACTTCCGTGTCTACACGTATTCGCCACTTTGATTTCCACTTTGTTATTTTGGCGATAATCATGGCTACAAAAAAGTAATAGATTGGCGATTTTGGCGACTTTTTAGTGTACATTTGGCGATACTGTCTGCGTAATGTCTGGCGACCCTGTCACCATCAGTGCCTCTTGGTTTGTCGGCCAAGATTCATCGAAAGGAGCTATACATAGTTTTTGGCGAGTTTGAGAAATTCAGCATTAGAACTACTCATTTACCGTGACCGTGTACTGGCAATCTTTTTGAAACAGGGTATAGTCAAGTTGCAAAAATCGATAGAAATAGTATCACAGTCAGAATCATAGAACGAAGTAAGAAAAAAGTGGCCACATCAGCTGGATCGTTGGTCTCGCGATCACTAAACCGAAGAGGGAATCAGTAACCGTCGACGTGTATTTTAGAATTTATAAAACTCCAAAATTATATAATGTTGAAAAGCAGAGTGGATCTCGTTGTAGGTCGTCTGCAGATCGAGAGAATATCGAAGGTAGAGGTTGTAGTATGCCTGATAGTCTGCTTCGCACGTAGAGGAGCAGAACCTTTTTGTGATATCTAAGGAATCCCTCCATCTCCGAAAAGGAGACCGGAACAGATTGAGTAAAACAGGAGAGAGCAGAGAGCCAGGTCAATGTCGAGTTCGGCAAATACGAAAGCAAAGCAATTCTGGAGTTGTCACGTCAAGAGACTTCAAATATAAAAGTTTGAGTCTGTCAGTATAAGAAGATAAGGAGTACGGATCAGCAGGAGCAAAGGATTAATCCAAGTAAGGTCGCGCAAAACAAATCGAACGAACCTACGTTGGACAGCCTCAATACGATTGATATGAGAGGAGGAGTAAGGTGACGAAAATGGGTAGGCATACTCAAGAATAAGTCTTACAAAGGTTCAATAGGCAATTTTGTGACACATTGATTATTGAATTCCTTGGAACATCTCTTCCCAAAAACCCTAGTGGCATTGGCTTCTTTTACGATAGAATCTACATTATCAGAAAACGAAAAGTGAGAATAACGAGTAACCCCTAAGTCTTTGGTTTTGTCAAGTCTAGATAATAAAGAGATCGCCGTACAAGTTCAATTACAGCATTGACGGGCGATGCTGTAATTGAACTTGAACGGCGATCTCTAGCGCGAGAATGTTAAAACAATATATTCGACAATATTCAAGAAAAGACCATTATTAAAACACCATTTACAGAAGGCATGTTATATGCATCAGAATCATCTAAATTGGTCGAGGCGATACAATTTTAGACTACCCCGTCCTCCACCCCCACCCAAGTGCCACATTTTTTTCTCATAGTAGCAATACAGGAGCATACTCTACATAACAACATAAGAGTCATCCAAAATGATCACCGCGTTACAAAGTTAGGCTACCTCTCCCCTCTTCCACATTTTGTCTTATATTGGCAATTATGGCTATGCTCTATAGGACAAAAAGAAGAACCATCTTAATCGGTGCACGCGCTTCGGAGTTAGGTTCAACCCCACCTACACTCACTAAAAAAATGTTTGAGATAGTACCAATCGGCAAACATACTCTACCCAACAGGAAAGAATCATCCAAATCGATCCACCCGTTACGAATTTATATAATTTATTTATATATCTATATAATTTTAATTTTTTATATTTTATTATTAAGTTGGTAACACGCTTTTTTCTTAACAATTTAATCATCCGGCTCTTTTAGATAACTTTTTTTCATTAGTAGTAATTCAGTGTTAATCTTTTCTTCTGCACGTACATATGTTCTCTTTGTTACAAACTCTATTTAATTTGTGCACTTTCAACAAAACTACATTTAGCCGAGTATTTGAAACTCTTTAGTCAAATTTCAATTCAAAGGCACATTTCCAAGTAAAAAAGCTAAACCTTTAGGCAATTTTTACCCTAGTGCAACCCTTTTATTTGGCAACTTGTTTTCACTTGGGTGCACTTCAGTTCAGAGGTTACAGCAAGAGCCAAGTAAAACCAAATAATTGTTTCTGGATGTTTTCATTTCTCCACATACGAGAACATGTTGTGTACCTATTGCAAACTCATCCAATCTCGCTTAGACTTAAATTAACGCCCTTCAATCATTGTTTGCTGATACTCATGGCCTTCAAGAGAAACATTTTTATTTCCTTTTTTTTCAATTTTGTTCCTGTGCGCCCCAGACAGTGGCTGGGGCTCATGGGACGGATCCTGGATATACAAGGACTGTGTATCTTGTTTTATACTTAAATTAGTAATGCGAACGCGTTGTATAGCTGCGGCTATGTTTGCATTCTTTCTAAATACGAGTTTCTAGCCCAAAGTCAAAATCGATAAATTTCAATTAACTGGGTGGCCAAAAAGAAGTTGCTCATCCCTTAAGGTCTTTGTTTCCGTAATTAGTAGCATATAACCCGGGAAGGAATCCAAGGGTTCAGCGCTTCCTAGAAGCTTACTTGTACGATTTCAGATTTATGAGGAAAATATTTTCTTAACTGGAATGTAAGTAATTATTTAATATTAAAACCGCGATATTTCGCTGCGTTTTCGGTACATAGACGCCAAATTAAATTTTTTTATATCCCATCAAAGGAATGCAAAAAAGGGCTTAACGAGGAAGTCCTTTCCAGCTTAGAGAACAGGATTCGTAACGGACCAATGGTTTAAGAACTTTTACTTTTATAAAGGGGATGCTTTGGTTTTTATTAAACGCTTAATTCTTTCTATTGTTTTCCATGGCGTGGAGAGATAAGATTAATTTGATTCGGATTCGGAATTACGATAGTGTGTAAGGTTTTGCTTCTACTGCAATGGATTTTCAAAAAATTTCTGATTTTTGAAAATAATTAAAAAAAAAATTTTTGTTTTTGGAAACTCAATAAGATCACATTCAAAATCTTTTTAAGGAATTTCACTTTCATATGTGTACCTTATCATTCGTTACCAAATTAAATGCAACTGACTTCAAACTGATAAAGCACTTTGCGGTTGACATTTTAATGACCCGGTAGTTGTGGTCAGTCCCATAAACTAGTTTTCGCCCCAAGTAGTTTCTTCAATTATGGTCGATGGTCTGGTTATAGGTAGAATCGTGTGTGCCAGCCAAATATCGGCGTTCGTTTTGAGCAAAATACTAACATGAAAGGGGATGTCCACAAACTGATTTTTAATTGGATTTAGGGAACTTTACCCGTGTCCCACGTGCCGTGCCTTGTTAACCGCAGCTCCCCAGGAATTTATTTGACTTTCCTGCTGTCGACAGATTTTCCAGTTTCGATCTCTGCTGAGTCATGAGAAATGTTTGGCGTGGATGAAACTTTCCCTGACAGCTAGAGCTGAATTCTAACTACGAATTACTACAGAGTGTCACATCTTTTGTGTAGAAGTTATATTGATGTCTTGGCATTTATTTCGGTCACGTTTACTCATAAATAGATAAGCGACTGAGTTTTCTGTATTTTCAAACCCTTTGGCACCCCCTAAGGTGAAAATTGTTATGTGCAATCATAACTGACTGCATTGTGTTTTCTCCGTTGTTATGTGGTTTTTTCGTACATTGAGAAAGAACAGTAGAACCTCTATACATTCAGTTTACTTGGCATCAATTTGACAGGAATTTATTATTCATGTACAAAATTGACGTAGGATCGACAATGTAAACTTTTTGAACCTTACGATGTATTTTCAGTATTAATCGATTGATAGAAGTTCTTATTCGTGGATTTAAGGGTCAATAAAGCTTAAACTAAAACGCCCCATACAGTATAATTAATAATTCATTGCTAAATCATTGATGCTTCTAAGAACACAGTGATTCAACCCCACCCCAAATAGTTACACGTATTGGTGGATACAGATGAAAGTGGCCGCCCAAGCCTTAGCGAGTAAGAGATGGTATAGTAAAAGCTTTTAAACTTAATCCATGAGAGAAGCAAGCACATAGAAAAATTTATTATAAGTAGATGGCGCACACATTTCCGGTTCAATTTTGGTGTAGTTAAGATAACTAGTATAAAGTGATCTATAACTACCCGTTCAATTACAGTTACTTTGATGTAGCCTGTCTATTTAAACCACATACTTATCGGGGGGGTCGTTGTTTTTGGAGAACTTCTAAGTAATTTTTGGGACGATTCAGCCTTTGCCTACCCTAATTTTAATTATCTTTTACTAATCATTAGATAAGGTTCAGAAACAATACACTTGTTCTTTAATGCTTTGGTGAAACTTTGATCAATCGGTCCAAAATAACGGCTTGATGGATCGATTTGAAAATTTTCAGGACTATTGGTGGTACATTAGCTGTAAAACGAACATTAGTCTCCCCATCAATATTTATAAATCCCCGGTACATTTTAGATTTTGAAAAACCGTTAAAAGTCCCTTTTGAGCTTCTTAAGAAAACTTAATAAAAACTCACAAACGGTGAAATATTTACATTACCATAGTGCTACCAGGCCCGTGCACAGGAGGGTTTTTAAAATTTTCTAAACTTCTTGATTAGGAAAAATTTGACTGAAATACTCTTTATATAATTGGTTTACCTTTTTATTTAAAATTGTTAACTTTATTTGTATGTATTATTGGTGGATTATTTGGATATTTAAATCCTGCGAGCTCGCGTCTGGATGGAGCCAGTACAAAGAACTAAGTGAACGCCTTGTTCTCGACCCACCCAGTAAGGGCACAAGAACAGCACTCCACTACGATGGAAGAAGTGCCCTCAGCGTGGAAGAGCTCAAAGCGACCACTGAATCCATGCAAAAAAACAGAGCTCCAGGCGTAGCCGGAATCCCAACAGCTAAAGAAAGGTAGTCCTGCTGACGGCACTGGATGTCGGAAACGCCTTTAACTACTCCAGATGTGATAATAATCTGAACGCCATGAAACACACTTCCAGGATACCGCAATTTCTTTTTCGGAAGGTGGAGAATTACCTAAATGACAAAGAGTTCTGCTTAATTACATCTAGGAAAGATCAAGTAGGAAGGAAATTACGGCAGGTTCCGCTCAAGGGACGATCCTAGGCCCAGAACAGTGGAATATATTGTACGACGGGATGCTGTGCATATATGCCAGAAGATACCTTTTTGCTTAATTACGCAGAATACCTTTTTGCTTAATTACAACGAATAAGGCGATCACCTGGATAAAGAAACATGCCCTTAGATTTGCCACACAAAAAACGAAAATTTTCCTTCTCACTAGATGGCGAATATCGATAATCAGACAATTCCAAGTGGTGAATGAGGAAATTTGGACAAGCCGTGCAGTTTTATATCTATGAATAAGGCTGGACTCAAAACTTTTGAAAACACATAAAACACGTGGCGGACAGAGCAACGCAGACCATAACATAGCTGAGCAGACTTACGGCCAACGTGAGAGGTCCATTAGCGAGTAAGCTACGATTACTCAATACATACGTTATTGAACGACAGTGAGATCTGGGCCGATGCACTGAAGGTCGACAAATACTGAAACAGAATAGAGGTGAGCAGCCCTTAGAGCTGTCTACGCTTACCGAACGGTGCCGGAGCCAGCGGTGCTAGTTGTGGCGGTCTTGGCCTCTATTGATCTCTTGGCGCAAGAACGAAAACGCTGATACGATAGACAGGCCAGGGTCTGAGGAAAGAACACGGAAAGGAGAACTACTACCTGACTGAATGTCTGACCGAAAACGGATTCTTCACGCTTATCTCCATAAAATGGGAAAAACAGAAAGTCCAGGCTGCCAGTACGGCCACTGACAGAAGGACGACGCCCAACACACCTTCTTTGAGTGCGGAAGATTTACCGCGAAAAAATGGCAGCTCGAAGAAGAGCTCGGTGGATTCACGCCAGAGGAGATGGTGGACAGCATGGTTCACAGTAAAGAGAAATGGGACCGCGTTGAAGTTTTTATCCAGAAGATTTTACAACAAAAGAAAAAGGAAATCGAAGAAGCCTCATCCTCAAGTAATACGAAAAAATGTTCCGGGGTGTAAGGAAGCTTGAGAGGAGGAGGTTTTTTTTACTATGTAGATGTGAGTCCCACACACCAGGACAAGGAAAGTATTATTTCCCTCCAACAACAGAAAAATAAAATATTAAAAACAAAAATACTTTAAATTCGATTTTATTTTGAGATCGGGTGGTTCCATACATACGTTCAGGTTCAGGTAGTTTAGCTCCTACATCAAATTACGGTTTTCACGAGCCCGTCACGGCAATGTCTCGGTTTTTCAATTCGCATTTTAATAATATTGATTTTAATCTGTCGAAAAATTCTATGAAGGCAAAACTTTCCTAACTACTCTATTATTGTTTTGTAATTATGTATTATTAATTATTTTTCTAGTTATTTTTATTAATTATTGTAATTTCATATTTTATTTTATATTTATATTTAGGCAAGACAAGCCCATATGTTCAACGACAGGCTCATAAAACATGTTTGATTTTCTTTGCCTTCAAAATTTGGTGGTAGACAGTACAGAGTATATCACAATCTAGTGCAATATCTTTAAAGACTTCATTACTAAAAATCGTAGCAGGAGCAGAAGGATGTCTCATGTTCATCCTACCCTGCTTCGTAAAATTCAATATTGGGGAACATGGCTGTCTTATATTGAAAAATTTCCGTACGAGAAAAGCTCGAAGGTGGTGAGGTGCATGTGATTCCTGCTACATCAAAAATTGTAATAGCCTTCTCTGGATTGTTGATAAAATAGTGTTAAATGCGGATTTGCCAAACACGGCAACATCTGGTGGTTAACAACCGTGCAATGTGTGCGATGGAAGTTTTACCAATCTTATACCATTATCATGAGAAAATACAACTGACACATAGTGTGACACATGATTATCTAAGAGCCATAAAATGTGATGTTCCTTTTTATGGTTTTGATTATAAGACATTCATTCCGCCCTTTTCAGCTGCATAACAAGATAATCGCTCTTTTAAGGAACAAACGGTTCATCCTTTTCCGAGGGATGATTAGAACCGAAGGATTCTAGTTTCCCATCGTATTTACTAATGGAACTATGGTAGCAAGAGTTCTCCTTCCGGCACAAGCGGCTTCCGACACAGTTCGTTTGCCTTTTTCTGCTTTGACATGTAGTTATACATAATAAGAATGACCACATAGACTAGGAGCCGCAAAATATAAGGAAAGGGTGCAAATATTACTTTTGGAAAATACAAAATGGTTGTAATTCACATTTCGTCTAAATTATAATATATTTCCAAGATTTTTGTAGAATTTTTGAACAACCGGATTTGTGCAAGTCCGAAGCCGGTCAAATTTCAGTATTTCGCCTTACAAAGCCTATAAGCCATACTCACTTGCTTTTCATTACCCGATAATAATGGACATTTGATTTCTACAACAGCAATTTTTGCTAGATGACACAGGAGTGTTGTGCTTCGTACTTTAAACTTAGCACCTGGAAAATCAACAAACAATTGTACTCATTGAAGCTATTTTGATACGCATTATCGTCCATTTAGGTTTAATATGTTGGTTAGGTCTGGGTTTGAGCAGCCCAGTCGTATATGGTCGGAACTTGGGGTCGATTTATTTCATAATTTTGATATAATCAATACTTAAAATACTAATAATACTGTTTGACAAAAAGGAAAACAGATGGCGCTTACATAGTCAAACCTAAAATATAAAGTCAAACCTAAAATATAAAGCTAAGCCTGGCAAAATGTAAAACTTTAAATAAATAAATATAAATGAGTAAAGTCGATTAGTCTTTAAATTTCCACTTAATCTCGATTGCCCTGCATAAATATCAATTGCAACACTTAAAAATGGGCTGTGCGCTTCCAAAATAAAAATTTCAACATTCCTTTGGCTCGGATGTTAATGAGACCCACGCATATAATCATTATTGGCAAAAGATTAATTTCCGTATTTTTTACAGTGATTTATGCGCGCCAAATAATCTGAATTGACTCTTTTAGCGTTTCGCGCGGTTTATATGATATTGCGGCTATGTTAAATAAATTTTTAAAGGAGTTTATTCAACTGTTAATTATCAACCAAGAACTCGACTAAGGACTCATTAATTATATTAATTGAACCGTGCATATGACACGTCGTGTGTAACCGATGTTTAAAGCAAATTTTCACTGTAATTAATTATTTCAGCTGGAAAGTGGACGTCCTTTGAGTTTCTACGTACCGCAAATTGGTTAATGTCGACCACCTAGAGAGTGGTGATCCATGGAGAACACTCAATTCAATAACAATTTTTCGGTTTGCCATTATTATTGTTCTAATAGGCGATTACTGTCGAAGCATTTGAAATATCTTATCTAAGCAAAATATGGAAACGTCAATTTAATAGGATTCGTCTTGGAATGCAAGATAACTCCCACATAGTCATATGTGACCTCCTTTTGGAAATCTGCAATAAATCACGTTCGGTGCACCTAAATAACGCCGGATTAACCAAACAACTACTCAGAGGGAAATTTGCATGTCAACCTCAAATGATGAGCGTCTATGGGGGCAGGAACACATCCATAGAGGGAGGCACATCGCTAGCAATACCAGCAAAGGAAGTCCTGGTTTTAGTTGAAAGGTTGTTAAAATCAGGAATGGGGAACCAGGAAACGACCCGGACTACAATAGCTTTTGAAAATGATGAATGTTCCTGGATGTCCATCTATGTGTCATTTGAGAAGCCCATCATCATTTAAAATGCCCAAGCCTAGTATATACACATATAAAGGTCGTTGGTCATTCAACGAGTAATTGAATTTCGGTCTTGAGAGCAATGAGTCCGAATTGCTTTGAATATATCAAAAAAATCTAAAAAACTAAACTTCAATATGTGTATGTATGCGGACAATAAGGTTTAGGGATTGGTTTCAAATCGATTTTGGTTGCAAGTTTTCTTCGATTAAGAATTTGAAAACGAATGAACAAGTTTTTGTATACATTTTGTACATTTTGCGCATTCATATGCACGTTGCTTTTCAGTAATAGCTTTTCAATGTTTTATAAAAGTTTCCTGAATGTAATTATTTGAGCGTTGAAGGACAAAGAAAAATATAACATTTGACATTAATTACAAAGATTTTGTCAAACGTCAATCGGAGTAATTATCGGGCAATTAACTCTTCAGAACTTTAGACAAGCTTTATCGGGAAAAAGTTAAGTACATAAGTTTTAGGGTTTAATAGAAAGAGTTCTGTGCTGAACTTCACGGGGATCAAATGTAGGGTCTATTTGAAAAGTGGAGTGGGGTTGAGGAGAGGTGGCACCTAACTTTGTACTTTATGCACCAATTTTGACAACTCTTTTTTACCTACAACAGCAAACAAAATTTTCTAAATTACTTAATTCAATGTTTTTAGTTATTATTACCTATAACCACTCCACGGTATGTAATAATAGTATTGTACTACAAATTACGTTAATTTATTTAACCGTAAATTTTATTCTTGGAGAAGGTAACCTCTTGAAAAACCCCCCCTTACTCCAAGGTTATAGTAGGCCATCCCGAGGGAGTCTGCAGTGGTTTCATTCTCTGTAGGAACCAAGGGTGGGTGGGTATGGGAGGACCTCTGGCCCCTGTTCTTATTATTTTTCCAAAACTCAGATAAGAAAATTTATAATAATTGCATGAAATTCGGGCACTTCTGTAGAAGTAAAGGTGGATGGTATGGCCGACTCTACCAGGTTGGCTATCGTCATGGTACCAATAACGAAATTAGCTCTGGGTAAATTACCCCTCGAAGGTTCTACGGCGGCTATGGAAGATCGACCTGCGCCGGGTAAAAAGTGCATAAGCAGTCACGGAAGAGGGTGCCATTGGCAAAATTATAACTAGTACTTCCTCAGATGCGGCAGTGGCAAAGATGGCAGACTCTAACGAGTTGGCTATCTTCCCGGCACACGTGGCAGTAGAAGATGCAGACTTACTATCCGAAGCTTCAGCTATTGTAAATGGATTCCTTAACATAGATAGTAGGTTGAGTGACTAGCAAACAAGCTCAGTAATTAGGTAGGTGACAGGGTTTGCCCGCGAATTTTCATATCCCGAAACCCTTGAATGTCTTATCAGGAGTGGGGTAAAGGTTATAATTAACACATCGACCAAGAAGGAACACTAGGGACGGTAGAACAACAAAAACTCCTGCAGAAAGGTTAAGGTGCTACTAGTGATCTAGGGAATCGAGGTTAGGGGCGACAGTAGGTAGCTTAGTTGGCGGAGGCTGGAAGGGAACGTAACGAGACTATTTCGGCTATTTGCCGTAGAGGTGTTTTTGGTGAGTAAGAATCTCACACTACCGGAGGATAAATGAAGATCCGATGACAACGCAATATAATATATCTAATGTTGTTCTAAATCCGACATAGCGGACGCTCCAAGATGGCGGATTACATTTTTCTTCACAACCCCCTTGATATGAGATTCAAATGAAAGGGGTCGACAAGTAGAATACGATAAACAATATGACGTGATTCTAATCCAAATATGGCGGACGCCCCAAGATGGCGGATTACCTTTTTCTTCACAACCCGTTGAAATGGGTATGAAATGATAGGGTTGAATAGGTAGAATACGATGAGCCGCAGATCGTGTCGTCATTTTAAACCCAATATGCAGGACGCCCCAAGATGGTGGACTACCTTTTCTTAAGAACCCCCTTGACATGGGTATAAAACGAAAGGGTTGGATGAGTAGAATTACATGAGCTGCGTGACGTCATTCGTCATGACGTCGTCTTCAATATGGCGAACGTCTTACGATGGAGATTATCCTTTTCTTCACAACCCCCTTGATTTGGATACCAAATGAAAGTGTTCGACGAGCAGAATACGATAAACTATATGACAAAATTCTAATCCCAATATGGCGGACACCCCAAGATGGTGAATTACCTTTTTCTTCACAACCTCTTGAAATGGATATCAAATGAGAGGGTTGGATGAGAAGAAAACGATGAGCCGCAACTCGTAACGTTATTTGAAACCTAATATGACAGATGTCCTAAGATGACTGATTATCTTCTTGTTGACAACATCCTAGACATGGGTACCAAATGGAAGGATTTGATGAGTAGAATGCGATAAACTGCGTGAAGTCATTCTACATGTAATATGGCGAACACTTCAAGATGGCGGATAGCTTAAGATTTTTAAGTAAGGATGACGCAATAATAGAACTAAAATTACTCATATGTACAAGACTAAAAAGTATAAAATTATTTTTCCTAGCCCCATACAGATTCCTAAGCATATCAGAAAATTTGAAAATTTGCGATTGTCAACTTTTAATAGTTAGTTATAATAGTTAAAAAGAAAGTTTATTTAGGTCAAGATTAGTTTCTAGCAAGATTTTATTTTTTGTCAATTTGAGAAATTGTGCATAAGCTATCGCACGTGGTCGAGAAAGGCCCCTTGTAGGGTAAGATCTTTTATGTAATTAGACATAAGTTTTCCTAAATGTTTATATTGTAATCTAGTGTTTCACTTTCCGGCGGGAAAAAAAGAAAAAGGGAAGAAATAATCAAAAATCCCTAACCAAAAAGTTTCATGATTATCAATTTCATCGCCACATTTATAAATAAAGCGGCGAGGTTAACCTCAGTTGGAACGACAAGACTACACGGCATGCCTAGTAACAAAATCATCATCACGTTAAATAAGTTTACATGATATTACATGTAAGTAATTAAGATTGTTAATTAGTATTAATTAGAACTCCGGAGTTAATCATAGTGCTAAATTAAAATAAAATATTATTTTACCCAAGTGCTGAAAGCCACTAGTTGATTGAACCAAATCTTGTACCGTAAAGTTCGATAAACCACTACGGTCTTTTTTAGCTCCTATGAAGTGTCGTTTCCTAGATCTTCTTCACCTACCATCGTTGCTTCCAACCCTGATAATAAAACTGCTTTCACACCTGTAGTTTCTAACCCGCGTTTCTAAGTTAAGATTTTAATTGGTCCACTGTTAAATTTTTTGCCATTTGCACTACTTAATCTCATGTAAAACTTTAGTAAAATATTGAAGTGGTTGATCCCCCACATGTACATAGGATAGGCAAATATTCCAATTGCGATAAATAATTCAGTTTATTGATGATATTAAGTTCAGGTATAAAAATAAAATAAAATGAGATAATTTACTGTGGCACCTATAAAACTTTAAACAACTGATAACTGTTACAATATACTGTTGACTACTGACTAACTACAGACTACCCACTGACTACCGACTGATAACAATGAAAACTGAGAATCAGCATTCCTAAACGCTGTGTTAGCATTTATTAACAACTGTGATATTTGGTCAAGGACTGTCATATTTTCAGATATGACAGCTAACTTTTCTAGTTTAAATGATATTATGCAAAATGGTATTAAATTATACGTTCCATTAAAAATAAAGCACATAAACAATTTAAACTTACGGGTAATGTAGAAATTTTTGATAAACTTCGGAGATTACGAAATGAGTTTACGTTTTTAAATCGATTTTTATATAAACAGTTTCTTTGATCTACTGAAGCTAATATTAAGAAGCATAGTCGGGCTTTCTAGTCAGTTGTCAAAAGTAAGAAGAAATCCTCTGACTTTCCAAAAGTTATGGCATTAAATGGTAGAAAATCAAATAATAAACAAGACACGTGTCACCTATTTGCTGATTTCTTTGAGTCTGTATATTCTATTCCGGAAATAGATAATGATGCTTTATTATTTATTAATATTATATTTATTGCGAGCATGATTCTCCACTTAACTTGGGAACTATGGTCCTAAATGAGTATGATGTAGAATGTGCAGTTATGGGCTTAGAACCGAAATATCATCAGGATTCAGATTTAATCTCTTCAGTTCTTATAAAATCTTTTAGAAAACCTCTTACACCAGCTTTAACTAGCATATTCAATTTATCGATGAGTTCAGGTGCATTTTTAGAGTCGTGGAAAACTACAATTATTAAACCAATTCATAAGAATGGTGCAAGACATAGAATAGAAAATTATAGAGGTGTTGCTCTAATGAATGTCATCCCTAAGTTATTAGATAGTAAGTAGCAACAAAAGTTACTTTCCTTTGTAAAGAAATTATTTTCCGACATCAGCACGGTTTTCAAAAGGGGAAATCTACCGTTACATATCTGGCATTGTTGCTTGTATATTCAGGGATTTTTGTAAAACCTTTGATAGAGTAAATATCCATACTTTGCTCAGGAAACTTATGGCTTTTGGTTTTCATTAAAGTTTTTTAAAATCGACATCTTCTTTTTTGATAAATCGCAGGCAAATTGTTAAGATAGAGAATTGTATTTCTAGAGTGATTGAAGCAAGCTCAGGGGTTCCTCAGTGTTTAGGATTAAAAGAAATATCGAATTTTTAGTTAAAACAAATTGTATAAGAATATTTAAGAAACACCCTGTAATCTATAGCTTTAAAACCACAAACTATATATTTTTACTACAAATGTAATATTGCAATACATTACATGGAATTACTGTTTATCTCAAAAATTTATAATTGTATTGTTAGCTTAAACAGAACGAAAAGCTATGTAGTCAGTCGGAGTTCAACTGTTGGCCAGTTAAGATGTACAGAAGTTGAGAATAATAATAAAACATGGAGTTTTAATAAGACTAAAACCTTAGTCAACGCATCCACAAGACGGAAACAAATTATCTTCACAGCAGATAAATAACAATTTATCAATCAATTTTCACACACTCAGGGAAGTCACAGTGGCCCCGTTTTCTTTATACTATTTATAAATGATGAATTATTAAAATTTTTCTTTGTTAAGTGTTTGATATACGCCGATGATCTAAAACTATTTTACAAAATAAGCAATCCCGATGCTGTATTCAGCTACAACCAGTTCTTGATAATTTAACAGATTGGTCCATTTCCAATAATCTGAGCCTAAATACTTCCAAGTGCAGAATCATGTCATTTCATCGGTACTTAATTCCGATAGGTTTCAATTATACCATCAATAATGCTCTGTTAACTCGTGTTAGCGAAAGTACTGATTTGGGAGTAATTTTCGATAAAAAACTATCCTAATCTTCGATAAAAAACTATCTTTTGTTAGACATATTGAATCTGTTTGCCATAAATCTTTTAATTTGATTGGTTTTATCAGACGAAAATTTGATGTTGTTTGAAAACTGTATACAGATAATATAATTTAATATAATTAAAGTAAGATTTAATATAGAACTCACTATATTTAGGGTTGACACATATGCTTAGTCTGTAAGAATCTTGTTCTGTAGATTTGAACTAAATAAATAAATATTACAGGTTAATAATATACAAATCATTTAAACTTACACCTTTGATTTTCCTTGAAAAATAAGGTCTCTAGACAAGAAAACTATAGAAGAAATTTAAAATCAAATATTTGAAGATGGTAACGGGCCACGGGCCGAGCTGACAGGCAAACAACTAGTGTAGATACTGAAAGCAGGTCCACAATAAGGAGTTGTGTATCTTTTATGGGCTTATATTTAAACATTTCACAATCGACCTCATGTTCACAATTTGCACTAGTTATCAGCCTCAAAAAAACGTCTTCATATAGGAATTATATAGATCATTTAATGCTTTTGTAAAATAGAAATGACTAGCTTTTTATGTTTCTGGACCAAATAAAATAATAAATAAAAAAAACTTTTTAAAACAAGCTTTTATTTAAACCTTAAAGGAATAAAATGAGTTTTGGTTTTTTTTAAGGTAATGCAATGTCAGGTATACTTATTATAAGTATTACAAGTTATAAGAATAGTAAGTTTATCATGTACTTTGTGCATGAACACTTATCGAATTGAAGAGTGTAGTCTCAGTTTAGTAGTGGTTTGACCAATAAGAGTCGCGTTTTTTTTCAAAATGTCGAAAACCGAGTATCGAAGCGGCATTAAGCTTCTGCTTAAAGAAGGCTTATCCCCAAATTAAAAACGATTAGATGGTATCTCCACCTCTAACAGCACAGTGAAAAATTGGGTGAAAGAGTTTCGCCTCGGTAGAGAAACAATCGAAGATATCGGCAATGACGGTCGACCGGTGGAAGTGCTGACTCCCGAAACTATTGCTCTAATCGAAGAAGAGGTTTTGAGTGAAAATTAGAGAAATTGAAGATTAGAGAAATTACAGCTAGGCGTTGGCTTTCTAAAAGTACCGTTCATCGTGATATCCATTAACATCTTCATATAAAAAAAAATCCGTGCAAGATGGGTCCCGAAACAGGAGAGAGTTCGCTGTTCTCCCGTTATTGCTGATGAAACTATGGTTTTGTATTATGATCCAGAAAGCAAGCGCGAGTCAATGGGGTGAAAAGCCACCCAGAAAAGCAAAGGTGCAAGAAGCTGCCAAAAATATTATGTGCACAATCTTTTGGGATTTCCAAGGTATTTTGGTGGTGAATTTTAAAGAACGCAATATAGTTCAAAACGGCGAATATTATGCTTTATTAATATATAAACTGCGAGACATGATAAACGAGAAGCGCAGAGGCAAAGTGTCTAAAGGTGTCCAGTTGCTTCACGATAACGCTCCCGTTCACACCACCGGTGTTTCGAAGAATGCAGTTCCTCAATATGGGTTCACGGAGGTTATAGTCCAGACATGACCCCGGGGAAGGGGAAAAATTTTTCAAGTGATGAAGAGTTACAGGTGCCCGTCTTTAGTCATTTTTAAGGCAAATATTGTGATTATTTCTATAAAGGCTTACAAATGTTAGTTCATAGATGTCAGAAGTGTATCAGCATTGGTGAAGATTATATTGAAAAATGAAATTGGTTTCATTTCATTTCATTTTTTTTATTATTTCATAGTTAAGCCAATTCATTATGGGACGCACGACGTATGTACGTAAGTAGGTACCTTAATAAAAAACCAAACTTATTTAATTCAGTTTAGTACATGGCTTAAATAAAAGTTTTTTTTTTATTATTTTATTTTGTGCCTTTCAGTTAGTACGTCTTTATCATCGTCCAGGCGTTAACCGCTTCTGACACCCATGCCTCGGTACCTTTACTACAGAGAAACCTACCATATAAAATTTATAATAATATTATTCTGCTCGTCGAACCCTTTCATTTGATTCCCTTGTCAAAAGGGTGGTAAAAGAAGTTTTTTCCACCATCTCTGGGCGTCCGCCATATTGGATTTAGAATTACGTTATTTAGCTACTCGTGCATTGTGACCAAACCCAAACGTGTGTGTAAAATTTAAGCTCAACTGGTTTAAAATTCTTGCAAGATTCGCTTGTAAAAACGAGTCTTAGTATAATTGGATATTGGTAGGTCTCTAAAAAGCAATAAGAAGTATTAATTTGTGAGCAAAATATATCACTGAACTAATGTCTTATTAATTTGTCTGCAATCTCCGTCGCTTAAGCATCATTATCATTCTTCACTTTAAAGTATGCTTTCACAAAACAATTGACATATTCCCACCTTTAAGAATTTCTTTACTCAAAATCTGAAGTTTCTTGGAGGTAAGGAAGGAACTCCATTGTTTTGCCTAAGATGTACTTGCAAGGGTGAAATGTAACGCCGTTGAATTTGCACGTGAGCTTACATACTTAGCCTTTGCTTTACATCAGACAGTGACAAGTCTTAACAAAGAGTTTCTAAGTGGAGCACAGCAACAGCTTGTAAACATGAAGATTTGTGTTATTAGCAAACTGTCAGAGGAAAGAGATTTTTCATTAAGAGATGCAATTATAAATGCGCTTCTAATAAAATGGGCTTTGAAATGTGAATCGAAACAATAACACAAACCGTTCTCATCCTCAGATATGCATTCTTTCGTTATAAGTAAAAGGTCTTTGTACTCTTCAGACGAGGGTTCCTCAGGTGCCAATCTCCGGTTCTACTTCAGTTTTTAAGCCGGTCGCCCTATGCACGTCGTCGCTCGAATTACGGAAGGATGACTTTTTTGAGTATCCTTCAAAAAACGAAAGTTACGTCCTACTCCAGACATCTCATATTTTATTAATTAAAGTTAAAAGTTGCAGCCCCAACGTAGTCGGGAAACAACAGATTCAAAGGCATTTTTTTACAGAATTTTACATAACTTTTCCTCTCCAGTTCTAGCATGTTGGTGGAAGTGCTCATCAGCTATACAACTTTTCTCTGGCTTTTATTTCCTCAGTCATTTTTAGATAGAAACTTTCCTAGAAATGTGTGTCAATTGCGACAACTTAGTGAAGTTGATACTTCTACCAACTTTATGGATGATGTACCGATTTAAAACTTCTAAACTTTGCCCCACAGACAGATCAAATCTGAAATGGGAATTGTTAAGAATTACTCAGCATTCTCGTTATTTTTCACAACTTTGTTATTCCGAAAGGAAATTATCCGATTTAAGGCTGTTCTCCTTTGAAGGTTCCATTTTTAAACTACCAGGATGATGTCAAGATCCAGTTCGAGGTAAGCATCTTATCAGTTAATACTCATACAAACAAGAGTAAGATGATGAAGCAAAATGTCTAATGAGTCATCGTAATTGGATGCTGGTGTCACATTGCAATGGAAATGTCTAAATAACAATGAAAATCTGAATAACTTTTCACAGATCTAGCACCTCGTTATCGGAGCTGACGGCGCTCTACTTCAGGCAGTTGTGCACTGTTTCTGAAACATAAATGGGATATCTCACGCTGACAGTTCCTCATTAGTAAGGATCCCGCGGCGATTAGTGCGATTTCCTGGGGCACAATGCTGTAAGCATTGTGGAAATGCTGAAAACTACCACAGAAAAGGTGAGACACCTTGTTGCTTTACTTGGAATGTAAGTCATGGCAGGATTTAGGTTTTGCAGAAAATTCCAAAGACCGTGGGCTTTCATTCACAGAAAATTATTACGTAAATTTTACGCTAAGTAAAGTTATGTGAATGTCCTCATGAAGAGCTCTACTTCAGTTTTATAGGAATTCAACAATGTACACGGATGTGGGCGAAAAGTTTGAGGTATAAAAAAGGTTCACTGGTATTCACTATAAAGGCAGGGAAACACTAACTCAAGGGTTCTGTTTGACAGAAAACTAAACGTGATCTTAATGAGGTCAAGAATGTTGAAGTTCAAGTAAAATTTTAAAAAATTCCAAGAATCTCCGAATGTGAGAAATATTCTAATGCTGTTGAACCCCATGCAGTAAACACGTAATAGTGGAAGACCAAGTCTATCTATAATATATGCTCGAGGTTTTAAATTAGTAATTTAATTATTTCTTGGCATTAGATCACCAAAAATACAATTTAAGCCTTACCTAAAGGAAGTGGAAAACAAAATATTAGTTCAGGTTAAATGATATTTCTTCAGCTGCAGCTTGGAATGGTTTAAGTCGAACTTAGCAAAATCCTCGTTGAAGAAGCAAAATATACTGCCATTAGCTCATGCATGCTTACTTCCTGCAGTAAATCGAAGACAAAAGAAGCCCTAGAAGCATTTTGAGCCTTTTTAAGTAATTCCTATATTCAGTCACGATAATAAGGAAAACAACAGAAAAAGAAATCTACGCTGAAAGGCTTCAATATTCTTGTCTTTCCGAAGACCGAAACAAATACATGAATAAATCACGATATAAAATTAGATCGATTTATTAAACGACCTTTGCTCTAAAATAAGTTAAAATGAAAAGAGAAAAAAGTTATATAGCCAAGAAATTCTACATTCTAAAATTGGTAAAACGCAACAAAAAATTGTCGACATGAAGTATAAAAAGGAGGGGACGAGAATGCTGTCCTGAGGCACCTCGCAAGAGACAGAGATTTCCACGGAAAAACACTACGGAATAATACGATCGGAGAAATAACAGGATATCCTCAATAAAATTAGAATAAAACCACAGTAATTGAAGCTTACAAATTTAATTTCCATGACTAGTCCCATCGAAGGTCTTACTAATGTTGTTAGTAAATGATTCTCTGTACTAAGGTCCTTCAACCCGCCAAGCAATGCGTTCCTTGTCGTTGTGCTCAATTTGTAACTTTTTTTCAAACATACTGGACTGTTCGATTGTCAGGCGTGTGTTATGTGGTAAGCTATTTCAGCATAACTGAGTTATCTACGATTGTCCCTAACCAACTATTATCAGAACTGAGTTCCAACTATTGATGGGGACGGACGTGGCGCCGGTCTTGCTACCCAAACAAACTCGACTACGAGAACAAATCAATAATTGTAAAATTATTATTAAAACTTCTTGAGCCATAACGACAAAGGGAAAGACTTTTATGCTCCAATAAAAAGCACAGTCCGGTGGATCTGTTCCTTTTCATTTTTGTTTCCCATTAAACATTCAAGGTAGCATACTCGTGTTTCCTTGAATGCGTTTAATGGATTTGATGGGTCACCACTGCTGAGCACTTGTTGAAAGCTCAGTAGGCATAACACTGCTACTGAATTTGGACCCAAGGAGGCGGTTTTTCTTCATATTTGTGGATCCCGGTCGTCTGTCCTTGCAACGCTGTAATTTTTTGTTTTGTTTTAGGCAAGCTAACGTTACGGGAGTATGGAAAAATTTTGTTTTGATTTTTCTAGTATTCGTAGCTTACACAGTAACCATTTTTTCATTTTACTGCCACTTAACGTCGGCTAAGCCAGTTATTTTCTTTATTTAATTTGGATTCTTCAAAGCTGACTACTGAATGAAGTTTACAAATACTTACTATAAGTCAACCTATGCAAACTTAAACTTTAATCTAATACATCAGAAACTAATACGTAATTAAAATATAATTGAAGTTGCTTGCACAACTGCAGCCTGGAAGAGTCAAAGAAGAAGCGAGCGACGCTCTCATTGAAGTGGGGAGATATTGAAGCTATAGGCGCGTGCATGTCATTCGATGATAAAGAATCCGACGGAAGTCATGGTTCTTCAAGGAGCGAGCGGGAACGGAAATGCTTACAGAATCCAGCAATATACCTAAAAAAGGAGAGGCATGCGGTCGCTCTAATTACAGACCAATTGCAGTCACTTCGGAATTATCTCAGGGTTTTTGAACCACTCAGCAACTCTCAGTTGATGAAATATCTAGAAAGCAAATATCTTATCAACTATTACCACTAAGGTTTCCGCATTGGTCGCTCATCCAAAGACTTACTAACTGCTCTGACGGAGCATTGGAATCATTGTCTCCATAATTTTGGAGGGTCGAAAATCGGATCTCTTGATATTTCAAAGACTTTTCATAGAATCTTGCATGCAGCCCTTTTACCCAAACTTCAATCATTTGGTTTTCATCCTCATCTCTCTAAATGAATAGAAAGTTTTCATTCAGGCTGTGCAATCCCTGTTATAATAGACAGAATTCCAAGAGGACCCTAGGAAATAAGTGTTGCTGTTCCTAAGGGTTCAGTTCTTTTGCTAAGCTTATTTCTCATTTGTTTTTGTTAATATCTCACACACAATCCTATTCATGGTTTCGCCGACGACGCCCTTGAGTCCGCGTACTCCTTTGATTCTGTAATGAATTATCGTCTGTTTGAATCATTAAACAACGATGTTTTTACGATCTCCCCTTGTGGCATAGGAAATCGTGTTATGATTAACGCATGTAAAACTCAATGCTTTCTAAAGCATCCTTACCCTTTCTCAGTCGGCGGCGTCAATATACCCAATTCGCCCTCCTTATAACATTCTTGAGTTTTTATACAAAGATGTAAGAAAGATTTCACTCCATCTGACTTGGCTCTGCTCCATAAGCCCCACATCAGGTTTACACTTTAATATAATTTCCATACCGCACTTTCTGTGTTAGACAAATCTTAAAGAGAAACTATTAAAATTATTTACGACTTACAAGCTCGGACAGCATCGACAGAATGACCATTGTCTTTCGCTCTCTCGCTATTCCCATTGTTCAAACAAAATAGAAGAACTACAAGTCGGCCCCACCTCTACACTTTACCCCCAGGTCAAATTTGATTGATAATGATTGATGATGAACCATCAAATTTTGGCAATCTTTTCTAAGCCGAATAAGACGAATGTGGAACGTACCTTATGTTTTTCACTCGCATATGACCCCAAACTTTCAAATGAGGCAAACATCGACACTAGTTTCAATAACCTCTTAACCCATTTCTAGCATCCTTAAGAGAGATTTCTACCTTCATTCTTTTAAACAATAGATTTTTGCAGATTCTTAATCTATTCATAGTATATATCCTGAAAAAAAAATATTTTGAAATTCGATCATGTTTGGTACTTTAAACGTGCTTAAATTCGGCAGGGCCAGCGCTGAGTACACACGTTGCAAAACTACAAAAACGTGTTTTCTCAAAAACACATTGCTCTCAAAAACAAAATTGCTCATTTTGGATTTTTCATTACAAAAAAAAATATTTTTTTCCATGCCACAAATATTTAATAACCATAAGAAAAACCTCAGCCGTCTATATTTATTCGTTTTTCACAACAAAATTTAAATTCGAGGCTCTGAAAAATGGTGCTCCAAGTCTCTCTCAATTCCTTTCCTGCCAAGGCTGTGCCTTTGCATCATATGGCATCCCTTGAGTTTTTGCATTATCATAAAGTAAAGACAGTTTAACCGTTGTGTTGTCACCCACATCCTAAAATTCTTAGTTGATACCCAAAATACTGCGGCTTCCTGTAAATTTCTAAACATTTTATATGACACTAGAATTTCAGAGGGTTATTAATAAAAAGTTCAAGTAAGGTTGATGAGAATATTGAGCCCTGAGGTACTCCAAAATTTTTTCGTAGGAACAAAATGTAAATATTTTTATTACTACAAGAATTTAACCATCTGATGAACAATTTAATCAATCAATCACTCATCAGTTTTAAGAAGAGATGAGTATGCATACCAAAAGCTTGTCTACATGCATTGAATAGAAGGGCAACATGCCAGACTTGAACAAACCGTTTCGATATATTCAGCGCAACGAAATCAGCAAAGTTATGGCTAGGTAACATTTAGTTTATTTTTGCGTATTCTGTTCTAAGTAGTTAAGATAAAACATTTATGTATTTCGAGAGCCCAACAGTGAATGCGCGGATATTCTTAACAACTTAAAGCCCTTTGTTTGAGTTCTTTTTCGAACGAAACCCAGTTTTTATTAAACTTCTTATAAAATTTGTTTTAGCTTACAGGTTTAAAATACAAAGAACATTTCACAATTCAAACTACAACACAAAGAAATGTAGTATATACATACCTTCTATATAAATGCGTTCTATTAAACTTCACCAAAAATCTAAATTAAGGGAAGGCCCATAAAAAGTCATGATTATGTGTTTTCTACGTTACAATTTGTTCATTTTATAAGTTTCAACCCCAGGAATCCGGCCAAAAAATACAAGGAGCATCCTTTCAAACGAAATCAACTGATAGTAAATAGAAAAACAACAACAAAATTGGAAAAGGATAAGGAAAAAAAACGAAATCATCTTCTCCTGAAAGCTTAACACATCCTTTCTGCATTTGCTACGAAGAGCTTTCTTTTTCCCATTCCTTCGCTACTGTTGGCAAGAAAATGGCTGGAAAATTGTGAATTTATGTATTTTTGGCAACGAAAAGCATCCCGGGTTTCCGTTAACAACAAGAAAACTTTCAGGAATAGTATGATAAATTATTATCTTTACGGTCGACATGTTCCTGAGATTTATTAATTCTATCCACAGGACTCATGTCCTCGATTTGCCCCATGTCGCGAATGTGCTGAAACTTTTGGAATTTTGGACACTTCAAGCTTGAAAGTTTGGAAATATTTTTCCTGTTTTAAGCGCTATTTCATTTAAAGTTATTAGTACTAATGGAAGCGAAAATTGTGATTTATCACTTTTGCATATACACGACCGGTTAACGAAGCAAAAAAATGCACAGCAAAATTAATAGATGTAAAGTTTTGAAAATTTGAATTTTTTTAAATCGACTATTGTAGGTATACGTCGTCCTGGTGGAGCAGCAAAACTTTAAAGTTATTTATTGCAGTTAGAGAGGCATCACATATTATGATGGTATGAAGTTCTGGTAAACGTAGTGTTTTCTTTTAAACTAACGCTTTAAGTTTATGTTTCTGTTCACTATTTGGGAATGTTTTCGTATTGTTCATATAACAGAAATGAAGGGTATCTAATGTCTTGTTTTTACGTGCTAGACAACAGCCCAAGGACAGAGTGGATTTTTGTTTGTTTTTCTTTTTTGAAATAATCTAAGGCATGCCGAGGCTTGAGTCTTCATTCACGCGGTGATCGTATCAATCAACTAACTTAACATTTCCATTACCAAGAAAGGACTAAATCGAAATGATCGGTTTGTCCTTGACGTATCAGGACATTCGTAGTCATATCAAAAGGTTCCATTCGGAAGATTGTGGCTTAATTTCGATGTAATATCCATAAAAGTATGTTTCATCACCAACTATGCGCCGTTTGAGCACTGATTTTGGTTTTAGAATTCCAAATTTTGACAAAAATTTTATTGTTACATGCGATAAAATTGATAGGCATCTAAAATCGAGTTTTGAAAGTAAAAAGATAGTTTTAAAAATAAAATTTAAACCAAATTTACACATTCAAAAAAGAGATACTAAATCTATACAAACATTGATAAAGGACAATGTTAAAAATAGCCAATTTGGCTGCTCGGGGAGAACGCATGTAGCCCAAAAAACATGAAATATGAGACCTGAATACTTCAAATGGCTGGAGAAATGTTAACTTCACCCCTAAAACCGTAAAAACTACTTCAAAACCACTAAAAATAAAACCACAAATTCCCCAACTGTAATTGGTTTAAAAGTATTAACATTATGTCTTCAAAATATGAAATCGATGAGAAAATTTTGCTTTGATGAAATAATGCCGATTTCATATTTTGAAGACATAATGTAATTATTTTTAAACCATCCCCAAAACCAAAAGTTATCAATTTTTAGTGGTTTTGGGGTGGTTTTTACAGTTTCAGGGGTGAACTTGTCATTTCGCCAGTCATTTGGGTCATATTTCATGTTTTTTGACAACAATTAATCATTTTTTCTGGGCTACATGCGTTCCCCGTTCCTCCGAGTAACCAAAAATCGGCTATTTTTAACATTGTCCTTTGCATTACTTGATTTTGTACGGTTTAGGTATTTGGTTATAGTTTATATGTATTTTATTGTGGATAGGTAAGTGCTTCGTTTGTTCATTCTGCAGGGAATTCAGAATGGCAGAGCTAATATGTTGTTAAACGAGATAAAGTAAGGCGGTGCGGCCCCTCCTCCACCCTTGCCTGCGTACAAAATTGTATTATGGTACAACAAAGAAGAATCTTCCAATTCAGTACACACGTAACGAAGTAAAGTATCGCTCCTCCGCCATCCCAAGGTTAAAAATTCTAAACACTGTTTCAATGTGGTTACATTCTCTATACAAAAAAGAATCATTTGAATCCCGTAACATATTACAAAGTAAGCCGACCCCGCTTTATATAACTTCACTCTAAGTACAAAATCTTTATTGTAGTGCTCCTTTCATTCGCTCTTCCCACTCCATGTACATATTTTTTATCATTTATATTTATTGGAAACATACTCTAAACAACCTCTGACCAACATTTTTGCTATGGTACAAATGAAACAAGATACTTTATACAACAAAAGTAAGAATCAACCAAAACAATCAACGTATTACGAAGTTCAACCCCGTACCCCCCATTATGTAAATTTTATCTCATAGCAGCAATTCTAAACAAAAAATATAGAATTTAAGAAGTAAGGTTCGAACACAACCTGCACCGACCCATGATTGTTTTCAGTTGTCAACAGATTATGATGAAATGGCCATTACGGATACAGACTATGTCGGTGGTTCGAATTCTACATTAAGATTAGTTCCACTTCATCCCCCAACTAACACATAGTAGTAGTTATATCTTCATTAATGTGTAGTGTCACGTATTTTTGGGTGTTTTTTTTTTTTAAATTGATCAAAATTAAGATGCGTTTTTATCTTACTAAGTGGACGACTTGCAATCGTTGTCTCCGAAGCGGGTAAAATTCTTCTGCCACCACATGCCCAAAAAGGAGTTACGAGAACTAGACAAATAAACTAATTGAGCATTTAATGCTGTCGATTTATTTTTTCTAGAACCTAAATAATCATAATTAGTGCAAATACAACAATCGTAAACAATTTGCAGGCTCATATTGACAAATCAGGCCTCGTTTGGTTTTATAGCTCATACCTAGTTCTTTCTAACTCTCGTAACCCTTTGTGGGGCATGGGGCGGGAGAAATACTTCGCTCGAATTGAGACAACGATTGCAAAGGGATCTTTAATTTAAAGTGGATTTTGAACCACTGAAATTTTTTCAGCAGCCTCCAATGGCCTTTTTGTTGTGATTTGTTGTCAGAAGTCGTTTTCGAACTGGGGACCTCCGGGTTGGGAAACCGACACATTTTCACTTTCTCCACCGACGACATCAATCTATTTAAATATGAATAATTTGCTTCTATCCTTACGTCACATCTTTAAAAGGTCAGAAAATATTCTACGGAACTCATCATTGGGCCACACAATTCTGATTTACCTATCGTTTTTCAATGAAACTTCTTCTGGCCGAGCTGGCTAAAAAAAATTCTGGCCAAGTATGAGTCGAACTCGCTTACCGTGGGTTCCGGATCTTTAAAGGTTCCTGATTTCTAAAAAGCTGTGCTATTTAGAGACATCTTTTGCTGTTCCTGTAATATTTACATAAAACTCTATCAACTCTATTTATTTCAGATTATTCGTTTTAAAAGCTTCGAAGATAAGGGGATGCTAGACTAGAGGAGGGGAGGGGATGGTATTTTTTAGACCTCTTTCATACTGCTTGAGAACGCTAACCCCTCCGATGAATTTATTTTACTGGGTAACTTTAACCTCCACCGTATTCAATGGTCATTGTCTGATGACTGTTCTCACTTTGAACGCCTCTTCCGCCAAAGAAGCCTTTTTGCCGATCAGTTCTCCGTTTCTGGTCTATATTAAGTTAGCGGAGTCAGTTACTTCCTGGACAGACAATAAGACTTAATCGTTTCTTTAAATACAGTTAAATCGGCTGTCGCGAAAAGAAACCATCTCCTCTCCTCCCCTGTTCCTCATTTTCTTATATGAACACCCTCACTCCCTTTCAAGCTCCGAGTCATCTCTTCCCTTCAATTTTCGTAAAGGTGACTTTGAGAAATTAAATCACTTGCTCCTCGATTCTAATATTGGCACTATCCCTCAACATCTTCCAATTGACCTTGCTTTAGAGGCGTTCTATTCGGAAATACACGTTTGCTTTGCCCAATCTATCTCCCTTTTTCCTCGTAAAAACTGCTCCTCATCCCCCGTATGGTACGACAAAGAAATACACTCTCTCCGCAATAGTAGAAATAAATGTTGGCAAACTTTTTTTCTAACCCAGACTGAGTCTGACTATTCTACCTAGCTATCTGCTTATACTTCTTTTTCTGAATGCTGTGATACTCTCTACTACGAGTACCTCCAACGCATCGAAACTAGCCTCATATCCGACCCCAAAAGTTTTCATAGCTTTATTAATTCCAATGGTTACCCTTCCACCCTAAAGCTCGAGAATACCTCTTCGTATGATGCTAAGGTTATCACCAACTTCTTTGCACACTTCTTCAGTAAATCTCTCAGCGATAATTCCTTACAACCTGACTTAACTACATAAAATAACGGCACAAATTACGTACTATAAATTGATTTTTAAAAAGCACCTTCTTCACGAACCTTAACTATTTTTTATTCATGGAAAAGTCACTCAAACGTCGTTTACATTTTTCGACCGTGATGCCGAACCAATCGCCGACAGTATTAACGGTCTTGAGGACGACATTCACCCAGGTCCAGGTTCATCGGGACCTGGGTGAAAGTAACTATCTATCCATCGTTCTGAATAAGTGTGCCATGCATATAGTTCAAACCCTTACTTTTGCTTTTTGCTTTGCTTTTAATTAAGAGGCAACTCCTTGAGTGACAAGTTTCCCTCAATTATGGAAAAGCTCTTATATTATTCCCATTTTCAAAATAAAAAGGCTGCAAGAACGTTGTGTCCAACTACAAACGCATTTCTAAATTATCATTCATACCTAAATTATTCGAAAAATTGGTCTATGATTCCAAGTTCTTCCAATGTAAGTCAATCTTCTCCCTCTCCCAGCATGGCTTCCTCAAAGGTAGATCTACAACCACCAACCTTACTGACTTCGTCTCCAAAGCACTATGTGCCTTGGAAAACAGTAGAAATGTTGATATAATCGCCACCGATTTTAGTAAAGCCTTCGACAGGATCTCCCATGACGTAATATTGTTTAAACTTGACCTCCTAGGCCCCCCCCCCTGATTAATCTTCTGGATTCAATCCTACCTCAACAACCGTCAGTACAATGTTCTTTTTAACTCATCCATTTCTAACCCTATTGTCGCTCGTTCCGGCCTCCCTCAGGGCAGCCAACTCGGTCCATTGATTTTCATCCTTACAATAAATGATGTTGAATCTCAGAGCTGTCCATTTATGCTGACGACATGAAAGTAATTAAACATATCTCCTCCACAACTGACTCTCTTCTCCTGGGAAAAGACCTTGATTCCTGCACCACATGCTGCATGAAAAACTTTTTTGAACTCAATGTCAACAAAAGCCAGGCTATATTTTCTTCTTATTCCCGCAAACGTCTTACCACAACCCCGAGAATCTACATGTTAACCGACGTACCAGTCCCTATCGTTACCTTTTGTGTGACCTGTCCTTCCGACCGCCATCTCACGAACTACGGTCAACGGGAACCAATTGCCAGGATGCTACGTAAAGTCAACAACCTTTCCTCCTATGACTTCCATCTGAGTAAATCATCCCTTCACAAAGCCTTATATCTTGGTCCCGCCCATCTTGATCGCCTTTCTTAAGTCTATCGATTTTTTTTTAGTTGATAGTACAACTCTTCAGAAGTATCTATGTAGTTAACATTTGAGGTCGATTGGAGCAAAACTGTCGGAGATACAGTGCCTCGGGTCTCCCTTTATTCGATCCATCCCATACACAAAAGAACAGTGTTAAAACTTTAAACGCGTTTTCTCAGATTTAGTTTAGTTTTTTCAAAGTCAGTGATCACTGTAACTCAAAAACTACTCATCCGATCCTTCTCAAATTTTTGACACTTCTTTAATACATAAATTACGAGGCAACAACCTCGAGATTTTGTATCTTTTATTATTAAAATTAATTTTACAACAACAAATTCGCCGATTTTTATCAATAAATTTTCATAAATTCAAAAAATTTGTCTTTTCTTACTTCAAAAAATTAAAAAAAAAAAAAAGAAAAAACAAAATCTCGACGTTGTTAAATATTGAAAACTAACCCTACCCCCCTTATATATTTTATAATGTGGAAATGAATGATGATGCCCCCTTATTTGATAACCCAACCCAACTGACCCAACCACAAAAAAAAAATAAAAATATTTTTTAAATTTTTTCAATTGCAATAAAGGTAAGCAGATATTACTTAAAACTATTCCAATTTTTAAGTCGATATCACTAGTAGTTGCAGAAATAAGCAGCTGTGACACACAGACGAAGTCGCACCATAATGGGTCCTTTTTTACAATTTTTGTACGGAACCAACCCTAATAAGATAGAAATCTAACCTGTTTATGCAGATTGTCTGAGCGGGGCCTGTAAAATTTTACACAGTAAGCTTTTATCTCACCTTGAGATGAACGCATATCCCTATAGTGCAAAGAAATCAAAGCAATCTTACTACACAAAGTAAAATAGTTATGAGATTTTTGAAATATATCAAAAATCAACCCTCTTCAAAAATAGAAAAGTCTGGAATGGAGATGGTATTTTTTCGCACATTTTTAGGCACAAGTGCTCCCCCCCCCCCCTAATATTTAACTAGACACAAATATATTTCTGAAATTCGTTTACTTGGAATAGATGCGGGCGATTAACTTCTACATATGCGTTAAATTTCAATTCGATAGAAATAGTGACTGTGACATAGAGGCAGACAGAGGGTATCAGCATAAGAATTCTTTGACCTTTACGGAACCCTAAAAATGGGAGGGCTCTGACATACAGGCAGAGTCGGGCTGACTTACCGAAACTGTACTAGTAACTAGTAAGTTCGCTATGGAATTATAACGTCATTAATATTAGGGTTCGAATTAGATTACTTTGCCATGTTACTTTAATTCGATATACAAGAAATCCGTCAAACTTCGCAGTAATATTTACTGTCTGAATACAAATAAATTTTGGCTAAATAAGAGACCCTCCGTTATTATGCTTCTATTCATCTTCATCGTTCTACTACTTTTTCCTTCCGCTCCTTTCGTTTGTAACTATTTTTTTAATTAAGTTTTTAATTATTTTCCTTCGAAGCAGAATTTCAAGCAAATATTCAAGTTACTCAGCAGGTATAACATAATTTTTTTTACTTTTACAATATAGTGCCTGCTGTAAAAAGTAGTATATTTTGTGTATATGTGAAAGACAAGCATTCCTCTGGGATTGCTACCTGACAGATTTTCACTTCGTACATCGATTGTTATCGATTCCAAATCATATTCGAGCGACACCTTAGTAGTGGCATAAGAGTGCAATATTCGTCGACTTAATTATAATTGTGAAGCAATGCAAGCTTACCTCGAAGCCCCGCTCTCGACCAAAAGGTCAAAGAAAGACTTTCTCGCATACTAATCAATTAAATTTTTACCAATTCATTTTTGTTTTTCTTCCATTTATTAGAATATAAAATATAATTGGTAGTAGTATCACGCTAAGTTTTCATATCGATTAGCCTCAAATGGCCAAAGTAATGTCGAGCCGCCACAATGACAATTATCTTAAATTGTCATTGGACGTTATAAAAAAAATTTTTACTTCCCTTATAATTATTAGCTAAGATTGATTTTCCTGCCCTCACAAAATTATCTGAATATTCGCCAGAAACTATTTACATGCTTTCGTTCAACCAACGAGAAGACAACTCATAGAAAAATAAACAACTTTTGGTCAAATAAATTCTTCCTTTTTACAAAGATTGGGAATCGCTGAAAATCAGACAATTGTCAAATATTCTTTCATGTAATTCTAGCTGACATCCGCAAAATGTTTGACTTCATTTGGAAAATTAATTATTCAGTTTTGCTTAATTTCTGTATTAGTATTGCATTTATAACGTAACATAATTGCAAATTTACCAAATAATGCGTTTCTTGTATATTGGGAAATAATTCTTCAAACAAAATTCGATTTTAAAGGTTCAAAGCTGACTCACCTTGCAGAAAAGTTCCTCTTGTCCGCTCATTTTCACACATAACGCACGCGAAGAAAAAGTCATTTAGGATCACTATAAATTGTAAAAAACTAATCACTAGACACAAAAATTCAATAATATTATAAAAAGGTACAAATAAATCGCGAAAATATAGTTGAAAAAAGATAAAAACCGGCCGCGAAAAAAATTAAACCATCCGCGACGTAAATCCCACACCAAATGTCATTTGCAAATTTTATTCACCACATTAAAAGATTTAAGCAAATACAACAACCGATATTACCGCACTTCATATGTAGAACAGCTAATGCAGTTCAATTAGGGTTTTTGCTTTTAATTGTGACAGTTGTCTGGAGAAGGTTGAGTTGATTGCTTCGGTGCGTTACAATTTCACGATTTATGTTGATATTAACGCAATTTTACAGTTTTTATTTATTAGTAGCAGCTAAATTAGCGCGAATAGAAGTGTTATTATTGATAATGTGATATAAAATCTGTTTGCGAACATATATAAAGTGACCCAACTGACTTTGTGTTTGTGCTCCTGATGCAAATGCCGGTAAGTGTCTTGTAAATTACTCGTTTTTACCTAATATTCTCCAATTCTTAAGTGCTTCTAAAGAATTATGTATAAAGAATTCGTTTCAACAAGCAAAAGTGAAATTATTAGAAAATTTGCACTTAATTAATTGAAAAACCACAGCCTAAAAGGAATGTTCAGTTAACTTTAGTGTGGAGAATTTCTTTCAGAAGAACATGTCGGGTCAAAATTGTTGTACAGTAGAAATTATGCAAACATTCAAATAATAAAAATTAGGTTAACCAGCACAAATATGTTTTTTAGTAAATATGGAGAGGAGTGGTGCTGTAGACTCTGCACTCCTCCGTTGTCAACTTCTAGGATCTCGTTTTTCTCAAAGACTCATATCGTCTTTTAAGTTGTCAGCGTCCCCGGATCTTTTCGAAATAATGTCCGCCCCCGATTTCTGGCCCGTGAATATCATTGCACATAAGTTTGTGTCCCGTCGTAAGGTCGCTGGTAGCTCTCAGAGTAGAACCACTGTTGGTAACCAAAAAAACTAAGTACGCTATCCCTTTACTACCAAAATGTAAGGGGATTAAGAACAAGAACAAGCCAGTTATTTCAGGCTTGTCTTGACTGTTGTGACGACGTCATCGCTCTGACCGAAACCTGACTTCATAACGGTTTTAATGATGCTGAAATTGTTGACGGTCCTATCAAATTTTTCGTAAGGATAGATACTCCGACTTCGTGGGGGCGGCGTGCTGGTTACATGCAATACTCATTTGAATTGCGGCTTAGTTGATATACCTTCTTTTTCCGACACGCTCACAATCGAGCTTTTAGCTCTTAAGATATCTCTGGTGAAGATGCACCTTTTCCTGGTCTGCTGTTATATCCCTCCAAACATGACAATCTATGCGGATGCAGATGATCGAAGTCTTTATGATATTTTAATTCTTAGCCTAGATTTTATTAATAATATGACAAACCCAGATTACGAAATAATCCTTCTTGGTGACTTTAACTTGCCCAGCGTTCTATGGGTATTCAATGCTGATGACTATGACTACCTTCCTTTTAATTGTCTTACTGCTAAGGACTCCAATTTTCTTGACGCTCTCTCCTCCTCTGGTTAACACCAAATGAGTGATGTAAAGAACTCTATGGGAAGACAGATAGATCTTATCTTTTCTTCTGATTCGAGTAACACTATAGTCAACCCGACTTCTCGTAACTTATCCGGTATCGACAATTTACACCCGCCCATTTTCATCTATTTTTGCTTCGAAGGGGGGTAATACTGCTGATTCCAACGTAGATCAGTACGTTCTTGATTTCAAAAGGGCCGATTTTTCTGATCTTTCAAGAAGCATCCTTTCAATCGATTTCACATCTCTTGTTTATGATAGTTATATCGACGAGTGCATTTACGTGTTTTAAGATAGGATTTATGATCTGTTTAATTCGTGTGTAACACTCAAACGGCTGAGATCACCCTATCATTCTTCCCCGTGGTATACTAGAGAACTATGGAAACTTAAGAATAGGAAAAATAGAATATGGAAAAATAGACTATGGAAAACTTACCTACGCTGTAGCGTTATCATCATCTTTATACAGGGAATACCTCGATAATGTTCGCGATAACCTGCATAATGATCCTCGCACCTTTTTTAAATTTGTGAATATGAAGAAGAAAACTAATAATTATCCATCTACAATGTGGTACAATGGTTCCTCTATTTGCACAACGCTTGATATAGCCGACAAATAGATTTGCTTTGCATTGTTCTTTCAGGGAGCCTTTTCATCAGGCAATTTTTTGCTTCTCTCTGGTGGAGTTTGGTCATATCCAGGATCGTCCCACTGCATCCATTGCTTTGCCCATTATATCTCGAGATATTATTATGGATGGTATTTAGGAACTTAGAATGGACTTTTCTTTTGGTACTGATGGTATTCCACCTGCATTCTTGAAATGCTGTTCTGAAGCCCTACTCACTAAACTAAAACTCATCTTCAACAAATCTCTTCAGGCCGGAAGATTTCCAACGCTATGGAAGAGCTTCTTTATAATTCCTGTTTATAAAAAGGGGCATAGAAACTTAATAACAAATAATAGGCCAATCGCGAAGCTTTCCTGCATACCAAGTTGTTCGAATCTGTTATATACAACTAACTGCTTGCATTTACATCCCACATAGTTTCTGCCTTTGAATAGGGTCTTCAGACTGACTGCGTCTATACAGACTTTAGCAAGGCATTTGATAAGCTCCCACTGTGATTATGCTTAAACTTGAAAAGTTGGGTTTTCCGCCTTTATTGCTCGACTGGATCTGCTCTTAATTAAATGATAGGTTATATCAAGTATGTTTTCGTAATATTTTTTCCAGGTTCGTTAGGGCTGCATCTGGCGTACCGCAGGGAAGCCATCTGGGGACGCTATTGTGTGTCCTCGTCCGACGACATTGTTCCTCTGATTAAGCACTCTAATATCTTAATCTACGCAGACGATATGAAGATTTTTTCATACGTTAGAAACAGTTATGATTCTTCCTGCATTCAGGAGGATTTAAATACCTTCAAAAGCTGGTGTGGATCTAATGGCCTGCAGCTTAACTTGGATAAATGTTAAGTTATGTCATTCTCTACGAACCAGGAACAGCTCGTCTTTGATTATATCTTTGCGGAAACTAATATCCGTCGAGTGGAGTCCGTTGCTGACCTTGGTGTGAACCTAGACAGTAAGCTCGATTTCAATCTGCACATAAACTATATCGTGTCTCGGAGTAATTCAGTTCTGGGTTATGTAAAGTAGTGGTCAAGGGAGTTTTCTGATCGGAATACCTTACTTCACTTATTCTTTTTTTTGGTTAGGACAATTCTCGAGTATGCATCTCAGGATTGGTCTCCTTTCTATGCTGTTCATTCTAGACGCATTGAGTCGGTGCAGCGGAACTTTGTTAGGGTCCATGCGGCTTCCTCCTTATGAGGATCACCTCCATCGGAAGAACGACGTAGAGTTGCTGATCAAGTTTTTATTCACCAGCTTTTGAACTGAAACATAGATTCTTGCATTCTCGCAAGTAAGGCTTCTTATAGGCATACCCCGTATAGCTTAAGAAGACTGCCTTTACTGCATGTTGGTCACTCTCGGTCTTTATATAGTTTGCATGAGCTTATAAATCGCATGTGTAGAGCCGTCAATATGTGTCCTGCCTTTGACCTGACTCTTACTAAGGATTTGCTGAAACGATCACTGTTGTCTGTGCATCCCTGATTGGTTTTTTTGGTCACTAATATTTTTTTGCATGTTGGTGTGGGAGCCTCATTCGCCTCAATATTTTGTTATATTCTGCCGAATAGGTCAATTGTTTGTAGGCTTCTGCCTGAGAAGTGCGCGTTTTGAGTTAGAAGGATTAATTCTATTAATTATAAACAAAATGCTAAGAACTTGTAATAATTAACTGTATTGTTGATTCGTATGTTACTTTAAAGAATTTATTCATTATATTTTCAAATTTAATTAAGTTAATTTTTTAGTATCGCTTTAGTCCAGGAAAATGCGAGCAGTGTTAATTTTTATCTAAGATATGGACTTCGTGAGCGACCATAAGTTTTAATTTAAAAAAAAACTTCGAATGAATGGTATCTAAAACAAATTCACTTTATAACTCGTGTTATGTTCTGATTTTCAATTTTTGGGGCATTATTTGGAACTTTACCAGAATGATATACCAATGAAAGAAATAAAACATTAATTTAATAGCCCTCCGAAGAATTCTCCGTGGCGGGTGAAGCAAATAACTCAAATGAAATATTTTAAATATTTCTCTCTATTTCCCTTTTCACCTTGTGGGGCATGGGGTGGAAGAGAAACTTCACCCGATTCGAGACAACGATTGTAAGTGAATCTCTGCAACCACCATAACCCTTTTATCGTGATCTCTTGTCAGCAGGAAACAACCATGGGTCGTCGCCAGGGGGATCCGAACCTGGGGCCTCCGGATTGGTAGGCCGATACGTTATCACTTACACGACTTTATTTATTTATTCCTTTGTTAATATCGATGGTTAAGTGCACAAATGCTGTACCTTCTTCTTTTAATAATATTTAGGAATTTAATTTTTATATTTGTATCGTGTTGCTCCGTATTTCCGTGGCGTGCAGACGCGCTAATTTCGAGCCCCGTGATCTTCGTTTAAATTATTAATTTTGTGGATTTGTATCGAGAAAAGTATGATGCCAAAGAGCAAGTTATGCTCATCCCGGATTTGCAGGGATGAGGTTGCATGCGATGGAGTCTGTGGGAACGTTTTTCACGCTGCCTGCCTGAGGAGTAATTCCGGGTCGTCTTCTGCAAGTTTGTCGACTTGCGGTGAGTGTTCGACAATCAAGCCTGTAAATAGTCAGGCTTAGAGATTTTCATTGACAACGTTAATGCCCTGAATGACAAGGTTGACAAACTTATTGCTGCAACCGAAAAAACTAACTCCAACTCTTGTTTGCTGTTGGATAAATCTCTTCCAAGGTCGCCTGTATTTCGCCTTGTTTTGACGATCTTCGTT
Organism: Leptarthrus brevirostris; assembly: GCA_964036015.1. NCBI lineage: Eukaryota > Metazoa > Arthropoda > Insecta > Diptera > Asilidae > Leptarthrus > Leptarthrus brevirostris. The sequence goes on along the minus strand of OZ038372.1, from coordinate 133,987,330 downwards.
CAGTTGACCCGGAACGCTTCTTAAGTTCTGACCCTTCGGCAGGTCTATTTTTATCAGCCATTGATGATAAGCGACGTTGTGTTAGGCACGTCATGGCTGACCTGTGGTTGTGGGCTGAGGCTGTTACTAAGAACAGCGAGATTTGTGACTCAATTGCCTCCGACGTTAAGTTTCTTGTCTCACGGGGTGTAAGTGGCTCTGCTCTCACTCCGTCTATGTCGGTTGGTGGTTCTGAGGGTCCCTGCCGAAGTGGTTCTGGCGTGTCCCCCGCTCTTGCTGGTACGGGATAGGGCGTCCCCCATATGATTATTTTCCGTGATTAATTAATATAATCTGTTGGTTCTCTATATCGATAGTTTTTCTACCTAATCCATTCCAATTAAGAAGTCTTATATGTTTCATTTAAATTTATTTTTACACATTTCATTCTGGCATTTGCCAGTCGCTGAAACTTTTCTGGGCATCTGGTTTTCACCAACTCCATATCTTTTCGGACTTCCCCCTCAATAGTATTAATTTGTAAATTTCTTTCCCCCAAACCTTCATAAATTTTATCTAACCTGCATTTAGTAAACTAAATGTAGACCCAGTATCCACTAAAGCATTTATTTATTTATTCTTAATTATCATTTCTTGTAGTTTGTAGAATTAGTAGTAAGTTGTAGCTTGTATTTTGTATTTTTTTATGCAATAGCTTGTATTAAGCTTAAATTAATAAATAAGTACTTTTTGTAATGCATGTAATTGAATGATATATATTTTTTTATTTTCCGGGGCTAATTTATAAAAAAACTCATTATTTCCTATTTGATTAACCTCATTTGCGTTTCTGATGCTTAGATGATCTATATCCATCGGTTGCACTTGATTATAAATATTGTTATTTTGATTTCTGGTTTCGTTATTCTTAGTACTGTAGTAATTTGATCGTATTTGTCTATAATTGCTTTTCTGCTATGTCTGTAATTGTGTACGTTTTACTGTCTATAACTGTTGCTGTAACTATGTTGTGTTTGTCCTGAATTATTATTATAATTTCGAACTTGTCCGGAATAACTATTCACATTATTGATACCCTGATTTTTTCTCTCTTGTCTAAAGTTATTATGATTGAAAGTATGTCGTAAATTGTTATAATTTGTTTGAGAAAAAATTGGTCTTTGAATATGTTTATCTTTAATCACTTGATTGATTTTATGCCATTTCAAATTATACTGGTCTTGTCCAATATATTTATTTATAACTTGCCTCATTTATTCCAAACTGAACTTATTATACAATTCTGATGCTAGTGCACCAGCAGTAATTTCTTTGATTTTTAGAACTAACACACTACTAAGATGATTTACAATTTCTGTTTAAAACTTGCTAAAAAATGCACACTGACATATCAGACACAAATATTCTTATTTTATATAATTCTTCTATTGTACTTATTTTTAACATGTTAATTTCTTGCATAATTCTGATCCTTGGATGGTTTGAATTGGAATTTTAATTTAGTTTTGCGTTCCTCCCATGTTGTTGGCGGTGAAGTATCTAAATAATTTTTCCAGCTCCCAAAATCTTTTCGTTGTAAATTAAGGTATATGCTTGAGTTACCTGTCCTCTGTAATCAGTTAATGCTCGGTCTACTGGTCTCAGAAATGCTGGTAGTGTCCCTGGTTTTCCTTCAAAACTAGGTAGGTACCTGAGGCTTAGAATATAAAACAAAACAGGAATGGCGACGGCTGAAATTAAGCGACCACCGTCCAAGTTGTGTTGGAAAGCATTTGCGATTGTGTGAGAAGTTCAGTGCAGGTGTAATTATTAAGAAGGCAAGGAGCCTTGTATTCAAATTAAATTTGAAAGTAGTTCGAAGTCACTATTTCACTTTATATTTTTTCATTAAACTAATTATCGACATCATTTAAGATGGTATTACATCATCTGTAATGCAAAATATTTTGATTTTTTAAATTAAATTAAGAATAAGCCCCCATAGGAAATGTTTTTTCGAACCGTCTGTGAATATAAGGTTTGAATTTTGCAAACTAGTTTTGGGAAAGATGACAAAAAATGGTCCTTAAGTTCATTCCATCTCCCTTTCTCTTGTATATTCGTTCTCATCTGGAAAAAACACGCTCATGTACACGATTCATATATGCTACCGCCATTCCTGTTTTGTTTTATATTCTAAGACCTGAGGTCTTCTTCTATTCTTCTTCGAAATGACGTTTGTTGGTTCTGTCGACTTGATATATCCGTTAAAACAGCTAAGCACTGTCCCACTAAATCATTTTAAAATTCAGCGTAGAGATAATTTAGATGTAATTAGAAATAGAAAAATTTTTAAAATTGTACAAAGTCCCCAAATAAATAACGTATAAAGCACTAAATCATTATTTCCTGGTCCTGGTTGTGTCATTTTTCTCTGTTGGTCTAGTATTTGATTTCTTTGATGTCTTCTTTGTAGGTTTCCCAGTGTTTAAAATTATTTTTGCATTATTTTCATTTGATAGTACATACAACTCTTTAAGAGTATCTAGTTAAAATTTGAGGTCGATTGGAGCAAAACTGCCGGAGATACAGGGCATCGGGTCTCCCTCCCTTCGATACATCCCATATACAAAAGAGCAGTGTTAAAACTTTAAATGCGTTTTTCTCAGATTTAGTTTTTCAAAGTCGGTGAACACTGTAACTCAAAAACTCCGATCCTTCGCAAATTGTGCATACTTCTTTTATACGTTAATTACGAGGTAACAACGTCGAGATTTTGTATTTTTTATTATTATAATTAATTTTTCAACAACAAATTCGCCGATTTTTATCAATAAATTTTCATAAATTCAAAAAATTCGTCTTTCCTTACTTCTAAAAATTGCAAAATCAATCAAATAAACAAAATCTCGACTTTGTTACCTCGAGAAACTCATAAACTAACGAAATCTTTTTGGTTTTTTGTCAACAGATGATTCAGTAATGAGTTATGATGATCACCGCAAAGTATCTTTTTTTTTTTGTATACGAAGGCTTCCTGTTAGTCGCTCAATTCACAATATTTTTACCCACAAATTTAACAAAAGATTCTTTATTATGTTCTTAACTTACAAATAAATTTTGTGTATTTAAAAATTTGTTTAAAATATTGAAAATTAACCCTACCCCCTCCTTAACTCGGACTTGGTATGACAGCGTGATTTTCATGGGAACGGAAAGATCTTTCTTATCTTGTATGGACTTTGCCAGGCCACAGGTTTTTCTTTTGGTTTGGCCTTGTCTAAATCAAATGGATCTTTTGTCGTTTCGCATTTCTTTAGCGTTTCTGAGAAGTTGAAATATGTATGTAATTCGCGTTACGAATTTAAAAAATGTCTCAGAAGAAGAAACAACATTCTAGAATCTTACCCGAAAAACTTGGTTTGCACTAATCATAGCATTTCTGACGTGGCTCCGTTGGAACCGCTCAAGCATCCTGTGCTATTGTCCATTAAGACCCCTGTAACACGCTAATTACGAGTTATCCCCAACAAAATGTTTGTGGGATATTTCTAAGATCAAAGGGATCAAAACTAAGTAAAACATAAAAATTCGTTTAGTTGCCAAGGCCAAAAAACCCCGTTAAGGTAAAATGATCGAGAACACCACATTTTGCAATTGACACTCGTATTGAAGATCAACTGTGAAATAATTTACTTGAAAGAAGAAGAAAACGATATTAAGCTTTATTTCTATTTTATTTATCTTAAAGTATACCTCTGGTACATTGTCCCAGTATTTTTTTAAATTATAATTGATTAATAAACTTTTTGGTACTAAAAAAATAAAATTCATAAATCATAATCAAACGTCAAAGTCAATTGGCATCATTAAATATATATGGCTGTATGTAGACACCTAATTAATCATTAATTACTGCCTAATGATTATTAACCTCATGTCTAGGGTATATCTGGGATGAAATAATTTCATTGGACAAGATATAAAGATGCTGAAATTTTTTAAGATCTTTTAAAATAGGTATATCGTATTAGTGAGAAGGAACCTACTTCACGAGAATATTTCCTTTTTTGTCTGGTTTTTTCTTTTTAAGTTAGTTTATAGCGTTAAAAACATGAAAACCTTGGATTTCAGTTATAATGAATGAAATTTAAAAATTCAAAATGGAATGTTTAGATAATAATATATATAAAAAAAAGTTTACCTATTGTGATCTTGATTTGAAAAGAAAAATTGATAATTCTAACAATTCGAATAGTATAATACATATTAGGCTGTAGAATATTTTTGTGTATCAAAATTAAGTTAATGTATATAACATTTTCAATTGCTTATCCGGACCCGGCAATTGATTCATTGTTATTGAGACGAACATGTTATTGGAATACTTCTATCCCCAACTTTCAGTTCCTAGCCATATCTGGATTTGCAGGTACTCTCTTTTAGGTGTTCAAATGCTGCATCAGTTGTAGGAGGTAATGATGGCAAAAGGGCACTTGTTTTTTGTTTTGCCGTTATGTAAGAATTGAACCTTAGGAGCTGGAGCTACATATAAACCCAAAATACATGGCTTTACTCACTTGAAATACATTATTGGAGTTTTCGTTGACATTTTTAAATACTTTTGCTGATTCGTGTAAATCATGACATTTTTCAACATTTTTCCAAACAAATTTTTGCCTTTATTGAAAAACCCAGATATAGCATCACAACCGCAGTAGTAGTATTACCCGTAGAGGCTGGATATATTTGAAGAGGGATATTCCCTTTTTCAACAAACTCAGATTTAGATTGAAGAGTCTTCAAACATTTGATTGGTCGTCGAGGTTGTATACTATCAGCTGGAGTAACTATTTCAATGCTACCCATATAATGGAACGTTCCTTTACCATCAATAGTGTTGATATTGAAGTCAGGATTATCATGCACAAATTAAACAAAGCTGCCAGGTTTTATTTCTGGCGGAGTTTCAAAAACAGCTGAAGCTTCATACAACGTAGCCTCTTTGCATGAAGCGCAAAATCTTAAGGAATGACATATACGGTGTATATGTTCGACACGGTGTGCATGTTCGAATCGTTTCAGCATCTGATGGTCAAAGTGCAGAGGTAGAGTATATTTTTCTTGATTTGAGGTTGTTTGGCGAAAACATACTAATAGCTTGTGTATACAAACCACCTAAGGTCGTATCATTATCTTCCTTCTATGATTAACTTATGTTGTATTCAAGTCAGTATGCTTCCACGTTCATTCTGGGTGACCTAAATATCGATGTGCTGTCAGAAAATTACCAGAAACTCTCGTTCTTGTGCTTTATAAGTAGAACAGGATTGATGTTATTATTTCTAATCAGGTCGATATTCTAACAGATCAAAATCAATTTGCTTTGCCTGGAATAACTGATAATGAAGCGATTTGTGCATCTTTTAATCTAGCTGTTCCGCGCAAATCTTCAGCTATCTCATATCGTAACTTTCACAATATTGATTTACCGCGTCTTTTGAATGAATTAGAGGATGTTAACTGGAGTAGCCTTTACTGGACAAATGATGTTGATGTTCAGGTTGAGCATTTCAATTATGAGATCCTTAGGTTATTTAATTTATTTGTTCCCTTGAAATCTAAAAATATTAGTGAAAGTACACCTTGGATGGATAATACTATTAAAGCATTGATTTGCGAGAGGAATCATGAATACAGGCTTTGAAAAACTCATAAAACTGAGATTTTACTTTACAATTACAGAAGACTTCGTAATAAAACAACTAAGGCTATTCGAGATGCTAAGAAATCGTTCTGTATTCGAAAGCATGATCCGTCCTTGCCAACAAAGACCCTTCGGAGGAATATCAAATGCCTTGGTATCAATCGATCAGAAACTTCTTACGATATTCAGCCTGATGAACTAAACGACTTCTTCGTAAAAGCTTCTTATCTAGCTGATGTAAATAGTGGAAGTGATGATAATAACACATTTGATAATGGAATTCGATTTGATGGCTTTTCGTTTTGTACTGTCATTCCTGATGATGTTATCTTAGCCATTAACTCAATTACATCTGATTCTGTTGGCATTGATGAGATTGATACCCGATTTCTGCGCATTATATTACCCTACATTGTATTGCATTTAATGCATATATTTAATATTAGTTTGTAACATCTCGATGCCCTGCTAAGTGGAAATATGCAAAAGTTTTTTCCATCAATAAAAAGACCAAGCCTCAGAATAAACACGATTATCGTTCAATAAGTATTTTACCTTACTGCTCCAGGATTCTTGAGAGACTACTTTATAATCAAGTAGAGACCTACGTGGAAAATCATTCACTATTATATGAATATCAGTCTGGGTATCGCAGTCGTCACAGTACAACGGCATCTCTTCTCTATATTACTGATAGCATAAGAAGTAATTTTGATGACGATTTGGCTTCTGTATTAGTTCTTCTTGACTTCAGCAAACCCTTTAATAGTGTAAATTTTAATATCTTGTGTAAAAAATTGAAAACTAAATTTAACTTTAGCAGTTCAGCAACAAAATTTATATATTCTTATCTATCGGACAGGTATCAGAAGGTTGTTATTCACTCTTCGCATTCGAGATACAGGCAGCTTTTTCAGGTGTTCCACAGGGTTTGATTCAGGGCCCATTGTTATTTCTGATGTACTTACATGATTTAGCTGAGGTATTGAAGAATTCTAGTATCCAGATGTATGCAGATGATGCTCAACTTTCTTTATCTACGTTGGTCAATGATACACATCATGGTATTTCCCAAATGAATGCTGATTTAGTCAGAGTCTTGAATTGGTCGAAAAAAAATAAATTGATGTTAAAAGCTTCAAAGTCTCAAGCTATTTTGATGTATAGAAATTATATTAATACTAATGAATTGAGCTCTATATAGCTGGGTGATGATATTATTCTATACTCTGACTCAGTTAACTACTTAGGTATAGTATTTTGTTCTACTATAGCGTGGGATACGCATATAGCCAAGGTTGTTGGAAGGGTATATGGTACTTTGAGAAGATTATGGTTTTATGCAAAATATACTCCATTATCCATTCGAAGACGTTTGGTAATAACCCTTCTCATTCCCTTGTTTTATTATGGATGTCAAGTATGGTGTTGTCTAGATAGCGATAGTCGTAGGAAGCTAAATGTAGCATATAATTCATGTGCGCGTTACATTTATAAGATTGATCGTTTCAGTCATAGTCAGTTCGAGGTATGCTTACAATATACTGGGATGCACACTGGATAATTTTTTGAAATACCATGTCGCATTAATGGTTTTCAAAATAATTAGGAATTTAATGCCTGATTATTTATGTAGAAAAATTCAACTATTTCAATCAGTACGTAATGTTCAGCTTGTTATTCCTCGAAGTAAATGTAGGCAAAGTAATAGATCATTTTTCGTCTATGGTGTTAAAATTTGGAATACATTACCTGTGAATGTTAGGCGACTAATAGCCTATCAGTAATTTCAAAATAAATTACTTTTCTTGTCTACAGTAACATTTTTTGTGCAGAAAAGTGTGTACACGATTACCTTATTTATTCATTTTTGCTTTATTTGTTATTTTATTAGTTTTCATCTTATTTTAATATTTTTTTCTTGCTTGAATTGTTGCTTAATCGATACTTTCTTTGATTTCAATTTATATTATTATTCGTAGCTGTTTTTATTTATATTTTTTTCTTGATTTTGATTATTATCTACTGCTTTACATTTCCGTTTGAAATTCTGTATAGAGCATTTACATGCTAAGGAGCTTATGCTCATATGTAATTTATATATTTTGGAACAAATAAATAAAAAGAAATATACGGTGTTCAAGAAGTCAGTTGAATGCGCATTCGCAGCATGTAGTCGTTCAACAAATACAATGCCGATGTAAATGCATTGCATTCGCTCGATCAATTAGACAGTTTCTGCAAATTAGCTGCGCATTTCTTGCATTTGGAAATTTTTAGCTACTAAAGAATTTGTCTGCGGTATTATCTTAAAGACGGCCTAAAATGGATTCGGAGTACGAGTAAAAATGTAAATTTATATTTTTTACTTTATGTTGTAATTAATTCTGTACTATACAGTGAACATTCTGCTTTAAATGATGAATTATTCGAAAGCGATACAGAATTGGGTGAAAAATTAGAAAATGTTTCTAATTTGTAAGCCTCGTCTTTTAAAAAATATGTTATTATTGCTCAAATTGCTCTTAAGAGAATCACTACAGGGTTATAATACCGAATTCAGTATTTCTAGAAATATTTATGGACTGTCAAACAAACAACCGTCTTCCTTTTGCGTTTAATCGTTCATCCCAGTAATTAGTTTTGAATGCATTTTGTATGCATTCGCATGTTTATAGCGGCTGCTTTTGCATAAGGGTTGAATCTTAATCCGCATTTGACTGACTTTTTGAACGTACCCATATTTATAACTTTTTTGGAGTCAAATTTCTTAGGTATATGCAGAGGTGATAGAAATGATCTTGGTCGCACAGCTAGTATTATAGCATGCGCGACAGATTTACATTTCTTTTCATAACTAGGAAGTGTTTCTATTTTATTTTTCTTATCTTTTAATATTATTTGTGCCAGTAAAAAATTTAAAGATTTTGAAATTGATTCGTCAATAACTTCAGGCATTTGTCACTTGGTTCATAATTTTCATTATCGTACACTTGAGCTCTTATGTCTAATAATTTCGCTAGCCACTTTCAAAATATGAAACTCTTTTCTTCATTATTATTATGGTTTTGATTGTACCAATTTTCTGTTAAGACATCATGGTAGATTTTTTTAAAACATGTAACGGTCCAAATGGATCCAAATTTACTCGATATAACAATTTCATCATGATAGCGGTCTATTAGTCCTTTTCCAATAGTTTTTTCATCTGAGATATGCTCTGTAGTGCATGGTAAATTGGCAGTCGTCATTCGCCGATTTTTATTCAATTTTGTTTTTATAAATTCATCCACTGTAACAAAAGTCTGCGGTCAAAACCCTCAGGCGTTCCGCTATTAGCAAATACCGTTACTTTTTCGTTCCTTTCCCCAAAAGTTCACTAGCTTTAGTATGCACTTGTTGTAAACTTTTAGTGTTCTTCTTGTTATTAACAATCAAGAAATTGTATACCTCAACAATCAATCTATTAAAATACAAGTTGAAATACAACGCAGCTCAATAACCGTCAAACAAGAGATAATTTACTGCAATGTTGAAGGAACCTAAAAGCTCCAGTTCAAAAGAGCAACTCCCCCAATAAAAAACATGAATTCCGTCATTTATTTGAGATCCTCGAGTAAGGAAAAATTATCCTTAAAACTTGCTTAAAGCAAGAGTCCGCTGTTTGGCAGCCATAAATAAAGCAGCTTTCGCCTCAAGAATTTTCTTAAGTAAAGTACCGACAATTCTGCTGGGTAAGCCTTCCTCGTTCACCCCAAATCTCAAACAAAGCTCACAAAACCCACAAATTTAAAATACAAATACCCACAAAGGTCGATTTATCAACTGAACTTCTTAAGAGCTCCTTTTTCACTCCGTACACCTATTGTAAATCTCAACATTTTTCAATGCCCTCCAAGCACAGATCTATACCCGCTCCTTGCAGGCACTGGGCCATCATCGTAAGATATGTAAGCTGAAAACTATAGGACTCGAGCATTCATATGGCATGGAGTCTTAATGGTGGCACAAGAGAGCTCCTTTCAAATTTATGTGTTTTTGGCAAACAGCAAAACGATGAGTTCTTGTAGCCAGAAAGTGGAAATGATAAATTATCTTCTATAGTCCTAGGGTCTACCAAATGCGTATGAGGACCAGATCTGGCGCTTTTCTTGGAGGACTAACAAAGTGAATGCAATCTTTCATTGGGAGCCAGAAGGGGTGTTAACGTATCGACAGATGGATGTGGGCGCATTGTTGCAGTTTGGACAATTTGAAAGATTTCAACCAGATGAGACCAGCATTTCTGCCAAGAAGAAAATGCGAAAAAGTTTCGCATACTCACGAAACCAAAAGTAAGTTGTTTCGGGGTGCAGTGGGGCTTACGTGCTAGACAAGCCAAGGTTTACAGTGATTACAACACTAAACTGTGAGGATTCTCAACTTTCTCAGGGTCTGGAAACCTGACAAAAGTTGCCTCGGGAAAAGTCAAGAAGTTGGTACCCAAGTTGAAACTTGAGAACTTTAGTCGGGCTGATCTGTGCGTGTACAATTCTTGCAGATTTGTTGTGCTCCCGTGAAAACTATCTCCGTCACTGTTGTTGAAAAGTTTCCGGCATTATGAGTTGGTAGGATTAAATTTTACTCTTGGCTTCTTTGGAATGGAAGTTTCTCTTAGTTAGGAACTAATTTCACATCAAACATATGTGTAATATGGAATTTATACTGTTCTAAGCTTTTTATTTGTACGAAAATTTAAAGTCGTACATTTTGGAAGGAGAGGGGAGGATAGTGCAAAAAATCGTATTTTTCATGTTTTGGTTTAGTTTATGTATATTTTGAAGAAGTTCTTCTAAATTTTTAGATTTTGTACTCGTTCCACTTCTACTTGGCTACGTTCTACCGAAGAAAATTTGAATAGTTATGATTTATAGAACTTGCGAACTTTCAAACAGTTTTACGAACGGAACAATTTTGAATTCTTTATGTAAAAAGACCCAACGAAATTACTTTTAGAATTTAATGTCACTTTTAACATTTTATCGAGTTATTTTTGAGGTAGGTAACTAAACTTTATTGCACTGATTGTCTCTACCCAGATTATAAAACAACAAAACTATCCACTTGGCTGCTCAAATCGTATTCGTCAAGCAGCTAGCTTAAATCCATGCATTAAAACTGTAAGTTGGTAATATCTACGGTAGAAGTAGGCTATTTATAAAAAGCGTATGATGTTGTTTCAAAACATGCAAATTATCATTCACTTGACCAATCAGGATTTGTATGTTGGTTATGCCACTTAACTGAGTTTCTACAGGTTAGTAGTATATAATCGAGGATCCCAATAGAAAATAAAAGGAATCGCTCGGTAATAGAAGGTAATTTTCATATATGCATTTCTCCCCATAAAGGGCCCTTTCGATTCCCCTTGAGTGCTGTCAAAATTAAAATTACGTTTTTATTGCTGTTAGTAATTCGTCATTTTGGAACATACTTTGATTTAAATAGTCGCCGGTGGTGTTAGCGTTAACGTGCTGTCTTTTTATATGAGTGTCGCAGGCTCGCTTTCTGCATTGGTCTTGTTTTCTGCGTTGCTAGCAGATTACGCCAAAACACCATTGGAGATGCACAGTAATTGTAGAATGCACCCTCAATACTCTTATAATCTTTATCATTTGATCGGGTGAAGATCCACTCCACTTTTCACAAGGGGCCACGGTATTTATAGGGGATAAGATAGGAGATATCGTATCAGCGTATCGTAGCCGAAAAAAACATTCAAGGAAAGGAGTTCTAGAAATAGTCAATTTATGGTAATAATAAAAAATATTGCAGCTAGAAAAACACACTTCTCATAACTCTACAAGCTAAAGACGGTTTAATGTAGGACACGAAGTACTTGAAATCGATTTGCGCCAGGGAGTAAGTATTTTTAATGGCGGCGATGTACAAAGAAATTGACAACATTTTATCGCGGTTTAAATTTAACAATAAAAAATAGTTTAAATTTCGCAGGCGATAGTAAACAAATTCGGCAACTATAAAGAAAACTTTTTCCGGCGTCCGGTGCCAGAGAAGCCGAAGCAGGGGTCGTACCAAAAGTCAACACAGTCTGTAAGATCTGTTTTTATTTATTTATTTCGAGAGAGATTTGTAAATTGTTTTTGTTTACTTTAGTTTAACGATGTTTTGGTCGATAATATTTTGAAGATCACTCGATAGCCGTATGGGCGTCGAGCTAAATTTGAAATTGATCTTCCACTTTACATATATCTTCGGAATTTTATGGTAGGTTATACCAGGAGGTTTTGTGCGTGATAAAACTCGATCCTTAGGCCCATATAAAATTATAATATTAACGTATCTTACATATCCTTGATAACACTAACTACTGGGAGAAACTAACTATGCCTAACTCCGGAGTTCTAACGAAACTAATAAGCGCCCTAACACTAGGAATAACATTAAGTTAATATTTATTTATAGATAAATAATAAGCCTAAATAGATAATTTTAAATCTTAACCCTAGACTTAGCTGTCGTATCCCGTATCGTTCACGTGGTCTTCTTCTGTTGCATATTCAATTTTAATAGGTAACTATAGCGTCTTCGTGTTGAGTGGATCCTTCGATAAATTGACAGGCCAATACTGTGTGGAACCTTTAAGGTTATGATTGTCTGGGCAGGGTCCAATTGACGATTTATTCCTTTTCAATACATTTCGTCTTTAGTGGCGTCTCATATGTTGAAGCCCTTTTTTATTGCGGTTACCCTAATAACCCTAGATTTTATATTTTAATATACAAAATTGAATCGTTTTATTAGTGTATCTTACCCGAAGGGTGTTTTATTTTTTTATATTCCTTTTAATACCATTTAATGTTCCTTTTAGTTATTTTCAGTCACCTAACTATTTATTTCTCACTAGGTATTTATAATTATTTTATTAATTTCTATTTCTTAACTCATAATACTCACTACTATAAAGTTTTAACGTAACACAATAATTTTATTTAATCACAAAGTAACAATTATACTCTTATATCTCCTTTTTTTTTGTTAAACGTGGTACACTTCTTGGCAAAAACTCATAAGATAAATTCCACACTACTTAGCATGGTTTGGCCACATCGTGGTTTTTGGAATTAGTATAAGGGAAGTGAGGAAATTTGAATGTCTAGTTTTTGCATTGCTACTGCGAAAGAGACGGAGTGGATTATTTTAATTTCTTAATAAAAGCTCACGGAGAGATCTGGTCTCGAACCTGGGACCCATGGCATAGTGGTCGTGCGGCTCAAAGAATTGATCCAAGTCCGTCTCCAAGATAATCTAAAACTTAGAACCTAAAAAATATGCCTCCTCCGATGATTTTCTCCAGCATGTCATACCGTGTTTGTTTGCCTAAAATTGCCGAGAATACCTCAAGGACCCCGACATAAGTCGTTATACGGGTTTTAAGGATTTACTAACATAAACGAATGTATAAAGTTTTTTCACCAAGTAAACGAAAATGTATCGTGATGAAATTAAAATTTTCCCAGATCCCATTCATCTATGGAAGACACATCCCCTGTATCTTAATTCGTTTTGGATCCAGTGCAGAAACATGTTAATCAAAACCAATGCTATTCGTATAGCGATCACATTTTTCATTAAGAAAATAAATTGGTGCACCTGATAGGGACCAAAATCTGTAGATCACTAGTTCCAAAAGTGACGAAAACAATATGAAAGAAAACCATCACCACAGGATTTTGAGAGCGTGACAACACTTGGATTGGGAATCTCACTATCTCAGCATTTTAACTTTCAGGATTCAATAAAAATTCAAACTTCTCGTACCCCAGAACATACACAAGGAATTTTCAAAAACGGCTTACCTTATTCTTAACACAAGGATACATGTTAATTGTATTTAGTCAAAATGTAATAATCAAAGGCTTTGTTATGGAGTAAACCCGCGATGTAGGGGATGTGGTGACCTGGAAACAAAATGAATTTTGAAATAAATTTTTTTTAATATATGCCAACATAATTTCCTGTGTTTACTGTCCTGGCGGTGTTCACCTTCAAGAGATTCGAGTAATTCTGAAAAGATTTTTGCTTTAATTTCAGGTACACGTATAAGATCGAAGATGCAATACTTACGTATTTTTGTGCGGCCGGAAACATCAACTGGGATCTTCAGCACGATCCTGTAGAACGCTCTTGCTTATTGTTGAGTCACGATACTTCATATTTAAAGGAGAACTTATGTTTCACTTTCGATGTGCAAGTTGTTGAGAAAACATGAATTAAAGTTTCGCCTTACGCGGTAATTTATTCAGCGGAAGTCGCTTACCTAGATTTTTGTCCTTAAATATTGCAACTGAAAGGTAATTGCAATACTTAAGATGGAACCATATTCGCTTCGACGGTGTCCTTGCTAAAAGTTTTCCTCCTTTTCTGGAGATCATCGTCGCGGAACATGGATGACCTAAAATAAGAATTAAGTTGATAAGTAGATTAAGTTTATTTGAAATAATTAATTAATACAAAAGTAGAGTAATTGAAACAATGAATATAAAAGTAGAGTAAAGTAAATATGAACTTACCTTTGTAACGATGATGTAAGGCAGACAAGGTTACGTACAATATGTTAATTATACTATACATAATAATACATAATTACTCGCGAAATTCAAAACTGCGGTACTTATTCGTCCCTGAAAGTAAAGAAAATGAATAATAGAAAAGAACACAACACTTACCTGATCCACTCATCTTCAGAATCCAGGAACAGCACACAAAAAAAACGCAATATCACATAACCTCTATACCGACAGGTAAAACACCGATTTACGCAGCTAACTTTAATTTCTCGGAAATATCACGAACATTACTAGAGTGACCGTAACCCAAAGTAAATGTTGATAACAAACCCACCTGACAAAAATTAAAAACAGGAGAAGAAATCGCACATGTGAATGTACCTGTCAAGGGGAAAGAATTTCGCATAAAAACGCATACTTTCGCGAAAGAAGAATTTTTCGGAAAATAAAGTTTTATGAGAAAAAACTGGAACATAATTTTAATTTTATTAACCGATTAAGACCGGTTCAAAAAAAGATGCCAACTCTCTCCGTTTTTCTGAAATGTACGAGCTGTCGAGTTGTACGAAAGAAAATCTTGAAGTGGAAAAGTTTAAAAGGAAATAAAATAAAAACGAGTTAAAGTGTGAAGGTATAAGGAACTAGGTCATTCTTTTGGAACTATAAAAACCAGATCGCAGTAGTAAAAGAAAAACGAGAAGAAAGGGGACAATTAGCCCACCTGACGTGACGTGATCTCACACGCTACCTTGTCGAGGGTCCTCAGAACACGGAAAGATAAGTACCTCTTTTGATATTTGATTGAGCTTTCTATATTTTTTTTTTATAATTAAAAGTGAAATAATTTTTTTGTGCGCTACTTTGCGTTGCTATTTTATACTTTTCCTTTTGCATACTTTGTGCTCTTGAGTTAGATTTCGTTTTATCTATCTTTCCCTAACTGAAGTTTTAATAAAGAGTGTTATTTATTGATTAAATTGAACCGGAGAATTTTTCCTTTAACAACAAGAGTTCGTGGACTCCAAAACCACGTGGCGCCCAACAGGTATTTAGGCTCAGCGCCCCCCCCCCCCTTCTACAACGCTTGCCGGGATAAAATTGCGCAAGAGGAAAAATATTACGTAACAACTTTAGTGAAGAAAGTTTCCAAAAATGTAAACTTGAAAAATTTGTACTGGCTGGGTTTCAATTGCTCATCATTAGCAAATCTCGCAAACGTTCGATCCAATGGGTTCCAATTGGGTCACTCTCTGCAAACCCAAATACTCTTCATAAATTACCCAAAATAAATCTTAACTCAATTAAGTTATAATTTAAAATATTCAACAGTGTTTGAAACTTTAAAAAGTAATCAAAGATTTCAACAGTTGGAAAGAGCCATTTTCAAACATAATTTATTCAATTTCAATTCATGTAACACACTAAAACTACGTAGTATATCGCATAAATATTCGCACTCTAAATATCAGAATAAGCCAAAGCCAAATACAAACATTCGCGTAATTTACTTGCAGAATTTATTCCAGCAGATGTACCTGATTCATTGCAGTGTATCTTAATCCCCGCAAATAACACCTGTCGCACTGGCAGGCTGTAAACAGAATATAAAATCAGTTGAGTTACTCATTTGAACAAGTACTGTAAGCTGAAACGAGTTGTGTAGTTGAAATGAGATTTGGGTTTACCCTCTAAACACCTTGTTTTGCTTTGAATTAGATAGACTCAATAGGTTGTGTCATTTAATTAAAGATAGATATTTAGTTAAATATTACATAAACATTGTTCAGTATTTAGTATATAAAAATTCTATTAGCCGACACCAATACTTACTCGTGTTCACTTTGTGTAATGTGAAAGTGGTTTAGATTGCAAGTTATTAAGATGAATATCGTATTCAATTCCAAATTCTTCGTCAAAAGAAATAGTAGCCAACGATGAGTATAATTGTTAGTTCATACCACGAAGCAAATTTTATATACTATAACAAATTTTATGGTTTTTCTTTAAAGAGTAGTGAATCTACATTTATATTTTCTGTCTTTCCTTCGGGATATATTATATCTCCATTATTTCTTGAAAAATATACGTTTTTGTTGATTAGTCTAAAGGGATTAAATGCAGCTGCGTATTCCTAGATATTCCGTGATAGTATGACTCTCTTACTCAGCGCAGGTAAAATATATGTATTTTGTTTTTCTAATATTGATGCCAAAGCTCTATATAACCTATAATCTAGTAGTCACAGCCTTGGAATTGAGTATCCAATTAAACGGTTAATTGAAGGTTGTAATTACGCAAGTTTTGTTTGAACTCATAAATTGTAGAGAAAACAGAGGATAGTAACTATTCGACATACATATGTACTGTTCGGCAAAAAAAGGATCCCCAAGATTTTGCGATACAGCCAAATTTGACTTGAAGGCTGAAGCGACTATTATGAGCTGAATCTACAATTTAATATTTTATGTTATATTCAACTTTGGGTTATGCCATTCTTATGCTCTCATTGTTTGTAACAAAGAATTAAATTACGTCTCTCTTTTGATTTAGCGCTAATTAAAACTATTCGCCAAAGACATACAAGGTCAATATGTACATAATATATGGTAAATAATTTAAGAGAGAGCCACCCCCCCCCCCCTCCCTTCGGAAAGGGTTGAAAAAAGGGAGGGGTACTAGCGGGGATACGCACACAGATTCTGGGTGGTTGGAAGATGGGAAGGAGGTAGGAGCGAAAATTTCAACTAATTGGAAATACTAGAGAAAAATAATCAAGTGATAAGACTTTACATTGAAACTGTGTTATGTAAACACATTTTGTGTCTTCTATGTAGTATTTTCTTTATCAAATGCGAATCAGGTGTTGTTTTAATTTGAGGGAAGCTTAATAGGTAATCTTGCGCTGAAATTTTATTATTTTTCAATTCTTTGCAGGTTACCTTTCACGGCACCTCCCCTACCTCCCAACTCTCTAGGATGTGTGTGCGTACCCCCTCTATCACTCTCACCTCCTCCTATTTCACTGTTCACTGTTCGTTACCTTTGAACAGCTGATCGTATGAGCTTTCTATATTAATAAAAATATTTAAAGCTTTAGGGCGAAAAAAATATTTTTGAACAAAATGGGGTTTATGTGTGTTCAGATATAACATCGTTATGCGTGGACTGATTTGGATGATTGTTCTTTTGTTCTACTGGGGAATATACTGTTGTATGGGGGAATATACCATTAGTACCATATCAAAAAAGTTTGAGGGTACTGTGGCAGGGTGGTATACAGCCTAGCTTGTCTGAGGGGGAGTCATACAAAAAACAACTTTTAAAGACCAAATTACTCTTACTTTTCCCGGTTTTTGTGTCAGGAGGGAATCTAGGTTTTTGATGGGCGGATGGGAAGGAATCCCCCTTATTAAATGATACCCAGATTTGAACGAAAATGTCCTGACTTGTCCCGGGTCCCTTTAACATTGTTTCAGTAGTAATTTACAATCAGAAATAAATGTATTATAATTAAAAGTAGTTCTAACGTATCAATATAATGTTACGTGCGTAAAATACTCTTGGGACCGCCAGTTTCCTATTAGTGGAGAAACAGACATGTATTCGAATTTTTGCAAAACGCTCTATTATGTTGTCAGTTTTTATTGGTTAATCGAGTTTGTAACCACGTAACATAACGTTCGTAACCACGTTTTTAATCGACGCAAGGACGAAAACAATTTTTTGCAGTGGAAACACTTACCGGAAACGTGGCCAAAATATTACAAAGCATATTAATTCTAGGGCACATATCAATATCACAATTATCTAGAGCTTTTAGAACGATATTTGGTCTTTCCTCCTTCGGCTCCACGTTTCCATTTCGCAGTCCACAATTCGTTGTTTTCGTGACATTAGTTAACAAACATTTTCTTGATTCTTTAATTGTTTATTTTAAAAATTTGAATTTTGCAAGAAAAAAATTATTGCATCAAGGAAATTACTGTTAACAGGTTCTGAGCTTCTACTTATTAGAAGGGAAGTTAAATCAATTTTTAAGCGACTTCCAAAAAAACGAGAAGATTCTAAGTTCAACGCGTATATCCAGCAGCTAATTATCCTTACATAAAATTTTTATTCAGAAGATTTTGTCGTTGAAAACTTACTATTAGATAGTAACTTGAACTCACCCAGTCTTCAACTCACTACTTTGAAGATTGTAACGAAGCATTTTGCTCCGTACATAAACATACGTTGTCGCCCATGTCATTTTCTCGACATTTTACTTTTTGCGCAAACTCCTCGTTGTAGATGTCCATAAAAAACTCCAAGTTCCATGGCATGAAAATGTGCATGACGTAATCCATAAATAAAAACTCAATTATTCCCAATAAGTTGCGTTGTCAAATTAAGTTCTAGGCACATCAACCCATAATCAGTTGGGTGTGTGCATCTCCATTGTATCAAGTTTATTCATAGTAAAAAGCCAGAAAATAGTGGTGGGGGATAATTCGTTCGGACCTAAGTGCGCTTAGGACTGAAGCTTCAGGCTCAGTTGTGCTAACTCCATTGGTTTGTGTTTGGGGCGACAAAGTCTCACCCGCGTAAGCAGAACCGATCGTAGTTAGTTACCTGTCCGTTTTCTAGACCTTCTGTGATGTCGGTCTGTTGGTCATCCGTAGCAATAGTAGTCAGTGCTTGCTTTGCTTTGTAGCCGTACAAGACCTTCTGTGGTGTCAGCCTGTTGGTCATTAGTAGTATCTTCACCAACTTTAATATCCAACTTTATTTTTATGTTTTAGATCAACTGAAGGAATTATTTTTCAACCGCCATCGAAAAAGAGATTTTTTCCGTCGATATCTACCGGTCACGTGATAAACAAAAAACCAAATTGAAGATATTTTGATCTATAAAAAAATTAAAATAATTCAAGTATCTATCTATACTATGGTTTTGAGAAAAATGTGTTTAAAGTTTCAAAACCAATTTACATATGAAAAAAAAACATTTTTTTAACTTACACAGAGTCATCTATTCCAGGACCATATAATACAGAAGAGAAATAAAACAAAAACAAGCGCACGACCTTGGCAATACAATAAGGAAATAAAAGAGAGGGCGCTCCAGGTAGGAAGCTGCCGCTCGGGTCTCTGCTCCGCACACTTTCATTCGAGCCTAGACGTCTTTACAAATATGATTATAACTCCGAGAATATTTGTCGGATCGACCTGACATTTGGTGTGTACAACCTTGAGTATATGTAAATTAAAAAAATGAAATAAAAAAATAAATTTCTTTCAAAATCCTTACTGCGTATAACCCCTTAAATAACCCACTCCCTAACATCAGAATAACAAACAAATCCCACGTTAGTTTCCTTTTTATACGATGTGGCCAAAGTCTCGAGGACAACACTTAGATGCGTTAGAATGGCTTTAGCCGAAAGGGAATTAGGGTAAGGGAAGTGAGGAAACTTGAATGTCTTGTTTTCCATTGCTGCGAGCTAGATAACAGCCCAGAGAACGAGTCGATTTTTTTCATTCAATTTTGAAAAACCGACGTGGAGACCTAGACCACTCAACGAATTGATCCAGCTCCGTCAACAGTGCTTTAAAAGAGACTTCTGAAGTCTGCTGTGACTCAAAAAACATAAAATAACATGAATAACATTTCTCTGACAGGAAAGGATTTTAAGAAATTATTATATTTTAGGATAGAATAAATTAAAATAATTCCTATATTAAATAATAGTAAAAGTCGGTCCCTTAATAAGCATGTGCGCATGTCACGTCATTGCACATTGGTTAAAGGTACCAGTGAAAATTGCCATTGGCTTGCAACTCGAGAGGATGATATCCCCTTCTTATTAAGTATTGGCTAAACATGAATAAGTCCATAGAATAATTTGAGTGAAAAAAAAAATTGCGGAGAAGTTTGTCCGAAAAAAAGACGCAGTTCTCTGGTGACATACCAAAATTTCCCGTATTTCACCGGAGCAGATGGTCTAAAATATCGGCTTGATAACTAAGCTATTTTTGTCACTGGAATTTTTCTAATATAAATCTTTTTTCTATTAAATTTAAGACATCAACTGCTCTTGTTGGATATTCGATTTAATTTCTATGCTAATGTTAGTGCTGTCAACAGCAGGTAAAACCAAAATTTCTAACATACGGAAGGTAGTAATTTATTCAGATTTATATCCACTTGATACTGAAACCATAAAAATTAAAAACAATAAATTGCAAACTGTGGCAACCTTCGTTTCAATTTCAAACTTTTTCCCAATTTTATTGTAATAGTATCGTCAAAAGTAATAAATTAGCGGCCAACAATTTTTGCCTCATTGATTGTCCACAGAATTGGAGGGAAACAGGAAACTTCCTCTAGGACACCGTGTCAAAGGTTGAACATTTCCAATTCTGTGCGCTTTAGGTACGTGGCCCTCAATTTTAATAATTTCTTCAATTTATGGACCAATAAATATTCCGTTGTGACTTTAATAGCAGACAATTTTAATTTTCAGGAGCAATTTGCCGCTGAGTTATTTTACGAACAAATTTAGACGAAGGTCCTTCTTCCTTTTTCTCACTGTTATCCTCTTGAGTCAATTTAAATGCATGAAAAGACCTCATTTAGTACTAATTGGCTCATTACGTGGCTTTGACTGGTACATTTTGGGCGAGGTGTTGGTTGGATGGTGTGAGTTATGATCAATTGTTTGTAGAAAGGATAAATTTTTATATATACAATTGGATATGAAACATTTGGTATAAATATATGAGTGATTTTCATTCCATTAAAGTCGTTTTAGGAAACATTGCATAGGCCTAACTATACTAGTTTATTTTTAAAATTATTATTTACTTATTACAGTACGATTAGTGAGATTAATGTTAAATATACATTTTTAACAGCTATGTTAAGTCACTGTGAAGGTATCAAAATATAGATATTTAATGGACAGGCATCATATCGTAAGATTAAAAAATCAAAAATTTTATTTAGAAACTTTAACTTATCATAGTGACGTAAAATACTTCTGAAGCAATTTATGATGGAAGTAAAACTGTTGTGGCTGTTAACAAGGTTCAGGAATGTTTAAATTGTACGTCTATGTATAAATGGACTGATATGCGGTAAGACACATTAATATTCAGCAAATAAATTTCCTTTTTCCTTTAATTATACTGCAAATAGGTGTCATGCTAGAGAGATTTCACTAAAACGCTTTTCTGTGTGTTCTTTTTCGAATTTTTGCGATTAGTATGCGATTTTATTATTTAAAAGTGTTGAAGCCTATACTTAAGAATGTTATAAATATA
Organism: Leptarthrus brevirostris; assembly: GCA_964036015.1. Lineage (NCBI taxonomy): Eukaryota > Metazoa > Arthropoda > Insecta > Diptera > Asilidae > Leptarthrus > Leptarthrus brevirostris. Next base: position 133,965,769 of record OZ038372.1, on the reverse strand, counting down.
AATCTCTTAACTTTAGCGGAACTCTGCTACTACAATGCGTCCACTGCTACACATAAACTGAAAGAATTCAAGAAGGTTACTAAAATTGGGCTTTCGGATTTCTTTTTTAAGTTGAAAACGTCCTTGCGATAAATGTACCAGTAGCCTATTAATTAATGAACAATTTCTGCATGATAAGTACGCCCCCCCCTATTCACACAAGGTCATTAGATCTAATGTCATCTCTTGGTTCTTGAGATTTAAGATATTTTAAATGAGCATCTCTTGGTTCTTGAGATTTAAGATATTTTAAATGAGCATGACATTTTAAGGTGGGCTCATAAAAAAGTACCTTATTTAGTTACTGGATCATGACTACTAAAAGTAATATTCAAGAAAAATTTACCATCTAAGAAAATGCGAAGGAAAAGAAAACTTAGACTGGTAATTTGGAGGTTTTACCTTTCTGCAGAGAATTATAACTGGAAAGAGTCACTATGTTTCTTACTCCCAATATCAATGTTAGTAATGATGTTTTTTTTATATTCGGCAGTAACAATCAAATAAATCTTTTAAAAGCAATATAATATCACCTCTTTCCTAACATGTAAGTGCAGAGGATGTTTAGAAGCGCTTTTAAGGCCGGTATTTGACAAGTGTCCTTCGCTAACCTTCCTGGCCTGGCTAAGCTCTTTGACACCCTGGTATGCGAGGTTCTCTATTTTCACTGTAAACCCCTCTTTTCAGCATGGGTTTATAAAGGGTAAATCAACAACAACTAACTTATTGGAATTCTTAAATTTCTGCGCATCAAGCTGATAGATAAGCAAGTTGAATGCATTTTCACCTACTTCAGTAAGGTATTTCATCGAATTAATCATAAAATTCTCCCACACAAGTTGTCGATTCTTAATTCCTTCGGGTTTTGTTCAATGGCTACGCTCGTATTTGTCTGAGCGCTCTCAACGTGTTTTGTTTCGCGGAATTCTTTCGGATCCTATCAGCATCAATTTTGAGGTGTCACAGGGTAGTCACCTGGGTCCTTTATTATTCAATATCTACATCAATGATGTATCCCTAATTCCACAAAACTCGAGAATTTTATATTATGCTGATGATGCCAAGCTATATCGGCGTCCAAGTCGGAGTTCAGGAGATGGCAGTCAAGATCATTCAATTGAGAATGATCTTGACTGCCATCTCCTGAACTCTGACTTGGACGCCTTCTGCAACTGGTATTCCAATCAAGAAACCCTCGGCTGTTTGGCTACTCCATGGATGAACACACTTTTAAAAGACTTGACAAATCCAAAGACTTGGGGATCTTGCTTAATGCTTAGTTCTCTTTTGACGATCATATTGATGCTGTACTTCGTAAGGCTATTGCTGCTCATAAATTTGCTCATAAAGAGGTGGTCTAAGGAGTGTAATGATAACTAGAATTCTATATTATACATTTGTTCTTTAATAGGCTAGCCCAGTGTGGTCTCCGGGGTCTATGTTAAGCGCATTGAGTCCATCCAACGAAGGTTTTTAAGGTTTGCTTCGCGTAATCTTCCATGGAATGGAAAAATGATCGTATTCTAACTCCTTACACTGACAGAGTTAGTTTGTTATCCTTGGACTCCCTAGAAACTAGACGAAATAATGCCAGGGCTGTTTTTACCCTCGAATGTCTGCAGGGTACTATTGGCTCTCCTGAACTGCTAAAATGTTTTAATATATCCATACCATCAAGCTCCTTTAGGAGTCACGACTTCCCATCACCGTACTAACTATGAACTGAATGAGTCAGTGTCCCATATCTTCAACTCTGTATATGATCATATGGACTTTCACTTGTCAAGGGGCTTAATAAAACTCCAATTGATGGGTCAGTATAGTTAAAATTTATTCTCCTTTGAGTTTGATTGCAAGTTTATTTCTAGTAATCAGCATTTGATGAATCCTAAATAAATAAAATGAGCGTGGCACAGGTTACTCCTAGACACAAAAGTCTCTGACGTTATAGTTTCATGTGTGCTGTTATTAGTCACTACACCGGCGCTGTGTATGTAACCAGGGGTCTTATAATTACCTGATAGACCCATAGGACCATTTTAGGTTTGCGTCCCCAAGTCTTCTTAAATAACCGTCGGCATGTCCATGAGGCTGCCTTTCAGTTTCCAGTTGAGGGTTCTAAGTGAGTTCTTGGTCTCTGTGGAGAATTCTAGCTCTATTACCGGAGGTGTTAGTTCAGCTTCTTCTGCCTCTTCAATGAAATGATAACTGTTTTGCCTGGGTTGACACGAAAGCCTTCCTGCCAGTACAAGGGCTTTTTACTTCTGTTCAGAAATTGTCCGAAGATGTCTACCCTTGAATATGATAATCAAGTCATCTGCACATCCTTGGTTTTGAAAGCTAGCATTTGTTACCTTAGTTAGGAGCACTTCAATCACAAGTGACCATAGAAGGAAGGACAGAGCCCCTGCTTGCGAGTACCCCTTCGTGGCCTTAAGTGGGATTTCTACTGTGATGTTCTGTTTTTGATACCTAACTTCGAAATTTCTTTTGGAGAAAAGTAAGATTGATACAATTATGAAATTTTTTGCGTATTTTTTTCTGGAATATAAAGTATAGAAAGACAATTTTTTTGGCAAAACAAGCCCATACGTGGGGGCGCTGCTGGGCGCTGAATTTGAGCCTTCCAAAAATGAGGCTTGTGGTTGTCGTTCTGACCAGATTCAAGCCGTAATTTCAAAAACTGTGGAAATAGCGCGAAATTAAACATGGATTTTCAAATTTTCCATGTTTTTCGCCTTTAAGGGATCTAAATTTAAAGATATAATAAAAAGATTTACATAGGGTTATCCTAGAGGCTTCAGAATATCAAAAGATGGAAAAAGTATTGATTTTTTTAAACCTACACCCTAGAAGTCCCCTTAAGTTAAGCAAATTCCATGTTTCACCTAAACATCCAAATTGTTATAACTGGAATTTAATGCTGTTGCGGTTTCTGTTGTTATTCTTTAATATGTTTACAACCATTTTTTAAAGTAACTCATAACTTTTCTCGCTTCCTGGGCATGAGTTGCATTTAAAATTAAAGGTGGTATTGTTAGCATACAAAAAATTCCCTCCAGTCCGTGCCCTCCATGGGTCAAAAATCATACATTGTTATTGGATAAAAATCAAGTGCTTCGCGCCCCCATCGAGGCTTTGAAATCAGTAAATATTGGCCTGAGAGACTGTATAACTACAATAAATAAGATATGGGCATTATGACTCAATGATATGCAACTTAAATACCAGCCATTAATGGGGTCCCAAACTAGGCTCAGGAGTAGAAATAGAAGCCCTTAAGTTTTCACTCAACAGCAGGAATCAGTACCCTCGAAAATCCGCGAGTATAACTTTTTGTCCGGACATCTCAGTATTTGACAGAGATACGAGTTTTGCCGGCACCCACAGGAGGACTCCTTTGAAATCACTGGCTTGACGACCCCGCGGACCCTAGTTAAAACCTCACAAAAGAGAAAGAAAAAAACTGCTAGTTTTTTAATAGGTTATGTTAAGCTTTTGCATTGTCAGTAGCAAGCAAAAAAATCATATGTGTATATTATGTATAAATTAGCAATAAAGTCATTATGTATTATCAAGAATTGTCCAGATAGAACCGCGATTCCGGCAACTGTGCGGCGGCGGTACGTGATTATCTGTTGACAATAGATTACGAAAAAAAGAATTGGGGATTGCCGAAGGAATGCATATGCATATGCATATTGGACACCCGGCGGATAGTCAAGCTCGGATGACGAGATGTTCGACGGAGGTGTTATCTAGGACTTTAAAAAATATTCTCTGCATCTCCTTCGGTAACAAGGACTCCGTCGATACCTCTCAGAATGTCAAGTTGTAAGAGTCTAGTTAAAATATAGAGTTTACCAATTTTGTTAAACAAAGCATGGAAAATTTATTCTAAAATTGAATCGGCAAAGTTCCGAAAAAAACTTTTTATTATTATTTACTTTTTTTTTTATTTATTTATTTGAATAATACTTTTAGATTTCCTCCAGAACGAAGTTTAAAAAAAAAGTTATTAACTGGCTGCGATTCCATCTTTCAAACCTCGGCATATTTGTGATAATACATTTAACAGCTCCGAGGTACTCCACGGTAGCCAAGGTAGCCAAGGTAGCCATATTGGACCACTGCTTTTAATCATATATTCTAACAAAGGTGCCTTTTTGATGTACTAAATTGATCTTAAATTATTAAAAAAACAGTTAAGTTAATCGCGTATGAGGGAGGGATATTGTAATTGATTCATGTCAAGGTAATTCTGACATATCTTTCGCGGCTAGAGCTTTCCTTCTCAAAATTTTTGGATTGCTGGATGGATTATCTGCGGGCTTCAAGGAAGAAGTCTATCCACTCCTGTAGTACAGAGGTATATTTATCTTATTATGTAAAAAAAGAACTTTTTACCTCGAAAATACTTTGGCATGGCAATTTTTATTTTTCTCGTTATGTCTTGCTACCCCTTTTAATTTTTCCAGTTTATAGTTCTTTAGCCTTAAAAATTTCATAGAATATGCTAGCACTCGCTATTGTAACCCACCCTAAGCTCAGTGATAATTTAAAATGTCCACGGCAAAATGATTTCGCGATAATTGCATCTACTTGGAACTATTCTAGGTGTAAATTCCATCAACTTAATCATTTTCTATAGTCAAAGCATGTAAGCTGGGTAGGCATTCTGCAGGGGCTCCATTAATGCAAAGCAATAAGGGGCCACTTTATGCTATTACAAAAAGCAAAGTTTGTGTGACTTCAAGGGTCCCACTAAATACAAGTGGCCAGAGGATCGTCCTTGCACCAGTCGCATCAAGAAATTAAAGGCAACACAACGGCTCTGCATGAACATCAATGTGCTGACACAAGCAGCAACCTCTTGTGATGTATTTAAAACCACAAAATGAATAACGGGACTTCAACTGCTCTTCTGTGCCCTTTATGGCGTAATTTTTCAAAAATTCCGCAAAATGTTTACATTTAGCCCATTCGCTGTTGTTCCTGTGGCCTCAGACAACCGCCATCAACGTGTTATTCTGTAACATTCAGTCCAGTGCTGCTGAGTATCAGCAAAATTACACTGTGTACGTAGAGAAGCCCATACCCAGAATGGGATGGAGTCATTATTAATTTTTGGTGATGAACACACAGATGCACACAAATAGAATCTCGAGTGGCGGCACCAGGACGCTTTTATTATTAATGCATTTATCGGGCACTTTATGTGTTATTAAGTGGTTAATTTCATTGAACGCTCCTTGTTCAAAGCTGGTTCACAGGATGAAATTATTTCTGTTTGTTCGTTGAGCAGTTGTAGAATCCTATAGAGAATCAAAATCCCTGAGGTTGTTAGAGTATAATAAGAAGCGAATTGTAACGAATTTAGAATTTTGGCAAGTGTAGAATTCCGGCCACTTTTATTTTTGTTAAGGGTATCTACATTACTGTCCTTCTGCAGTAAATTATTTGTACCTTTTTCCCTTCGACCCTACGTCACTAGACTGTTGAAACCTGGTTAATATTCTTATTGGTCAAACAGACTATTATGCGCATGCGTCAAAACAATATCATGAAGTTAAATGGTTTGTTGATTTGATCAACTAGGTTAAATATAATGGTACACTGTCTCTATTAAAAGAGTTACAGCCTGCGCAGTCCAGTAATATGTTTCAAAGCCCCCTTTTCTGAAATTCAGAAGTAGGAGCCGGGGATTAAATTATGAATGACCAAATTCCGAGTTTTAATATCCCTAATGCTAAATTACCGTATGACACGATCCCAAATGGTTCAGATCCGGAATATTAAAATCGGATGGAATTTTACAAAATTGCACTTAATTTTGTACACGTCATAATACTAAAAAAGGATCTCTATTTAACAGAAAGTCGAGATTTTTGAAAATTTTATCCCGATGTGTAAAAATCACAACTAATCAAAATCCGGGTTTATAAAAATTTTAACAACACATAGCAATGGGTTGTAAATAGATTTAAGTACATTCATTCGACAACCAGTAGACGTTTCTCTAAAGATGGTTTTAATAAAAAAAATATGTCCTTGACCTAGTAAAACACGTTCGAAAATAGATCAGTACATATTTCCAAATATTTGAAAAAGACTTTGTACAAGGATATATTTGCACACCAAAGTTGGGGGGGGGGGGAGCAATCTCAACAATTTGGGAGTTCAGGACAATTCATTAATTTGAAATTTTAATGTTATACACATAATTTTCTTTTTAACTTTTGCTCTAATTAACGCAGTGACGTCAAACAAACGTCACAAAACTACTACCCCAATGCCTTTTCCAAATTGTCAACAAAATGTTTATCTAAATCATACAGGAGTACTTCAATCACTGCCGCATTTTTGGTAAATTGCTAAGCTTTTCAAAAATGTACAACATGTCCAGTTAGAGGAAGGATCAGAAAAACCACATCCTTAGAAATGTCTGACTACCTCATTATTTTATTGCACTTTAGGTAGGAAATTTATTTATTTAAGCTTAATACAAGTTATTACATAATAATACAACATAAGACATAATAAATAAATAGTAAAAGCTACAATATGACCTCTAATTATAGTAGATACGGGCTGGAAGGAAGAAGAATTAAGAAAGCCGATCAAGATGGGCGGGATCAAGATATAAATCTTTGTGAAAGGATGATTTACTCAGATGGAAGTCAAAGGAGGAAAGGTCGTTGACTTTTCGTAGCATCCTGGTAATTGGCTCGCGTTGACCGTAGTTTGCACGATGGCGGTGGTCGATTCGGAAGGAAGTTGCGGGGATTGGTATAGATCGGTAAAGATTGCAGGATTGAAGGGCAGTCTATGGCACCAGTTAATAACTGATACATGAAAAGAATGTCGGAAACATCACGACGTTTACTAAGAGGTTGTAAGTCGATCAGTTTCAGACGATTTTCATAAGGCGGAAGGTTGAATCTGTCTACCCACGGAAGATCACGTAGAGCGAAGCGAATGAACCTACGCTGGACGGATTCAATACTGTTAATGTGAGTTGTTTGTGTAGGTGACCATACCAGCCTGGCATATTCAAAGAGAGGTCTAACGAAGGAGATATAGAGAGATTTGGAAACATAAGGATTGGAGAACTCTCCAGACCAGCGCTTCACAAACCCTAGCACGAAGTTAGCTCTGTTAATAATACCATGTGGTAAACGAATTGAGATCTTTTTGCAGGAGAAGAGAGGTTGTGGAGGAGATATGTTTAATTATTTTCATGTCATTAGCATTAATGGGCAGCTCTGAGTGATTGATGACACATTCAACATCATTTATTGTAAGGATAAAAATCAATGGACCGAGGTGGCTGCCCTGAGGGACGCCGGAACGAGCGAAAATAGGGTTAGAAATGGATGAGCTTAAAAGAACATTGTTCCGACGGTTGTTGAGGTAGGATTGATTCCAGGAGATAAATCGGGAGGGGAAGCCTAGGCGATCAGATTTGAACAAGATAACGTTATGGGAGATCTTGTCGAAGGCTTTGCTAAAATCGGTGGCGATAACAACAACATCTTTACCGTTTTCCAGGGCACATAGTGTTTTGGAGACGAAGTCGATAAAGTTGGTGGTTGTAGATGTTCCTGTGAGAAAGCCATACTGGGAGAGGGAGAAGATCATCATAAATCATAAACTAATTTTTTGAATAGTTTAGGTATGGATGATAATTTAGCAATGGGTCTGTAGTTGGACACATCGTTCTTGCAACCTTTTTTGAAGATGGGAATAATATAGGAGTTTTTCCATAATTGAGGGAAAACCCCTTGAGTGACCGAGAGGCGGAAAAGCAAGGTGAGGGGTTGAATTAGATGCATGGCACACTTTTTCAGAACGATGGCCGGAATGCCATCTGGACCTGGGTGAAAGTCGTCTTCAAGCCCGTTGATACTGGCGGCGATTAATTCGGGATCAGGGTCGAAAGACGTAAACGTCGTTTGAGTGCATTTGTCCTAGAATAAAAAGAAGTTAAGGTCAGGTTGTAGGGAATTGTCGCTGAAAGATTTACTGAAGAAGTGTGCAAAGACGTTGGCGATAACCTTAGGATCAGATGAAGAGGTATTCTCAAGCTTTAGGGTAGAGGGGTAACCATTGGATTTCTTCTTGGAATTAATGAAGTTATAAAAACGCTTGGGGTCGGATATGAAGCTTGTTTCCATGCGTTGGAGGAACTCATATTAGAGGGTATCACAACGTTCAGAAAAATAGGTATAAGCAGATACTTAGGAAGAATAGCCAGACTCGGTCTGAGTTAGAAGAAAAGTTTGCCAACATTTATTTCACCTGTTGCGGAGAGAGCGTAATTCTTTGTCGTACCATACGGAGGATGAGGAGTAGTTTTTACGAGGAACAAGAGGAATAGATTGTGTAAGACAAGCGTGTATTTTCGAATAGAACGCCTCTAAAGCAACTTCAACTGGAAGATGTTGAGGGATAGTGCCAATGTTAGAGTTGAGGAGCAAGTGATTATTTTTCTTTAAATGAACAAAATTTTTATGACAAATGTTGTTTGTGTGGGGTACAGAGGTAATTAATTTTAAGTCTTGCTGCAAAAAGTTACAAAAATGTTAGTGCAGTTTTGTGTTATTGCCGATATTAACCTGCCTTAGCCAGAGTTCATACCCTAGTATCCTGGCGTTCTGTTACTAATACCTGAATAATATTTTGCTATAAGGGAGGGCAGTCAGCCGGAACATTGATCATATTTGTAAAACAAATCGATAACTATGGATGTTTTAAGCTAAAATTATTAACAATTGACATAATCTACTTTTGTTTAATACGCGGATACAATTTAAACTTAGTATATAGTAGACGGAAATGAAGTCGTCGGTGGAACAAGTGATCGCGGTCTACTTATCCGGAGGTACCAGGTTAGAATCCCGCCGGCGGCGTCCCATTGTTGTTTTCTGCTGAGAACAGATTACGATAAAAATACCATGAGGGTTGCAGAGAAAATGACTGTGGCATGGAATCCACTTTAAATTGTAGGTCTACTTAAATTGTTGTCTAAGGATAGGTATTTTCGCGGACTTTAGAAAGGTTAAGAAACCGGAAATATATCTTTAAAAATCACAGAATTGCAAGTTAAAACATCGGAAGATTATACTGACGTCGACCACAATCTTATGATATCTAGAGGTCATCCCTCTAGATAATCTTAGGGCAATGTTTTACGAACAATATTGAGCACCAGCGCATTCTGCTATCAGTGTAAAGGAAATACTAAATTTCCTACCCGCTGCCTTGTACGAGGTGTACCGATTCCTTGGTCTTCTTTTTGCACTGCTGCGAATTAGACAACAGCCCAGAGATGAAGTGGAGTTTTTAATTCAATTTTAAAAACCCATGGGGAGACCTGGTCTCGAAGCCAGGAACCATGGCATGGTGGTCGTGCCCCTCAATCAACTCCGCCTGCCTCTTATGGGGACTAATGAAGGATAAAATTTGCTCAACGCTAGTTAACAATAGAAAGGAATTCATTAGAAAAATTTGGAATGCAACGACGAAAATGCGGGAGAGGCTGGAAAATACTCCTAAAACAAGGAATTATAAGGAGTTTATTATTTTTGTAATATACTCAAATAGATTGTCAGTTTCGAATTTAATAAAAAGCATTTTAGGATTAATTTGTGTTGAATTTGTTTAAATTGCAGATTTTAATAATATTCCCCAAAAGGCTTTCGACCTCTAAATTTCTACATCCTTCATCGACCTGGGCACTTAAAAAACAGTTGTATAATCATGTGAATTTCTGAGAAAATTTGGGAAAATGTTAAATATTAGATAATTTAAAAAAAATTTTCACTTTCACCAGTGACTGCACGTGAAATGGCACGAGATAGATCAACATTGTTGACAATTTTGAAAAGGTCCATAGGAGAAACACCCTTTGTAAGCACTTAACAAGTTTCTGTAACTGCATCACTTATTGGTTTGTAAGAGGAGGAAGAGGTGTGTCTTCCTTGCACTGAGGCATTTAGGGGCCCGTTGTACGCCCTGCATCAATTATTTAAGCTGGGGACATTATTGCTGAAAATTTGAAATCTTCAAAGTTTTTTCTTCTTCTTTCGCTTCCGTAAAACTAACTTTTCATCCAGCATCATTACGCTTTGTGCTTAAAAAATTATACACAAAATAAATAAACTTCTCGCTTGGTGCGTTGGGAGGTAATGAAACAAATAATTTCATTTTTATTGATAGTTGTTGACAGAGTAATGAAAGTAAACTTTCGGAAGTAATGACATTACCTTTAAGGTAATTATTACTTATCTTATTAGGTCTGCTTAAAGTAGGCCTTATTACAACTTGTTAGAAAAAAATGAAGTTTTTGTTATTTCCCATTCATATAAAAAGGATAAAAGTAGAGTACGAAATTTAACGCTTCTTAAATTCTGTGAAATGTTTTCCCATTAATGGTTACTTTAGGAAGCAACAAATAATTATCATAATAATATTGCAATACTTAATTGGATTAATGAACAGCAAAAAAGGTTCTTGTAAGTAGATCTTGTCGGCTGTTGTTGATCAGCAGGTTCTTATCCACTTGGATTTAATTTATCAGTCACTTGTTTTATATCGGCAATGGTTTTAAAATTAACGCGATCTTTTAAAACTTCTCTCTCCTAATTCACCACTGTAAAATCAGCAGTTTTTGCACATTGTGGAAGCAAGGCTGTTTTCGACGCTAATATTGCCCAGTGTAGAATCCCTAGCTATCATTTAATGCCTTTTGTTTCTTAAATGTTGTCTATTTGTTCAGAATTTTACTATATCTCGATTAGAGTTAAACCTCATGGGCATACATTTCTACTTTTATAACCACAGTAAGAATTTCGCTGACGCTGATACTGTGTGTTTCCTCGATGAGCTATTTTTAAGATTCCAGGAATATTTCTTTCCTCATTATGTGATTCCGTCATTCTTCAAAAAAGAGTCCGTCGAGGAAATACGTGTAGTTCTTAGTTCTTAGCTAGCTTGTATTGGTGGTGCTGTTAGACCAGTGTTTAGCAACCCAACAAATCTCCGTGCCATCAAGAAATTCCTCGTCTCCTCTCACATACCTACTAATCAACCTTCCATCAAAAGATTAATATTGCAATATAAACAAGCAGACTTACGTCGAATGGTTCGTCACTCATTGGTTTTAAAATTAAATTTATGACAAAAAGCTGCTTCTCGGGCATAAAAGCGGGTTTACAGAATTGATCGTTACAAATGGAAATCTACCTTCCAGCGGGCGAAGTTCAACTGTAACCAGAACGTCATAAAGAAAGTATTTGCCAGCCAAAAGCGTAGCAGATGCTTCTGATTACTCGTCAAAACAGTTAACAAGAACTTCACCAGATTTTCTACGTTACCTATAATTGCTGGTTTTCTGCTAGTTTTACGGCAAATTTCCATCTGTCACCATCTTTGCAGACCAATTCTACTCCATCTTCGGGCATTTTTAGGCAAGTGCCCTTACACTTTTACACTCGCAAGGTTTTCAAGATACTCGATATATATGTATATATAACGAGTGGAAGGCTGCTGCGCTTGATAATATTTCGCTCCTGGATATAAGGTTCTTCACCTCTTTCTTAGCCAAACAAACTTTTATATCTGTCTTAATCCACAGGAGTTTTTTCATAGATGTTGAAACCTGCAGATGTCCACACAATACCATAAATATTAAACAAGCTAGATATCACTGCAACTGCGTGCCCAATGAACTACGTTATATTTAATATAATATCTTATAATAATTTATTAATAGTAAGTTGATGAAATTTTGAAACTTTACATCTTATCAGCGAATGCCAGTATAATTTCCGTGCCGGCTGATCTACTGGAGATCTACTATTCTCACGGACATCGAAATCATTGCATTTATAATTTTGGTGACTTCGACCACTTGTCTTTTATACTATTCTAATACAATGGATTCAAAACTTTTTATCCCGTCGTTCAGATATTATTGGACAAAGAAACATTCAGCCCGGTGTACCGCAAGGTTCTCTTATTTCACCTATTCATTTTTTCCTATATATGAGTTTCCTTTAATGCTATCTTTCAATCCTTTGGCTTTATTGCCAAAAGTATCCCTGATTTCGCGTATTGCTTTGACTTTGTAGCAGAATCCATTGATAACTCATTAGATATTAATCGAGGCCGCATATTTGTTTCAGTAAGCTACGACATTTCGCAGATATGTTTCTCTGGCACATCGGCGCAATATATCTATCCATATTTTCATGGTTATTGTTCTAAAAAAATGTCTACAAGTAAAATGTTGCGGTTTTGTGAAACTTCGCGAATACTTCTTAACCAAAATAGTAGAAGTGTAGATCAGATTCCTATCTGCTATTTATGTATATCCCCTCTTGCAAGACCATTGTGAAATGGCGAAATGTAAATGGTCAAGTCCTTTCTCTCATTTTAATAAATCCTTTCTCCTTTTATGATAAGGATATGCTACGGCACTATCATAAAAAATATAGCGAGCGCTTCAACTTAATATTGCGTGAAGTATTGTATATTTTTTTATTTCAAATGCTCCTGAAATTATTGAAATTTTGCTCATTATGACATATATACTATAAAATTTATATTAAATTTAGCTAGTGTTATTATTAATGATTAAAGCTTGTTTTTGTCATTATATAGTAACGTACGTACGGACAATTCATATCCAAGCAAATTTTGCTATATGACTGAAAACATGTGTATAAACAAGGCTATGTTTCTAGAAGTAGTTTGTAGTTAAACATATATGGGGGTTAAATTATAATTCTCATATTTTTCGAGTTAACAAGATAATAAAATGCTAAAAGCATGCGAACCTTTTTTCTTCATTCCGATGGAAACATCTAAACAGGACTAAGTGGTCTTGTCAAAACCCATATCCTAAAAGCAATTACCTTGTTAATAAACTAGTTAATTACATCGTAAACCGAAACATCAATCTATTACGCCTTTGAGATATTGTCATGAAAACCATGCATCTGCTGTGACCTATCCCTTATCCTGTTAACCAGCGAGGTGCACTTTGACTATGGTCGCTAAATATAAACGTGCACCCATCAATCACAGACTCTTTTAATATAATTTCATTTGACAGGTTCACAGTGTACACATCTCCGGCATCTCCGCATTTACATAAATAACTCTCAAAGGGACCAGTGGAACCACAACCCGGCTGGCATTCATTTCAGTCACTTTGTAAACACTTGAACGAGGCCTTTTTGGTGAAGAGCCCGTAGTAAGAAAAGGGTTTAGTACTCCACTTCGAGCTTAAGTAACACATTGGCGGGTGGCCCCTAATTTATGATTATCGCATCAGGCTGTCATAATTCATCTTCCAGCCTTGTTTCGAATGTTTGCTTGGTGGCGTTTTCTTTCAGCCCTTTCCGGGTAGAAACAGGAGAAAGTATCATTTTTAACAGCCCGGGGAAGAGACAAATGACACTGACACCTCATATTGCTGCACTAAATTGGAACGGATCCTCTTTTATTTTTGTCAGGAAGCCAGGAAATTTAATGCCACAAAATTTGACATGGTTATGTAGGAAATGTACGTGCAAAATAAGTTTTTTTTGGGGAAAAGAACCATTTAATATAGAAGAAAATCATAACAGGGGATCCCATGATTAAATTAGATTATGTAAAACGAAGCACAAAGATTTTTCATGTCGTCTTTTAAGAAACATAACAAATTGTAATGATGTGAAAGTATTATTATCAATTCCCTAGCGAGGTCTTTTAATTTGTAAAGAAATATATATACCCTCCGGATGGATTGAATAAAAACACAAATAACTAATTAATTTTGACAAAAATCATTTTATTTATTCGAAATAGTCTCCATCAACTGAAATACACTGTTTTGCACGACTTTTTTATGTCGTTGACTGGTCTGTTGTTGAGGATACCGGTCGTCAACTGTTTATTGTCTTCAATGTTAGCATGTCGGTTAACATTCAGCGCCAAATGAAGTTTAGGAAATAGACAATAGTCGCAGGGAGCTAATCAGGTGAATTCGGAGCAGAAAAATCTTTTCTTTGGTCAAAAAATCAGTGATTTGTGATGCACTTTGCATTATCATGCAATAATCTCCAACTCCCTGGCTCTCGATATTCAGGACGAACACGACGAATACGACTTAGCAAATGCTTCAGAACACCAAGGCAATATTCAGCATTAACCGTTGAACCACTTAGAATAAACTCTTTATGGATAATTGCTTTGGAATCGTACACCTAAAAAGGAATGAGCATTGATTAATTGATTTTTGACTTTATTAATCGAAATTTTCTTGGATTTCCTTCGTCTGGTGACCGCCATTCAGCACTTTAAATCTTGGTTTCTGGTTCATATATGAAACACCATATCTCTTCACCAGTCACGATCTATTTCAGGAAGTCTTCGTCACGCCGTGTTTAATGATGTCTTTGCAATGCTCGATTCAGTACAATTTTTGATCATCTGCTGTTCTTTACACATTTTTTGACCGATACACAAAAACTACTGTCACTTTATGCGCTTTATTTTCGCTTCTACTGCACGAAACTTCATAAAACTTTGACAGAATGTTATGAAAGGTTCACAATACATAAACCGTTAAAAAGCTAAGAGGTGGCACTACTTATTACATGGTCTACATAGCCAATCTCGATTTTTTTGCGGAGGGTGTACATATATTGTTTTCTTCTTCGATTTACAAAAACAACAAACCAGGTGGAAATTATATTAGGTAGGGGGGATCCTATTCGCCTCTAGAGTCGCTTTGAATTATCGCGAAGTTGAGAGTCCATGCTTCTGGGCAACCTTCAGTGTTGAATTCCTCTCGAAGCATGTATTTGCTATATTTTTATTCGATTGTTTCCTGATGATGATATCGTTTTAATAGGCAACTTTAATTTGTTCAATTTAGGATGGGTGTTGGATGCTTGTAAGATGTCTATAATCTTTCGGACGGCCTGACTTCTCTAGGAACATAATTTCTTTGACGCTCTTTCTTCTTCCGATTGCTACCACCTTCCACTATTTATCAGCTATTGTTATAAAAGCGTTTATATGGAATGTCCAGAGAAGGCACGTTTCTCGTATAATTTAAGGAAAGTTCACTGTTCCTAACACACAAGTTAGTTATTTTCAATAGACATCCCTTCCATTCTTTCGGGAGATGATGTTGCTTTATTTTGCAAGCGTACCCTTGAGCATATAGGATTACCTAGCTCCCCACCATTATACAAACTGGATGTGCGTGCATTATAAAGTAATAACAAAAAAATCTGAAAGTCCAACTTGAAGGGTGGGGATAACTCGTCTCGCATCTAGCTCCCCTCCATTATACAAACTGGATTTGCGTGCATTATAAAGTAATAACAAAAAAATCTGAAAGTCCAACTTGAAGGGTGGGGATAACTCGTCTCGCACAGACTTTGTTGCCTGCTACAGCGACTGCCAGCTGCTCTCCGCCTCATTGCGAATTTATCACTGAAACACTTAAATACTTTATTTATTTATTTACAAACAATGATTTGACTTCAAATTGTCGTAATAGATATAAAACTAAAAATTACTTTTTGCTTTTTAGCGCTTTTTGTGAAATCGGTTCAACTTTTTTTTTTAAACAATTTTATTTTTCACTTTTTATTGTTTTTTATTCTGTACAACAAAAACGAACCGTCCAAATCGGTCAACGCATTAAAAAGAAACGTTCAACCCTCTACCCCCACATCCATCCCACCAAAATTTTGTTTCTCGTGGTATGAATGAGGGAGCATACTCTACCCAACAAAAAAAGAATCATCGAAATCGGTCCACGCGGTACGAAGTTAGACTACCCCCCCCCCTCCCCCCACCACCTACCTTTGAACTAAATTATTCTCCTATTACCAATGGGAGATCTTACTCTATACAACAGCAAAAGAACCAACCAAATCGGGCGACGCATTACAAAGTAATGCCCCCCCCCCCCCCACTAACATTTTTATTTTCGGAGTATCAATCAGGGAACATACTCTACCCAACAGAAAAGAATTATCCAAATCGGTCCACGGGTTACTAAGTTAGACTACCCCCCCCCCCTCCCTTAATCAAATTTTTTTCTCCTATTAGCAATGGGGGATCATAGGCTGTACTACAAAAAAAGAACCAGTTAAATCGGTCTACGCGTTACAAAGATAGGTTTCACCATCCCCCCCAAATTTTTTTCTCATCGTATCAACCAGGGAACATACTCTACCCAACAGAAAAAGAATTATCAAAATCGGTCTACACGTTACGAAGTTAGACTACCCCTCCTCTGATGGAGCACCATTTGTGGAAATTGTTCAGGTCGGAAGTTAAGAGGGTACAATCAGGTACGTCGGAAATCTTTCGAACAATTTTAGCGTCGTCAGCATAACAAAGAAGTCTGGAACCATCCAAAAAAGTCGATGTGTCGTTTTTCCATGACCTATGTTTGTTTTTCAAATTTGTTAACATGAAAATTACGTCCTTTATGGAATACGAATTTAGTAATCCTGTGAACGTCTCTAACAAATTTGCTCTATTTTTTAGGGTTCGCTTGTGCCCGCCGATTTTTTCGGCATATTGCCAATTGACTTGTAAAAAGCTGGCTTTTTCTGGTTCTGATATTGATCAGTATCATATTCCTGGTTATTACTTAGTGCCGCTCTTTTCTCCTCATAGGGGAATAGCAGTTTACATCACAAATGATGTGCCATTTTCACATCTCCCTCTATTCATTTCTATTAATCCAGAATTTAATTGTTTATGGATTAGATTTAAAATCCATCAGCAAACTGATTTCTGCTTTCTATACCGCAGCCCAAATATATCTGACGCTGATACCATGCGTTCCTTTGATAAATTGTCTTTAGATATCGATAAGACTTACGAAATAAATGCCACCTAAGGGTTTGGTTCTCTTACCAACCATATTTCTTCTTTTTTACCAACGATCCTTTGCCTCTCACTTATAATCATATTCATAATTTCGTCGACGATGCTAGCCTTGCGTACTCTTTTGATTAACAAAAAAGTACGCTATGGACCAATTTTACCTCCTTAGTTCTCTTAGATTTTTCAAAAGCATTCGACAGTCTTGATCATCACATTCTCTGAAATAACCTTTCGGCATTATTTTGCCTGGCGAATCCAGAAGATTCGGATCAAGAATTCAACATCGAATGTACTGCCTTTGCTATGTTGGGTGCCTCAGGGTTCAATATTAGGTTAATTGCTCTTAAGTCTTTATATCAATGATTTGCCAAATGTGGTACACGATGCAAAGATCCACCTTCATGCAGCTATACATAAGCAGGCCCATCGGTCTCCTAGAGGATTGTGTAGCTGGTCTTAATGACGATTTAGACTAAGTTAAAGTTAAGTTGGCAGAAAACAATGAGTTATTATTAAGCCCTCAGTGCATGACGTTCTATAATTCGAATTTCGATGTAACCATACGGCTAAAACTTAAATAAAAACTCTCATCCTACCAAATTTCGCATTTGGAAGTCTCGTTATTGCTAAACTGGATAATATCTGTTCCCGTACGATTGCAGTCGCCTTCAATGACTGTGTTTGATTTGTTTTTGGGCTGCGACGGTTTGACCATGTTTCACACCTCCGGACTCCATTGAAGACTTACAAATCACGTTTTTACAAATCAGTCAGGGTGGGCTCTTGTTCAAATCATCCGCTTATGGAATTGACTACCAAATAATATCCAGAGTATTTTTAGTGTATTCAAGAGACTAAATACATATACGTAAATTAACCTTAGTTAGTTAGTTTCCTACTGTAACTTTAGAGAGAGCAACTATAAATTTGTATTACGAATTTTTCACTTCACCCTTTTCTCATTTTCTTCTTTTCCATTCCCCTTTTGCACATTTTATTGTACATTATTGTCTACCAAAAATCCAAATAATCATGTACTTATAAAAGATTGTCCAATCTTATGTAGGTACTTTAGTCAGAAATTTCTCAAAAAGAGACTTAAAAAGTATATAACTAAATACAGCTCGATTGTTTTCCGTTTCGAAACTATTAAAGTTGATACAAAATGCTAAAGCTTGGCTTTTCCTCTTTTACATATTATCCATTTGTTTCAGTCATATTTAACTGATAGATATGTTTCTTTTCGAAATTTGACCTCAATATTAATCAGGGCGGCAACTGGGGTTCCACAGGGCAGTCATATTGACCTCTTTCTTTTCATTTTATCTGCCGATAAGATAAATGACTTCTTAAATATTTTTAAGGTCTGATGATGATGACGTGAAGATGTGTCCCTGTTCAGGGTGACCTCAATGTTTTTTATGGTTGGTGTGACAGGAAAGATTTACAGCTTAATCTCGTCAGGTGTTTGGTTTAACATTCTCTAGGTATTGTACGAGGGTTATGACATATAGAGGTTTAAAAAATCACAGATTACGTCTACTACCCAAGTTATAATGAATACGTCGCAATTACTCTCCATACTTTCGCAGATCCCTAAAATGAAATTGAATTAAAAATCTGCTGAACAAATAGAAAACCTTGTAAAGTTCTTCTCAGATCCATAATTTTATTGTAATCAGACAGAAACCATCCAATCGTATTACATTTAGGGAATAAAATTCAAGAGTGCCAACAAAATCCAGAATTCTCAGTTAAGTAACATCTCGGGGTACACCTCATATCCCCAGTTGCTTTTAATATAATTTCCCAGAAGGTCGTATTTTCCTAGCATGCAGCAATCAGTGCATGTAAAATGATATTTACTCCGGACTAAGAGTTGTTCGAAACGAAAAGACTAGAACTCCATCCATAAGAAGTAAAACAATTTCTCGAGATGGCTCTATTTCCGCAGTTGCATTCTACTCAAATTTCCAAACTGCCGTCGCGTTCCCTACAGGAATCCAATGGCAATTTTATCCTTCGAATATAATACTTCTCTTACTTGCGACTATCTTCCCTGGTTTGCGTTTATTTTGTTGCTAAACGGCATCTCGGCTTAGATAAATTGCGGCTATAGAGCACCCGGGAAAAAAAGCGATGTAAGGGTAACGACGACAAATTTGTCCCATGAGAAGGACTTTATGAGTTTTGTATAACAGTGATAGCCTTCAAAAGAAACCGAGGATGTTTGCTAGACTGGATTTCCTTCATTTGAATTTTTATCTTCGCCCGTTTTAACCGCTGTGATCCTTTTCTTTTTACGGAAAATCTCATCCGAGTGAAAGTGTGCTTAAAGACTTAGTCGAATGAAAAATTACTAGCGACAAGAGAAAAGGAAAGCCCCGGATTAGATAACTCGGCGGGTAAGCAGAAAAATACATAAAAGTACCTTAAGGAAAGTTGAGTAGTGAATATGGAAATTTTGTGGTAAATGGTTTGCCTGTTAGTTAGCGGTAGGCCATCCGAGAAAAGCTTAAATGAATTGCTTCAAGTTTTTGCCAGCCTACGGGAAACAAACGCCACTGAAAAGGTTTAAAGAAACAAAAGCCTTACTTATGCTGACCTAAATAATTCCTTGCGTTTTATGTTAGCTGAACCCATTCTTTTCTTTCGAATTCAAATAGCGTATTAATGTGATTTAAATTAAAGGAAATTCTGCGTGCTGTTAAGCGTGGCTTTTGGTTGAGTTTTTTTTTTTTACTGACAAAGGGATAAATGGAAGTATGTTAATCTCACGTACCATAAAACCTCAGCCAAAACAGGAGCGTAGGACTGTGACAGAGGACATCCTTTAAGCTATTGAATAAGTGTAATATTAAGTTTTCTGACAAACTCAAGTACTGTTTACTGAACGCTACGTAAGTATAATAATAATGACAATCTTATAAAATAAATTTAGGGTAATTTAAGCAGTCAACTAAAACTATGAGGCAAGATATAGAAAAACATGAAAATGAACAAACTGTATGTTCATATCCATATGTACTAAGTAGCTTTGAAATACTCTTAAGGTGAAACGAGAGACAGTTTCAAAGTCTAATGAACCGGACGTAAGATTATTGCTCGCTAGACCATGAACGAAAATAGGGCACAATTAAGGAAAAGGTTCTGCTGGATTAGGTAAACTGCAGTCTGGAATAAAGATAGTTTTATTGTTTAGATAGCATGAAATTGTGATTCAACGAAAGTTAAGATAGTACATCAGAGTACTTTTTTCATTCAGGGTAAGGTCTTATACCAAAAGCGTAACGCACATCATTGTTAAACGCTATATTAAGTTTGCGTGAAGAAATAGAATCCAGTCGACAATAACGTTCACGCCGTAAGATACGACTGGCAGAATTAAATACTTTACTAGCATAACTAGCAGTATGCGTGTATTAAGAATAACGCAATAAGCAAATGCGGAATCCCGTAAACTTTACAGATCAGGCGATTTTTATGACCTACCCAATTTAGGGTTTTGTTGAAGAGAATTCAAAGATTCTCTACCGTGCTGCTATAAGGTATAACCCCACTGTTAATTGAAAAGTGAAAACCTACCGAAGACACGGAGAGATCCGAATGTCTCCGGTAGCATGTCATTTTTACTCTCTTATTATTTCCTATTTATGGTATAAGTATTGTTGAATTACACCACGTTACACACCTGTTGTCTCTGTTGTCCAGTCAGTGGAAGCCCAACTCCTCCTGTTTCCTAAGGTAGGAACTGGCACACTATGTGCACCGCGATGTCCACTCGCCAGCAAATAGTCCAGCACGTAACTCAGAGCCAACATCTCTACCTGATTGATTAAGGTAGGCTTGAATGGATGTTTACATTCAAGCTCTCACTAAAGATACTTTTTTATTGCATTTCTATCAATTTGGGATCCATGCGTGAAAATTGTGATGTCAATTAGTCTGTCTTTAGGGAATTGCCCATTTCGTCGAGAGGCATTTCCGACTCAGTTGTCTTTTGTTCGATAATATCCCGGATTTCCCTATGCCAGCCTTTTATAGTAATTATTGATACCCTTTTCCACCATATCATCAAAACTTATGAGTACAAGTGTCCAGCCAGTATACACCTTTTGATGACATTCTCCACCTACGTCCACACACCCTCCCGCATTGATGTAAAGCCCTGTTGGCTCTCTGGACTTTTTAATCAACATGTATCTTCCAGATAAGTCTTAAATCTAGGAAAACCTTCAGATATTTAAATGACTCCGAGACAGTAAGTTCTTCTCCAAATATTTCCAACAACCTAAAGTCTAGATTCTTCTTTTTTTGAGTGAAAATGATGAGATCAGACTTCTGTACATTTATGTAGAGCTCGAACCAACACTTTCTTAAGATCTGATGGTATCCGCTACGGTGCGTATGAAGTTGTCTCCTGCCATAATGGTACAACCCACATTGTGTATGCTCACTTGTTTTTCATAAAGTCCAAAAACAAGAAAGCATCTAAGACGGTTCTGCAAACAGTTATAGCATCTGATGTAAGGGAGTTGTCGTTACATTATTGCTAGTCACTTCGAACAGATCTTTCGTGACGAACTTAAGGCACCCAATCGAACTTTAGTACCTTGATTACGCTCAAAATGTCCTTGGGGTCTGCCTTGGATATGTCTGAAGGTGATGGAAAGCCGGATTTGTGGCTGATTCAACCGAAGACCTCACAGCGACAGGTCGCGCTCCGTCGTCTCCTCCGCTTCCAATCAGAAGCGGCAGGTTGCCGTATCAGCTAGCCCCATTTTTTTAGGTGTAATCTGGGGATCAGTTAAAAGTCCTGCTAGAAGCATTAAGTCTGGTTTGCAAAGTGAGGACAGTCGTTTCATTTTCTATTCCAACATAGACTTTCCGCCTATTTTACCAAGCGATCTCCTATCTCATTACCTTCATGCCGACATTATTTGGTTGCTCTGAGGTAGTTCTTTTAATGCATTGATGCAGTCCACACACAATTCTAAACGCAAAGTGCCCTGAATCCCGCTTGCCTGTCCGACCGCGTAATCGTTTTTGTGCTACGGGCGTTAAGGTGAACACCATTCAATGGTCCATTTGTGGATATTCACTAGATCGTCATTAAGTCGTCTTATGTAGTCAAAAGATGATTTTCCGGAATTTCTTTAAACAATTGAAACACATTATTTTATTAATTACCACATATTTTCAGAAAATTTCATAATATTTTCTTTATAGACACTATCCGGTCAACTTGATTAAATCACGATTTGTCCCAAGCGGGGACCATAGAAATGTCGTTGTTTAATGACCTAAACATGCGTTTCCCATTGACTTCTGTGGCATTCCCACGTGAATTCATTGCAGAATCAAATGAGTACGCGAAATCAAGGGTGCTGTCGTCCGCGAAACTATGAATAGGATTGAGAGTAAGGGATAAGAGATGATTAATAAAAAGAAGAAATAAGGTTGGTGAAAGAACTGAACCCTGAGGTAACCCGTAAATTAATACACGGACTAAACGGTCTGACAAGCAACTAAGGGCAGCATGCCAGACACTATTAAAAGCCTTTGAAATATCAAGAGATTTCAATGCTCCGTTAGAGCTGTTAGTAAATCTCCACTTGAGCGGGCAGCGCGGAAACCGTTCTGGCAATCGTTGATAAGATGGTTATTTTCTAGATATTTCATCAACTGAGAGCGATTCATAAACCATAGATATGATCTAAGTTAGTGCAATTGGTCTATAGTTAGAGGGGACGCATGCCGCTCCTTTTTTAAGTATCGGCTAGACATGAGCAAGTTTCCATGCATTTGGAAACATTCCTGTTGAATGTGACAGGTGAAAAAGTTTGCGCAGAGGTTTATCCAATGCAGAGACGCAGCATTTCAAAATCAGGCCCAGTAGATTTGGACACGTCTAGTTTTGAAAGTACCCTAAAAACTTCCCAAGTGCGAAAGTGTATCGACTTTTGCCTACTAGTGCACTGTGAATTAGCAGCAAAATTAGCAGCAAACAGGTTGGCCTTGTCCAATATGTCAGTAAAAACATTCTCATTATAAATTAGTGGTGGTGTTGACGAACAGGTGCAATTGTTCTTTACAGGTGCAATTGTGTTTTACTAGAGACCAGAAGTCCTTACTACCCTTTTGAGTAGAAAATACCTTCCGTCTAACGCTCTGGTCGAAATTGAACTTTGCCCGACTAATTTCTGAATTCCAAATATTCCGCGCATCTCTATAGATACGTCTTAATTCCTCTGAAGGGCACAATTTATATGCCTGGGAGGCTACTTCCTTGTTCTTAATGGCTCTGAAACAGTCATTATTAAACCAATTGGTGTTAGTTGGTTTGATGTTTTTGAGGCTGTGAACAATAAAGCGATGCATTCACGAAATATGTAGGAAATAGTGAAAGAATTAATGCTATTCGGCCATTTCTATGCTTCTAACAGCCTCTATTTCTCCGGTGACCCCAGTTCTGATCTGATGTGCAGAACCATTACCTTCCATCTGGCGAGGATTCTGTATCCCAGACTACCCTTAGTTGCTCTGACATTTGTAGTTCGACACGGGTGGAATGTTGTCGTCTATCTTCATCTGTTTTGAGTGATGCTGGAGGTGTACTCGGTTTTTAGCGGTACCCATCGTCTGCGCGCTCTGATTGCGATTTGGCAATAGTACCTTCGTGTGCTGATCTTACTCATTGGCCGGCGAGGTGCCTCCACAGGTTTATGGCGGATGCCTCTTCCCTTCTCTTCCTAGCGTCTCTGTTCTAAGCCCAGAACAGCGGCCCAAAGTGCTTATCACGAAGAACGTTTTTGCAGCTGTCTTCTCTCCGCATATATGGCCCTTCGCATGCACTGTTTGAGAGTTCATCCGTAAGGCCCGAAGAAGTTGAGAGTCAGCTCTCCTTCTCTTACGCTAACGTAACGGGATTGCAATCTAAGACCGCGCTGCTCTTCTGCCCTTCTTGTGTGTCCAGCACCGGTGTTCTCTGCCTGATTGGCACTTGGTTGTGTGCCGGAATTTCTGTCTCTGAACTCTTCCCCCCTCCCCTCCAGGCCTTTTTCCGAAAACATCACCCTGTGTGTGCTACCTATCGGACCATGCCATGCCTGCCGATGATTCGGGTAGGTATTGGATCTTGTGTAATCGTCCGACCCAGACGGTATGATTGCAAAGAGATGGCTGACCCCCTTGGTTCCTGAGTTTTGTTATCACCTTCTTGATTTGGCTGGGAGCGCTTTTTACGACATTCTTTATACTTTTTTTAGCTGGGGTGTTCCTATTGGTACTTCTAGGTCGGAATTCCCTGATTTGTTTCGTCTTCGGCTTCGATAAAAAAAATATTAAATACTACTATAAGGCATTTATGTTAGTATGTTCAAGCATAAAAAACAAATTGTTTACCAAAATTTCTGAATGGTAGATACAATTGCTTCAACTACGACAACATTTATTTACTACATATAAAAGAACCTATCCTTTGGAATTACATAATTCAAAAACCTCTGGGAAGGTTTTCTCTGCACAAATCCCGAAAGGGTGTCGATACCATCAATTTTAACAAGGATTCAGAATCCTTTATAGTGTCACACCTTACACCTTACTAGAAAGGAACAAATATTCAAGAAATTCGCGTAAAGTGAAACATTTCATTTTGTATAAAGCGAGCCCTGTAAGCTCTTTTCCTTTGCAGAGCTATAAACACCTTAACAGAGCGGCCTGGTTATAATAAAAGAACTGTTTACCCCTCAAGTTCCTGAAGGCATATCTTAGAATAATAAAGTGAAGGATCCCATTGGCATGTACGCAGAATCATATTTCACTTAATATTCCATTTTCAGGCATTCAGTTACGCCTCATAAAAGAGCGAAGATATGTTAAGAACCCACCAAGACGAGTTTTATAATTTAGTAGAACGTCTTTGATCTTGAGATGATGAAGACCCAGGGGAAACAGCCCGAATCCCCTGTAATGTTTCGAACATTACAACTATCTTTTGTGCTTTGCATAATGCCAGGCATGAGTGATGCTCTTGATGGAGTAAATTTTTCTATTTACGCCATTAATCGAGTGGAATAAGGCCTCGAAGGAGGCTGCCAGATAACAAGCAGCGCTCCATTAACGCGCATTTTTATGAGAAATAAATTTTACATCGTCTTTGAAATGGGAAGCACAGGATCTGCTCAAATCTTACATGCTTAGTGCCTTTTATGTCTTTTCAGAGCATTTTGGCAAGCTATCAAAAACTGCACCTTTGAATATATACTCTGAAATATTCGAAATTTTATCAAGTTTGGCTTCTGTGCTTATGAACGCTATATTTGCTGAATTTATTTTACAAAATATGCGTTTCCTGATTACTTTTAAGAAAAGCGTTGTCATCTATAAGATCAATCCATTCTTCTCCAGAATTATTGATAATTCACTAATGATTCTGTACATTTTGTGATTTTTGCTTTCAGCATCGCTTTTCAGGTGGACTGAGGACCGAGATGACCAGTTAAAAGCTTTTTTGGCGTTTTGTGTAGCCAAATTAGGCGATAACTTGAGGAATTATCTAAGAAAAAGGTGGATTCTGGCAGAAGTCTCCATCGAAGTGAATGCCACTGAAAATTTTACGAGGGATCCACATAGAAAAAACAGTTGCTTGGGTGTATAAAACTGATAGCTTATGAAATTTACTGCAAGAAAGATCTAATGATGTTTACATCGATGAAGCCTTATTGGAGGTATAAGGTCTCTTTGATTATTTTATTTAATTAATTTGCATCTGACCTACATTTATAGACATAATAGACATAAAGTTAAATATTTTTTTACCTTTTAATGCTTTCTGATATTGAACTCAGCCTAAATTTAGGGAAATCAGTCCGCTGCTCCTAAAAACCATAAAGAGGACAAACTGGTATAAGTACAAAACTGTTCTTTAAATTATTCGAAATATCGAAAGAATCACTCCAGACCAATGCTGAACGAAGTGGGTGGACACTCAACAAATGCTTACACTAAAGTGACACAAATATATTGTCCCGACCGTAATCATAGAGGTAAACTGCCCTCAGGAAGGAATGTAATAGACTTTCAATTAAATTAAATTAATTAAAAATCTACTCCGGCTTTGGGCTGTTTTATAGCTGACCGCAATGCAAAATCAAGGTATTTAATTTCCCTCATTCCCCTTACTCTTTTTCCCTTCCGGACGAAGCTATGCTACGTATCATAGGGTCGTCCCCTGGGTTTTCGCGACATCATACCAAAAAGCAAAATGAAGTCGCAGGTCGTTTTCACAAGATTCTCTTAAAAATATCAAGCAACACTTCCAGCCTCGTAGTCAAGCAAATAGCACTGGACCTCATCTCTCCTGCAAACCCTACCTCCAAGCCCCTAATTACGTGAAGCCTACTTAAAACTCATATATTGAGGCACCTAAGAGCTCTCCTCGATGTTGAGGGCGCCTTTAATAACGTCAAAAAGAGGCGATTATGGTATCCTTAAGGGGGTTGGATTTCATCGAAATTATAGGTCTGATGCTCAAAAGCAGGCCATTTTTTCCATAGCTAGAAAAGCGATAGGAGGGCACTCTCCAAGGAAAGATCTGTTTGCCACTTCAATGGAAACTGGTCCTTAACGATCAACTTTTAGATCTACAACACTCCGTACAAATAATGTTTTCCTGTTAGCATCCAAATATTCTTTTGCAGTTTTGCAGTATGTCTTCATGGAATAACAATTGTTGTATGGGTATAAAGTAAACTGGGCAGAGGACTAAAACTACGTGACCCAATCAAATAATTGGGACTTGTTCTGGTAAAGAAACTTAGCTGGAAGTAAAACAATCACGAAAAAGTACACATATCGGCGGTTGTATTGTGCTCATACAAAACGGCAATAGGTATAAAATCTCTCTGGCTTCTTTTACCCCCACCGACTCTCCATCTCGTTTGGTTCTTATCTCTCTCCATCTCGTTTGGTCCAACGGCTTCAACTGTTGTCACGATTTATTGATTTTAGTACCTTACCTCTCTACGCATCTTCTCCATGTGTTTTGCGGTCGTCCAATTCGGCGTGTTCAATAGGTCCGGCGCTGATTCAAATCTAGGGTCTGGTAAGCGTTGTTGTTGCCATTGCCACCTTCGGCTTCGAATACCGATATCTAGCCTGTGAGGTTGTGTAGCTCTTCTTTGGTTCCGATCAGTGACTATTAAGGATGTGGCGTAAACACCGGTTGACAAAGGCTTGTAGTTTATATTTTATTTGAAACGTAACTTTCCATTAGGAACAGTCGTACAACAGAACACTTTTTATATTCGATTCAAAGTTTCGTAGTTTTATGCGTGTGGATCCTGTACATCAGCTCCAGCTCCACCATCTGCTGTAATTGTGCTTCCGAGATATCAAAACTTATCCACTTATTGAATTTGCTGCTCTTCAAGATAAATTTCATTTTGTCTCCTGTAGTCCAAACTAATAACTTTGGATTTATCAGTATTGGCAATGTTTCTACTCAGGGCTTCGGACATTTGAGCTACATGACTGTATTTGTTGGGTGGGAGACATATAGCGTCCGCATAGTCCAACTGGTTCAAAAGTTTTCATTTAATCTCTCTTGATGAGTGGTCAGCTAGGGCGCTGCACAATACGTCATTAATTACGACGAAGAGAAGTAATAGTGACAGTATGCATCCTTTTCCTACTCCATTCGGCACTTATGTAGAACGTAATATTGGCCTTCTGAGTAGGACTTCTTTATGCTGGTAATAATTTTTCTCAGATATCTCTTCTATGTAAAGCTGCCCATATGTACTCGCAATAAAAGCTGTCAAACCGCTTTTCGAAATCGATGTACATTAGATGCAAAAGAGGCCTCTACTCGCAGGATTGCTCGATAATAACTCGGAGGTTGTTGAAACAATCGATGCAGTAGAAACCCCCACGAAAACCTGCCTACTAATAATGCATTTTTCCCCTGATCTGATTCCCTGAACAAATCTAAGAACTTTTTCTCCCTTGCAATTTTTCTGTTAACCTAACCATTTTCGAATAAAAAGTCTTTAAAGTTCCAACATTTTCATTGTTTTCCTCTCAAAACATTGACGTTTTAAAAAAAAAAGTTTAATACAAAAGGTGTTCACGTTTACCTAAAGTATACTAATCTGCAATAAATAATGGGGGTTGCCATGTAACATGTCAAAATTGCCCCCTCCAACCTCCCGGAGGGGGGGGGGGGGGGGGTCAACTGTGATATCATTTAATAGTTTTGAAAATAATAGTTTTTATAATAATGTGATTCGATGCGTAGTTCGCGAGTTATTTGACGGTTCCGGGACTTTTCAGTCACGCCGTATTTGCCTGGGCATAGTGGTAATCCGGGAAGTTGTAAAGACTCCGATATAAAATACAAGCTCGATTATAAAAGGATATTCATCAGAAATGAGAAATAACAAACGGAGCACACCTGCCTGAGCACCCGGCCAAAAGAGCCTACTTCGCTTAAGCGAACTATCGGCGTGCTCACAAACAACTTTTGCTGCAATTGCCAGAATGAGGAAGAAGGCGAAATTATTACTCATCTCCTCTGCTCTATCAAACCGCAGGAGCCGAAATCTAAATTTCTACGGACTTAGCCGAATGGAGATCCGCCAGCGTCAGGAATTCAATTCGGATTGTTAGGAGTTCCATGTGGTTTTAGGTTATTCCTTATTGGGACGGGAATCTAGCCCCAATTGTTACAAACTTAGGTGTTACCACTTCCCTAACGCACCAGCACCATTTTTATCGTGGTATAAAAAAAGCAAAATTTTTTTTATGATTTAGCCAAATTATAGAAGACAACCCTATGATGCGTTAGCATGGGTTTGATTGAGATGGAATAAGGGAATGCGGGAACTGGAATGACTCCTTTTTGCATTGCTGCAAGCTAGAGATGGAGTGGATTTTTTAATTTGATTTTAAAAAGTCACGAGGAGACCTGGTTCCAGGAGTCGAGCCGCAGTGGCATGCTGATCGTGCCACTCAACCAACTGATGCAGCTCCGTCTCGATACTCTTTAAAAAAAAACCAGATGGTTTTCAGATGAATCGGCTCACTGGTTACGAAATTCAATGCTTCTTATCAAGATAGAGCGTATTGAAGACGGCGTTGGATCAATTGCATAAGTGACATAATCACCACGCCATGGTTCCAAGGTCCAAGCCTTGTTCTCCTCGTTGGTATATCAATAGAATTAAGAGATCTCTGGGCTGTTGTCTAGCTCCGAGAAATTCTAAAATAAGGCATCCAAGTCTTGTCGTACGCATGTAAGTCTCTTCCTTTATGTTTGTGAGTCATTAATTCATGTTACCTGTTTACCAAATTTTATACCAATAGCTGCATGTATAGAGTATGCATTCATTTGCTTATAATGAAAAAAATGTGTCCTAGGCCAGAGTGGGGAGGGGAGGGTTGTCTTACTTCGTTAAGCGTGGACCGATTTGGCTAATTCTCTCTTTGTATGGTAGAGTATGTTCCCCGAATGGTTGCTGGAGAATGGACGGACGAGTTGAAGCCTTCTAGGATACGGTGATCCTCATCTGGATATTCTCAAATGTAAGTTCCACCTCCAAGTGGTAGCAACCGGGCAATGCATTGTAGAATGTAGCCAAGTAACTAATGCGGGAGGAGATAACTTCTTGAAAAATCCAAGGGAGCCTGCAGTGTTGTCGTCCCTTCTGCAGGACCCAGGGGTAATTAGTCCGCGAATGGCTTTTCCTCGGGCGCTTCTGTAGGAGTGAAGGTGGATTTTATGGTAGACCCCAACAGGTTGGCTATACCCACGGTACCCACAAAACAATAGTAGCAGCTTTGTGAAAATTTCCTTTCGAAGGTTCTGTGGCGGCTATGGAGGCTGGCTCCCACGTGCGGGCTGAAACGGCTGTTGCAGTCCTGGAAGAGGGAGCCATTGACAAAATAATAACTAGCACTTCCTCAGGTGCGGCGGTGCAGAGACGGTAGACTCTAACGAGTTGGCTATCCCCGCGATACACACACCAGTAGAAAATGCAGATCTGCCTTCCGAAGGGTTAGCTGCGGTTAAACCGGAGGGGGTTCCTTGTCCTGGCTCTGGACTAAAGCTTTACAGGCTGAAACCCTTCAATTCCATAGGCAGAGAAGGAGTGAAGGTTGTAATTAACGCATGGACTAAGAAGGAACACTGCAGACGGTGGGAAAACATGGATTTATACAGATAGGCTAGGATTCTAGCAGTGACCCAGGAAACCGAGGCTAGTGGCGACAGTGGGATAACTGGATACGGGTGATAAGGGTGGATAAGGGTGAAATCAATCTTATAATGAGTGCACTGATTTGGATAATTCTTTCTTTGTCGAGTAGATTATAATCCCCCATTGCTAATAATGAAAAAATGGGTCCTCGGGTGGAGTTTGGAGAGAGAGGGGTAATCTAACTTCGTAACGCGTGGACCGAATTGGATGACTTTTTCTGTTGGGTAGAGTATGCTCCCCGATTGGTACCATATCAAAAAAATGTTTGATGGGGTGGGAGTTTATGAGGGGTGGGGGGGGTAAAAACTAACTTCGTAATGCGTAGACCGATTTGAACGAGTTCGTTTTTGTTGTCTGGAGTAAGATTCCCCATTGCTAATAATAACAACATTTGGTGGTGAGAGGGAGCTGTAGTCTGACTTCGTAACACGTGGACCGAGTTGGATAAATCTTTTTCTGATGTATAGAGTATATTCTCCCATTGGTAAACGGCGGGGTTGTATTAAGGGAGGGGTGACATGTTAACTTTTTAACGCGTAGACCGATTTGGATGAGTCTTTTTATGTTTTTTTTTATACGATGTGGCCAAATCCTAGGGGACAACCCTTTGATGCGTTAGCATGGTTTTGGCCGGAAGGGAATTAGGATAAGGGAAGTGAGGAAACTTGAGTCTTCTTTCTTTTTTGCATTGCTGCGAGCTAGACAACAGCCCAGAGATTATGGATTATTTTAATTTCTTAATTAAAGCTCACGGGGTCATCTGGTCGCGAATCCGGGGCCCATGGTATGGTGGTCGTGCGGCTCAGCGCATTGATCCAACTCCGTCTCCAAATATATATGTGGGGGGAGCGGTAGACAAACTTCGTAACGTGGATGATTCTTCTTTTTATGTGTAGAATATGTTTTCCCAGTACCGCGACAAAAATGTCTGGTGTGAGATGGTGTGCGGAGGGAGCTTTACCCAATTTCTTAGTGCATTTAGCTATTTAGATGATTCTGTTTTGTTGTATACATTATGGTCCCTCGTTGAAACTGCACGGAAAAATGTTGACCTAGGGTTGGGGTGTGGGAAGGGGTAGTAGAACTTTGTTACGCGAGGACTGATTTAGATGATCCTGAATTCATAGAGTATCTATTTGTATTCTGATCAAAATTTTCGCTTTTGGTAGGAGTTGGAGTAGAGGCGCCTAGGTTAATAACGCAAAGACCAATTTTATTCTGTTTAACAGAATACGTTTCCTGATTTATAAATTATAAAAATATTGTACCTAGAGTGACTACGATGATTCTCTCTTGCTACATAGAGTACGGTGATGAACTAGAGCCATGATAACAATTGTCTAATATGAGCGTATCAAAGGGCGACCGTGACTAATTTCGTTATATGTTGCCGGATTTGGATAATTCTGTTTCCATTCTTAAGAGTGCATTACCCCAACAACTTTTGAAAATGATTTATCCGTACTTTTTAATTTTATGGCTGTTACGACATTTTGAAGTCGGTAAAAAATAAAAAAACAAAACAACTACCCAACCACAATCGAAGATACTATATGAAACTACCTAAGCGTTTCAGCTCACGGGATCATAAGAAAGGAGCATTAAATACTTTTGTTGTAGCTGTTTGGTTTGTTTAATTTGCACCGAATTTCCCAATAATTTTTAAAACAACACTTATTGTTTTTAAATATAAGCGCTTAAATTGTTCAAAGTAGTGCCTATGTTTCTCCAACACTTAGATAAAGTTTAAAGATTTAGCAGCTATTTTTCTCAGTATTCTCATATTACTTTTATATTAAATATCATTCAAACATAATTAAATTTTTATTAAATAATTCCCGAGTCTCCTTATCTTAGAGTCAATGTAGAAACTCTCACCTTTCATGTGCTGAAAATTAAACAAAATTCAAGGATTTAAAGCTTTCCCTGAGTATCGTAAAGACACGGCTTGCACGTTCGCACACAAAAAGTAAAACCGAAAACATTTTTATTTCACTTCAAAGAAGATTTTATCCAAATCCGCGAATTTCAAGGAACGCTGAGAAATTGTCAGAAAAATTTAACTTCTTATCTAAGCTTGGTTACATCCAAGATTTAGGGATTTTCTTTTCTCAGAATTTATCCTAGTGAGGGGGACGTATTTTCGAAATTTTATTGAAGATATTAGGGAATCTTGACATTATCAAAGAAATACTCGTTTGGGTTCTGTCAAAATTAATTTCTTTCTTCACTCTTTTGCAAACATGTGTAAATACAATTTCCTCGCATGTGGGTTTTGCTTATGAGCAACGATGATAACAGCAAACATTTGCGAATTTCAATTGTTATTAATTCCACAAGTCCATTCTACAAATTGGTGTATTATGTAATTAATAAGGCTGACAGTAATAATGACTATAAAAGTCCACATTCCATTAAATTGAACAATTTTACCTTATAATTTTCGGGCAATTATGTGCAGATTACCAATGAGTTTCCTGGGGAGCAGCTTAATCAGGTAGAAAAATCAAATTGGACTTAACAATAACCAGTCATTACCTGCGCTTTCTTGCTTTGCGAACGGACGGTAAGTGAAGCCCTAAAAGTCCTCGTGTGGGATTTACGTTATGAACATGCAAACCTTGGAAAAGCTTAAATGAGTGTTTAAGTACGTCAAATGATTTCATAGATTAGGTAATTTATAAGGAGGCGGCCGTTATTTTTAAAGTAAATTAACATTTAAATTTTGCCCTGGGACATGGCAACAGTATGCTAAAAATTGACAGAAAATTTTAAATTATTGATTTAAAGACATCCACTGCAAATTTCATAAAAAGTGAAATTTTTTTATAATGGAGCCGAGAGGCAAACCTATGATGCTTTGTCCAGAAGGGAATTAGGGGAATGGGAAAGAGAGAAATGAATGTTGAACTTACTTTTCCAGTGCTGCGAAGTAGATAACAGTCCAGAAACGTAGTAGATTTTTATTATTTTATTTTAACTCATTTAACTAATTGTTATTTTAAATCATGGAAAGAACAAGGCTCGAACTATAGAACTGTAGAGTGGGGATCGTGCCGCTCATCTATCGATACAACTCCGCCTCACTCTATACTTATAAATAAGGAACTTTAAAGTGTCCTTATTTCTGAAAAAATATTAACATCCAAACAGATAGAATGTCTTTGCCGATTTTGTTAGGTGAAAATTATCGATCTTATAGTAGTCGACTAGGAAAAAGATGAACTAATATTTTCTAAAGGCCTTGTTCATTTTTTAAGGATGTTCCGATTCCCATAGGTGAAAAGTAATGGAATCATGAAAACTTTGAAAACCGAGATTGTTTCATCATCTCCGGATGAAATTGCACCTTCTTCTTCAGAAATAACTTTCACTTTATTTCTGCATGATCCACACACTTTTGCGTTGACAGGAAGGGTTGAAAACTGTTTACGAAGTTGTAAAGTCACTTTTCTCCGACCTTTGTTTTTCCACGTATGATTCGTCTCCTTCAAAAGATTCCAACAATACTTATATCTTTCAACTTGTCTGTCATTTTGACAATTTGTGGCGATATCTGACTGTATACTGACTGTGATACTGACTGACTGTGAGAATACTCTTTAATGCGCCATTTACAGTTTCTTATGTTAAGTTATGTTCACCTGTTCTAAGCAAAAAAGGGCGTGCGTGGGCTTTAAAAAATTTACACTTAACATTGCTTTGCCACTCTAAATGATGCATAATTTTAAAGCTAAGAGATTACACTTTCATTTAAAAAAAATATGAAAAAAATTCATGATCAAATATGTTTTTAAAAACCAAAAAATATTTTTCAAAGTCAAAAATTTTTTTTTTAAAACGACCTTTACAAATCACTAAATATCAACGTTCTACGGTAATGGTGGCGATAGTTATGAATTTTCAAAAAGTTGTGATCACGAGAAAAAGTGCAAAAATGTAAAAGTTTACCACCCTGTAACTTCTGCACAAATTTTTTTTCTAAATCCTTTAGCACGATAATTACTTGTACCACTAACAATAATTTGTTGAAGTTTGAACAAAATCGGAGACATCGATTTTTTTCACCTGGTACACTTGAGGGCTTTTGCCCAATATACGTTTTGAGATCCTCTAAATTCATTTCGACCATCTTTGGGCTGATGTCCGTTTGCAGGTCTATCTGTTTGTCGGTCTGCAAACATGACCGTCCGCTCGTTCGTTCGTCCGGCGGTGTATTCTCCACACGCTTGCTCACCTGTTCATTATTTCTGCGTTGCGCCTGTGAAAACCATAACCCCGACATATTCAATGAATTGATTAAGCTGAAGGTTTGCACACTCACAGATGTTTTGTGTTTGGTTGGTTGGTTGGTTAGTCGGGCTGTCAGTTCTCGCCGTATTTCCCATCTTCAAAAAAGTCGTAACGACTCCTTAAACTACTTTCGTTCCTAACCCCCTTGATTTCCCTATTTCTGACTTCCCCTCTATTTCACCAGCGGTTTCCGATCAAGATCCTCTCCCCAACAGCTTGTCGGTCTATTACCAGAACGTAAGAGGACTTCGTACAAAAACATCCAATATTTTTCTTAACTCCCACAAATTCCCGCACGATATCTTTGCCTTAACTGAAACCAATCTAACACCAGGAATTCTCGACAACGAACTATTCCCTCCAAACTATACCATTTTCCGTGTCGACGGTTGTATAGGCACCAATGATCCACCAGGTCGCGGGGTTCTCATAGCTGCTCACAACCGTTATGATGCCACCCTGCTAAAGACCTCCGACTCTACAATATCAGAATTTGTGTGTATAAAAATAGCACTAAATAAGTGTCTTCTGTACATCCTCTGTTGTTACATTCGCCCCTCTCAACCTTTAGACGCCTACGAGCCTATAATTGAAGCGATCGATACCCTGCTTGAGAACGCTAACGCGTCCGATGAATTTATTTTATTGGGTGACTTTAACCTCCCCCGTATCCAATGGTCATTGTCCGAGGACTGTTCTCACTTTGTCCCCCTTAACGCTTCTTCGGCCAAAGAAGCCTTCTTTACCGATCAGCTCTCCGTTTCAGGTCTCTTTCAAGTAAGCGGAGTCAGGAACTTCCTGGACAGACAATTAGACTTAATCTTTTCTTCAGACCCAGTTAACTCGGCTGTCGCAGAAAGCAACCATCTTCTCTCCTCCCTCGACCGTCACCATCCTCCTTTGTTCCTCGTTTTCTCCTACGAACACCTTCATGCCGTTTTAGGCTCCGAGTCTTCTTTATCCTTCAATTTTCGTAAAGGTGACTTTGACAAATTAAATCACTTGCTCCTCAACTCTAATATTGGGGATATCCCTCAACATCTCCCAGTTGACGTCGCTTTAGAGGCGTTCTATTCGGAAATACACGCTTGTCTTACACAATCTATCCCTCTTCTTCCTCGTAAAAACTACTCCTCATCCTCCGTATGGTACGACAAAGAATTACGCTCTCTTCGCAACAGGAGAAACAAACGTTGGCAAACTTTTCTTCTAACCCAGACCGAGTCTGACTATTCTTCCTATCTATCTGCTTATACCTCTTTTTCTGAACGTTGTGATACCCTCTACCATGAGTACCTCCAACGGATGGAAACTAGCCTCATATCCGACCCCAAGCGTTTTTATAGCTTTATTAATTCTAAGAAGAAATCCAATGGTTACCCTTCCACCCTAAAGCTCGAGAGTACCTCTTCATCTGATCCTAAGGTTATCGCTAACCTCTTTGCACACTTCTTCAGTAAATCTTTCAGCGACAATTCTCTACAACCCGACCTTAACTATTTTGCATTCATGGACAAATGCACTCAAACGTCGTTTTCATCTTTTGACCCTGATCCTGAACTAGTCGCCGCCAGTATTAATAGGCTTGAGGACGACTTTCACCCAAGTCCTGATGGCATTCCGGCCATTGTTCTGAAAAAGTGTGCCATACATCTAGTCCAACCCCTTACTTTGCTTTTTCGTCTCTCGGTCACTCAAGGGGTTTTCCCTCAATTATGGAAAAATTCGTATATTATTCCCATCTTCAAGAAAGGTTGCAAGAACGATGTGTCCAACTACAGACCCATTGCTAAATTATCATCCATACCTAAACTATTCGAAAAATTGGTCTATGATTCCATGTTCTTCCACTGTAAGTCTATCTTCTCACTCTTCCAGCATGGCTTCCTCAAAGGTAGATCTACAACCACCAACCTTACTGACTTCGTCTCTAAAACCCTATGTGCCCTGGAAAACGGTAAAGATGTTGATGTTATCGCCACCGATTTTAGTAAAGCCTTCGACAAGATCTCCCATAACGTTATCTTGTTCAAACTTGATCGCCTAGGCTTCCCCCCCAGATTCATCTCCTGGATCCGATCCTACCTCAACAACCGTCAGTACAATATTCTTTTCAGTTCATCCATTTCTAACCCTATTGTCGCTCGTTCCGGCGTCCCTCAGGGCAGCCACCTAGGTCCATTGCTTTTTATCCTCACAATAAATGATGTTGAATGTGTCATCAAACACTCAGAGTTGTCCATTTATGCCGATGACATGAAAATAATCAAACATATCTCCTCCACTACCGACCCTCTTCTCCAGCAAGAAGACCTCGATTCATTCATCACATGGTGCATGAAAAACTTTCTAGAGCTCAATGTCTCCAAATGCCAGTCCATCTCTTATTCCCGCAAGCGTCTTACCGCCACCCCGAGAGTCTATATGTTAACCGACGTACCAGTCCCTATCGTTACCTCTTTGTGTGACTTAGGAATAATCTGTGATAGTGAACTCAATTTCCGTTCCCACATTGACAGCATAATTAACAGAGCTAACTCCGCGCTAGGGTTTGTGAAGCGCTGGTCTAGAGAGTTCTCCAATCCTTATGTTTCCAAATCTCTCTACGTCTCCTTCGTTAGACCTCTCCTTGAATATGCCAGCCAGGTATGGTCCCCTACACAAACAACTCACATAAATAGGATTGAATCTGTCCAGCGTAGGTTTATTCGCTTTGCTCTACGTGATCTTCCGTGGGTTGACAGATTCAACCTTCCTCCCTATGAAAACCGTCTGAAACTGATCGACTTACAACCTCTAAGCAAACGTCGTGATGTTTCCGACATTCTCTTCATTTATCAATTATTAACTGGTGCCATAGACTGCCCCTCAATCCTGCAATCTTTACCCATCTATACCAATCCCCGTAACCTTAGGTCCACTCCCCATTTCCGACTCGATCGCCATCGCACAAACTACGGTCAAAGCGAGCCAATTACCAGGATGTTACGAAAAGTCAACGACCTTTCCTCTTTTGACTTCCATCTGAGTAAATCATCACTCCACAAAGCCTTATATCTTGACCCCGCCCATCTTGATCCTGATCGCCTACTTTAATTCTTCTTCCTTTCGCCTTCTGCCAGTTACCAATATATATAGCTCATATTGTAGCTTATACTTTTTATTTATTTATTCCTAATTATTCATTTATTATATTCTGTAGAATTAGTATTAAGTTATAGTTTGTATTTAATTTTTTATTTTTGTATTTTTTATGCAATAGCTTGTATTAAGCTTAAATAAATAAATAAATAAATAAGAAGAACCAAATTCACTCGGAGGCCATGAAGGCCCATTGTGAATGCCCTTAAAAAAGAAAAAGCATGGTCAGAACTTAAAACCACCCAGATATCTGTAAGAATCTATTTAGGTCCACCAGTGCTATCTCCGCTAAGTCGTCCAAGTTGTCAAAGAACCTTGCTCCCAAACAGGCGAGTCGTCGTTCTTTTAGAGTCGGACATTCGCAGGGTAGGTGCACTATGGACTCAATTTCTTCTTCGTCTCTGCAGCTTCTGCAGAACTCATTCGATGGTACGCCGAGTCTAATGCCCATAGCTCCTATGGGGCAGTGTCCGGTGATGACGCCGACGATTGTTCGAATGCGCTTTCTATCGAAGGATAAGAGATTTGAAGTTCTGCTCTGATTCAGCTCCGGCCATATACTTCGTGTTGTGAGACAGTAGCTGATATTTTTCCACCGTTCCGAAGTCATGTTGGAGTAATGTCTATCAATTTGACTTTTTGCTGTATTAAGGGGAGGGTGCACCCTTTCCACCGGCATGTCTATATCTGTACTTGAGCCATTTTTGGCCAGTTCGTCGGCTTTTTCGTTACCCTCTATACCGACATGTCCTGGAACCCAGCAGAGCCTAAGCGTATGTTGTGAAATATTTCTTAGGGCTCTGATACAATCTTTCACACATTCTGACTTTATCATGTTGGAGTTCAACGCCTTGAGTGCTGCTTGACTGTCCACACAAATAGTGATCTCAGTTGTTGAAATCTGTTTTTCTTGGGCAATCAGTGCAGCTTTCATTATAGCGTATATTTCCGCTTGGAAGATGCTGCATTCGTTGGTGAGTCTATACGACTTACTCATTTGCAGCGCCTCCGAGAAAACTCCAGCTCCAATCCCCCTTTCCGTTTTCGATCCATCTGTGAAGATGGCAGTTCCTTTAAATATGTTTTCAGGATGCTTCCAATCTTCTCTATTAGGTATGATAACGGAAAAGGGTTTTCTAAAGTCATATTGTGGCTTCATATAATCAGTTGAGGGGTGCAACCCATTTTGATTAAAGAAGTTCAGTATGACTGCATGTCCAAAATTCTGTGGTATCCATTGGCTGTTTTCTCTGAGTCTGAGGGCTGCCAGGATTGCCATTCTTTTCGTGTGGAGTTCTATGGGTTGAAGGTGTAAAATGGCTTCCAAACCAGCTTGTGGTGTGGATTTTATTGCACCTGTTGTTCCCAAGCACGCGAGCCTTTGCACCTTTGCTAAAAACTTAAGGTGATATTTCTTATTTAATGCATCCCACCAAACAATTGACCCATGGGTAAGAATAGCCCTGACGATCGCTGTGTACATCCATTGTACAATGTGCGGTTTCATGCCCCATTTCTTACCAAAGGTTTTCTTGCAAGCATAGAACGCATTGAGTTCTTTCTTCATCCTCTCTTCCATATTCCGTTTCCAATTCAATTTGGAATCGAATATGACGCCCAGGAACTTTGCTTCCGAGGAGAGTTTGAGGGCACTACCTTTAAGTTTTGGTGGTTTCCAAATAGGTAGTTTGTATTTCTTTGTGAACAGGACCACTTCTGTCTTACGGGGGTTTATAGTAAGACCGTTGTCCTCTGCCCATCTTGATATGTCTGTCAAAGCAGAGCTCATAACATCACTGACCGTTTGCAGGAACTTTCCTTTTGTCAGCAAGACTATATCGTCTGCGTACGCTACTGTTTTAATGCCTTTACTG
This sequence comes from Leptarthrus brevirostris, assembly GCA_964036015.1. Lineage (NCBI taxonomy): Eukaryota > Metazoa > Arthropoda > Insecta > Diptera > Asilidae > Leptarthrus > Leptarthrus brevirostris. Next base: position 133,926,252 of record OZ038372.1, on the reverse strand, counting down.
ACGAGAGATTTGAGGATTTTGTTTAGAGAGATGTTCCAAAGCAGGGGTGACAATACTCCCCCCTGTGGTGTACCTCTGTGAACTGTTCTCCTAATGGAAGAATCCCCTAAACTGGCATTGATGACCCTGCTATTTAGCATTGTTTGTATCCAGTTTGTCAGAAATATTTCATTTCCAGATTCCCCTAAAGAGGAAGTGATGGATCCTGTTTTAAGGTTGTTGAAGGCACCTTCAATATCAAGGAAGGCAGCCAAGGTATATTCCTTATCATGGAGAGATTTCGCAATCGTTCTCATAACCTCATGTAGTGCTGTGTCTACAGACTTGCCTTTAATATACGCGTGTTGTGCATTACACAGGTACTTGGTTGACTCGAGATGTTGTCTGAGATGTAGATCCAGTACCCTCTCTAGTGTTTTCAATAGAAACAATGAGAGGCTGATTGGTCTATAATCTTTGGCTGTTGTGTGGCTTGGTTTCCCTGCTTTGGGAATAAAGGCCACACGCACCTCTCTCCATCTTTTTGGTACGTATCCGGTAATAAGGCATGCTTCAAAGACTGCTTTAAGCCAGGGAGTGATACTCGTTACAGTATTTTGTAGCATAGCGGGGATGATTCCATCCGGTCCTGCAGATTTGTAGGGTTGGAAGGATTTCACCGCCCATACTACCTTGTCCTCACTTATGCAGTCCCCGATGGCTGCCAAGTTTTCCATTGGAAGTGGAAATTGCCGAACATCTTGTTGTTGATCTTCTAAATTTCCGTCCGAGCATCCAGGGAAATGGGAGGAGACGAACTGTTCAAGAATTTCCTGACTGTCCTCTGTCCAGGAGCCGTCGTCTTTACAGATGTGCCCCAGGGGTGTAGGGGCTTTGGCTAGGATCCTGCGGAGTCTAGCAGCTTCTGTCGTTGGTCGTTGACTCTATGTACGAACAGTAGTTAATCCAGGATGTTCTTTTTGCAGTTCTCGTTTTCTTTTTAAATTCATTGAAGCTGGAGCGATATAGGTTCCAGTCTTCTTCTGCTCTAGTTTTCTTGGCCTTATTGAAGAGTTTCCTGGTCTTGGTCCTAAGTAGTCGAAGTTCCTCTGTCCACCATGGGGCATGGCTTCTTTTAGGTGGTCGACTAATAGGACATTTTGTGTTAAAATTGGACAAAGTGGTGATGACATTGGTCATAAAATCAATTTAATATTTAAGTTTATAAAATTTTGTAGTTTTTTTTTAAATAATTTTAAAAGAATAATATTATTCCAGTCGAACAATTTTTTCTTATTTTTTTGTTATATGTAGTTGCAAAACATTTAGTCTTTATAACAAACGTCTCTCTATTTCCTAGTCTCGTTCACTATACTGACCATCGATCAGGTCCGGTTTTACACCAACGCATTCAACTCCTTCCACAATTCGCGTATTTGGATACCAATTTCCTTCCCTCAACAGGTGTGAGGTCGTCAAATTCGGCGTATTCTGTGAGTCCCATGATAGCGCTTTTGCCTACGAATAACTAATGTCTATTCAGTCTTGACCTTTAGTTACATTCATCAAATAACTGATTACATTGATGGTCTTACAAATTAAAATATAAGACAAAACCTTAACGAAGCAGAGTCTTCAATTCGTTCTGGTGTATGTTTAATGGATATGATCAGAGCTTAGATTAAAATTCACGCACACCAAAGCTGAGATAAAGAAAGAAACAAGGAGCGCAGGGAAATCAATCTGATCCTGTACCTAAACAGTTAAAAGCGAAGATAGTTATGGCAATAAATTGTCTTTTCTCTAAATAATTCAGAGAGACAAGGTTAAGTCGGTCAAGATCTGGTGGCAGAACAAGAGGGTCACTCCAAATAAAATAGTTTTTAAAAAAAAAGTTGAACCGACTTCACAAAAAACGCTAAAAAGCATAAAATAATTTTTAATTTTATATCTATTACGACATTTTGAAGTCGGTGCAAATCAAACAAACCAAACAAATACAACAAAAATATTTAATCGTCATTTCTTATGATCCCGTAAGCTGAAACGTTCAGGTAGTATTATGTATTATTTTCAATTGTGGTTATGTAGTTGTTTTATTTGTTTAATTTGCACCGACTTCAAAATGTCGTAATAGATATAAAATTAAAAATTATTTTATGCTTTTTAGCGTTTTTTGTGAAGTCGGTTCAACTTTTTTTTTAAAAACTATTTTATTTTACACTTTTTAGTGTCTTCTACTCTTTAAAACGAAGCCAGAACCATACAAATTGGTCCACACGTTAGACGTTTGGTTTAACCCCCTACCCCACCCACATTCCACTAAACCTTTTTTCTCATGGTATCAACCAAGGAACATACTCTACCGAACAGTAAAGGAATCATAGAAATCGGTTCACGCGTTACGAAGTTACTACCCCTCCCCCTCCCCCACCACCACCATAGGACCAAATTATCCTCCTATTAGCAATGGGGGATCACACTCTATACAACAGCAAAAGAAGCATCCATATCGATTCAGGCCTTACAAAGTTAGGTTCCACCCCCCCCTTCTCCCACCCCCCCCAAAGCAACATTTTTTTTCTCGTAGTAGCAACCAAGGATCATACTCTACCCAATAGAAAAAGAATTATGCAAATCGGTCCACGCGTTACGAAGTTAGACTACCCCTCCCCCCCACCCACATCTTTCTCCATAGGACCAAATTATTCTCCTATTAGGAATGGGGGATCATACTCTTTACAACAGAAAAGGAACTATCGAAATCGGACCACGCGTTACAAAGTTAGGTTCCACCCCCACCCCCCACCCCCATCCCCCCAAAAAAATTTTCACCTGGTATCTCCCACTGAACATACTCTACCCAACAGAAAAAGAATTATCCAAATCGGTCCACGCGTTACAAAGTTAGACTACCCCTCCCCCCCTCCCCCCACCCAAGGCCAAATTTTTTTTTCTCTGTACAACAAAAAAAGAACCATCCAAATCGGGCCACGCGTTACAAAGTTAGGTTTCACCCCCACCCCCCACCCACACCCAACTAAAAATTTTTTTGACATGGTACCAATCGGTTACGAAGTTATGCCCGGTCAGACATAAAAAAAAAAAAAAAAAAATAAAAAATTTAAAATAAAAAAAAATAAAAAAATACGCGTCGAACTTAGAACCTCTTTGTTTTTGGGAAGTCGGTTAAAAAGACCAGAAAAGGCAAATCTTCAAAATCTGCATTGGACTCGCCCAATGTGATTGATGTACATGGCGTGGAAAGGGGATTAAACAGAGCTATCATATTACGGAGTTGGCCAAACAAGTGTGCAGTATAAACTATTCGTAATCTAGGTAATGTAAGGATCGTTAAATTCTTGTCACCATCTTTTTATAAAGCCAAAAGAGGCATTCGCCTCATTGACAATAGCGTCAATATGATCCTCAAACGAAAAACGCGAGTTGATTCTGTCGTCCAAATCCCTAGTCTTGTCTAATATACTCAAAGAGCGACCGCTAGTAATGAAATTAAAACGTGAAAAGTACATCAACGTGCAATTTTGACGTTCAAAGGGAAGTGATTTATGGTGCACTAACGACAACAGGCGTCAACATCGAAATGTTGTTATGCACAAATCTGAGGTGTATGAGTTTATGCCAGCTAGCATGGAGAAGGGGTGGGTTATGATACAAATCACCCGGTGGGCGCCACGTAGTTTTTACCTTGAGTCTACGAACTCGGTAGAAATGACAAAAAAAAGTGGGCTGATATAAAATATATTTTCTTAAAATTAATAACTAAGCAATTTGAAAAAGAAAAAAATAATATGTAGATCTGAGCTATGAATATTATTTTAGAAATGAAAATGGCAGCGCACGAAAGATATCAATCAAAAATCTTTCCCTAAAGAAACTTACTCTGGCCTTTTAAATGATTAAATTAAGGATATAAACGAAGTACTTATCTTTACAATTTTCTTCTCTTCATCCGTAAAACTGTTGTCCTGTCCAGTCTTCCGTTTTCTTCATCCTTTCGGGTCTCCAGTTCCTTTATCCTCCAATACTTCTTTATTAATTCTTTTTATTAACTTCCAACTGTCTTGAACTATCTCCAAAATTTGAACTCACTCACCCTGAACTGTGTCCTTCAAATACCAAGGACCTCTTTTTTATAGTTTCGCGCCCCATATTTATCTTATACTGGAATTTTCATGTCATTTTTAAAGATCGCTTTGAAACGGTTGACTTTTATTAATAATATTTTTGCGTTTTTCTTTTTAAAAGATACTCCATAATTTTCGCGTCCATTTGATATCATCCGGTATATTAATAAAATTGGGGAGTTGTAAAATTTTTGCGGATGTTGACAGCAGATTTCACGTGTTCAATATTTTGTCTCGAATCCTTTTCGGGGCTCCTTCTTTTCAATTTTTATTCCCTTGGGTTGGAAACAGTCCAATTTGTCGGATATTTTAATCCGGTACCTTGAAGTTCACATAAAATTTTCGAGTGTTCTTCGATGTCTGATCTAGGTTATGTGATGTGATGATTAAGTTCTTTTTGTGATTTTCAGAAAGAAATGTCTGGACTAGGTAAGTAAACCTTAAACTTAATTAACTATTACCAAGATAAGAACCCCATCATATCCTTACTAATCTTCTTCCTTTTAGAGGTTCGCGCGTTCGTGTACTGCCTTGTTTATTTTACGCTATAAGTAACTATTTCAAATTACATTGATGTTCATTTTAACCTCATGTCAAATCCTATTCTCCTGTTTAAATAACCATAAATCCTAAAACTGTCTAAATTACCTAAATATTCCAAATATCTAAATTCTTCTTTTTCAGCTTTCCTATCCACTAAAATCTATTCCTACCCCAAATTTCTTAAATCTACTTAATTATTTTTATTATAACTTAACTAATAGTTATACAAATTCAATATAGTTACAATATTTATTACTTAATTTATTGAAGGATACTCCTCTTTTTATTCTATTCTAAAATATAAAAAATTAATAACTAAAAAAACAAATACAAATAAACAAGGTAAATCCTGGCTACGCACTTGAATGAGCAACATCGTTTTAAATTTTGTAGAATTAACCCTACTAACTCAGAAGGTGCACTTCTCAAGCAGGAGCCTAGAATCAGTTCACCTATTTACCACAATATAACAATATATTGAGGTGAATGAAGCTCCCACACCAACATGCAAAAAACATAAATAATCAAAACTAGACTACGCACAACATAACAATCAGGAGTGCACAGAGTACAGAGATCGTTTCAGCGAATCTTTAGTAAGGGTTAGGCAGAAAAAAGGGCACATATTCACGGCTCTACATATGCGATTTCTGGGTTCGTGCATACTATAGTTAGACCGAGAGTGAACGACATGTAGTAAAGCTATACGGAGTATGTCTATACGAATCTATGTTCGAGTTCAAAATCTGGTGAATAAAGACCAGGTCAGCAACTCTGCGTCATACCTCTAGAGTGCATGTTAAGCAATCGGAGGCGATCCTCATAAGGAACAAGCCTTAATGGATCATTCCACGAGAGGTCTCTTAGTACAACAAAGTTCCGCTGTACCGACTCGATACGTTTAGAATGAAAAGAATATCAAGGTGACCAAATAGGAGATGCATACTCGAGAATTGATCTAACCAAAGAAAATTATAAATGAATTAAGGTCTGCCGACCACAAAACTCCCTTGATCACCGCTTAAAATAACCCAGAACTGCATTACTCCTAGACACAATATAGTTTATGTGCACAGTGAAATCGAGCTTTTTGTCTAGCTTCACACCAAGATCAGTGAGGGACTGCAGGTGATGGATAGTAGTATCCACAAAGGTATAATCAAAGACGAGCCAACTGAGGTTCCTGGAGAATGACATAACTTCACATTTATCCAGGTTAAGTTTCAGGCCATTTGATAAAAAAACGGTATTTAAATCATCCTGAATGCAGGAAGAATCATATCTGTTTCTAACACAAGAGAAAATCTTCATATCGTCTGCGTAGATTAAAACTTTGGAGTGTTTAATCAGGGATACAATGTCATCAATGGCAAGAATAAACAGCGGTACACCAGAAGAAGCCCTAACGACTCTAGATAAAGTGTTACGAAAAGATTCTCGATTTGTCCTATCTTTTAAGTACGAGGAGATACAGTCAAGCATCAAAGGCGGGAAACCAAACTTTCTAAGTTTGAGCATTATCACAGAGTGATAGAGTTTATCAAATGCCTTGCTGAAGTCGGTGTAGACGCAGTCAGTCTTGAGACCCTTTTGAAAGGCAGAGATTATGTGGGAGGTAAATTCAAGCAGGTTAGTTGTAGTCGATCTACCAGGCAGTATGCCATGTTCATTAGACGAGATTAGCTGCTAACACTGCCCCACGAGCTGTGAATATATAACAGACTCAAACAACTTAAACTGGGATATGCAGGCAATTTTCGCGATTGGCCTATAATTTTTAATCAAGTTTTTATGACCCTTTTTATAAACAGGAATTATGAAGGAACTCTTCCATAGCGTGGAAAATCTACCGGCCTGAAGAGACTTGCTGAAGATGAGTTCTAGTGGAGTTAACAATTGGTCAGAGCAGACCTCATGAACGCAGGTAGAACACCATCAGGACCAAAGGAAAAGTTCATTTTAAGTTCCTATCCATGATAATATCACGAGATATATTAGGCAAATGAATAGAGGCAGCAGAACGCTCCTGGATACGATCAAACTCTTCCAGAGATGGCGCACAATTGCGAAAAGAAAAGGCGCTCTCGAAGAACAACGCAAAGTTATCGGCAGTATCGGACGCGTTGCACCTGGAGGACCCGTTGTACTAAATTTTAGATGGATAATTATCAGTTTTCTTTTACATAATTACAAATTTGAAGAAGGTACGACGTTCACTATGCAAGTTATTGCGAACACTATCAAGGTATTGCATGTATAACTATGTAGACAACGCCAAAAAGCTGTAATAACAATCGAAGGAATCACATTAAGCTGACGTGTCTCTACAGCGTATGTAGGTTTTCCATAGTCTTTTCTTTTTATTCTTAAGGCCCCGAGGTTCTCTCGTATACCACGGGGAGAGCAGCAGGATGATCTCGACAGCTTGAGTGGTACATATAAGATAAACAGATCGTAAATCCTACTATAAAACACGGATATGCATTAGTCGATATCTTTACTATAAAACAGAAATGGGGAATTGATTAAGAGGATCCTATCTGCAAGATCAGAGAAGTCCGTCCTTTTAAAATCAAAAATGAACTGATAGAAGTTTGGATCACCAGACTTAGAATCATCGTAGCAGAAAGAAATAAAAATGGTCGGATGTAAACTGTCGATTGTAGTTACGATAAACGAGTATAGTGTTACTCGAATCAGAATTAAAGATAAGATTTAAACTGCCTTTCCATAGAGTTCTTTACATCACTCATTTGGTGTAAGACAGAGGAGGAGATGGCTTCAAGAAAATGGGAGTCTCTGGCAGCAAGATAATTTAAGGGAAGGTATTCGTCGTCATCAGAGTTGAATACCCACTGAACGTTGGGTAAATTAAAGTCACCAAGAATTATGATTTCGTCCTCCGGGTTCGTCATGTTATTAATAAAATCTAAGACAACAATTAAAATGTCGAAAAGACTTCGACCGTCTGAATCAACACAGTTTGTCAAGTTTGGAGGGATATAACAACAGAGCAGGAAAATTTTCGTCATAATTTCGACAATCGTGTATACAGCATGCTAACACGAAATATTTAAGTAAGCCGAGGATACATTCCAAAGATTTTGCGGCATTTCCTCCATCTGTGTTTGATAAGTCGGCTTTACAATCAAACTTAAAATTATCAATTATCCCTTCAAATTGGTTTGTAGGTCGCAGTATCGCTAAAAGCTAGCAGATTGCACTAAAAGAAATCTGAATAAAATTATTCGTAACAGTTTAAACTTGGTAAGGATTGAACTTAAATTACATTAAATAAAGTTTTCTATAAAAGCAATATTTAAGGCATTATTACAAGTATTACATTATAAATAAAATATAATTAATAACATTTTAGATAATTTACACTACAATTACTACTATTACTTGAAACTAATAAAAATCATATGCGAATAAAATCCATTTAATTTCGAGTTGTCCCCGTGAATTAACATAACAAAATGCGGAAATGTCCCTATTTCTCCGTGTGCTATTAAAGGTATCCTAAAGCTACCTGAAATAAATGTACTTGGAAACTGGGATAATTTCTGGAATTGCATGATAATTAACAATTTAGGACCAATATATGAATGTGTAATCATAGCGCCTGAATCACTAGAACGGCTATTCGATGATGCGTGGCAGCTCATTAGTTAGCTGTTCACTAAAATGAAGATATTTTAATTTTCCCCTATGAATTTACTCAACGTCCATAACCGACCGCACAGCACTAGGTTATTGGAAAATTTTTGCATAGAGGGTGAAAAATTGAAATTGCTCGATTCGTTAATTAATGAATGTTTCTGGTGTTTAGAGCAATCAAAGCAGTGTTTATTAACCTTAATGAATTGAACATTTTAATATACTGCAGTGTGCTGGGTGTTGCAAATATTCAAATTCGGAAGAGATGAAGTGCTGCGCTACAAATTTGTGCATTTCATAGAACAACAAATTTTCTGTCAAATGTGTGTGGAGTAATTTAACGTTTTTAGTTGAGAGTTCGATTTTAGATGAATATTTATTAAGTAGACTTGGATCGATGGATAAGCGGCACGATCACCACCCCATGGTTACAGGGTTGAGCCTCGGTTTGCCCGTGAGTTTTTTAAAAAAAAATATTTAAAAATTTACTCCGTCTCTGGGAGCAATGCAGAAAGAAGACATTCATGTTCGCCCGATAGTATGTTGCGCGCTTCCGCTACAGACCCATAAATATACCCCCGCCAAATGGGTATGCACGCTTCCGTCACAGGCACAAAAATCTGGCTACCAAATGTCAGACTCAGAAGTTTTTAATTTAATTTTTACAAGCTTATATTTTGAATTATCTGGTCTGCTATGTTGAGTTATCAAAAGATGTGTAAGTTCTTCGTCACTATTTTGATACTCAGCAACAGTTTTTAAATCAAATTTAGTATTGTTATGTTTTGAATGTTCGAAATTTTCGATAGAAATTCTAGATAAAGTATCCGCTACTGTATTTTATTTGCCTTTGATGTGTCTGATATCGGAGGTAAATTGGGTTATGTAGTCCAGATGTCTAGTTTGTCTGGGACTTCTTTCTGTTTGAGACCATATTGCTGAAATGAGTGGTTTGTGGTCTGTAAAAGCTATAAATTCTCGACCTTCTAGAAAATGTCCAAAATGTTTGATGGCTAGATACAATGCCAAAAGTTCTCGGTCGAATGCTGAATATTTTATTTCTGCTTCTTTTAATTTTTTAGAGAAAAATGCAATGGGTTCCCAATGGTTTGCATTAGATTGTTGGAGAACTGCACCAATGGCGCTAGCAGAAGCGTCTACGGATAAATTGAATTTTGCATTTTCAATTGGATGAATTAATAAAGTTGCTTTTGAAAACGATTGTTTAATTTTATGAAGTTGTTCTTCATATTCTACTGGCCAAGAGAAATTTTTAGCGTTATTTGGTTTCTTTTTGAGAAGTAGAGCCAAATGAGTGTGAATTGGGTTTAGTAATTTGGCAAGATTTGGGATAAATCTATGGTAATAATTAACCATGCCTATAAATTGTTGAATTTGTTTAATAGAATATGGAGAAGGAAAATTGTCAATAATTTGGACTCTGTCTTCTGAAGGTAAGATGCCTTCTTTTGTTATTTTGTGACTGAGGAAATCCAAAGTTCCAACTCCGAAAATGCATTTTTATGGATTGATATTGATTCCGAAATCTGATAGTTGTTTGAAAATTTGGTTTAAATGATTTTGATGTTCGGATTTAGATTTGCTGGCAACTAAAATATCGTCAATATAGACAAAATCGAAATCTAAATTTTTAATGATTTGGTCCATGAATCGTTGAAATGTTTGTGCAGCATTTCTTAGACCAAAAGGCATCCTTGTGAATTCAAATAATCCGAATGGAGTTGTAATGGCTGTGTTGTGTATGTCTTCTTTAGCCATTGGAATTTGGTGGTAAGCTCTTACTCAATTACTTTACTCAATTTTTGAGAAAATGGTGCAACCGTTTAAGTTCATTGAGAAATTTTGTATGTGTGGTAATGGGTATCTATCCGGAACTGTGATTGTGTTGAGTCTACGATAATCTCCACATCGTCGCCAATCTGTAGAATTTTTCTTTGCTACTAGATGTAGTGGAGAAGATACTGAAGAAGATGATAATTGGCACAGACCTAATTTAACAATGTGATCAAATTCTAATTTTGCAATTTTGTATTTATGTCCATCTAAACATCTTGGACGAGAAAAAGGTAGTAGTCCTTTAGTTTCTATTCGGTGTACTACTTTATGTTTAACTTTAATATCATAACGAGGCGGTTGCGTTAATGTGGGAAATCTTTGCAAAATTTTACCGTTCTCATTACTGATTGCGTAGTAACGAGGAGTTGGAGTATTTGCGTTTACCGTGATTCCACTAACACTTAATGTTGTTGTACCGTTGAGTAATCTTTTGTTTTATAAATCGACCAGTAAATTAAATTTTGTTAAAACATCTGCTCCGATGATGGGCTTGTTGACTTTAGCAATTATAAATGGGAAAATGAAGTATCTCCTAAGACCGAAATCTACTTTAAGTAGTTTTGTACCATAAGTGTTAATGGTAGAACCGTTTGCTGCGGATAAATATAAGTTAGCGTCTTTGTTAAATTATCTAAAGAATTCGTTAGGTACTATTGAAATATCAGCACCTGTATCTATTAGAAATTTGAATTGGTTTTCTTTGTCAAAAATGAATAAACGTTTAGAAATATTATTGTTAAATATATTGTTCACTGAGGGATTAATTAGTTTTTTTGATTATTAATAGTTTTGTAAGAACACGGCAAAATGCATTTATTCGCTTTGGTACCATATTTATTGTGGTACCAACAATAAGAATTGTTATCTCTAGTTTTTGAAACTTGTCTGCTATGTGAATTGTTTCTAGAGAATGAATGATCTCTCGATCTGTTTCTAGACCGTGAGTGAGAAAATTGGTTTTGACACGATAATCCTTTTATCAAATTTTCGAGATTTTCTAATTTGTTTTCTAAATTATTTATTTTTGTTAAAAGGAAATTGTTATCGATAAAATTGTAATTTGGTTTTGGTAGATTTTTGTTTATTTCCGATATAAATTGAATTTTGGAAATATCATATATATTATCTGCCAAATCTAAAAGTTCTTTAATATCTTGTTTTCCGGAAGTTATTAAGGCTATGTTTATATTTGCTGACAATTTTCTCATCCATAATTTTTTAATTAACAATTTGTTAAATGTGGATGAATTGCCTGCAAGAATTTCCATAGAGCGATAAAATTCTGAAGGTCTTCTATCTCCGATTTCGGTAGTAGATAGAATTTGCTCTAACTTTTTTTTCTTCTGATTCTGTAGAGTATTTTTCAAACTCTCATATTTATTTAAAAGTGGAGAATTTTGTAAAAAATCTAGAACATTTGTTATGACTTCCACTGGTAAAGACTGAACAACGTGACTGTATTTTGTCTCGTCTACCATTATTCGTTTAGAAGCAAATTGGGCTTCGGCTTGAATGAACCAAGCTTCTGGATGTGGAGTCCAAAAGCTTGGTAGTTTGATTGAAGTTGTGGCTACATAATTGTTTTCATTGTAATTTGTAGAATTTGTATGTAAACTTTGTTGTGAAAAGTTTGACTCATCTTCACTAGTCATTATGATTGTAGTTATTCACTGTTTGAAAGTAAAATTTCACTTGTTTATTTATACACTGATTTTAACGAGAGTTAACTTCGCGAATCGCAAAAAAAAAAAGTACAACCCCTTATTATATAAAAATTTTCAGATGATTATACCATGATAAAATATATTTTAATTTGAGTTAAAGATATATTATTTATTGAAAAAGATACAAATTTTGAAAGGTGAGAAAAAAATATGTTGTATTGTAGAATTGTGTATGTTGTTTAATTTTAATTAAAAAAAGAACATACCAATATCGAATTTAACTGATGTGTTGACTTTTTTTCTTTTTCTTGCTTCTTTATTACGTTGATTTTTCTTTCTTCCTAAAGATGAGTATTCTTGAAATGTTGACTTGAAATTGTTGATTGATGAATATTTTAATTAAATTATTTGGGGGGCACCTCTTATTAAATATTTTGTTGTTGTTGATTGTTGAGTTAATGTTGATAGTTTTTTTTTTAAATAACGAGGATGCCTTACCACGGGTAGGGGCACCTCTTATTAAAAATGTTGCTGCTTGATTTTTAAAACCAGAGAATACCTTACCTTGGGTAGGGGGTATCTTTTTATTAAAATTTGGCTTCTGCTTCTTATATTAAAACCAGAAAGTACCTTACCTTGGGTAGGGGGTATTTCTGTTTTAAATTTTACGTTGCTGTCTTCTGCTTTCTATTTTAAAAACCAGAAAGTACCTTACCTTGGGTAGGGGGTACTTCTGTTTTTAAAATTGCGAGGTCACTAATGCTGCGACGGGAGCGTCGGGGTCACCAATGAGGGTATGTTAGGATGAATGGAGCTTCTTGGTTAATAAATATAAGAGGGCGTAGTCCCTCTCGTTGTACAGTACCAAATCCTAGTACCTCTTTTTATCTATAAATTATTTAGATACATTTTAGTTTTATTAAAGCGAAAGACTATTTTATTTTATTAGTTTTAAAATTTTTATTTATTATTTATTTTAATGTTTTCAGATCGGCAGTTCTTGTTAGACTGAAATTCTATTTACATTTTTTTGTATCCTACTTTACATTTAATACAAAGATAGTTTGTTCAATATTTTCTCTGCATAGAGTACAGTATTTTATTTTTAATGAATAAATGATTATTATATATTTCAAAGTGTTTGTGTTTCACACTATTCAAAATTTATCGAAGTGTATATTTGACAGTTATTTATCTGTACAGTCTTATTGGATATTATTAAAGTGGATTTTAATAAAAATATTTTATTAATAATATAATCAAACTTATGAAATTTTAATTAAAAATTAAATTTGTAGCTACTGCTACAGGTACCTTCCCTCTCCACGGATCTTCTCCATGTGTTGCGCGGTCATCCAATTCGGCGCCTTCCTTGAATTCCGTGGAGATTCCAATCTAATGCCTGGTGTGCAATGTTGTTTGGCTCTTTTCTTAATGTGTGGACTATTCATTGCCACTTTCGCCTTTGTATTTACTACATAAAAAAAAAAATTATATTGTAGATATCGGTTATTTAATTTTGTGTATAATTTAGCTGCTATAAACTAATTTTGAAAAGTGGCTCATCTATCCCGACTTTACCCAAATAAACTAATGGGCATTTTAATAAGAGATATAACTTTCTTCATTAGTACAATCAGCTCCTTCAGTAATAATATCACCTCCTTCATTCTCAAAAGGAAATATCCCGTGCTTCTCGATAGATGCGCTTATCCGTCGAAATAGCAGTGTATTAATGTAGGTAATGTTGGAAACATCATCACATAACAATTTATAAAATGGAGTTAAAAATTAATCATTTTATCTTTTTGATATTCGAGTAAAAGATAATAAATGAGTTTACTGGAATGGGCGAGGAGCAGCAAAAAGAGTAGAATAATCCGAAGAGCAGGAAATCTAGGTAAATTCTTTTACACACAAGCCGCTGAGTGGGATGGGATGTTCGCTTATAATATGAAAAATATCCATAAAAAAGATTTAAAATTCCGAAGCAATCTTATAAGAATCCCTTTTGTTAAATTTTTTATGCATTCACTTTGAGGTTCATAAATGTTCTTATTAAAATTAAGACTAACTCATCGGTATAAGTAACTTTGCATTATATCATTTTCAATTTTAATTAAATTCCTGTTGCTTTGATCGCAAATTAACCAAAGATGTTTGTTTGATAAAACTCTCATGTTTCACCTCCATTGGGTTGTAATCTACCTATTTCAATAGCAAATACGATTGCCTGTACCTTAACATATTAACAGAACCCATCTTTACAAGGAAACGGCAAGTCGAAATAATTCAAATCCCAAGTTAAATCCTTCGAGCTGAAGTCTTGTTAGTTCCAAATAATGGCAAGTGCCATTTACGACTACATATTTGATAACGAGCTGGAAAACAGAGAAAGCACCTGAACAAATATCCTATGCACAGTCAGCACAGTCACAATAATTGTTATTAAACATGTTTATTGACTCAAGCCTTGATTGATTTCAGCAACACGCAATGAGGCTAATAACGCACTGAAATTGTTTACTTACACATGTGTGCTCGTATTTGTGGTCGATTGTGTACTCTAGTATTAGCCCATTTGCACGGCATCAGAACAGTATCCCGGCGCTGATGAGGCTAATTATTCTGATGCAAAAAATTGCGGCTTATTAATCGGACCCTAGGTAAATAATGTTGTGTTTCCTGTTGACACTTTAGTAATTAACCACAGAATTTGCGGGAATCAATCAAAACATTTTACCGGAAAGAGAATATTATATAAATCACTTCACAATCAGGTGCGCATCATGAATATTCTGTTTCGTAGGCTGCAAATGACATTTGTATTCAACTGGTGTTTTGACCACGATTTTTATGAAATTAAGGACAGGATAATAAGTAGGTCATTACCTAGGTACTTAAGTTACTTTTCCTAATTGCTGCCACTAGAATATAGCTCGCTTTTTATAATTATTATTATTACTTACAAGCTGCTAGTTAGTTACTATGTTTGGGTCAAATTTCGCAACTGAATTTCAAACCAGTTCATCCCAACCGATTGAGTTGAAATTTGGCATACTTATGGAGATCCGATGACAATACAATACAGGGTGTCCCATTTTAAGTGCCCAGGTTCGATAACTTTTCAGATTCCCATTTTCATGAAAAATTTTTCAGACAAAAGTTGTAAGGTTGCGAGAGGGTCAAATATTGCTGACCTTTAACTCCCTTCCCACTCATTTCACTTCTACGCCATCTACATTGCTTGATCTCTTCCTAACTGGAAACACAGATTTCGTCCTCTTTCATAATCATATTAGTTTGCCTGGTTTCTCAATGCATGATCTTATTTACCTTACCTATAATCTTGCGGTTAGCAACACTTAAAAAAAATATATACCTTTAGAGACTTCAGTGGGATTAACACTGAAGCTTTATTTACTGATGTGGCTGAAGTTGAGTGGAATAGAATTTATTACATGACCTCTGTTGATGATCAGGTAGCCTATATGAATGAAAGCATCAACTCCCTGTTTCATTCGCACGTTCGTCTAAAGACACGTGTTATTCCTGACGAGGCGTGCCCCTGGCTAACACAACGAATAAAAGGTCTAATTTCTCTTAGAATATCAGCCTATAAGCGTTGGAAACGATTTAGAACTCCAGAAACATTGAGTTGTTATAGAAAACTTTGTAATCAGGTTAGAAATTCAATACGTCACAGCAAAGCCCAATACTTCTAAAATTCTAAGGTAAGTACCGCATTACCATCTAATAAGTTATGGTTGAATCTAAGGGAAATGGGAGTTGGCCGCACCAAAGTTGAGAATGTCTCTATGGATGCAGACGAACTTAACAATATGTTTGCTGTTTTGTCAACACGCCATCAACCTACAGATACAGAGCCTGATCTCTCTCTGTTTGCCGCTGACGGTTTTTCATTCATCCCCTTTACTCAGGATGAAGTCACGATTGCCTTTTCTAAGGTTAAATCCAATTGTATGGGTCTTGACAATATATATCCCCGTTTCGTTAGAATACTCTTACCATTCATTCTTCCCTTCGTAACACACATTTACAACAATATTCTTACGACGTGTTCTTTTCTTTATCAGTGGAAGTATGCAAAAATTATTCCTGTTCCAAAGAAGTCCTCACCTACTTACCGTGAATATCGACCTATCTCAATTCTACCGTTCCTGTCTAAAGTATTTGAGAAACTTCTTTGTTTTCAGATATCACACTATCTGACGTCTCACTGTCTTATCTCTGAACTACAATCTGGTTATGTTGCTTCACGAAGCTGCACCACATCTCTCGTAAAAATTAGTGAAGATGTTAGAGAGGCTATTGCCCTCGATTGGGTTACGGTCCTGACTCTTCTTGACTTCTCGAAGGCTTTTGACAGGGTTGATCATGGTCTGCTTATAAGGAAATTGCAAACTAAATTTAATTTCTCCAAGGTCTCGGCCAGCTTAATCTCCTCTTATCTCTCCGGGAGACAACAAAGAGTTTTTTGTAATGATATATTTTCTAATCTACTATCAACAAATTCAGGAGTTCCACAAGGATCGATACTTGGACCTCTTCTGTTCACTATGTTCATTAATGATCTGCCCCATGTTATTAAACACTGTAAGTACCACCTATATGCGGATGATGTTCAGGTATATATATCTCAGAGGCTGGGACTAATTGATGACAGTGTCTGCAAATTAAACGAGGATCTGTCTTCTATCTTTGAGTGGGCTGAACGCAACAAACTCACCATAAATGCATCCAAGTCTAATGCCATAACTATATTTAAGAGCGAACTTGACACGTCCTGTTTTCCTGACGTTGTTATGAACGGCTCGTGTATTCCCTATGTCCAGCAGGTGAGAAATCTTGGTGTTGCTTTTAACAAAACTTTGTCCTGGGCCACTCATATCAACTTAATAGTACCAAAAATTTATGGTATCTTACGCCAACTCTCTGTTTCCTCACAATGGCTGCCTTTAAACACTAGGCAACTACTAGTTAAGTCTCTGATTCTACCCGTAATTTCTTATGGATGTGAAATATTCTGCAAACTTGACTCAAACTCCGTTAACTCCGTTCTTGGCTGTAGTTTAAATACTTTTATTGACATACGTGTATTAATTCTGTTGCATAAAATCATAATTCAAAATCAGCCAAAATACCTGTTTGATGTACTTAACTTTGCTCGCTCGGCCAGATCACGTGTATTATTGCTGCCTACATTTAACTCTAGAGCCAGCGAAAACCAGTTTTTTGTCCAGGCCATTAGAAAGTGGAATAGTCTTCCTCTTGCTCTAAGAAGTATCAGCAGTAGCAGAAAATTTAAGTCTGATTTAAAAAAGTTTCTTTTCGAGTGATTAGTTTGGGTTTGTATTGGTTAATTGCACTGTTTAGTTAAGGTTTTTATTTTCATAGTTTCTTTCTAGTTTGTTTTTGTATTTCCATCCTTAATCTTTAAGATGACTAATGTTTTCTTTTCCTTTCTTTTCTTTTGTTTTTCTCTCTTCTTTCTATTTTTTTTAGTATATATATCCTGCACATACTTATAAGATTTCATATTCTTAATTGTGTAGATGTAGAACTTATCTGAATAAATAAATAAAAATAAATAAAATAATTTGACATTGAAATCAAGTTTCAGGACCTTCAAATTTTTCTTGAAGATGTATCGTTCCCTCGCTGAGGGCGTTACACCTTTTCTGCTCCATTTTAATTTACCTAGGCCAATATCTCGAGAACTAAGCAAGTTATTTAAAAATGTTTCAGACAAGAGCTGAAGAGCTGTAAGTTTAGAATCTGCAGTGATGTCCCCCTATCTGCAGGACCCAGGGCTAATTGGGTCACGTCTCCTCAGACATTTCTGTAGGAGTGGAGGTGGAAGGTATGGTAGACCCTAACAGGTTGGCTATACCCACGGTACCCACAACACAACAGAAGCAGCTTTGGGAAAATTACCTTCCGAAGGTTCTACGGCGGCTATAGAGATTGGCCTGCGCCGGCTGAAAGTGCTGTAGTAGTCCTGGAAGAAGTTGCCATTGGCAAAATAATAACTAGCACTTCCTCAGGTGCGGCGGTGCAGAGATGGTAGATTCAAACGAGTTGGCTATCTCAGCAGTACACGCACCAGTAGAAGATGCAGACCTGACTTCCGAAGGGTTCGCTGCGGTAAATCCGGAGGATGTTACTGGTCCTGTTTTTGGACTAAAGCTTTAAGGCCTGGAACCCTTCAATGCCGTGCTGACAGTGGGATAACTGGATACTCAGTTGTCCCCACTAAGGAAGACTGGGAGGGAACGAAAAGGGACCCCATTATATGTGGTATGTTTTGGCTAATCCCCAGAGAGGAAGATTTTCACCTCTACCGAATGGACAGGGAAAGGCCAAACTAATAATACATTTTTAATCTTCCTATTCAAAAGCATAAAATTTGTTTAATTTTTAAATAGTTTTTTTTCATACAGCCTCTGCCGAAGTCTTATGAGAAGAGCCTCAATCTTTTCATAATCGTGTGAGACGGACTGCAATTTACACATCTATGGTTCGCCTGATTAGTTGCCCCAATGTTAAACAGGAACTTTCAATGGGCTAGAGGCCTTCCAGGAATGTCGCTGTGTACTAGAGCTCAGCACAGGTGATTATGGTACTGCTCTGCCACCTCACTTAGGTATGAGCGACAGCTGTTGACAGTTTTTGAGGTCAATGAGAAAGATTGTAAGGATAGTCTTGACTGTACGTTCAGGTCTGTTGTTTCCTTTAGGCAAACCAGGGTCTCTTACATCGCTATAACTTCTGCTTGGGACACACAATGTTCAGTTTTTCCACGAAACCCCCACACTTCACCCTGTACTGCAGTTTAAATCCTTTCGTGTAGATCTGGATGGATTTACCATACGGCAGTGCGACCTCCCAGTCCTGCTTGGGTTCGTCGATCTAAACCGCTTGGCAAAAGAATTGCTCGATGAGGTGTTATCAATGCTTCTTAGAGAGACTGACAAGGAGTTCAGGATTGTGGAGTGAAATTTGAAGTAAAAATTTTTTAGGGTGCTCAGTGTCTCATGTTTCTCGTAAAATGCATCCTATATCATAGATATACTAGATGTTTTGTATATTAGTTGCTTACAATCGTAAGCAATATGTAGTAGACAAGATATATAATAATAAAAGCGGACAAGTGCGAGTTTGACTCGCGTACCGAAGGTTCCGTATATTTTTTTTTAATTTGATATAACTACAAATAAACGATTTCCGGATTTTTTTCCTTTCTTTCTTCTTGAGACAGGCAGACAGACGGACTACGAAGTGATCCTGTAAGGGTTGATTTTTTCGTTTTGAGGTACAGAACCCTAAAAATGACGTTAACTATGCACCTAAGGTAAATTTTACACAGCAATTTGGTATACATTTTTAAAACTAAAATAGTTGTACTTAAGAGAATATCAAGTTTTCCTGCAAAAAATTTCTGGAATATTCCACAGTTTTTTGAACGTAATATTTTCCCATCATCATAATTAAATTTGTAAAGCAAATTATTTATTTTTTTAATATTTGCCAAAATAATTTGTGAATATTCTTCCTTGCCTTTGCCTACCTTTTTACATAACACAAACAAATACAGCCATCTATCCGCAAGCATTACAGCAAATTCTGTTTAAATCGAATTCTTGACATCCTCAATTCCTCTCAGTTTTCCCAGCATCCCTTTGCAACTTTTTGTGTGAGTTAAAAATTAATCTCATAAACTTCTTTTGGTATTACGAAAGCAGAGAATCAAGTACTCAGCCAGCAGGAAAATACCCTGCGATACACTTGACTGCTAATCTGATTAGTTTCTGCCAATAAATGGAATTGGTTGCAGAGGCTTAATGGAAGCAGTCAATCCGGTAGATACTAATAGTCTTTAATAGCATCCTTGCCCTGATATTTTCTAAATATAGCTAAGATGTATGTTTGGATAGTGTGTGTTTATCAAAGGATTATCAACTGAAAATCAATTTTGAAAATTTACACAAAAGGATTGGTACAAGATACAAAATGTTACGTAGGTTTAAGCACAAAGTAATCCTTTTGGCTTCAATATAAATTTGGATGGGACCAGAGAGTTCGGAAAATTCGTTATTTTAATTATACAAAAATGATGGCTAGGACGAAGTTGAAAATGCCTTTAAATGTTGTCTTCTTTACAGATCTTGTTGTACATAAAGAAGTCGTGTTGCTCTCTGTTGCCTGTGAGTTGTAAGGACTTTTTCTGTAAATAGTTCTTTGAATTCTTTGTAAAACCCCCGATTTTTCCAGGTTAAATGGTATATATATACATGTCGCTGATTCTGTTGGAGAAAACGGTCTAGTTTTAATGACAAAAGCTTCGAATTCCGCTGGCACCAACTTATGGTAAGTTTTTATTAACAAAAGGCTACACTAAAACGATATTGGGGATTTCAGTGATAAAGTTTATCTTCCGCATTTACGTCAAATGGGTTAACGTCAACGTAACGCTATTCATATAGCATGGGTTTCCTTAGTTAAATGTTTTTTAAACATTTATATTTTAACAATTTAATACCAGAGGACTTGCTGTGAACTAAAAAGTTGCTTCGCAGTAAACATCTGAAACAAAAAATGAAATATATATATACCAAATTTTACAGTGATATACGAAACCGAATAAGTATTTTTTGTACAGCTGCAAATCTCTTCTCTTCTTTCGTTCATATGTGGTTTGGCTGAATGGTTAGTCGGGCCGCTTTGTGCCGAAGAACCAAGTCCACTCGAAGGCCATGTAGGCCCATTGTTAATGCCCTTAAAAGAAAATAAGACAGCATGGTCAGAACTTAAAACCATCCAGTTCCCTGTAAGAATATATTTAAATCCACCAGTGCTATCTCAGCTAAACCTTCCAGATTGTCAAACCACCTTGCTCCCAAACAGGCTAGTCGTCGTTCTTTTAGAGCTGGACATTCACAGAGTAAGTGCACTATGGATTCAGTTTCCTCCTCGTCTCTACAACTTTTACACACACCGAGTCTTATGGCCATAACTCTTATGTCCACTGATGACACCGACGAGTGGTCGGACGCGCTTTCTATCTAATGATAAGAAGCTAGAAGTTCTGATACAATTCAGTTTTGGCCAAAGTCACCGTGTTGTGAGATAATAGGTAATATTTTTTTGCAGCCCCGAAGTCTTGACGGAATGGTATTTTTCTATTTGACTTTTCGCTGCGCTAAGTGGAGGGTGAAGCCTATCCGTGATCATGTTTAGATCTGCATTTGAACCTTTCTTGGCCAGCTCGTCGGCTTTTTCATTGCCCTCTTTGCCGACATGTCTTGGAACCCCGAAGATTCTGACCGTATGAAAAATCTCTTAAGGTCTTTGACGCATTTTGATTTTATCAGGTGGGAGTTTAAAGCCTTGAGTGCTGCTTGATAGAGGATTGCCGGCATCTGTTTTGCTTGGACAGTGAGTTTTTTTGTATACCCTTATTCCTCGAGGGAACATAGGAAGCGTACACATGTTCTCCAGTCTTGTCTGTTCTGGGCTCTCGCTGTTACTTCGTCCTATGTTAGACCGGCGCTACTAAGTTCTGCATCGACCGTTCTTTTCCACGTTTGTCGGGGTCTGCCTCTTTTTCTTCTTCCGTTTGGAGGGTTGTAGTCCAAAGCTTGTCTTGGAATGGCTTCTGGGTTTTTCCATCTTCTTTCTTTTGTTAGCTGATGTATGGGTGACTGATTGGTTATATTCCATAGGTCAGCGTTACTGATTCTTCTCAGGCATTTGTTCACGAAAGTCTGCAGGTTTTGTATGTTCAGTCTTGTGGTTTTCCAAGTTTCACAGCCATATAGTAGGACAGATATGACGCTGGCGTTGAAGATTATGATGACGGAAAAGGGTTTTTTAAAATCATAATGCGGCTTCGTGTAATCTGTTATGGGGTACAACCCATTTTGATTAAAAGAGTATGGTGGCAACCACTGGTTGATTTCCCTGTGTCTGAGAGCTACCAAGGTAGACATTTTTTTTGTGTGAAGGTCTATGGGTTGAAGGTGTAAAATCGTTTCCAAACCGGTTTCTGATGTAGATTTTACTGCACATGTTTTTCCCAGGCAAGCGAGCATTTACACCTTTACTAAAATTAAAGATGAGATTGCCTGTTAACTGGACCCCACCAAACAATGGATCCGTTCCTTCATCCTATCTTCCATATTCCATTTTCAATTCAGTTTGGAGTCGAATATGATGGCCAGAAATTTGGCTTCCGCAGAGAATTTGAGTTTACCTGTAAGTTTTAGTGGTTTCCAAACGGATAGTTTATACCTACTTGTGCACAAAACCATTTCTGCTTTACATGTAAAAATAATCTAAACGACTTAGTGTTAAATCCATACTTTCGGGGTCAGTAAGCTGAATAATGACACTATCAATACTGTTAAATAATTTGGTGATATGCCCTACCCCCCCACCCCATTCCCTCCATCGCATAGGGATTAGGGTGTATCAAGAGTGACATGTACAAATAATCGACAACGACCAATATAATTGTAAGAATACATAGTTATCGGCGTCCCTGATTTGAATGATGACACTCCTAGTAAGTAGTAAGGCACTCCTAGGCGTGAGGGTGATAAGGAGGGTTCAGAAAGAGATTATCGCAAGCTACCGATGTTAATACTGAACCA
Organism: Leptarthrus brevirostris; assembly: GCA_964036015.1. Lineage (NCBI taxonomy): Eukaryota > Metazoa > Arthropoda > Insecta > Diptera > Asilidae > Leptarthrus > Leptarthrus brevirostris. Next base: position 133,903,725 of record OZ038372.1, on the reverse strand, counting down.
GCAAGAGATACCCTTTCTAATCGCACACAGGACCCCAAAAACCAACAGGAATATCCAGCTAGGATATGTTAAGATCTCGGCGGAAGACCTGGATATCTGACGCCGAAGAATTCTGAGTCAGATATCCCGACACACAACCAAGTCCCACTCAGGCAGACAACATTCGCGCTGGACGCATAAGAGGAAGAAATCAGACTAGTCTTAGACCGCAACCCCGTTACGTTGGCATAAGAGCAAAGCAAAATCTGTCCAATTATTCCGAAAAAACAGGCGACCATTTGCTTCGAAGTGTTTCGTGAGCGAACAACTTTTTTTGTATTTGGCTCGTCTTGGAAGACCTATACAGTCGGTTGTTGCTTAGTTTCGGGTTCATATGCATATATCCATGATTCGATCGCTCGTCGCGATCTTATAGATGCCTTTTGAAGCACCGCAATTAAATTTTTTCAACATTTCCTTGCACCAATCGGCACGAAACTTTTTTTTGAGCGATCGTTTAATTATGCGGTATCTAAGGTGAAGAAATCTTTTTAATGGCCAAATACTTATATTGAATTGAATTATATTGAATGTATGCGAGTAAGAGTAATGCCCAAGTATGCCTCAATCTTACGGTATGTCGCATGACGATCTTGCAATATCAGTTCACGCACATCATCGATTTTTTCTGGCACAACAGCCGATTTAGGATGACCTTTACGAAATTCGTCCTGTAGAGAAATGCGACTAAGATTTAATTCGGAAAACCAGAGAAACACAGTGGCTCCAGATGGTGCTTCATTACCAAAAGTTGATGCGACTTGATCAGTACACTTTTGTTGATTTAATCCACTTCGAAAGTCATAGAAAATCATCGCACGAAAATGATCACGATTTAATTCAATTCTTTGACCCAGATGCATGTTTCAAATAACTGTAAAAACACAAATAGCACTCGTATGACATAACGTTCTGAGTACGATTACCAATAAAAATGTCAATTTTTCCGATGAGAATTTCAGATTTGACGTATTCACACTGGTGTTGCCATATCTCAAAACTTAAGTGGCAACCTACGTAGTACTGGTACTCCATATTGTATAAGAAAGGATTGTAAATCTTGTGTAGTCTGACCATAAATATGTAAATTATTAAATTATTAAGCGGGCTTTTTGAGCTCTAGTAATCATGGCAAAATGGTTGCATGCAAGAAAAACTTTCTGATTCAGAGAAATATTTCATGCCAGAACATAGTTGCATATAAGAAGTGTCATGTAAGATACCATTTTAAAGAACTGAAAAAAGTTGAAGGCAATTAAAAACCGCTCATTATCTCATCAAGTCATGAACTGAAATTGCATGCAAGAAAATAATTGCATGCAAGGAAAAAGTTGCATGGAATAAAAAGAGTTAAGTATATGTACAAAAAGTTGAAAAAAGTATGTTGCTCGCTAGAAAAACAAAAAAATTCCGGCTTTAAAAATCGCATGTAATAAAAATAGCATGTCCGGAAAGCTTATTTACTGGGAACAATTCTACCTGTAATATTAACATCCATAAACTTCGCCTATAAATTTTTAAATACAGAAAAAACGTGAGCTTTTACCTAAATAATTAAAGTTCAAATGAATAAACGATAGATTAACGACTGCACGATTTTTAAATTGAGCACAACAAAAAAGTAAATCGTATAGCATTTATTTCCGGAAATCCTGTTTCTTATACTTACTTATACTTACACTTCCGCTCAAGTGCGCAGAAAACTCGTAAAAGCATTATTTGCCAAAAAGGACACAATCTTACTTACATTTAGTGCCCATTTGCTTAATTAAAGCGTTTTCATTGCACGAACAGTTACTGAGTAAAATGCCAAGAGATTTAGTACAACGTCAAGCTGACGCATATCACAATGGGCCTGCAATTAAAAGGGAATAAAGAAATAATCTTAAGGGTGCTGGTAAAGGAGGCCTGAAACGTTGCGTGTGGAAGTACATTAAGAGGAAACGCTCAGGAAATTCTAATAAAAATGAACTGTCAGCTGTCAGAGTCAAACGGAAAATCTCTCAACTGAAAGACGTAAATCAGGAGATCAAACAAAAGTACGACTGCTAGCCGAGCAAGGCTTTCAAGTTCTGTTTATTACTGCGGCCACAAATTCAAGACAATTTGAATGTCGGATTGGGTTCCAAGTTTCAGAAAATGTGCTTATGTGTGATTCCGTTTTTCTCCGAATAACGAGATACTTTTCTTTAGTTTTCAAGGAAACTACGTATCCCATCATTGCACTTCCGACGCACCGATTGCAATCTCCTTTACAAGTTCGTTACAGCTGAATTTCTGTCTTGCTATCTTCCACCATTTGTTTCTCGGTAAATCTTTTGTGATGTTCGAAAACGCTTTGTACTACTTTGACCAACTTTTGCGGTTCTTCTAGTCGAGTGCACAAAAAGACGAAAGCAAGGGATCCGTTCAAGTAAGAATAAGAACAGAGAAAAGTTGCTCCCTAAGTAGAATTTATGCTGTCGTTTTGAACTTCAGAAAAAAAAAAGTTTCTCTTTGTCTCAATGTTGGAGGTGCCCCTGATTCCATCACTAACTTTTTGTCCTCAGAAACCAGCATCCAACATTGTTGGTTGACTTTTTCCTTTGTTTGTAAAAAAAAACGTTTTCCTGGTACCCCGTTTAGCTCAACTTCAACGCAAGTCGTTTAATCATTTCGTTCCTTGCTGCCTCTCTGCTAATTCTCCTAGTCCTAGCTTAACCATCACTCAGTGATTTTTGTTACTTTTTCCAGACGTGGATTTAGTCAACAATTGGGAAATCCTTCGAGGGATGAATGGGGATGATTAAACATTCCTTAGTATGTCAAATATGTTTTCATTACCAAGTTTTGTGAAAACGACGAGAATTCATTTCGATTTTTGCAGGCATTTTCGAGGAGGAGTTCTTTTCATTCCAAATTAATTTTGTTTTTTTTTGAATAAAAACGAAAACTGAAAGGTTTTTGCCAGATTCCGGCAGAAAAAGTTTATTAATTTTTTGGTAAGCTGTAAGCTTAGGGAATTCTGGTAGATCTAAAGGTATTCTACTGACAATACCTATCCCTATATTGCAAAACAGATTCATAGCTCTTCCACTGATTACTATGCGTGTGCTTTAATTGGAAAATGTATGTGCCTTACAAATCGCGCTTTGTAAGGATGATGAAATACTCAAGATAAAAGGCGAACAAAAAGACATGAACCTATTTTTTTTATTGTAGAACTTATGACAGATTACTACTTAACTAAAACATTCTAAAATAAATAATGTTAACTAGTTGGTTATTATTTGCACTGCTTTGGGCATGACAATGTCCATTTTTGTCCTCAATGTCCAACCCTTACGAGAACCTGGAGCATGTATTATTCTACTGCTCACGGTTTGGAAAAACTTACAAACGTTTCTAAGAGGTACATTGAGTGCACAAACGCTTCAATCTCACAAAGTTTGGCGTGCAGGAAGTGATACTATTAGCTGCAACAAGGGTGAGCTTAGGAAGGCTTAAAAAGAGAGAAGAACCAACAATCGAGATGGAACCGGTTTTCTGAGGAGCTTAGGCTTTAGTGATAATACACGCCCTGCCAAGTAATATCTAAGGATGATCTCGGGAGTTAAATCGGATGGGGAGAGGTGGTTCTAGTGGTTTAAAGTCGCACACCTTGGCTTTTTATACATTCCACCTTTATTATAAAAAAACAAAAACACCACTCTGGTGTTGTGCTGGAGAGGGGTCATGAGTTGTCCTCGCGTGTTGCAGGCTGTACTTGCGGACTTGGATATTGCTTCGATCTCGTCGACGGGCTGCTCTCCTCTGCTGTTTTTCTTTGACAATAGTCGCCGCAGCGTCAAGCAGGTGAAGGGCGATCTTAGCTCTTGCACCTATGCTGTCTGTTTCAGCCAACTCTGCGCCCTGTGCTCTATTGCTCCGTAAGCAGAGGGTTTCTCAGTGAAGTCTTCATTTGGCTAGACTGAGGTTAACCGACCGATGTTCCCGTCACTTAAGCATCCTTATGTGCCCGCTTGCGAGCTTAAGGGGGTCCTCTACTCTCGCGGTTTCAAAAAATCGATTTTTGTTTTTTTCTTTTAATTTCAATCTATATGTATCTGAGAATACGCCACAGAAAGGATTTCATGAAAATCACGTTCCTTTGCATGTTTCTGGGAACAGAAAGGTACCCGTCTCCGGCCGTTTCCGAGAAACTAAGCGCGGCGCGTCACGACGGCGCTTTTCCAGTTAAAAATCATTGTCTAAAGAATTTACCGGTCCGTTCTTGAGAAGAATGTGGACAACCAAAAACATCAACGTGATGAGGAAGGAGAACTCTACGGCGCCGGTACAGCAGATTAACTCGTAAGTTACTACAATCAAGTTATACACCGTAATTTATCATCAAACGCGTTTTCCCGAAAGTAGTGTTTTTTTAGCTGCCGAGTAAGACTTCTCATAAAAGTATTGGTCCGATTTCACTAATTTTTTTTTTCAATTGTTCAGAAAACATACCGCTATGTTTTCCCGTGTACGATTTTCAAAATTTTATTTTGTTCCAATTTTACAGCCTCTAATAGGTCAAAAATGACGTAAAAATTGGAAATTTTTACAAATTGTTGCATAACTTTTACAAATTGCAAAATAAAAAAAATCTGTCACGGAAATACATAGCCAACGTAACTATGATTATAAAGAATATCAATTTTCATATTACATATTACCCAATTGGCCACAACTGTGCTTAAGCGGGACCCATGCAGTTTCAACATCAATGTCATCAATGACGTGTCAAGGTCGCGATAGTTATTTTTTTTCTTCTTCAAAAGTAAAATTGAAAAGTCAAAACATGTATCTTCGAAATGAAAAAAAAATTTTAAAATGTATTCAGTAGATTCTTCGCAATTTATTCCCCAAAAAACCGCTCAATTTCAGGCCTCGAGAGTAGAGGACCCCCTTAAGCCGAATCTCACTTCCGCACCTGTTCCTATGGTGGGAGTTGTAGTGCTTCCGGGCCTGTCCTGCGGGACTCCGTGCCGTGGTTGGAGACGCCGCAAACACCGTCGCCTGTTCGCTGTGACGTTTGGCCCTCCGAGTGGTTCTGATGACCGTGCTTTCACGGCCTAAATCAAGGTATTCATTCCTAAGCATGCGTTTTTGACAGTGATGTCTCCGGACTTACGGTCCTTGGGATCCATTTCTCCCGAGTTCATTACAAGGGCTCGGCCAGGTTCTACGTGCTACTTTTCAAGCTAAACCAGTTATTACCGAATGGCTTTCTGTTATGCCATAGAACTGGGTTGAGAAATATCTGACACCGAACATTTTGGAGCGAAATTTTAGAAGTTTCGTCGTTATCGTCACTTTGAATTGTGTGCCCCAGATGATGGTAGTATGATGTGTGCCATCAGCGCTGACTTCTCTCGCTCCGCAGTGCATATCGTTGGCTCTGGTGACTTGTAACTCTTGTATATCGTCTTGACGTCTATGACAATGGGCCTATTTGGCCTAAGTGTACCGTATTAAGCAGCCACTCTAACCTATCGTCTTGACGTTTACTTGTTAAAGTTTGTTTGTGTTCACAGGCTACGTCTCTCCGGGTTCACCTGATTCTTGCTGCAGCTATCGACTGTTCGATTAACCTCCTGCTGCCTTTTGACGAGATTCCTGTTTTGATTACTGGTGACGTCAACCTCTCTGCTGATGTTTATGGTCTGATGCCTTAATTTTCGGCTGCTCCCCAACGTTTCATTCTTCTTCGACGCAACGATATCAAAGAGTTCACAAGGCTTCTGGATCTAGTTTTTTAATCCCACCCTGATAGCACGAAGGTGGGGAAGTAACTGGCCCCCTCGGTTGCAAAGTCCCACAATCATTCTGCTCTCTCGGTTGTCTTGTGCTAGGGAAATGGTACTTCAACTTTAAAAATCCCGCCTTTTCGAAACTCAACGATTTCTCGCTATTTCACAATTGGCCGAGCATGGTCGGGGTGCGTGAACGGCCTGTATCTGTAAGAGGTTCTTGGCCACAAGGTGCGACGTCGATTACCTTGCCTACTCCGACCTCTTTCATGAATTCTCCACCCAGCTACAGATGTTTTACAGTCCATTTCTATCTAACATGAAATCTACTTTTAGCCCTAACCCCAGAAAATTCTAAAAACTCATTAACTGTAAGAGTAACTTTGATCGCTACCTGCCTACCCCCCCCAAGAGTTTTTGTTATGCTAACGATGCTTAAATATTTCGAATCGTTTCTGTTGACACAAGAACACAATCAATCTTTTGAACACAGACCTAGCAACGTAACGGATTTTTGTTATATTAAACCGTAACAGTTCGCTCCCCGACGTCAAATAATATTTAATACATAAATTCATCAACACTTAGCGATAAAAGTTTGTTTCATTAATTTATAACTAAAGTAGTGATTCTACACATTTACTTCGATGCCTTTGAGTTTCACATTCAGGCTTATAACTCGCATACAACGATTTTGTTACATGGAAATTTTACTGCATGATACTTTTCTTTCCTGCAACTTTCTTCTTACATTTAACGTTCTTTTATTATTTTATGGTCTGACGTCTTCCAAGAGTTTGTCTTTGTACTGATATTAAATCTGTATTTCGTGAAACTTCTACGGGCCATGTGGGGAGGGGGGGGGGGGGTGGTTTGGGTCTTACAGACATGGCCGTAAAATTTCGTTGTCTTCAGGTACGGGCATTTCAGCGAGTGTTCTGTCAAAGAGGTTACTTAATTTCGCAGCTGTGGGTAAGTTCTTTGGGGGGTAGCGGCGCAGGCAAGCACTAAAATCTGGTCTCGGTACGTACACCATATCCACATGATTGTTCCCAGGATCTGACCTCTACGTTTACGACCTGGGGCAGAATAAGACCAACATTCCATTTGCGATGGAATGAACTTAGGTACGGGGAATTCTCAGCAATTCCGATCAGGTTGAACCCTGAGTTAGTTCGAGGTGTTCAAGGTGTAACGGCCGATACAGGACAACTCAGAGTTCTTGGAGACATCATTGATGCTTCTAGAAACACATCCCACACCACACAATTAAACGAATTGGTGGATACAGCACCAGAGCGTTTAAGTTGTTTCTCAACTAGGGAACCAAACACTGAGGTGATAAACGCTTTTGTAATGAATCGACAATTCACAAATACATGCGGATCGAGCCTGGTAACAGGCCACTAACCCACAGTTTCACACACGTGCACTTAATAACCACTTCGTTGCCAGATTGAGAAGGTCATTACGTCCGGAGTTCCTGGCAATGAATGCCCACACATTCAACTGCACCTGACGGTGCGGAACGGAAGCCTCATTGGGAATAACAGGCCGCAGACTTGCAGCATCTTGTCCACGAAGCTTTTCTTTGCTTTGGTAATGCTGCAAGTGATGCGGGAAGGACAAGCCTCACGTTGAAATCGTAGAACTGGGACGATGATGGGAGCAGTTTGCAGACATCAATGATTCTGCGGACTGGTCCCGCGGGACTCGGCAAAGGCCTTGATGTTGATTCCTTTTTATTTAATACTTTTGAAAAACGTAATATTTTGTGTCATGTTTGTATGTTATTTCGAATTGAAACTATTTGTATTTTTAGTATTTGTGACATTTTTAGGGTACCTAGAGTTTTATAGAATCTTTACATTTATAATGATGACTAAATTAATAAAGCGCCAATTTAAATAAAAAAAGTATTATTCAAAAGTTAACGTGGTGATTTTACTAAAAGTAGTATGCAAAGCGAAGATAATAACACAGTTAAAAGAGCCCTTTTTATTTACTAACTTTACTCAATTATTTTTAAGTTATCTTTGTCTTTTTCCACAAAAAACTTGCAAATACTTTAAATACAGATCTTTTGCCAGGCTGTCTGATGTACAATAAATCGGGGACAGACCCCCACTACTTCTCTACCAATAAAACTAAACCAAATTTTTCAAAAATCAATTCAATTCCAATTGAAGTAACTTTTCCCATTATTAAAGCAAATTGAGTGGAATTTTATTGGTAAATAGGGAGGCACTTTAACTGACAAGTTGTAGGTAATTTATTAAAAGTCGCCTCTTTAAATCGAACACCATTATAGCATCTTTGAATCTTAGGCTCTGAGATCGTAAATCCAATGCAAATAAGCCTCCCCACTAACAAACAGTGAAATATGGTTGGTAATTTAAATATGAAAACTTCCTGTAATCTCCCAAAGGAAGTCATCAAATGTCTGGGGATACCAATAAGCGACACCAGCCAGTACAGTAGTCTCCTATACTCAATAGGCATTCATCTCGGCATCAGAAGGGGGAGTGACGCTGGCACACACCGAAAATGTTTGAACTTTCAAAAGGGCAGAAAACCATAAAGGGAAGAACACTAAGGATAAATTCCAACAAATCACTGTGCTTGTCATTGTTATTTTCGCATCATAAATATGTTTAAAACTTTTTTCGATTTACATCCCATTACTCGCACGCTATATTGCTCGGCGCCAATGCCGATACGTTCTCTATGCTTTCCATATTGATTTTTCCTTGTTACCGATGAGAGGATATTTGTAATGGTTCGTGGACACTTTTATTACACTTTTATTAACTTGCTCGAGCTAATAGGAAAATTTGTAAATATACTATATAAATAAATGTAATTTTTTGATTTGTTCGAACTTTATATGTAATTGTCGAAAAAGTTAACTGCAGTCATGAATTTTTGATTTTTTCTGAAGCTAACCTTTCACTATAGTCGAATTAATTTTAAGCCAAGCCAAACAGTTTCTAAAGAATACCTCAAGATGGGTTAGTACCTCGGGCACAGCATATTAAGCCAATTATAATAGCAAATATAAAAGTATCTAATCTGCCTTTATTTCACTAAGTAGTTTGACCGGCTCTGAGAGTTTTTTGTGTGAAAAATCTAATCTTGGATTTCCGAGAAGGACTCCCCGGTAATAGTTGTGTTTTATTTCAGAATGCCAGTACCTTAAGCTGTCTATATTTCGTCGCGATATATGCATTTTCTAATACGATGAACATAATAGAGTAAGAGGATAATTGGAAAAGTACCTGTATAGTCGCTGCGGAAAAAAACCTTCACCTCAAAAACTTACTCTGAAAATTCGAAACGTATTCAGCCAACTGATCATTGAGATTTAGATTTCATAGATACTTACCATCAAAATCACTTTTGCCCTCATTTTAGAGATTGGATTGAGGTTTTTTTTTGCAGTTTTGGAGATTATATTTTATTCTATACTATATAATAATATAACATAATACTTAAATATTTATTTTGCTTCTTAAGTCGTCGGTGGAGTAAGTGATAACGGGTCGGTGAACAAATCCGGATGTCCCAGGTTTGAATTCCACCGACGGCGACTCATGGTTGTTTTCGGATGACAACAGATCACGACAAAAGGTCATGGGTTTGCAGAGAAGACATCAGTGGTTGGGAATCCACTTTAAATGGTGGGTCCACTTGCAGTCGTTTTCTCGTATCGGGTTAAATTGTTTTCCTGCCCCATGCCCAACGAGGGGTAACAAGAAATAGAAAGATTCGACAAAAACTTCAGAGAATTAAAGGCTGCACTAGCATGTTGCTTGTATTTTTCTAAGGGCGATTTTTATTTTCAGCCCAATGAAGGGGTGGGTATGGTATAACTACATCAGTAAGTGTAACATCTGAAGACAGGGAAGTATTACATCTCTCTGGTTCTGTAAACAACTATAGCATCTGATTTAACGCAGCAGAAGTCATACAAATCTGCCAGACATGACGACCACAGGCATACTCATACCACACAAAAGGGGCAGGAGATAGCGCCCTCAGAGTCCATAGATCTCTTCTTTACTCCTCCTTCATGCAACAAGGGCTCGGCACCAGTTCTATCTCGGCCAGGGAGTTGAACAACTGAAACATAGGAGGATGCTCTGTAGATAGCAGAGAACAATTTCGGCTCTCTAGGATCCTTGCGACCGCTATCGCCAGTACCTATGACTCCACGGGGTTAAGGTATTAGGGTGAAAAACTTTGTAGCTCATTAGTGTACCACTAACAGGTCACATTAAGACGACAAGTAGCCTCTACAACGTATCGCGAGTACCAGGATAAATGTAATTGAATATCAACAGGATCGATGATGTTAAGGGCGGCGATACATGTAAAAAATAAATAGATTTTTTTTTGCATAAATAGTTAAAATAACATCTCAAAAACATGCCTGTAAATTTTCAGAATGAAATTAATCGCATTATTTATCGATTAAAAACTCATTTAAGTATTTTTAAAGTGGCGGGCACGGTAACTCAAAAAGTTCTCAACCGATTCTTATAAAATTTGGCACACGTCTTCTCTATAGTATTAGCTTCTAGTTGAACCTCAAAAATGCAAAAAAAAATTTCAAAAATTACCATTTTTGACCCAAAAACCATCGGAAAAAAGGGTGAAAAATCGGACTTTTTTTCTGAGGCGAGCCAATTAAGGATTTTTGACTTTTTTGTTTTTTTATTGGTTCAACTAGAAGATACATGTTTTATGAACACGCTCAAACCAAAATTTTTGATTTCAGAACGCTGTAAAAGAAGCTAAAAATCCCGCCAATTGATGACTTTCGCCGCGAGGGTTTCAGGAGATTAGTTACTACGGCGGCCATTTTGAAAAAAAAAATCTGATTCTTGTATTTTAATATATAATGAATAAACATACTGAATTTAAAAACGATTCATTTATTTCTTCCCTTTTAAATAAGCCTCTGAAAAACGGTCAAAATTCAGGCGGTTACATGTATCGCCTCCCTTAAGTTATAGGTAGGTACAGTACCCCGCCACTGAATTAGGCCCGATTGCATTTCTAAAGAATTTTGATAGTTTTATGAGCACTGAGTATTATTTTTGTTTTTTACCTAGGTAAAAGGGTAATTATGTATCTTTTAGGTATTCCCTATACCTCTAACTCTAACTTTGATCCATTCCTATTCTTTCAGCAGGATATCGTTTAAGGGGTTAGGGCTAGTCAGAATTTTCACAAAATCGATTGATGATTGATTTCTGATGAACCAGTAAGATTGTTGGTCAGATGGCGATGACTTTTTTTAAAAATAATTTTTTTTTAATTATTTTTAATAAAATCAAGTTAAAAGATGATGTTAGAGCTCTGCATAATTAGTTTTGTAAACTAAATTTAATTACCGCCAAAAAAATATTATTTAAAATAGTCATTTTTTCTCGGCTCTGGCTAGCCCTTAAACCTTCAGCAATTGGATAGAGACGTCATACTTAGGGTAATATCGAGTTTGTTTGTTATTTCGCAGAGTCAATGGTACCAGGCAATATTTTTTCCTATTACTATGTTTGTAAGAATTTTAGGCATTCTAACTACTAACTAACTTTTAAAATATATTTATAATGCATCTTTATAGTGAATAGTGATGCCTGTTTCCAGGTGTATCATGTAAATTGGAGTGCAGTTTGGCGACTTAAAGAGTTTAAAAAAAAACGAAGCAGTTCTTCAACCTCATCAAAGGGTACGAAGCCCCCACGCTTATGGAATTATAGGTCTACTAACCGCGTTGTAAAGCTTGAATTTATCCGAAATTTTATATTTGGATTTAGAACGTATTTTCTCCATGTTACGTTTATGCTATTTTTTGCCATATCTGATCTTTCTTTATGTGTTTTTGGAATGAAAGCTTTGGTGTAAATTAACTCCAAGTACTTATGTTCTTTGCATATATCAATCTCCGGATTTTGAAAGCACCACTTTTCAATACGGGATCTGACACCTCCACCTTTAGAAAAAATTTAGATCTTAGTTTTCTTCAAGTTAACCGAAAGATTCCATAACTTGCAATAATTCTCCAAGTTGCTTATCATTTTCTGGAGGGCTTTCGAATCGTTAGCTAATATAGCCACATCATCTGCATACATCAGTAATCGTATACAGACATGCCATCGATTATAATTTCACCCTCTATGCAGTCGCTCAGGCGATCTAAGTAGCATAGGTCTTAACACACAAACACCGGACTTTGACACTAGCCAATCGCTATGTACTTTTCCATCCCATACTTCAGACTGCGTATAGACATATAAACCCTTTAATAAATTTATAAATTAAGGAGAAATTCCCAGGTTATACATTTCGAGAAATAGAGCCCAACTGTCGATTGAATCAAATGCACTTTAGTCTACAAAAAGGCAGTCCATCTTTTTCTTTCCTGTATGCCAACCCACATTTATCAATTGAACAAATTGAAAATGTTATACATCCTGACCTAAAGCCTGCCGGGCATTCATTTAGTATATTCTGTCTCTCTTCTTAATTACTCCAACGATCTAAAAGAACTCCACAGAAGAGTTTTTGAACTGCGTCCATAAACACCACTCCTCGGTAATATTTGGATCATCAGTGGTATCACCTTTTTTGTGTATGGGAAATATATAAAAACGAGCGGTGTGAAGCTATCCGGAATAATTCCCGTCTCAAACATATTATTGAAAGCCCTCAGAAAATAGCACAGAAAATTATCAGAGGCATTTTTAAAAAACTCAGCCGGAATTTAATCTGGGCCGGCCGCCTCATTATTTTTCATCCAAAGTAATACCCTCGTCATATCAGTATCATTGTCCAGCTTATCTATTACTATAAACGGCGGCGGATATTGAAACTGCATTGGATTAGCCGGCCTGTTTAACAATAACTGGAAATGCTCCTTCAACTTACACACGTATAGGTTGCTGCCAGTATTAAATCTCCGTGCCTGCAATTTTTTTACCAATTGCCACCAGCCCTTACTATCATTTACATTATTTAGCAAGTCTCATAATATTTTTTTCGGTTAGAATTGCACAGATCTCTGAACTCTTGGCTTGCATTTATATATAGGTGTTAGTTAAAAGAGAGGAGAGCGTTAGACTGAAGGTATTTTCTACTCAAAAGGGTAGTAAAGGCTTCTGGTCTCTAGTAAAAACTGTAAAGAACAATTTCACCTGTTTGTCAACACCACCACTCATTTATAATGGGAATGTTTTTACTGACTCATTGGACAAGAGCAACCTGTTTGCTGCTAATTTTGCTCCTACCTGCCACCTTCATCGCAGCCACTTAAATCTCCATCACAGTGCACTAGTAGGCAAAAGCCGCTACACTTTCGCACTGCTCATGTCCACCCGATACTTAAAAAAGGAGTGGCATGCGACCCTTCCAACTTCAGACCAATTGCACTATTTGATCATACGATTATGAAAAGTATTTGAATCGCTCATAATGATGAAATATCTAGAAAATAACCATCTTATCAACGATTGCCAGTACGGGTTCCGCGCTGGCCGCTCAACCGGAGACTTACTAACGGCTCTAGCAGAGCGTTGGAATCATTGTCTCCATAATTTTGGTGAGTCCGAAATCGTCGCTCTTGATATTTTAAAGGCTTTTGATAGAGTCTGGTATGCCGCCCTTTTAGCCAAACTCCAAACATTTGGTCTGCACCCCGCCCTCGTTAAATGGATAGAGAGTTTTTTGTCAGACCGTTCAATCCGTGTAGTAATTGACAGATTAACATATGATTCCCATAATGCTGGTGTATCTCAGGGTTCAGTTCTTTCACCAACCTGACTTCTTCTTTTTATTAATGATCTTTTATCCCTTACTCTCGATACTATCTATAGTATCCTCCTTCACTTAACCTCCGAACCCATTTCCCTCATCCTTAATTCATTTCCTGCCTCTTGGCTGTGGTTTAGCATCATAGGGCATCCTCATGATTAAACCACGGTTGCTTAAATACCGTATTCTTTGGAACGCTGGCTGATCTTATAATTAAATTTGGGTAAACCCTGAATTGTTAGGTCTAGCCCATTATTTCTAAGTAAGGCTTCCTCCGTGAATGTTTCCAACTTTGCCCTATAAATATCTAGATTTTGCGTTTTCCAATTTAGTTTTGGGAATTTGCATGTTATATATACTCCTCGCGAAAAGTGAGGAAGTTACCACCCCCCCCCCCCCCCCCCTCCCAGGCCTACAACAAAAATTTCGATTCTCTTCTGACCGATAAAACCTCATAAAAGTAGGGAAAAGTAAGGGAAATTTGGTCATTTGGTCCCTCTCACCCCCTCCATAATTCAGGCTGTATACGCCCCTGTGACTATACTCAATTATTGTTAAATTGCAGTCAAAAAATGTCAACAGCTATTACGCTTGAAAAAGAAAGAATTGCCGAGGACTGGTGGTTCAGGAAACACTTAAAATGTTAGGTTCACTTCCCATTTGGTCGGCTACAGTTCTCTTCTCGTCAGATAACCTACAAAGGCTTCTAGATGAGAAAAAATTTCTTATTGCAGATAATATTTTTTATATAAATTAAACACAAGTATAATTATCTAACGGCTTTTCTGTATTTCAGTTATAAACCAATAAAAGCTAATTAGTACAAATTTGAAGAGTAAAAGCTTCAATTTTTCCTTGAAAGCATTTCATTCTCTCCTAAAGTTATCTTCCAACACACAGAAAAAATATCTGAAAAGGAAATTCGTTTCATTTTACCAACGAAATTAATTTCAGCCATTTGTCTCTACGTAGCCTTTGTAGGATCGCCAATTTTATAAGTCGCTGCACAGCACGTCTTGAAAACTTAAGTTGAAAAGAGAAATGATGGAAAAGTACAAAAGATGATTTTTTCTTCAGTTTTAATTATAAGCAGTTTTCTCTTTGCTTTGTGAATTTAATAATAATATCCCTTCACTTTTTGTTCAAGTCATTCCATTTCTTCAGTCCCTGATTTTGCTGGACTCTCGCTTCAGGACGACTCCGGAAAACGATGCAATTTATAAAAAAAACATAATTTCTTGCATTAGCCGGCAATTCTGAGTTACTTGCACAAAATTAGTTTATGAAATATTCGTGACTTATTCTTTTTCTTACAGATGACTCATTTAGTGAGTTTTTAGATTGAAAAATTTAAATGAAAATTTGTTTTGCTTTATGTTAATTAAATTTTTGGAATACTTTAAGCTTACCGTGTAAACGTAATGTAACTAATGCTGATTAGTTTGTTGATTAACACCAACCACAGTGGCGCTAGTGGGGAGAACTATAAAATCCCTCACAAGGTTGAGCGCGAGTTCTACAGATACCAAACCTATAACAAATCATATGTATCATTACCTTTCTGGACTTTGAAAACGTAAAGCCCAGTTTACACAGAAAAGTTGCGCATGCAAATATTTAACAACAATTATTACCATACAAAACGTAACCATTTGTAAGCATAGACAAACAAATGTTTCTTTAAAGTGATCCATTATTTTCCTTGCAGAAAAGAATAAAGGGTTTCGAAAAATAGGATTAGCGGGTAACCTGAAGAAAATGACCATGCAAGTTTCACTTGAACCTCAGGGCTGGTAAGATCGTAGATCGTAGAAGATGGTAAACTGTCTCACATTCGTACTTGTCAGATTTGACTTGTAGGGCACAATTTTGTTGAACTTTGTCTACAGAGGACAAGGTGGTGTGACCTACTCCAAACCAGAAAAGGAAAATGTATTCAAATCTAGGCCCAATATGGAACTCTTCAATGAGAAAGAGAAACGTATTTCTTAAATCTCTATGAGAGTCATACATACACCCTTAAAATAAAAGGTCATTCATAAATATGGGGAAAAGAGTAGGTAAGAGAACAGAACCTTAAGGCACTACATTCGTAAGAATTAGTTCATTATTACCTAAATTGAACGACCAGCTAAGGCTTTCAACCCATTTTAATAAATAAGACAAGGCTAATTTTTATATTTTCTTCTTACATCCTTATTAATATCTTTATTCCCACTATATTTGATTAAAACCCCTCATTTTGTCAATGATATGATCCACTCCGATACTTCATATCTCCTGATTTATTTACAAAGTTTCATCAAGGATAATTATTTACAAAGGAATATGATAAAATAAAATAAAAAGAGAATAAAAAAAGAATACAGTACAAAGGCCACTAACGTGTGGATGACAAGTAACAGAAAACAAGAGTTAACCATTCGGCGAAGAGGGTCTTGGAGAAAAACAGTAAGTTTAACGAAACTCTCACTTTCAACGATGACAATAGTTCTGATGTGTCAACGAAGTCCTGCCAGACATCGTTATAAAGGAAACCCTACTTATCTTGTGCCTAAACTCTAGCGAGTTTAAAGAGAGCCTAAACCTATTATTATATGCGGGCAAAATCAAAGGGATATTCCATGGAAGAATAAACATACTACAATCCCGGCAATACACCAAGAATTGCTCGGAGACACCCGGCAACAAACAATCATCGTTGCCGGAATACTCCCAAGTAAGGGATGGCATATCGAAATCACCCAACAGGTGAAACATAAACGGGCAAAGCATATATAGATCCAGGAGTCTCAATTGAAGATAGCAACCTGGAAATCAGAATCAAAAAGTTCCATGTCAGGAATCTTACTGCACAGCCATGCTTGAAAAAGGTATGTAACGTCGAATCCAGAATCTGCCGAGGCAACAAAAAGAATAGTCGTTGACAAGTTTTTTGAAGTCGAAACACAGGTCTGAGATTTAGGGACGAATTTGTACAATAGTGTTCGGAGGTCAAATTGATGAAGTTAACACCGCATAGTACCAGTCCACAGGAGTAAGCAGCTTAAAAGATGCTGTACAAGCAAGTCCACTATTAATTTTTTTGCATGTCAAAATGTCAGGAGGAACACTAAAGCGGTCAGAAATATGGGTGATATCATCCATCGATGCGAAAGTTAAAAACACTCCATTGTAGCTTAGCCGGACAATTTATAGATGGATTTACATCGACCAGAGTTAAGTTCGAATCTCTCGAAAAGCCTGTCCGACCATTTGAAGACACGTGTTCTTCACCAGGCTGTACCGATGTCGCATATCGCTCAACATAGAAGACACATCGCACGGGAAACAGTCCTGCACCGTCAGTAACAAGTATCATTCTTATAAGAGGAATTATCCTGGCAAGTCCCAGGAGACATATCAGTAACAACCTCCAAGTGAGGGAACGAATAAGCTCTAATTTCGCGATGCTCGAAGTAATGGAATACAACTTAGAGGAATTCTCAGACAGAGCATTTATACAAGCAGAAAGCTGTCATCACAAGACGAGATGCTAATCACGGACGAGATGCTCATCAATGAATCCAGACTAGTCGAGTGGAGTCATTAAATAAAAATCCTTCAGGGTTCACTAAATTATGTTGAGTCTGCGAGTGCCTGCCTAGCATTCTCCGAGTGAGTGCTCAAATCTTCCACAAAATCTAAAATCTGGGTCTATCACAATTTTCCGCCAAGTTTCCGTGCTGATCTTTATATGACATCAGTACTTCTTGTGTATACTTATAGAATTTTGATTCTATGGTTAGCCTAGTGCTTGTGCAGTTGTGCTGTTTCATTAATTTGACACCGACTTCAAAATGTAGTAATAGACATTTTTTCGAAACTATTTTATTTTGTACTAGATGTGTGTGCCCGGCTTTGCTGGAACTTTTGGTGAGTCTCGTTTCCGATTATTTTTATATATCACTTCCTTCTATATTATCCAACGACACTTAGAGTGTAATAGTTCATCTCAGTGATCCCGAAAACTATGAATTCGACACTAACATCGGTCGATTGCGACTATTTGTTTTTGCTCCTTTCTTCCTACTGCCACGCCCAGTGACATCTTACTACCAGGGCATCTAATGGTATCGGGAGTGGATTATTCAACTCGGCGGCACCGAAAACTATGGATTCTCACACTAGTATCGGTCGGATTCGATTATTTGTACATGCCACTCTCTTGCTACCTCCACCAAATTATTTAATTAATGAATGTCATTATTTATTTTACGAGAAATATGTATTCAACAAACCCCCGGCCCTTCTCCGTTCGTTGTAGCCAAAACTATGCGATGTAAGCCCGGATCGATTTCCATTATTTGTCCACCCACACTCATAGGGATGTCTCTAAATAATTTAACGGCATCGGGAGCGTAATTATTAATTTTACTGACCCCCAAAAATTTGGATTTGACACCAATATCGGGCCTTTTTGATTATTTTGACATTTTACTCCTCCCTCGAATCAACCGTTCCCGAGATTAGCCCGAACAAACAGACAGAGAGGCAAACACAAATTCTAAAAATAATTGAGTGGTTTCTCATATCAAGTTATAAAATGACAATTATTATTATATAATACCACTACGAATTTTTTGGAGTTCTCCAATTTCTGCCTCTCTGCTATTGAAGGTGGTAGGCAGGTCGATTGCATTTTCACTGATTTTACTAAGGCGTTTGATCGAATAAATCATAAAACTTTTGTCCTCAAGTTCTCCTTGCTCGGGTTTCCATATGTTTTGGTTGACTGGTTGTATTCATATGTGTCTCGTTTCGTGTAGCTTTGTCTGAGCCAATATTTATACTTCCAGGGTTCCATAGGGCAGTCGTCTCGGACCATTGCTTTTTACCATCTATATTAATTATGTATATTTGATTCGATTCTATTCTAAAATTCTGTGCTATACTGACGACGGCAAGATCTTCCGTATTGTGTAGAGCATTCACGACTGTTTTCTTTTAAATTCAGAAGTCAGAAATCTTCATAAACTGTTACGTAATATTTGAACGGCCTATTAGCATTTTTTGTGAAGTCGGTTCGAATTTTTTATTTTTAAAAACAAATTTTTTGGCTTGAAACAAGTGCAAATATTCAGTAGATTTTTCCCACAAAGATTTCGACTACTCTGATATATGTTTATTAGTATCTCCTATCAACCAAGGCGTAAATAAAATCACATGCTGTCAAACGAATATAATGCCATCTTCTGTAATGTTGCTTCCTGTACCTGTTCAAACACGACGAGATTAATATGACAACATGTAGGAGTACACACAGCGATTACTGTAGGCAAATTTTCCACTATTTGGAGTGAGATAATTCAACAAATATTTCAGGATGTGTGTCAGCAAACTAATTTCGCCGTAATTAACATTAAGTCAACTAAGCTGTGGATATCAACACCATCGCGGTTTTAATTGGCCTTTTACCGGAACAAATTTCATTCACGTAATTGCACAGGTAAATGACAAAATCAGTTGAAAATTAAGCGATTTAGTTTTATGATATATTTTCGATTTCGATTCAAATTGTAAATCTCCGATAAGACTTAGAACTTTTGACAGTAATTTTGGGTAAAAATGGCGATAGCGAAGTTAATTTAAAATTATTAAATTAACCGCAGCCGCGGCGTTATTTTAAAGAACTTTAGAAAAGTTGGCCCAATTCCCTTGTGACCAATAATTTACACCTTTACTTACGTCCCTAGAGTTGCAGGTCTAGAAAAGTTCTACAAAGTAATTTTTCATAAAGTTTCCGTTTCAGTTTTATCGGGAGGGACTCGTTATTCGGCGCATTATTAATGATTAATCCGATTTAACTCGAAAATGTCAGAGAGAATTTTTCATGAAAATCTGCTTCAACCTAATATCATTTAGCCACTGGCAACCAGATAAATCAGTTAATTAGATTTTGTATTCTGAAATTCTCGAGTCGAAGGTAAATATTGATACACTCTTGAACTAAGAAACGAAATCTGAACGAAGATGATGGTTCTTCCGAACGTAGGAGAACTCTTGAGACATGCACTTTATGTGTAACTTTGACTTTTGTACACACGAACTACGCCTCCATTAGGTTAAATATACGACAGAAGCCAGCACGTATCCTTCCTATATGGAACGGAAAAGGAACCACCAAGTTGATGTAATTACTTGATTTGACAATTGCTCCGGGCCAAGGAAAAGCACGGTTTCTAGATAAAGTCTGGAGTAATAACTTTCGAGGAAGGAAAATATTGTTCATCCCCCCCTCTCTTTCATGGGACTGATGAAGATGAATGTCCACATAAACCATGAGCAACGTCATACATAAGAAAAAGGCTGAAAACCTGTGTAGTTTGAAGGATTGTAACAAAATAGAAGGAAGGACCCACTTTACGGAGATAAATAACGGCAATAACACTTTATCCACTTTCTTGTGATATAGGAAATTTCATTTCATTTTGCAGGTCCTTGGATTTATTCATTTGTGAATGGGCTTTAATAAAATACCATAAAATTTTCTACCGGATGTTCCTAGTTAAGGGGAATTTCTGTAGAGTTTGAAAGAACACCTAAGAAAAAGTGCTATCACTGCAAAAACACCTGCATGAAATTTGTCATGAGATTCAAAACATTGTAACGTGCACAAGGTAGGGAAAATAAGTATCTTAATTAACCCACCGATCCCAGAGAGCACCAGCAACGTTACAATTGGTGTCAGAAGTTAGATTAATTAAGAAAAACCAAGATAAAGTGTGGTTGTAAAATTGAAGTGAAATAGTGCAGTCAATCTAAATATGGGTCACAAATTGTGGGATTAACGTCTTCAAGACTTGAAGGGGGAATTTAGAAATGTTCCCTACCTACGATTTGAAATAAATGTGCCCTAGTAGCGTTACTACAAGAAGCCATGGCACACAAGGGACCAAGAGACTTGTGTTTTTTAAGATGAACTAAAAGAAGAAGAAACCACTCCAAGCATGACAGATTTTCTCAATGTTTTATTCTCACACTCCACACTTCATTTACCGTAATTCCCTTTCAGAAAAACCATAGGTCGTCCCCTAGGCTTTGGCCACATAGTATAAAAAATGTCTGAAATAAAATCTTCCAAAGAAGAACAAAAGTTATCATCAGCCTAGTAAACGAATTGAAAGTATCAGTTGAAGAACAGAAAGCATCGATGGAATCGTCGATTGAGTTGAAAACATGATTGAAAGAAGAGGACACGTCGACAGCCGAGTTGAGCTCATCAATAATAGCTGATTTTAAGGTCTATGTTGAAGCAGTAAAAACTGTAATGGATATTTCTACGCAAAAACAGTTTAAAGGTCTAGAATAAACTGAAGAGAAGAAACTGGAGAACATAGCAAACTCTATGACAATCAAATCAAAGCCATATGGATTGTTAAATCGGAGAACTGTACTATTTCTGAACAGCTCAAAATAAAAGAAGCTGAAAGCAAAATGGAACTGTCAATTAAGAAAAATCTTGAAGGAATTAGAAATGAATTAGTGAGTGTCCAGAAACGACATTCAGCTACTTTATCTACAGACGTCACTGTGAATAAAAGACAACATCCTCCAACATTTGACGGTCAAACGTCCTGGCTCACATACAGAATCCAGTTCAAAACGGCAGCAATAATGAATTTTTGGACTGACGAGGAAAAGCTACAGCTATAATCTGGGCACTTAGAGGTGGAGCAACAGAATTTTTACAGACTATCCCGGTGGAGCAAAGGTATAGTTACACATCCCTTATACAAGCTTTAGAATTGCAATATGGTAAGAAATACATGAAAGAGGTTTAAAGTCTTCAGCTATGGAGGATTTGGCTTATCACACGTTTAGCCCAAATTATGTCAACGAGGTCGCAAGAGAAGTATTTATTAATTCACTGGCAGATCGAGACCTGCAGCCAGCAGTTCGGCTGGCTGTAAAGAACACCAACGCTGAGGTATTTGCTTACGCTCTGGCTTATGAAGCAGCAAAAGAAACCTTAAGAAATACTGTCCGACTAAGAGAAGAAACCGAAATAGAAAATATGTGTTGCCGAATCAATACCCTCGTCAATCGTAGCCGTCCTAAATGCTGGACATGTAACCAGGAGTGCCATCTCCGACAAGAACGCTGCTGGAGGCAAAGGAGATCAACCCTTGCGGGATATGGCACCAGTAAGACTGGTTGTGAAAAGTACAACTAAAGGGAACGAGAAGAATTCGGATTTAAGAGAAGTGCCTAGAGGAATATTGAAGCTACAGTGACCAGTGAAGAAGGTCATCTGCAAAGCGATTCTAGAAGGAAGACCCTTGATTAATTGTCAAAGGAGTACTGCCAAACTGGAGATGCCCGAAGTGATGCAAGTGTTTCTAGAAAACGTCGATGGCGAAGGGCTAATGAGGAGGAACGAATGCAGAAAGAAATTTTAAATGAAAACAAATCAAAAACGTGTTGGAAATGCCGAGTACAAGAACGATTTAGACATGCGAATAATGGGAATGCGTCACCAGACAGGAAGATTGACTGTCTTGCCGATATGAACCAAGGAAAGTGAAAGCTACAGCCTGTGGATCTAGAATTGCGAGATTTCGATCAGGCAGCGGAAACTCCACTGGAGGAAAGGCCTCAATCGATGAAGGAGCTAGAAGTTCAAGAATGTGACATACAGAAGACTGCATTGAAAGTATACATTCTCAACAAGAGCGGCTTTCGTGGTGTTGTAGAAATCTTCAGCTAAGCTACAGCCAATTGGAAGAATAATGTGCAAATGTAAAAGCTAAGCGTGAAAAGAGGTCTAACTATAAGGAATTCGAGATTGGCGACCTTAATTGTTTGTTACACGAGAAATCCGATGGACGATTAGAGAAACAGTGGAGATCTGAGGAGCAGTTGCCAAAAAGACAAAGACCAATGTAAGTTTATTAAACAGAAGAACTGCAGAAAGACCGAACAGTTCTAAGTGGGGGCAGCGTAACGTGCACGATTTGGGCCACGAAAAGGGAATAGGGGAATAGTAATACGTGTTAGAGTAAGTTGTATTTTATTTAGTTACACTCAACAGTTAAACGGTTATTTGCTGGGAATTGAATGCAAACTTTACAATGGCATTTTTGCTTATAGTAAGCAGTAATCATTCCATTTTGAGAGTCTCTAAACTTTCCCTTAATTAAATAAATATTTCTACCTATAATTGAACGAGATTAGAGATCTAATCTACCCAATTGAATTTAAGCAAATTCAGTTGTCAATTGAAGTCACGTGTTGAAATTATCTTTAGCGACCCTCACTTCGAACACTAGATGAGCCCATTGTGCCCCATTTGATTCACGGGTAACCGACCTTTCTAATACTAATGCTCTTTAAACCACCCTGCTTCCCTAAGAAATTTAAGCACGGCTTTGAAATCTTGGTCTGCAACTCTTATCTAAACGTCTCAGTACCATCCTAAGCCAATTCTTTCTCATTGCCTGAGAAATTCCTATGGAAATCTGGAAATTTCATTCAAACTGCTTTTGTACATTACCACCATGGCTTGCAGCGCCTTAATAGACACCTGACTGTTAAAATTTACGCGGATGTCCTCTTTGGTTCATGTAACCCCTTGTGAGGCATAAGGCGTCTACTACACCCACTTTACACCTAATCCGGTACCTTTAACTCTTGGCACGACTTTTTAATCTTTTTTAATCTTTTTAATCTACTTTCGTCTTCTACGGATCTTCTTCGCATGCTGCGCGATCGTCCAATTCAGCGTTTTCCTTTGGCCCCGCGACGGTCCCAATCCAGAGCCTTTTAAGCGATGTTGTTTTTCCTTTTTCGTAGCGTGCTACCATGGCCACTTCCGTCTTTGAACACCGATATCTATCCCGTGTATATAGGTCTTAGTTGGAAATGCCTTCCGGTCAATTGCAGTTAAAGGCGAGATGTAGACTCCGGCTGACAAAGGCTGGTAGAGCTTTGATGTTATTTATTAGGTTATTTTTAATGTTGAACAGCGATAACAACTTTTACGATTCTGTGATTGCTATTGCGCCATATCTCAACAATAGTATTAAACGTAAATCGAGCCTTCCTGATACAAGTCTGTACATCATATTAAACTCATTATGCTGTAATAATGCTTCTGAGATAACGAAATTTATCCGGATTTCCACATTGGACTCTATTCGTCTGGAGCACCTTGGTAGATCGCTGGGAAAGACACTTAATTTGTCTGGCAGACTGGATTCGTGCTAGTTCCACTAACTGGATTATAACCCTAATCCTGTAACCTCACTGTACCCGTCTTAGATTCATAGATATGCATATCGCTGATGTGCCCAACATTTAATTCTTCTCTATCTAGCAGCTCATTTTGAAGGTTATGCCTGACATCCGGTGTCCGTGTCCATCCTCTTGTCGATGCAGTCTAACTTAAGAAGTATACTAAAATTCCCATTCATCCTCTCCTTCTAGCACCACACAATCTGCAGTCTTACTACTCTTCTTCCTGTTATAATTCTGAAGTATATGCACAGAGGTAATTTGTCGAGTATAATTTCTAAAGCACACAGTTATACCCAAAGCGGTAACTCTCCGTTCTCTCTACAACGTTTCTAGGTTACATCTATTATACAGCGCTATCAACCAGGCTATTGAGTAGTACAAAAGAATCGGTCTGAAATTCAAAGAAAACTCCTACACGAATAGAAACTCCTACACGAATAGAAGGTCACACTTACTTTCAGTTGAGTTTAGCCTCTATCATTACACCTAGGTACTTGGCTTCAGCAGAAAGGGGTCGACTTTCTCGTCCCAGCATTGGGAGCCTAAACTCTTGTATTTCCTTATTCCTAATGAAAAACACAAGCGGTTAAGGTTCAGTCCTCTATTAAAGACCTATGTAGCTTTTCAATTGTACGGGTAACAGGAGCCCTTCATAAATGCAAAAATGCTAATCTTATCATTTTCATTAGAAAAAGGAAAAATCTACACTTTAGACCAGTGGAACTCTTTGGAGAAGAACTGATTGTCTCAGACTTAGTCAAGTATATAGGGTTATTTATAGACTCAAGATTTATCTGGAAAGGAGACGTAGAGGAAAAAATTCCTTGTATCAAGTGGGAGGGCCTGTGGTGGGAGGTGTATATGCCTAAGTGGTCTGGCGGGTAAGTGCTTCAAAGGCCAGCTTGTGTGGAAATAAGAGGTGCCTTTCGAACCACGTCGACATCGGCATTAGAGACGCTGCTAGAAGAGGACTGCAGAATCAGAATCTTTATGCATGCATCGGGGTCTAAAGTACCACAAGTCTAGTGATGACTATGGGCATTGAAAAATTTTGGATATTATAAAATATAAGAAACCGGATTTAAAAATGCCTGTCGACGATATAAGTAAAGTAAGGGTAACTGAAAGATACCATGAAACTTTTCTAAGGGATGGGTCCCTCCCTGAAAGCAGTCTAATTGACAGAACAATTTTCATGGATAGATTCAGAATTGGTGGAAGGGCAGTATCTTCAGTGAGGACCTAAATTTGAACACCCATTTAAGCCTGCGGTCTTATACATCAGTCTATCAGGTGTAGAGGTCTATGCGCTGGATAACCCACTAGAGAGTCGTATAAGGGGTAAAAAAACAATCACGCGGTGATAAGGTGTGTGGACAACACAGAGTTCAATACAGCTCTGACCTTGGAGTGTCTCCGCATACTCAACACATGTCCACATTGATCGATATGACCCTGGCGTGGGTGAGGGAATATCTAGGAATCGAACAGTGGTAACAGTGGACCATCGCGAACTCGTATAGACAGGCAAAGATGATGATTACAAAGCCAAGACTGTTGAGCAGAAAAGGGCCCTAGACATGGATCAAAGTCACAGGACATGGAATCTTCACGTGTCATCTAAAGAAGATGAACATCCTTGAGGATGATACCTCTTCGCTAGACACCTAGACATGGATCAAAGTCACAGGACATGGAATCTTCACGTGTCATCTAAAGAAGATGAACATCCTTGAAGATAATACCTCTACGCTGTGCGTAGCGGAGTAGGAGACTGGATTAGCCTAGGTACGGTGATGAGAAGGGCTGTGGACGAAAAGAAACCCTAATGATGTGGTCTGGATTTGTGTAATCCCTATAGTAGTAAGTAAAAATCTCACACATCCTGAGACATTCGGGTCTACTGGCGTCTGTAAAAAATTTTCACTTCTCACCCAAAAAAAAACTATGAATCCCTCCTACTCAAGTATACAAAGGAGTAATGATAGCACCCCCCCCCCCCCCTGCCATTCACCTTTCTTGTGGTGATCCTCTAATTTCTGCGATCCTTCCAATTGAGACACTCCTACATGAGCTTACCTTTCTACTGATTTCGTACAAGCAATTAACGAATCTTTAAAATACTTTGCGGCAATTAAATTTTGGTGGAACGCCCAAGCCACAAAACTGCTCAAATTATCAGAAAGGTTCACGATAAGATTCCCTCGCTGTTCGCTGTACGAAAGTGCACCAATTAGCAGAAGCACGATCATGAGGCAGTACTATAGTACATTAATGGCCCTATTAGCAAGGAAAAGAGTAATGTTTGATTAAGACATGCTTCCGGAATCGTTGCAGCCAAATTTTATCAATGCTAATACGAAATGCTTTTCCACCCACCGCACTCCGTCGAGCTGGTTTTTTGGAGCGGTTAAAGAAATAGTAGGGACGTTGGGGAAAGTGTCCGAAAAAAGATTATGTTGGAAAATTAAAAAAAAAATTTATAAATTGGGTTTTCATTCCTAACACGGGTACTTATTGATCTACCCTCGTATTTTAAGTTGCAACATATATTAAATAGCCTAACAAAACTGGATCCATAAAAGATAGATCATCATGAGCGCAATAATGCCCCACTCAGGATTCAGAAAACAAAACACTGGGAGAAACGAAGGAGTAATTAATAACGTGTAGCACTTGATTGCATCAAACTGTAATACGCTTCTGTGTAGTGAGGAACTAAAATATATGTAGAAGGGTCTTGTCAGCTAACTTCCATGTAACACTCCAAAAGTCGAAGGTTCTAAATACCAAGTCTTCATCATCATATCGATCTCTCCGATTTCTGTGCAAATTTTAAAATAAATATTATAAGTATCCCCCGTCCATAAATCCGGTTAATACTCTTAGGTGCGAAAGATAAGGTCGTTCTTTACAGAATTATAGAAAATTTAAACGTAGCCATAGCCAAAGCCATGGATATATTATACAACAAGAGCCATAGATTACCAGCATAAGCGTCTATATTTATACTTCCTCAGCCATCATGAGCTTATTCATAACTTCGGATATAATTCCGAACTCAACCAAGAATTGCAATAAATTCTCCAGTTAAACCCCTAACTCTTTGAAGTCTGCAATCAACCAAATTCAATGGGCTGTTAAGGAGGGGTGTAACATTTTGCTATTATGGAGGTCATAATGCGTGGCATCGTTAAGCTCAAAAAGAAAGAAACGACATGGACAAGTCTTTCCAATTATATTTAACAAATGACATCTTTGATGGTCAAAAATAACTTGCGACATGCTCTACCAGAGCACTTCCCTCCAGCATGATCAGTCTTAATCTGTGCCTTCAGTTCGGATAAAATCGAGGTAGGAATTCTAGACAGGGAAGTAGACATAGATAGACGCAACGCATAGCTGCCGTTGACAACGCGCTAAGTACTACATGAGTGACATCTAGAAGTGGATAACTAGCTCCCCAGGGATTTTATTATTTTACAACAAAACTAATTTACTTCTGTCCTGGGATATTTCTAATTTTATCCCACTTCTGGTATGCAAGTGCTGCGGAAGAGTTTCGAGCCGGAGATGAAATTACTTGCCCCACCGAATTGATATGCATATTTAGAAATTCTTATGTCTTCCAAATGCATACGATGGGAAGGTACTTGAGGACGTTGGTGAGGATTTAAATTTTCATTCCTTTTATTCTTATTTTCTTAAACTTTTTGTTTTTTACGAGTATTTCAGACATAATATTTTGTGGCATATGAGTTGCCAATCCGGTTCTTATCCTTTCTATCCACAATTTTGTATCCTTTGTACCTTCAAAAGGTAATTAAATTTAATCCGTTTGGATTGAACGTATTTTAGTTACCATGATTTCCTGAAATGCTCGTCATTGTGGTAGCTAATCCTGTCGATTAATTAAGCACAAAATTCGTTTCTATCTAAAACTGCATTCTGTATTTCACGACTAATGATTGGGATCAGAACGGGAACACTTGAAATATTGGGCTCCTCCTTGTTTCTAATTGACAACAAAAGGGAACTTTGTGGCTAATAAACAAGCGGATTAGGGCTGTTCAGATAGTCTTGAAATGAATTATGTCGGGTTTAGAGGAAGAGTATAGCAGCTAAACTGAAGGGTTGATTTGTGGCAAAACGTCTATGGTCTGTTTTATAAATAATCTAAGGGAAATCCACATGAACAAAAATATTTCTTCAATTTGCGCGTATGAAAGTTGCCAAAATGCAAACGTATTAGATTTTGCAAAAATTATACATTAAGGACGTTGGAAAAGTTACAGAAAATTATAGCGATTTTTTCGCTTTGATTCTTACATTAACACAGAGATACAGAAATAGACTAGATTAAAGGCAAAACCGAGAAAAAACTACAGATATATTCGTGAAGCTGTGAAATTTCATATGCAAAGACGATGTGTTCGTTTGGGAGATCAATAATGAAGTGATAATAGTAGGGTACTTCAAATTCAAATAAATAACCTCAGTTGGCTCTTCAGCTGCCACCTGGAACCCAGCTCGGTACAGGCAGCGTTAGCATTGAAAAGGCGTGCATTCCGTGAAGCGTCGATGGTAGGGGATATGGAAAAATTCGATGTTCCCCAGGGATAGGGCTGTAATGGAAATGCCTACGTGTCTCTGCAATTCGGAGGATTTGATCGTCTCTTGCAACAAATCAAACAAAAACGAGAGGGCCGAGAATACTGTCCTGAGGCACCTCAGAAGAAACAGGGATTTCGTTAGGTGGGGCACCGCGGAGCAGAACACGCTGAGTACGACCGGACAAGTAGGATTGCAGCCTAGCGGTGAAAACCCTAGCAAATGAAGCTCATAAATGCGAATCCCGTGGTCAATTCTGCCCAAGGTCTTACTAAAATTATTGAATATGCAGTCGAACTGAGTCAAGTAGTGATGCGCGAATTCGAGTAGGTTGGTAGAAGGAGATTTACCCTCCAATGAAGCCATGCTAGAAGAGCCAATAAAGGGTCTGCAATGTAAATGGAGCTCGTCACTGGTTAGGGCCTCGAACACTTTTGCAATATGGCACATGTTGGCGACGAGCCTATAATTGGAAATATTATATATGTCATCATCTTGTGAAGGGGAATAATCATAGCATCCTTCCAGAGCCCAGGGAAATGGCAGGAGCACAGAAACAAGTTGAACAGAAACCGAGAACAGGGGCAACTGGTTGCATTGTCATTCTCACCACTGAAAATATCTAGCGGAAAATACCAGATGTATTGAACTCTGATATAATGTTTTTCAGTGCTACCAAATCCAACTATTTATCCACAATAGCAAAACATCTGATGGAAGCAGGAGATCAGCGACATGGTCGATAGAAGTAGCCAACTGTTTATAAATGCGACAATCCTACAATCGCCCATGGGAGATCATGGCGGACAGCGCACAGTATACCTCCGCGAACAGGAGCATCAAGAGTCGACAAATGACGGTCACAACGGAAAACCAAAATGAAGGGGACAAAATGCTTCGCATCAAAAATCTTCCAGCAAAGCCAGATCTCATTCAGACAGACAACGTCAAAAGAGGACTCTGTGAAGCCTAAGAAAAGGCGGTAGTAGTAGTGGAGGGAAATTTCGGTGAAAAGTTTTTTGACGCAGTAGTCGACCTAAGGTACGTTCTCGGAAGAAACTCGCGGACAACAGAGTTGCTCGTGTTGATTACTGCTTGAAAAATGATGTCTGTGACAATGGCTTTAAAGGAAGCAGAAAAAGACCACTCTCATTTCATCTGCAATCGAGTCATGGTCAAATGCGCTACAATAAGAGAAACAAAGTTATTCTCTCTAGTCTCAGGATCAACTCTAGAGATAAAAACATATCATGGAAGAAACAAGTGTTCTCAAGCGGTGGAAGTGACTGAAGAAGCTGTCCAGGTATCATCGCACCAAGAGTATCTGCTTCTGCAGCCATATAGGGAATAGACGTCAAAGAGATCGAAATGGAAGACAAGTCGTCAGGTACAGAAAGCATTCCAGCAACCAAGTCATTCGAAGAAACAAACATAGGTGAAGCACAGTAGTTCGTATAACGCTGCTTTAAAGTTTTGACGTCCGAGTTTAATGACTTAGGAATCGGCAGATACAGTAGCAGACCACGTTTTTAACTAATCCCTGACATGCTTAATATTACACCTGGAGTTATCCAATACAGGCAGCACTATATAAGCTTCGGTGCCGGGAGAACCGGAAGCATAACCACCGGAATCAATATATCATCGAAGCTCGCCAACGAAGTCAGACAGGTAGCCGAGTCTAGAGCGCAGTTTAAGTAACTGAGACATATTAACGCATTTAACTATTTTCTCGTTCAAAGTATCAAGATCATCAGCAGAAAGTTTAAGTCTTGCCCAGTTAACCAATATCCTTAACGAAACGCAAGTCGGCACGCCCTTAATGGCACGACTTAATGACGGGGCAGTACTGACAAGTACCTACCGAGGCCAAAAATCTGATACCACACCTCAAATAGGACACAGAGGGTCACGCTGTGACATCTGGAAATCATTTCTAGGCTGCTCTTGCGCAATTGCACTAGCCTCTAATTTACTACCACAGCTTCCAGCGCCTTACTGGCGACCTGACTGTCGATCCATATTGAACTCTATACCAGTAGATACTAGCAGAATCGCTTAGTAAATCGCAGCCATTTGCGTCTGAAAGGCACTACATTTGTCTGGCAGTTCGTGCAAGTGCCATTTGCCGGATTATACTCCCCTACCTACACCCGTTTTAGATTCATCTGTGTATATGGATATCTCTGAAGCTACCTTCACTTCATTCTTGCCTAGTATTAGAACTCCTATTGAAGGTTATATCAGCGACCCAGTAGTCCGAGTTTATTCTGTTGACGATGCAGTCAAACTTCCGAAGGATTATAAAATTCCCGTTTATCCTCTTCTTCCAGTAACTCATAGCCTTCAGTCTGACTGCGTATGGGCGTAGCGCACAAACCCACAGTTATACCCAGACCGACAGCTCTTTGGAATTTCGATAGCACTTTCAAGCTAGATCTCTTATCCAGTACTGTCTACCAGACTAGTGAGCCATAGCAAAAAATGGGCCTGACTATTGCGGTGTACAACCAATATACCACCTCGGGTTTTAATCCCCATTTGACGCCAAATGTCTTCTGACACGCATAGAAGGCCTCACTTCTTTTCGCTATGCGCTCCTCTTTATATATACTTGTCTTCACAGGAAAGGTTTAGACCTTTTCCTCCGAGCTCTGGGATACTGAACTCTGGTTCTTTCTTCTTTCAGTACAAGCACTGTCGTTGAGGAGTTAATGCTCCCCTGGAGTATTAATCTTCATACTGCTCGCCCCACAATTGAGTCGCTACCTAACTGTTCTGCTGAGGAGCATAGAATCGATCCAGAAATATAGGCCTTTAAACTTTCCTCAGCGGATTATATATGACTTTCGTCTTAACTTTACTGAAGGCTTCCTCAACGTCTAGGGAAGCATCCAGAGATATTTCAATCACCGACACCACTGCGTCTAGTGCCGTATCAACCGACTTCCCTTTAGTACAGGAATGCTGATATTTGAAATGTGATAGTCCTACCTTACCTCTTTTATGTGCACATATAGTATGCTCTCTAGCACTTTGAATGAAAGATGAGAGACTAATTGGTCTATAATCTTTTTCTGCAGAATGTCGAGCTTTAACGCCTTCGGAAGTAAGATGACTTTTTTCGAAGTTATTGGTATGTATCCTAGACATAGGCAGCTTCTGTCTAACGACTCCAGCCGTGCCATTATATAACTTAGTGCTTTCTGGAGCATAATTAGCCTTCACCCATCAACTTCCGGGGATTTTAGTGGATCGAATGAGTTTACTCTCCATTCTATAGTTTTTTCGTTGACTGTGGACTTTATCCCGTCAATTTCAGACATTTGATCATTCTGGGCAACGTGTCCCAACGTCCCCACGGGAAGTGAGTATGGAAGAGTGTATTTACCATCTCCTCGGTTGGGGTAGTTCAGGAATTATTTTCCCTTCTTATTGAAGACAGACTAGGTGGGTCTTTAGGTAACACCCTCTTAATCTGAAGGCCTAGGAATTCGCTTCAATAGATCCGCAAAACATTCTCCATGAGGACATTTTTACTCATCCAACTGCTCTTTTAAAGAATCTTAGACTATCATTATATTTGGACGAGTCTATTTGATCTCAACTTCACTTAGGCACATTGAAGAGTCTACTACAACCACCTCCGAAAAACTATTGCGATAAGTTCTACGACTATTTCTAAAAGTCGAGGATGAGGCCACATCGAAGAGTATCCAGCAGTTATCAGATGGAGACGACTGCTCAGAAACCCTCCTATTATGTGCCGCTAAGTCATCCATGCGCCAACAAAGAGCAATTCCGACTTAGTGCTGATCTACAACATTTTTAAAAAAATACCAAATCCAGACAAGTTTTTTAATTTAAGATTAAGACGTTCTCAAAAGCAATTTTCGAATGTAATTGTTTACTGAGAAAAGCACTGATAATGTTATCAACATATGCAAGTATGCGCGAAATTATTTACTGGACGTTGCCGCTATAAGAATATCTCTTTGGAACGCTGTTAACTTCACATTTAATTTGCGAGCAGTGCTGCCTTCGCTCAGATAAATTTTTAACGAATAAATTGACTTTGGGGTTCTTCTTTGCATTTAAGATCCTCATCGTAAAAGCGTTGCATCACCCTGTGCAGCTGCAAAGCGCCTTCTTCTGGTAGCTGAATATTTTACTATCGTGCATTTTTCCGAGTTAACCCGGAAGCGTAATATAAATAAAGGGAGTTAAAATAAGAACGCTATAAGAATGCAATACCCAAAGACGGTAACAAGCACGTCCTGATGGCAGCGACTCCTTTTAGTCATATT
Organism: Leptarthrus brevirostris; assembly: GCA_964036015.1. Lineage (NCBI taxonomy): Eukaryota > Metazoa > Arthropoda > Insecta > Diptera > Asilidae > Leptarthrus > Leptarthrus brevirostris. The sequence continues at coordinate 133,870,907 of OZ038372.1, read as the reverse complement.
TTAAACAATTTATGATGGCACGTAGGTGTTGAGTGCTACCTGGCAAGCTGCAAAGTAGGAAATCGATTTTAGAAAACTCAACAGTCAAAGGAAAGTCAATTCTAGCACTGCTCGCACAGCTGTGCAAATTTTCTTAGTAAAGCCATGGCACGGCGGAACAACCAGAGCAATCCTATTTTGCATATCAGCAAACATTCGCATACTTATGATCCCACGGAAGTACCGTGTACCTGGTGCGACTTCGTATGGACGACGCAGCTCCGGGATATGTTCCTTCCAGGAAGCTATCAGCAACGACAGACAGGTGAGATTTACCTGCAACATTATGCTAATATTTACATCTTTCGTGGGGTTTACACTGAATGCGATTATGATTACTTCAGAGTAGTCATACTTATCGGCAGACGGGATCTTGAAAAGTCAATTGCGAGTACACGAGTCCCTTCCCTTTTGTGATTTAATTTTAGATATTACTCCCAGATTCCGGGATTGGACCAGCAGCTGTTCAGGTTGAACGCTGCATTAAATTTTCAGAAGACGTTTTTTTGAGCCATCGCTAAGATAAAATTAAAAACGAACATTAAGCAAAAAAATGCCATCTTAGATATTTATGTAACTACGCGAAGGGAGTTCGTCGACAGCCAAATATTTAGGTCGCCTGTTCAGCTCTAGTGCCCCTTTTCGAAGTCTATTTCAATTTCAACCAGCAGCAGAACATTTACTGAAACAAGTCCCAATTGACTTCTCCTTCGTAGCACAAAACGCGTTCCAGAATTTCTCTTCGAGCTCTACATTTTCTGGAGTAATTAGACCTGTCAATTACGTTGAATGGTGAATACTTATGACATCCAAAGCATTCTTTTTCAGAAAAAAAACAGTTTCCGTTACTTCTTTATATTCACCACCAGAATCGTGACTGTGAGATAAATATTTCGCTTTCGTTCCACATAAGACAGAAGTGCTGAGAGAAGATATATTGCCCAAGACCTTTAGACCTAAGTAATCAGGAAACTGCTCGGATATAACTTTATTTGTCCACGAAGAATACAAAAGCGTCTAATAAAAATGGAAAGGTTATGGCCGTGCTCTTTTCATACCCTCTTGTACGACCCAGAAAACACTTCTGCAGTGGAAATGGAGCTTTTGAACAGCATCCAAAATTTCGAGAAAAATCCTGGCGAAGATATTTATGTCCCTGGAGACACGTACAGGAACAATTCAATTTTGCTAATTGCCTTGCAAAAATTAGCACCTTTGGGATAAAGCCGCTTTGTCTGCAAATAAAATGCTCTCCTCAGGGATGAACACCTTGCGGCTACAAATTTCGAACACGTACAAGCACATTTAAACTTTACTGGGATACCATCATCGCTTTTGGGGCGTATCTGATTCTTTTTCTGTGTGAAAACGATTTACGACCTAATTTATTGTTCATCTGGATTTTTACCGTTTATTGCAGTTTTCTTCCAGTTTTGGTTACATTATTTCACCATTTTCTCGCTTGGAGGACGTGATTTTATAGTTTCACCAGATATTTAGTATGATTAATTTTTGCCATCTTCTTTTAAGTAATCTACAGCACTGCATTTAGGTAGGCATAGTTAAAAAAAATAATTAATTACAAATAGAATTACCCCTTCTAACTCAGAAAGCGCACTTCTCAGGCAGGAGCCTAGGATCAGTTCACCTATTCACCAAAATATAGATTATATTGAGGTGAATGAGGCTCCCACACCATCATGCAAAAAACAGAAATAATCAAAACTAGACTACGCACAACATAACAAACAGGAGTGCACAGAGAACAGAGATTGTTTCAGCAAATCTTAAGTAAGGGTTAGGCCGAAAACAGGGCACATATTCACGGCTCTACAAACACGATTTAGTTAGACCAAAAGTGAACGACATGTAATAAAGGCAGTCTCCTAAAGCTATTCTGGGTATGTCTATAAGAAACCTTACCTGCAAGGGCACGAGAATCTATGTTCGAGTTCAAAAGATGGTGAATAAAGACCAGGTCAGCAACCCTGCGTCGTACCTCTAAAGAGTGTATATTAAGCAATCGGAGGCGATCCTCATATGGAGGAAGCCTTAATGGATCATACCACGGGAGGTCTCTTAGTGCGAACCTAACAAAGCTCCGCTGTACCGACTCGATGCATCAAGAATGAACAGCATATCAAGCTGACCAAACCTGAGATGCATACTCGAGAATTGGTCTAACCAAAGAAAAATATAAGTGAATTAAGGTCTGTCGATAAGAAACTCCCTAGACCACCACTTTACATAACCCAGAACTGAATTACTCCTAGACATAATATAGTTTACGTGCAGAATCAAATCGAGCTATAATCAAAGACGAGCTGACTGAGGATTCTAGAGAATGACATAACTTTACATTTATCCAGGTTAAGTTTCGGGCCAAACCTTGAAGGTATTTAAATCAACCTGAATGCAGAAAGAATCATAACTGTGGTAGATCGACGAAAACTAATCTGCTCGAATTTACGTCCCAAATAATCTCTTCCTTTCAACAGGGTCTCCAGATCGACTGTGTCCACACCGACTTCAGCAAGGCATTTGATAAACTTCCTTACTCTGTGATTATGCTCAAACTAAGAAAGTTTGGTTTCCCACCTTTGATGCTTGAAAGATAGGACATACATACTTAAAAGATAGGACATATCGGGTATCTTTTCGTAACACTTTATCTATAGTCGCTAGGGCTTCTTCTGGTGTTCCTCAGGGAAGCCATCTTGGTCCGCTGCTGTTTGTCCTTGCCATTGACGACATTGTCCCCCTGATTAAATACTCCAAAGTCTTAATCTGATCACATCAATTATTTGGTATAAGATGACGTCAAGAAAATAGGAGTCTTTGGCAACAAGACAATTTAAGGGAAGTAGTCGTCTTCATCAGCGTTGAATACCCACTGAACGTTGGGTAAATTAATTTCACCAAGAAGGATGATTTCTTCCTCCGGGTTCGTCATGTTATTAATAAAATCTAAGCTAACAATTAAAATTTCGAAAAGACTTTGACCGTCTGAGTCAACACAGTTTGTCAAGTTGGAAGGAATATAACAACAGGGCAGGAAAATGTTCATCCATACCAGAGAGATCTTACTAGCTAAGAGTTCGATTGCGAGTGTATCGGAAAAAGTAGGTATATCAACCAAACTGCAATCAAATTGCGATTTGCAAGTAACCAACACACCGCCAACACGAGCCATGGAGTCAGAGTATCTATCCCTATGAAATATTTGATAGGACTCGTCAAGAATTTCTGCGTCAGTGAAAGCGTGATAAAGAAAATTATTATTAAAAAGACGACACATCGATGTAATAGGCTCATGCATACCATAATTAGTGCGGTGGTGGGGAATATGCAGAAATCCTCGGTTCCTTAAGGGGCTAGTAGGAATCGATAAATATAGTGCTCCCAGCAGTTCGGGGGAATCAACCGCGCCCCGCAAGCAATCGAAGGCAAAAACAATTCTGGAGTTGTCGCATCTACTTTCAAGGGACTCAAATGAAATAAGCTTTAATCAGTTAGCGTATAGAAAGGCCGCGAAGGGCAAAACTAACGAATCTACGCTGTACAGCCTCAATATGATTAATATGAGTCGCATAAAAAGAAGATCATTCATTCATTCCAAAACAGGTCTCACGAACGTTAAATACAGCAGTTTATTTATATATGGGTCATCAAACTCCTTAGACCATCGCTTGACGAAGCCCAGAGCAGAATCAAAGCTAATTCTGCTGATATGTTGATATGTTTTCATTTGACAAAAGGTCATATTTAGCACGACCCATAAATATTTGGTCTTGTCAAGTCTGTTCAGAGAGCCACCGACTAAGGTGTAGTTAAAGTGCACTGGATTCCTTGATCGAGGGAACGACATAGTAGTGCACTTGCTAATATTTAGGGGAAGGAAGTTTGTAGAACACCAATTATGAAAGGCGTCTAAGTCAGAGTTTAATAGTGCACAGTCATTGGCACTTGAAATAACGCGAAAAATTTTGGCGTCATCAGCGTAACATACATTTCTGGAATTAGGGAGAATTAAGGATACATCATTAATGTAAATGATGAAAAGCAATGGTCCTGGATGGCTTCCCTGAGGAACACCGGAGGTGACATAAATATCGTTCGAAAGTAAACTTCGAAATAGAACACGTTGCGTGCGATCAGACAGATAGGAACGAATCCGATTAACAAAAATTGATGGAAACCCCAGAAAAGACAACTTACGAGCAAGAACACTGTGGTTAATTCGGTCAAAATCCTTGCTAAAATCAGTATAAATGCAGTCGACCTGCTTGCCAGCTTCAATGGCAGAAATACAGCAATTAGAGAATTCCAGCAAGTTAGTCGTAGTAGATCTACCTTTCATGAAGCTATACTGAAAGGAACCCAGAAAAGGTTTGCGGTGAAAGTTAAGTTATGGAGACGGAGTTGGATCAATACGTTGAGCGACAAGAACAACATGCCATGGGTCCCGGGTTCGAGACCAAATGACCCCGTGAGCTTTTATTAAGAAATTAAAAAAAAAAGTGCATTGCACGCCAGAGCCTGAAACATTTTACCAATACAACATAAATTAGCAATGGGGCGGTAGTTTGATATGACCTTTTTACTTCCTTTCTTATGTAGGGGAATGATGACATATGCTGTCAAAGAGTTCGGAAAAACACCACAACAAATAGATAAGTTAAATAAGTGACAAAGTATAGAAACCAGGGACCAGAAACTATCATCCAAACCAGAAATATGCTTTAGTACAGCATCTTCGTCCAACGCTAGGTCTTTGATTTCAAGAGTAGTCGGAGATCATCAAAAATTTTGGATTTTTTAATTATGTCCTTTCTGAGATAATTCAGATTGAAAATCCGCGATTTTCGAAAAAACGCAATATTTGAAGACTCATTTAAACAAAAGAATATAACTGTAAGGCCTGTAAGTAATATATTATAAAGATATTATCCAGAAAAAAAATTGAAGGTATTGAATTTAGTTCTTTCTTGAACATTTTTAATTTTAAAAGAGCAGGTTTGAAAACTTCAATATTTACCGATTTGTTTTTCGTATTTACGGTTAAGTTGGCCTAAATATATACTAAATAGGAAATATTGTATATTTTATGCTCTTTAACATGGTTTTTGTTTGAACTGAATATCTTTAAAAAGCAAGAAGTTACAGCGTTTAACACGAATCTCTGTAAAATGCAAAATAGGCTGAGGCACCAATACATAATGGCGGCCCCAAAAAAACTAAACATCTAAAAAATTTATGAATACCTTTTTTCAACTCTCAGAGTATAGTACAAACTTAGGTAAAAAAATGATGATGATGTCAGCGACCATCATTGGTCGATTTGATATGGATTGACCCTGGCTCATATGTAAATTTTTTTTCTCACTCATCAACTCTCAGTTGATGAAATATTTAGATAATAACCATCTTACTAACGATCGCCACTATGGCACTGGCCAATCAAAGGGAGACGGCTCTAGTGGAATGTTGGAATCATTACCTTGATGACTTTGGAAAGTCGTTATTGAAATTAAAAACTTTCAATATAGTCTGACTTTGCTTTCCACCAATCCTTAGTTATTTAGTCTACACCCTTACCCTTTTTAAATTTATGGAAAACTGTTGTCAGGCAATGGAAACCGTATCATAACAGGCGGAATTATATCTTAACCATACGAAATATAAAATTGACGATATATCTCAGGGTTCAGCTTTTTCGCCCACTTTTTTTTATTTTAAATCTTTCAGTTATCACTTTTCACCCTACTCAAAGTTACTCAAAAACGCTTATTGGAATCATTAAACAGTGACATTTCTACGATCCTCGCATGGGACAGAGAAAATTGCGTTATATTAAGGGCATCCAAAATGGTTGTTTTTACAAAGATCTAATACAAAATTCACTGCCTCAGCGTAGATTTGAATGTAGGCTAGACATACCGCACTCTTCCGATAAGATAAAGTTCGAAGAAGGTCTAAACCATATTGACTTAACAGATTCCATAATCTCTGCAAGCATTGACATTTTTGCGTATCGACGGAACATTGGATTGCTCTCGTTCTTCTATCGCTAAGCAGAATAATTCGACTGTGTGACAGTTTACTGTAATTTTTTTCCATTTTTATGACCCCGAAACTTAACTGATTACCTTTATACTTAATTTATCTCCTGCCAAAGTCGCGCTATACATCATAGGGCATCCGCTGAGTTTGGTATTATTATAAAAGAAATGTCAAAAAAAATATTTCTGGTAATTCGCAAAAACAATGCACCTCTTTAAAACGTGGTCCTGACGGAAGGACAAGAATGGAAAACTTGTGTTGGAATAAAAGTGACTAAACTCGAATGTTTTATTGTCGCTCTAAAGTATATAGTGGATGTCAAAAAGTGAAGTCAAAAGGTACAGTCAATAGCAAAATTTATACTTTCGATACAATCTGAACAGGAAAAACGTATGGAGCGTCGCCAAATGAAGACAGCGAAGAAGAATAACTTTTAAACTTACGCTTTAACCTGGAATGACTGAGTGATTTATAGAATTTCGCTAAGTTTCTTTTTAAACGTTTCGTTATATTATTAAATTATTCCAATACATATGCAAGCAAATGAAGAAACAACAATAATCCTTCTAAACTTCCAAATTTAGCATTTTCATTCCATTAAGCCAACGTGCTCGAAAGCTGCTCAAGCGCTTAAAATCGCGCCAAAAACGTTATTTTCCAACTTTTCCCCTTTATTCCTTAATTGAATTGAAAAATTTTTAGTCATTTTAATTTAGTTGAACTATTTTGTGCTAATTACATGCAAACTATTTAGGGCCCTCGACATTTGTCTAAAGTGGAGCTTAATAGTCCTAAGTACCACGGAGATGCTATGAAATTTACAGTGCACAAGACTTTTCGACAAAATCACAGCAACCATGCGAATAGCAAATTAGAGGCATTTAAAGTGAACTTAACAGAAATGTTCACTAATGCAAGAAATAGTTACGAATGCATTTTGTCTAGTGTGTTTCGTTAGGTGTGTTGTTGGGGTGGGAAGTGGAGGGGGGGGGGGGGGGGGGGTTCATATATTTTTACTCCTTTTTGTCTCATCTACAAGACTTATAATCGCTTCTTTCTGTACCGCTACGCCATTCTTTGAAGACGAAACCCTACCAAAGTAGTCCACTTCAAATTATGGAACGACTCATGATGGCGCAGCACCGTAGACCGTACTATCATATTCAATTAGAACACAATTTCGGAAGCTGTGTGTAACTGGAGCCAAATGAGGACGTGCATCCCCCCGTAGTTTGCACTTGCACTTTGGGGTTGTTTCCATCATCTCCCGGTGATGCAGCGGTGGCATAGTTAAATTGCACACATTTACACTATGCAAGAGTAATTTTGTGGTTCTTTTTAGCTGCACGAGTAGCTAGGTACGTACAACGAGGTAATTTGAAGTTTTATACGTACTCGTACTCAGTTTGGTGCAGATAATTACGAGAGCTTTATCTCTTCATTGTCTAATTAGGAAAATTGTGAAAATTTGCAAGGGCGTTTGCAACGTACAGGGTAGGGTGTACAATCAGTTTGTGAAGTAGAAGGAGGCAGATGGAACAATATTAGTGAAAAAGGTCAGATAGATGCAAACTATACTTGTGCAACGGTATGCACATATTTGATGATTGCAAAATACACAGGATTGGTTGCTACAACGACATGATGACGAGATAACTGAAGCTTGTCAGGTACACTGTATTAAGAATGGATTCGATACGAGAACAAAGCATTTATGTGGAGCACATTGTTGTGAATACATTCTGTTGCAACTAATGCTTCCGCTTTCGTGCAAAATTTACTCTTGTTCTTGTTAATGAATTCTTCTTGTTCTGATTTTTATTGTCATTACAAAAATGTGCTCTCAGGCAATCGTTAAGGTAGGGAACAATCCCGAAGAATGTAATCCATCAAGATGATTGTAGCATGTTGTCATTCATTTATGTTTTATTATTTCTGTTATGACTGGATTTATACTGATTGTTGCTATTGTTTACCTCAAGGTTCAAAAACCTTCCTGAGATGGTATTACAGGTTACCAATATGACGATTGTATTTGTTTTTAAGGACTTTTTTTTAATGTTCGGTAGAGCAATATGAAGGGTCCAATGTTGGCTTAAAGTTTGCATGCCATTTCCTAGCCTTGGGATACCTTCGAAATTCTAACCAGGCACAATATTCATTTGTCAAGCATTGGTTTTTAATACTAAGCTATACTTCAAATTCTATTTACCAAAATGTGGGTTCTACGCACAAAAGTAAGATTTGGCCCAAGTCTGAACAATGAGCTAAACACCACAGGTTGGAAAATAGGAGATTGACTGAAAGCCAGACCTTATAAGCCAAGGCTTGGTAAACTTGAGCCACTTGATTTGAACGTAAAGTTTTCTTACACTTTTAGTCTAAACTTGGGTAAAATCAAAGCGATCAAAGTTTGGCGAAACAAAGTCAAACAGAGTTGTGCCATCAAAAATTTTTTTTATGATGTAGTCAAAGCCCAGGGGACAACCCTATTAGCATGCCGTCAACCGGAAAGGAATTAGGGTATGGGAATGATGGAACTTGAATGTCTTGTTTTTGCATTTCTGCGAGCTAAACAAAAGCACAAAGACAGAGTGGATTTTTAAGTTAAAATTAAAACATCACGGGGAGACCGAGACTCAAACACTGATACCATCGCGTGGCGATCGTGCCACTCAACCAATTCATCCAAATTCGGCTCCAAAGATGGTGAACTTGCTCCGCGCCATGCCCTAGTTTGCTAAGTGAGGTGATTTCTAAAAGGGAGGAGGATCAGTTATTCACATTAAATTTCCTGATTTGACAGGCAAGGCCTTTTCCTATTATGATTTTTAGCACCTCTTCTTAAGTCATCAGTGGATAAAGTAAGAACGTGTTAGCCTTCCATCCTGACGATCCGAATTTCAAACCCCGCTAAAAGAGACTCATGATTGTTTCTTTCTAACAAATGATTACACTAAGAGGCCTTTGGGTATTACAGAGTATGTCGGTGGTACAAAATCCACCTTAAATTGTAGGTTTACTTGCAATCGTTGTCATCCAATGTGATAAGTGTATTCGGCTAGTTAGAATTCAACTTTGAAGTTGATTTACAAAGTCACAAGTCGGAATTTTTTTCATTTTATTTATAAATTGGCTAAAGTTGCTGACTTCCATTCAGATTTGTAGTCCTTCAACTCAGATTTCTTCTCTTCTCCTTAATTACCCGTTATTAACGAAATTCATCGAAATTTTAGACAAGGCTGTCTCCGTAATTTTCAACCTGCTTAACTCTATCGCCATAGATACTTTCTGATTGCTGCCGAGTTTTTTTCCCATCCTTATCTTTTACTGTATCTTCTAATAGTAGCCGAGAGACGTCTTTACCACTGATTACTCCTCCGTTCTCGGAGGGGTTTACTTTCAGTCAAGAAGAAACAATCTTGTTAGGCGCACTCCTGTAGCGTCTGAATGACTGATGCCTGGGCAAAATTCAACCATTTTGCTCTATATCTTGCGATTGGGGTACTTAAAGTACTGCAGTGTTTTCCTCATTCCCACCATCTCGCGGTGTTCCTTGTAAAGGTAGCTTAAGTTATCACTCCTGTCTCCTTGTAGGCCTTCAATTTGAGGCATGATGGCAATGGCTGGTATTTGAGTAAACTCCAAACTGCGTGATTTTAAGGTTCTTGACGTGATCACGGATTTTGATCGCTGCATGTTTTACATATTTACATTATCTTCCGGCGTATCTTCTTATCTTTTCTCTTCTTCTTATCACAAATGCACCTGGGGCTAAAGGTCCTTAGAGTGACCTTGCTGAGCAAAATCTCTTTCAAGTTCATATGACTGTCATTGTAATCGCTTGTAAGAAAATTACTCCTGCATGTGTTCGCGTTGGTTGGGATTTTATTCAAACATGCAATTAGGTCGTGGTCTTTCCGCTTTTTTTTCCTATTTGCAAACTTGTTGCTTCGGATAGTGCAAGCCTCTCTTCTCACTCAAAAATTCACTATCCTTCTTTTACGCCAAAGTAACTAGGCTGTGATCTAAGACTATAAATTTTTTCCTCCTTGAGCGCATCTAATCTCGACGTTATCTGTCTTACTTAGACTCGGCTTTGTGGTAGAACCTACGACTCTGAACTCATGGCTTCTACTTTGAGATTTTTCTTTAATATCGTTACCTCTTTAAGTAATGTACCCTGGTCGGTGGTGGGTTTCTTTGTGTTTTCAGAAACTATATCCCTTCTTCTGTACATATTGCCATTCTAAAGCTTGCATACCTCTTTTAAAGTTTCCCTATAAGCGGTTGATTGTTCTTACTGTTGTCAGTTCATCTGTGTCTCTTTCTCTATCTGACCATAATGTAATTTTTGGACATTTTAACATTCTTTCTCTTTTTTAAGAGTAATATTCGACTTCTTAGACGATTATGCCTTCTTTTCTCTCTTGTTTGCTCTCCTCAGTAGCAGTTTTGTATATTCTTGATTCCGTCGCCTGCTCTTGCTTGATGTAATTCTGTGGTGCTTCGAACGACTTGGGTGGGTCGTGGATCTTGCATTTTCACAAAACCCTGATGGTATGCTAGTAGGAACATATTTTACCCCATTGGGCCTTGAATTCTGTCGCCACCCTTTATTTTGGTTTTCCTGCCATTTGTTCTTTTTAGGATGGGTACTGCAACTACAACTTCAAAAAAGACCGACTAACTTCTACTTTACGACTGGAATAGAGCTCTTATTAAGCGCGACATTGATCGGGCTGTTTATTGTTTCTACAATTTTATCCAGATTGTTTGTTTTTTAAATTTCAATAGGTATTCTGTTATAAATTGTCTCACTACTTCTAGCTTTGATAGTCTAAAGTCTAAACTATTTTTAAAACAATGCCTTTAAAGGGTTCTACTTGGAGTGTCCTGCAGTGATCTTTGCCATCAGTTCTTCTTATAGTGATTTCCTACGTATTATCAGATCTCTCTCTGGTTTCTTTAACCCCTTGTGGGGCATAGGGCATTAGATATGAGCTAAACCCATGCAATTTTGGAGGCTGGTGAATTAAAAGGGTAAATGTGATGACTATGGTGCGCGGTCGCGACGTTTGGAAACGTTCGATCGGTATAGCTTTTAAATGAGTTAAGATACGACGCTCGTTTTGGTCTTATTGAAATCTATAAATAAATTGTTATACAAACTTTTATTTCATGAAGTGGTGTTGAGTTGAAATTAAAACTAAACCAATTTCAACATTATGTCTACTGCAACGTGCAAAAGGTTAGCCATGAAAACGGAAGTAGTGAGCATTGTAATGCGCATGTCTCAGGCAGCCAGAAAATGTCATAGTCAGGAAGACAAGGATGACTTGGCCCTGTGATGGACAGAACTCGTCCGCCCTCTCTGGAGCATATGGACTTCGTGTTTGATGATACGTCTTTTGCTATATATTTTACAAGCTTTTCGGGTAGTCACCTTCTTTCCTCCTGAATTGTGGGAAGATTGTGTGATAATACCCCTACACAAAAGTAGCGATAAGCGATATATGCCTAATTACAGCTCAATTTCAAACCTGTTGCGAAGATTGCTAAGTCTTTCTCTTCAAACGTGCTTTACTTTTTCAGTAAGCTTTTCATGGAGTTATTGCAGAATTGCTTTATTATTGCTATATACAGGTACTGCTTCCAACTTGCTTTTTTAATCACTCCATTGTTTCAGCCAGGCGTGTTAATTGAGTAGTATTAACTTGTTTCGGATAATATAGAAGATTCGTTGATCCAAACTTACTTTTATTATTTAGTTATCACTTTCCATGTCACATCCTTCATAACGCGTCCTTATCCGAAGGTATTTTTTTCTTTTCTGACCTGCCCCAAGGCACCGTTTTGAGCTCTTCAATTTTTGTTACTTAAAAAATGATATAGTGAGGCTGCTTCTCTTAAACTCTATGTTATGCGAACCATCTGCTGCTTCTTGAGATACTGTTCCTAATGAATAGGTTACATTTCGAAACTGGTGTTGTATGAATGAATCCGTTTTTTTGTGTAGTTTCCCATTTCGGAGTCTTCCCGTCTAGATTCAGAACATTCCTCCCGGCAGTTCAGTATGACGCCCCTAATGTCATTTTCTTTCCAATGTCTCCAGTGTTTTGTTGTGGCCCATTTCTCAATCAGCCCCTAACCTTGCTTCTTCCTAAGTAAACATACATGGACCTGGAAAGTTCGAAGGAGGTCCTCGCTTAGCAATACTATCTGTCTTCTCGTTTTCTTCAATCCCTGCGTGTGCAAACTAGTGTTACCCTGTTTATTAGCCACACTCATTCTAAAAGAGATGTTAGAAACTTCCTTTTGTTTCAAGCACCCAATCACCGCTTGATTTATAAGTGCCATGAGCACATTTTTGCCCGAGACCTGATTCTCCCTCAAGTGATCCAGTGCAATGAACAGGGCCAACATCTCAGCTTGGCTTGAGATAACGTTAACGGCTCTTCCGTCAATTCTGGATACTTGTGTGAAAAGCGTGATATCTGTCAGACTTCTCTCAGGTAATGATCCATCATTTATTAACGGTATGCGGTATCTTTCAACTTTCTGACTTTGCTTATTCCACCCATCGGAATTTCCAAACTAGGTCAGTATATTATGTTTTATTATACTGAGTATCTTTTTATGTACATTATTTTTTCCTGTTCTGTTCTAGTTTTAAACACGGTCCTTTCGGATCGATGTCATGGCTGCCATCTTTTTGAGGTATAAATCTAATGGCAGCAGCACTACACAAGAGATTTAAGGTAACTTTCGCCCAATTTGTACTTGTGTTTCGAGATAATATAACAACTCTAATACATATAAATATACAAAGGTGTACCACAAGGCAGTCATTCAGGTCCACCTTTGTTTATGCAAAGTCTTATTCTGTGAAAAAATAAAAAGGAAAAACAATTAAAATTATCTAAAATTTGCAGTATTTATAACAAATGAAGTGGTTTAACTTTTTGCTTTACTGCGAGTAGAATCCTACTAAGAGTAAGGTCCATAAGTTATACAGGATTCATCATTCCCATTGTTTAACTTCCTTTTCTTAAATTTGTAAAATCAGGTTTTCTAGAGGCATTCACCACTCCTGCCTTCATTTAAATGTATACGTTAAGCAGGAAGTTATAAATACAGTAAAACCGTAAATAACGACTTTTTCATTGATAAAATATATCTCGAAAATAAAGGTAGAACTTCCATAAGCACATCGTCGATTAGATATCTATAAAACATTTTTTCCGCGAATACTTTCAATAAATTATTTCTCGCTTTGGGATATGAATTATATCGATTCGGTGAAATGGAATGGCGTTGTGGTGCTGCAGAGACTTGTCCTCCTTTCGTGCCAGAGTTCATCCCAAATGGCAGCACATTTCGTATAAATGTTTCAGAGATTTGTTTCCTTCCTGCTGCCGTACCTCAGTGCTTAGAAACGCACATGCATGTACCAGCCTCTCCTCCAGACGATAAAAATAATTCCCGACATTAGCATAAATCTGCTTGGCGGAAGGAACAGCCATCTGGGATTTATGAGAGCAATGGAGGCCTGTTTTGTGCCTGTGCAAACGAATTATCCTGATAATTGGAAATTTATGGCCCTCCTTACTACAATTACTCACCACGTTAGAAAAATTGACTAATCAAGTTGAATCCGCCACCTACACTTGCTTAAGCGATTGATTGGTTCCTCGGCGAGAATACAGCTCCTGGGACTAGACAGCTATAGTGTTATAACACAAATGCAAATTGGGCTGATTTTATTTGTTCTATCACAATGGAATTACGTATCCGCTTGATATATTATTCATGCAAGAAAAAATCATGCATTCGGCGCACCTTATGCCAATGCAAGGTAAGCATCATTTGTCCAACGAGACCGCCCTACCATTCAACCCCGGAACTTTTCTTGCTGGCTGCAATGTTTTGTGAAAGACGATCCAGGTAGGTGGCAACAGAGAATAATAATAAAATCCTGCATGAAGCAGCCAGGAAGCTATCCCGGGGGAGTTTTAACAAGAAATCAAAAAATTGATCTGGGTTTACTTGGTATTTCCAATCGCGTTCATTGCCTTATTATAAATTCGGTCAATTCCTAGTTTGTCAAGGATATTTACCCAAAGAAAAGGTAAACAGAAAGGATGGCAGCAAGGAGCGGTTGGTAACGATTTTCTTTTTGAACGCAAAAAAAAAATTTCTCCAGGGACATCAACGAAAATGATGGCATGAATTAGCATTTTTATGGTTACCCATCTAGGACAGGAAAGTAGGATGGTTCGTCAAAGAAAGGCGAGATGTAAGCCCCTTTTTCAAGTAGCTGACACTTCTATCGCATCAACTCTTTAAGCGAAACTAAGAATGTCTGTGTCTAGGATGAACAGGACCTGCTTAGAGTGAATGATTTACAGGAGACGTTATTCAACTCGTGTATTTTCGTATACCTGAGTGTACGCGTGCCAGGCCTTTGCCCTTTTTCTATACCTGTCCACACCTTTATTAAAGGATTCCCAGATCGGTGATGGCTAACTTTACGGTCCCTTGAATAATTCTTCATTAACTTTTTAATTTCGAGTTGGATTTCCTTGTAAAATCTTCATAATTTTTAAATTAATTTAATTCTTTTGAACAGAAGGGTTGACGTTAGCAACAGTTGAGAACACCTTGAGATTCCTAATAAAACGATTAATTGCTATGATGATACCTTAGGGCACTGAGATTTTTAATGAACCTACTAGTCATTGGTGTCACAATTTTGTTCACAATAGACACAATTTCGACTTCCGCCGCCCGATATCAATTATTCGTTTCTACTCAAAAACGATCAATGCAGACCGTAAAGTTGTACCTATCTTGTAGTCTCAAATTGAGGTTAACCTACAAATCTACTTGCAATATTTGCCCCATAGATAAGGAAGTTTTGGCAGTATCTGGAGAAATTTTTAACTCCAGAACTGGTCAAGTGGTATCTCGTATAATAACTAACACTAATCGAGACTGTCAGGTGTTAACACCTATATTGTGAAAGTAATCTGAATATCGAGGAGTGAATTGCAAATATTTGCTTGAGATTGGGTGTTAAAGTTATGAATAGCCACTGAGAAATTAACAAACAATTTCACGTCTTAATATACTGTTTCGACGCATGCCCATTATCATCTAATTGGCCAAATAGGTTTAACTTCCTCACCCTTTAATATTGTTTAAATTTGGAAGGCTGACTTTCCCCAATCTGCTGATCGACTGGTCTTCCTACTCCTTAAGATACAGGTTATGTCGAGTTTTGTTTCGTGACTCAACTGTGCCACAAGATAGCCAACTCGGCCCACTCGGCCAACTCCGTCTGATCTCGCACTTTTCTGATCTGCGCAGACGATATCAAGATTTCCTCCTATGTTAAGGATAGTGGTGAATCCGCCTTTACTCAATAGGACTTAGACACGGTCTTGGGTTGGTACAAACCAAATGGCTTAATTCACAAGTTCTTTATTACAACTTTCCGGAGAATAACATCCGTCGCGTGCTAGCCGTAACTGACCTTGTGATAAAACCCGATAGGAAACTATATTTTACTTTGCATATTATTTATATCGTATCTAGAAGTAGATTAATCTTAGGAATTGTAAAGCGTTGATCCAGAGAGTTCTCGGAATTACCGAATTGGGCATCTGTACTGCTCTTTGGTTAGGCCTATTCCCGAATATGCATCTGAAGTCTGGTAGCCCTATTATACTGATCATTTCTAGCATACGCTACACTGAAATTTTCTTAGATTTTTGGGCGATCCGCTTAGACTCCTACCTTACGCCGACCGGCTCTTCACCAGCTCTTCAATTTAAATATTGGCTCAAGTAGGTACTTTCCTTTAGCCAGATCCAACGCACCCTCCGAAGACTGCCCTTGTTACATGTTGTTCTTGTTTTTCTTCATGGTGTGGGAGCCTCATTCCACCGTTTTGATGGAATAGATTAATTTTTCTTGGCTTCTACCAAGAAGTGTGCCTTCTATGTTGGAAGGGAAACTCTACTTAGCCATATTTGATAACGCCGTCAGTATCTGGACAAAAAGAAAAAGAACAATTTTAATATGATAATCCCAAAGTCATCGGTGGAATAACCTAGTAGGAAAAATCAGCATTGCTTCTTCAAGAAGGATTAATGGATCACATACGATGCCTCTCATTTAGCTCCGAATGGATCAATCTTGGAGGATATGAAGCATGAAGCAAGAGAATAGGAAAATAACAAATAGATTAAGTATTATGCGCAAAAAATGCGTAATTTATTTGCTGTACGTCGGCGTAGTTCTCATTTTATTAAAGGTTTCCAATAAGTGAGGTGTGCTGCATGCGTTTTTTTAACGAGTTTTTAATACAGTTTAAGAAATAAGTGAAATATTAATATATGAATTTCAGAAATATAAATAAACAATCCATTTACACTATTTCGGAGACCTCCATTTTTGCTATCTTAGGAGGCATAAAAGAGTACTCCTTTTTTGTCAATTTTTGAGCTTAAATGGAGCGCTCCTTTCTAATGACATCCATATGTTAAAAGGAGGCCCATTGGAGCTAAAAACGATCACTCCTATAATCCATCATGAGTGGTCCGCGATTACTTTTAGATTGATCGCCTTTCCTTCTGGGAAGTGATAACGGTGTTGCTTGAGGGTGTACAGACGAGTTCAAAGCTTTCTGGGATATGGTGATCCTCATCTTGCACTCTCATGTGTTAGTTACACCTTCAAGTGGTGGCAACCGGGCGTAGAACGTAGCCAAGAAACTAATACGGAAGAAGAACACCCATTGAAAAATCCCTCTAACTCCAAGGTTGTAATAGGGCATGCCGAGTGAGGGTGCAGTAATTTCATTATCTGCAGTAACTAAGGGCCGCGAGTGGTGTCTTTTGTTGAATGGGGGGGGATCTCCGCACACCTAGTCCAATTATTACGGCTCCAAAACGTGGAAACATACACGGGGAAATTGAAGATAATTCTAGGAAATTCGAGCACTTCTGTAGGAGTTAAGGTATAAGGGATGGCAGGCCCTAAACTTCAGAAGGTTCTGCGGCAGCTAAAAGTATAGTAGTAGTCCTGGAAGAAGGTCTCATTGGCAAAAATATTAATATCAGTTCCTCGGATGCGGCGATGGCAGAAATGGCAGACTCTAACGACTTGGCTAACTTCACAGTGCACGCACCAGTAGAAAATGCAGACGTACACTCCGAAGCTTTTGTAATTGCCTTCATTAAGATCCAGTTTTAACCTTTCAATGACCTTGGCCAGGGGTATGGTAAAGGGTATGATTATCGCATGGACCAAGAAGAAACACTGGAGACGGTGGAACAACATGAATTTCTGCAAAAAGGCGAAGACTCAGCATCGATCTTGAGAATGAAGGATAGGGGTGATGGTAGGTAACTTAGGTGGTTGGGAGGAGGGGCGGGGGGATAGTCCCGCTTCTATGTGACCTATTTCGGTAAATCCCCGGAGAAGTGTTTTTCGTGAATAAGAATTTCACACTACCGGAGAGCATTGGCTGTCTGGTGTCTTATGAAATATTTTCACCTCTTCCGCTAAAAAAAACCAAAATAAAAAGAAAAGTGATAACGTGTTGGCCTTCCATCCCAGAGGTCCCAGGTACGAGCAGTACCCATGATTGTTTTCTGCTGACTACTATTAACTGACTGATTATAATTATAAGACCATGGGGCTTGCAGAGTAATAGTTTTATAAACCTAAAACTGCAGTCGTTGTCTTAAATCGGGAGAAGTTCTCCTCCCGCCCTATACCCTACGAAGGGGACGGGGACTACAGCGAGAGGGAATGCCAAATCTCAGATACTCTATTATTTTAGTACAGGAGTGAATTGATGATGTACGCCTGTTTTGAAAGTTTTCGGCCCATACGACGAGAAAAAGTAGAAGTTAGTAAACTGTTCCATATTTCTGATGTACCGCTAGGGAAAGATTCCCGAAATTTTACATTACGTCTGAATTTGTCTTCGACAGTATAAGAGTTGAAGCAACTTTATGCTTTTGTATTGTGCTAGCAATTTAAAAAACAATGGCCGCAAAAATATGAACAGAAGAGTGAGACATCTCGTCAATGCTCGAGAAAATGAATGCTCTTAGAGATTGTGAAATCGTTAATAAGTTTAATAGCCTTCCTTTGAACCTTGTCTAGCGCGGACTTCTGCTCCTAACGAAAATCAAAGAAATGTTTTTTTTTATACGATGTGGCCAAATCCTAGGGGACAACCCTTTGATGCGTTAGCATGGTTTTGGGCGGAAAGGAATTAGGGTAGGGGAAGTGAGCAAATTTGAGTCTTGTTTTTGCATTGCTGCGAGCTAGACAACAGCCCAGAGACGGAGTGGATTATTTTAATTGCTTAATAAAACCTCACGGGGAGATCTGGTCTCGAACCTGGGACCCATGGTATGGTGGTCGTGCGGCTCAACGACTCAGTCAGACAGTGTTTAACGAGAAGCCAAAATCAAAAGTAGAATTGTTTACAGAATCAAAAGGGTGCCGAAATGCTGTCGTCGGCGAAACTGTGAACAGAATTGTTAGTGAGAGACAAAAGGACATTAATAAAAAAAGGAAGAAATGAGGTCGAATGAAGACCAGACGCATTCCCTCAATATAAAAAATATTGTTAGCAATAAATATTATTAAAATGTTATTGTAAATTGCTTTTAATTTCTAACTTTCTTTCTATTTGCTTGACGATCCTTAACTAATTGTATAAATAAATTGAAGTGGAGGTTAAATTTATAAAATCTCCTCTCGTAATTGTTTTTTTTTAAACTGTCTATGCAGGAGTTGCCGGGTTTACAAGAGAATTGTAATTGTATTGTTTTAAAATTTGACAAGCATAGCCATTAGCCAATCTTAAATGTTCCAGACTGGGTTCTATAGTACTGAGCCAAGTTTCCGCCAAACTTTGAATACCAATATTGTAAAAGTATCTTGAAATTTGCCCTTAATACGATTCATACTTGAAATCGTAAACGATTTTATACGAAAGGCGGTAAGAGCGGACATTATTCTGATTAGAGCATTACACTAAGTAGCCTAGAAATACTTGGCGTAACTAAGCATATAAGTTGTTGGGGTTTTAGAATTTTTTTTTTAATATTTTGCTTATTCCAAATCAGATTTAGTACCAGACTTGGCTTAATACCGTGTTCAATATTGGGATAAGCGTTATCCTGGTCATAGTTCTAGGTTGCAAACCAAGCTTAAGCCGGAGTTAATCATTGGTCCAAGTTTGCACAAACCTTGAACTCGCCATAAGTTTCTACATAGAAAACTACGCTAAAAGGAAACTGAAAATTGAAGATTAATATTTGGTAGTTTGGAATCTATTTTAGGTCGTAGGGTCACTTGAAATACTTTTCGGTGAATCAATTAAAATTATTTTACATCAACTTGTTCCACAAGAGGATGTTATTATTATTAACAGGCAGGGATGTGTAGCCAATTGTTACTTTAGGTCACCTTGAACCTTTACTGATATTTGTGGCATATCGAATTTGAGGTCCTTAATAAATTCCCTTTTCTTGGCATAGGCATGGCAGTGTTGAGTAAGAAAGCCTGTTATAATTCGTGACAATTGAGTGGTTTTTTTTTGTTCTCTGTTTCGAGCTGTTAATACACTTCATCGATTGTATCCCAAAATCTAGTATAGGTCGGGATCTTTCCTTTGGAATAATCATATAATGATTCGGTTCCGACGAAAAGAGGTCTTTACTTGGTAACCAGGCTACTGTTATCTTGTCTTTTTGTACCAGTACCTAAAGTACATTAATTTTTAGACCAGCTTAGATTGTCTTTATTGCTTTGAGTGCTGCCTGATTGTCGGACATTATATGTATATCTTTAAGTATACCTACCGCGAATAATTTAATTGAATTTCTCTTTTGCGCAGGGTCGAATGGCATGAATCTCTCCTTAAAAGATAGTTGGTGCTGTACTAAGCGCTTATTGTAGTTTAATTTTTGTCACCTATACTTATACGTCAGCTTTTCTATATTTTTTAGAACCATCCGTATACCGTATAAGGAATTCTCTTTCAAAGTAGTAATAAGTGGTATTTCCCTCGGTCTCTAATGATTAGCTTGGTAGAGCGAAGTTACTGCATTACGTCCATAATCGAGCTTATGCTCTGCTTTCATTATCAACTCAATTGCCTACTTGTAGGAGGGCTGCGCTATGAATTCTAACCGCATCGAGAAATGCCTGCTTCCTTATACTCGTATGTAGGGGATGACGATTTTGGTGGGTGAACATGGATTGCATGGCAAGTCTCTGCAGACGTACTAGTTTTGCCCTTCCCCCATTTGGGCTTAAAGAAAAAGGAAATTGTTACAGAAACTTTAAGTTAATCAATTTTTAGGATTAAATGAAAACTCTACACCCACACCTACATTGAATTCATAGACGATTTTGTGCAGAAACTAAATCACTCAATTTTAATTTTGCGAAAGAAAGAATTCACCGACGAAAGTTTTTCTCATTTAATCTTGGCAGTGGGCAAGTCTATTGCAAACCTTCTATAAAGCCGCCCATTAATCCAGAGGCTAATCCGAATCATCCCCCTCCACAGAAATGTTTTTTTTCAGTTGCCTACACACATACACACTAGTCCAGAACAACTTTATATCCTGCCCTTTGCCTTTGTTCTTGTTTTCAATTTTCCCAGAAAACGAAACACTTTAACGTTTTCATCATTGCAGGATATAACGAGCTGAGAAAACTTGTGGCGAAAGGACGAATTGAAAAAGGAATTCCTGGGAATCACCAAGTGAGAAATGATTCTATACCCGCATCTATGCCGCTATATCCTTGAGACTATTTGCATAATATCTTGTTACAATAATATAATCCGTTTTCCCCTTTTTCAGTTTTATTTCCACTCACTGCTATAGCTTCATTTTTCTTGGCGTTTTCCAATAGCAAGGATTTGCCAGGACTCCGTTTTCCTGTTCATATCACGACCACATCTAGCTGTTGAAAAATCCGGGATAAAAGGACTTGCGGTGGTATTCGTATGCTTTCCTATAGTCTCGACGTGCCTAATAGGGGGATGAGTTAGGAAAGATAAAAAGAAATTACATTCTCTGTGAACGCCTTTTGTTTGGAGAAGACTAAATCTTATTAGGGCGATATTAAATGCAAAAGCGGAGGATACTTTGTTTGTTATGCAACAAGATATTGTCATATAACGTGCTGGAGACAATGTGCAAACGGCAACAGGCTGAATAAATCAGAAATTTCTGCCGACAAAATTCAGGCATCTCTGATATCAGCAATATATTTACTTCACTAATGGTTTAATTCAAGGAAGAAAAGGAGGAGGAGTAATTAAGGCAGGAATCTAGGTTAAGTGCGAAGTAAATATATCTTGTGGATAAATCTTCTTTTATCGTTGGGTAATAAATTAAATTAATTAAATTAACGTGTTAGACAAAATGGAGCTCTTTAACACGTATCTGAAGTGTAGAGCTTATTTTGATATTTTTAGGAGCATATGTACATACACGTGCACATTTCCCACAAATCTTTATAAAAAAAAGTCCTTTGAAGCTTAACAATTGTTTCCCGTTGTCATTAAGTAACATTTTGCCCCTCTCAAGGTAACCATGTTACCTTGCCAAAATTTGTATTTGTTCAAGGTTTTTATGGCAATATAGTTTTAGTCCCTTAACCTCATAATTTTTAAGTATATATTAAATTCGAAATACCAAAATGTCATATATGTAGTTTGACTATAGAATTTATGCTCACCACTGAAACCAACCAACTCAAAAAATGAGTTTGTTATCATTCCATATTGTTGCTTAGGGTCGCCTATTCAAAAATGTTGTCTTAGTTGAAATTTATAATTGCATCTTAACCTAGAACTATGTAAAGCTAAATTATCGGCTATGATAATAATCATATTCCAGTTTAGGATTTTGATTTATTTTTCAATAAAAATAATGATCTATGTGTTAGGGTTAACAGTAAAACATATTTAAGTTTATTATCAGAAAATTGAAAGTCAGACCCACCTGTAATAACTAATGTTATAGCAAACTATACTAACCTATAGTAGGCAGGACCAATTATAAAAGGATATTTTCTGGGCAAGCGTAGAGAGGGGGGGGGCAGATTAACACAATAACGTTTAATTCATTCCTGATTTCTCAGCCATTTCTGTCATGACCTTCAGGACTGAGGAAGGGTGGTCTTTTAATATGTTATTAACATTGTACGAAATTATCGTCTGTATTACCATTCCACATCCCTTGTTATTGCCAGGGAAGTAGGTTTGTAAACTGTTGTTAAATCCTTTATTATTTAACCCTAGATAACTTAACTCAAATTAGTGTTATTCTGAAACTAATCATTCGACTCATAGGCTACGCATTAAAAACATACATATTTTTATATTTCTCTTATTTATTTCAAACTAATTACCATAGTTTAAAAGGATTAATATAATATTTTAATTAAGAAATAAAAAACTGGTAAAAATTTGCGTTTGCAATCTACGGAGATGTTTAAAGTGTGCTCTTCACGAAAACCTTGGTACATTAGTTAATATGTATTATGTCGTTCTGCGTTTTTTATATGAACAGAAAGAAGACAATTACAGAACTTTTCGAAAAGTAACAAGTGTTCGTCCAAACTGATAGAATGCTGTCGGGGAAGTTCATTTCTTCCTTCTCTGTTAGTATCTTGAAGTCACTTTACTCTGGGTGCCAGGTCACAGGGGCATTCCATTCCCCTGTGGAAACTATTCACATTTCCATGGGAGCAGCGAGGGTTGCCTTTCTATCGTATCACTTATCCATGGCTAACTACAGCTGGAGCAACTTATCCAGGTGTGCCATTTCAAGGGCGATCTGGGCGTCCTTCAACAAGAGTAGAAGCCGTGAACTCATTCACAAATCCTGCAGAGACGTTGCTAGCTATACGCAATCACCGATCTCCTAAGCTATCGCACACAGACATACACTTACTACCTAGTCACGAGATGTGGTAACAAAACGCCACTTCATCCAACCAACCAACCAACAAAAAAAACCTTAGGGTGCTTCATTTTACTAGTTATGAAGTTACTGTGAGTGAGGTGATGTGAGCGCTACGGTAATACATATAGAAAGTTCATTAAAAAATTTAGTTACATTGTGTCTTCATTTTAATAGCTTGCTTCTTAATTGGCATTAGAATTGTATGTAGGGACCGTTGTTTTTTTTATTATATTGAGGTCTTTTGTGCCATTACGCTACTTCTTCAAAAGACGCTCAGCCACTCTCAGATATGCTATGAGGTCTTTAACGGTGGAGGAACTAACATCAGCCGGGCTCGGGAATTCCCGACTAAAGATCCTCCTTTCCAGCGAAGGCCGAACAAAAGCACAATATTTGCATGGTTGTTTCAATGTCCTTCACACAGAGCCGACACTCCGTCTTACAGGACAGACCCATCCGGTGTAGATGATAACATCAGCCGGGCACGGGAATTCCCGACTGAAGATCCTCCTTTCCAGCCAAGGCCGAACAAAAGCACAATATTTGCATGGTTGTTTCAATGTCCTTCACACAGAGCCGACACTCCGTCTTACAGGACAGACCCATCCGGTGTAGATGATATTTCAGCTCACAGTGGCCAGATAGGTAGCCTAAGAGTAACCTTAGATTTGCTTTACTTAAGCCAGTGGTATCTTTATAACCAAAGGTCCTAACAAGTGTATTGGCCTGAGTAAGCCCAGTATAACAGCTTCTGACCCTTAGCGCAGCCTTCAATCACAGCTGTTCCCGACGACCAGCTAAGGCCGCAGAAGGGCTCCGGACCTTGGTACCGAGAGGAAGACGTTTCCTTACAAGCTCTTCGGCGGTCTCGTTTCCCTCGAAACCCGAGTGACCATGTATCCAATAAAGCGTGACCCTGTTATGCGCGGCCAGTTGTTGGAGGGTATTGATGCACTCCTTCGCAAGCCTTGAGAAAAAACAACACGAGGATAGAGCCCTTAGGGCTGCTTGGCTATAAGATAAGATATAGTTATATTAGCCCTGATATGTCACAGTGTATATTTAAACAAATCTCTAATTCTCAATTTAACCCCTATTTAAATTTAAAAGCAGAATCTGTGGGCAAATGACCTCGATAACTGTGCTAAATTTCAAGTCGATAGCAAAAGTAGTAACTGAGAAAAACGGCGGTGATATTCAGACAGACAGAAAGATACCGAAGTCACTAGATTGGGCCAACTACCCAATGCAATTAAAACCCTAGTGTTTAGTCCAAAGACACCAGCACTAGTACCATATTCCACTTTTGAGCCATCAGTGAACCATAAAAAGCTATTAGGGTCCAGACGTGGACCACCGCTGTCCCAGCCTTCTCGTTGAGGAAAGAGAGTTCTGAATTTTCTGCCAAAGCACAGTTTCTTGGACATGTGGTCCGATACGGTGCACACATCTTTGCCAAGAATTCGCTGAAGGATGCCCAAATGACCCCTATCACCGGCCGGCATGTTTGATGTAAGTTCCACTCTCATGGCGCTAATTACAACCAATTTCATGATAGAGATGTGCAAGTAGTGAGTTCAATTACCGCCTCCGTTGAAGCCGTTGGACAAGTCCTCATTGCTCCTTTTTTTATTACATTTGAGGATTGCCGTTCACTGTAAAACTTTAGGTTACCAAACCAATTCGGCGTAAGTAAAAATCGGTTTTTTAATCAAATTGTTTAACCAGTAAATCTTCTTCGGGGTGAGACCCCGAAGTCTTTCTCAAGAGACTTCGACAGGCCGGTTAAAGAACGGAAAGCCGCAATTCAAGAGAAGTTCAGGAGGGAAGCGGATTTAATAGTGGATATATCTAAAGCTAGGATGGAAACAAAAATGATGTGAATACAAGCAGGAAAGGAGATTTTTTGCAGATCTACAGAAGGAAAGTGAAATTAATGGCGTTGTTGACTTGCGAAAATTCTCGAATTATTAATTTTCTCGTAATTAGTCATACAAAAGAGTAATACTTTCTGCAAAAAAAGATTAAATATTCAAATTTATAAATTTTTTACATAAATATGAAATATCCGCGTAAACGTTTTTATGTAGGTCCACTCTATAAAACCTATTGTTAAGCTTAATTTTCACTCGAATCTTTTAAGCCGCGTCTTATTATTATCAAATTCATAACCACTCATCACCATCCTGCTGACAGCTCGATAAACTAAGCTAATAACTTATGACTCCGTTTTAGATATAGCCGAACGAGTTTTACCTCAATTCTTGTATTACAGTGGAAGTGATCAAATCTGATTATGTTACAGAGTTAATTTAGATTTATTTATATTTTAATATTTTTTCGGCGTATCATAATAATTAAAAAAAATTACGACCCGTTTACTTAGATAGAAGCAAGTACAGGGTGCGCCATCTTTTACTTTTTTTTTATTTGAAAAAATAACACGCTTTTTATGAAGTGAAATCGAATTTATTTATTGATAATTGAAGGTGGTTTTATGCCATTTATTTATGAAAAATAACATCGATCATGTTACCACCGTGGCTTCGTTTACAGGCCAACATCCGAATATCAAAATTTTCAATGACTTTTTGCAAAATCATCGGTTCAATGGCCGCGATTTCCGTCCGAATATTGCGCTTGAGGTCTTGTATAGTCTGGGGAGCATTGGCATACACTTCCCCTTTCAAAAATCCCGAAAGAAAAAAGTCGAGAGGCGTTAAATCGCATCTTGTGGGCCAATTCACATCTGCATTGCGCGAAATTACGCGGTTCGGAATTTTTCATGTAATAAGGCGATTTTTTGGCGAGATGTGTGAGCCGTTGTTCCGTCTTGCTGAAACCAAAGGTCGTCGACATCGATACGATCCAATTGTGGCCACAAAAATTATGTAATCATGCCACGATAACGTTCCCCGTTGACGGTAATAGCCTTTTCCTCTGCATCTTCAAAAAAGAATGGTCCGACGATGCCACCAGCCCATAAGCCGCACCAAGCAGTTACTTTTCGGGGATGTAGAGGCTGTTTATGAAATTTGTGTGGATTTTCAGCCGCCCAGATTCTGCAATTTTGCTTATTCATACATACATACCCATTGAGGTAAAAATTAGCCTTATCAGAAAAGAGCACTTTGGGCGAAAATCCGTCTCCTGTTTCAAGCATCCAGTTAACATGAGTTTAGATAACAAAAATGCGTGTTGTAAGCGAATCCATGACTATAAATGGCATACCTTTGACAGTTCATATGTGCATATCACATGACTTTTGATTCATATGGCAACACACAAACTCATAGCTAAAAAAAAAAGTTAAAGTTGGCGCACCCAGTATTTATACGTTAAAACCTAAAATAAATCCACGGCTAACAAGACTTCAACTGAAAACGTCTGTATCTTGTAAGAAACGTGAAACTCCAGTAATTTTCCAAGAACTGCTTATGTTGTGGATACTATGGGTATAGCCAATCTATTAACTTCTCCTGCGCCCCCCCCCCCCTACACATCAACAGAAATGCATAAGGAGACCCAATTACCACTGAGTATGCAAATAGAAGAAAACCGCTTCAGACTCACTCGACAAGACCTACTATCTCCTCCCGCATTAGGTACTAGGCACCGTTCTAGAATGCATTGTCCAGTTGGTACCACTTTGAGGTGCACTAAAATAAATCCACGGCTAACAAGACTTCAACTGAAAACGTCTGTATCTTGTAAGAAACGTGAAACTCCAGTAATTTTCCAAGAACTGCTTATGTTGTGGATACTATGGGTATAGCCAATCTATTAACTTCTCCTGCCCCCCCCCCCCTCCCCACATCAACAGAAATGCATAAGGAGACCCAATTACCACTGAGTATGCAAATAGAAGAAAACCGCTTCAGACTCACTCGACAAGACCTACTATCTCCTCCCGCATTAGGTACTAGGCACCGTTCTAGAATGCATTGTCCAGTTGGTACCACTTGAGGTTGATTATATCTAGATGAGGATCGCCGTATCCTAGAAGGCTTTCAGCTCTTCCGTCCAACTTGTAGCAACTAAAACTTTACGCATACAAACACCAGAGTTAGCAGTTATTTTGTGATGAGTAGTC
Source organism: Leptarthrus brevirostris (assembly GCA_964036015.1). Taxonomy (NCBI): domain Eukaryota; kingdom Metazoa; phylum Arthropoda; class Insecta; order Diptera; family Asilidae; genus Leptarthrus; species Leptarthrus brevirostris. The sequence goes on along the minus strand of OZ038372.1, from coordinate 133,843,691 downwards.
CTTTCATTATTAACTGCTGTTATACAACATTATATTTGATCGGCCAATTTGGAGATAAAAATTAAGGTTCTAACATTTTATTAATTTCTGATCCACGAATAATGGATTATTAAACTGAATTCATAGTTTCTTGGTTTCATGAAATCACTTACAATTCAATTTTGTCTGATTAAACTGAGTCGCTATTAATTGGAGTAAGCGTTGGTGGAGTAAGCGTTGGTGGAGTAAGCGATAACGTGTCGGCCTACGAATTCGGAGGTCCCAGGTTGGAATCCCACCAATGGCGACTCATGGTTGTGTTCTGCTGACAACAGATCACGATAAAAAGGCCAAGGGGATTGGAGAGAAAATGTCAGTCGTTTGGAATCCACTTGAAATTGTAAAGATAGAGAGAGAGAGAGAGAGAGAGTAGTAAAAAGTAAATTAAATTCTGTGAATATAGTTATAAGGTATAACAACGAAAATCATTGTAAACTAGACGAACCGGAACCCCAAAAGACTTAACTGAAGGGCAAGAGATTCAAAGCAGGCAACAAAATAATTACTAATTTTACCTGCAGAACTAGTATATGTTTATAAAAGAGTTACAAAAAATTTTGAATTTAATAGACCGATGATGATTGTGTATGAATAACGCTAAGATCGACAAAACAAGTGTTGCAAGGGAGCTTGTATCCACAAGAAATGAAGTCGTCTGCAGTTTCTGCCACCGTATTCTAATGTGATTAATTCAATCGAACAAAATTAAGAAATTAATTGTTTTTTTACATTAATTTCCGTAAATATCCAATAATATTTTCAAAAAGATTTCATTTCCACATTAATTAATTAATTAATTGTTTAATAGCAAGGGTTAAGTAATATCGGACTAGAGTTGATTTTTTCCGGACAAGGGTTCATACTTTACGGACCAAGTTTAAAAGTTTCGGGACGTAGTTTAATTCATTCTGAACACGCTATAAAAAAATACTTGAGAAAAAAAATTCTTAAAATTTTTATTTACTAAATAAAAGAAAAATATCACTTAAGTTAAAAGAAGCAAATATTTTATTCAAATAAAGCCTCGAATGGAACAAATCTGTCGTCAACAGTAAACATTCATGGGTTGCCGCTGATGGCATTTGAACCTAGAACCCTCATGATTGAAAGCCAATACGTTATCTGTTACTCCACAAGCGACTTGAAGTTTATACTACTGTCAAGTGTTAGTGCACATAGCATATTTATCGACTGCCGACATGTCGCTTAAGTAAAATAAGTTATAATAAAAATATCATAAAAAATTTATAATTTTAAAAATAAATTTCAGAAAATTACAAAAAACAAAAACCAAAATCTGAATAATTTTGCCGCAAACTGTAATTAAGCACGTACATATACAGCCTTCGAATTAAGTCACACACAATTACTTAAAAACGATTTTCTTCAGCGAATTTATGTGTAAATTTTTACTCAAAATTTATCAAAAGTCAACACACGCTGCGCCATCGTGTCGAGAAAGATGCAATTATTGTTTCCATCTGGTGTCTGCAGCCAAAATATACTTTGCATCTTTTGTGCAGCCTTTCATGTTGCATCGAATACAAGAACTGAATTGCTGCCAGGTAATTTTGGCGTATGCAATATTTCTACCTTAACCTTGTGGCATCATCAGACTGCTGTTTTGTTGCTGATTTGTACACCTGGACAATTGCAGATGCTGGCGTCGCCTCTAGAAGGCTATTTATCAAGCTCTTGCTGAAGACTTGATAAGACGTGCATTTTCTTACGTTGCTGAAGTAAACACCTGGAGATGTCTTCCTTGTTATTTTAGGTATCCCAGGTTTATTTTGTTCTCGTTCGTTTAATATGGGCGAATTTTTCGGGGATGTGTCATTTTGTTTTTGTTTTAGCATGAGTTTATGTAACCTTATGTAACCTTTGGTTTGATTTATAAGTAACGAGATTATCAGAAAATCGGATTGGCGAACATGATTGCTTTAGAATTTTTAAATGATTTTCAAATTGACAATTAGTTTTAATTGAAGTTCTTACAAAATACTGGGCCTGCACGATACTGTTGGTTGGTTGATGTAAATTGGAGGTATGAGGTCATCAAGCGCTGCGGCCACTAAGGCATATTGTGCTAACCCTATCAACTTCATACATGAAGCCTATTCCTCTTAAGAGGTTCAACAGCTCCCGCATTTGTCAATCACTCAGCTCACAAATAGGCTAAATTTGCCCCTGGTCTCTGCAGGACATTCACATAAAATGTGTAGTGGGGGTTTCATGATCCTGTCAATGGCTCATCCTATTTTTAACAGACTTCCCAAAAACAAAGAGGTTCTAAGTTTGACGTATATTTTTTTTATGTCTGACCGGGCATAACTTCGTAACGCGTCGACCGATTGGGATAGTTCTCTTTCTGTTGGGTAGAGTATGTTCCCTGGGTGATATCGCAAGAAAAAATTTTGGTAGTGTGGTGGTAGGGGTGAGGGTGGAACCTAACTTTGTAACGCGTGGTCCAATTTCGATGGTTCCTTTTCTGTTGTATAGAGTGTGATCCTCCATTGCTAATAGGAGAATAATTTTATGCTATGGGGGTGGTGGGGGAGGGGGTTTTAGTGAAATAGAGGTGGGGTAGGGGTTAAACCTAACTTTTTAACGCGTGGACCGATTTGGATTGGACCGATTTCTTCGTATAGGGTTAAAGATACAAAAAAGGGAAAAATAAAATAGTTATTAAAAAAAGTTGAACCGACTTTACAAAAAGCGCTCAAAAGCATAAAATAATTTTTATTTTTATATCTATTAGGACATTTTGAAGTCGGCACAAAACAAAACAACTACCCAACCAAAATTGAAGTTAATATATAAAATTACCTGAACGTTTTAGCTTACGGGATCATAAGAAATGACGATTAAATATTTTTGTTGTAGTTGTTTGGTTTGTTTGATTTGCACCGACTTCAAAATGGCGTAATAGATATAAAATTAAAAATTATTTTATGCTTTTTATGAAGTCGGTTCAACTTTTTTTTAAAAACTATTTTTTACCAAGTGCTTCCTCAGATGACTGTGGTTATTAACCAAGCCAGCCAGAGTTCTGACATCCAACCTGCTCAGCTGAGGAGCTCCCAGGATCTGCCCATTCTGAAGGTGAGGGCATAAGGCTCTTTGAGTGGGCGTGCCCTTTAATGTCCCAATACAACCTATACTCCTTACGATTTGCTATCAGCCTTTAACCGTGCAACGAGGAATTCCACAGACTGGCTCTGGCCCTATGAAATGTGTATTGGACTCTTGCCAGGCAAGTTCATCTGCCTTTTCGTTCTCAGTTTAGCCCTGATATCCCTGTATCCAAACCAAGGTTGCTTGATTAGTTCTAAACAGTTCATCTATTAATTAATTGCGGCTTGGATATCCGAGAAGATGAATATGATGGTTTTCTTATAAGCTCTTCTTAGGTTCTCGTAAGTACAACTTAGTATAGCGAAGATCTCAGCCTGAAATATCGTGGTGAACTTTCCCAGAGCCAGTGATGAACTGAATCGAGGGAAGTTACTCCAGTTACTGTACTCATCATAACGAATAAAGATATAAAAAATATGTTGAGGGTTTTCGAAATAAATGCCTATTGATAATACAACTATGTGACGCTGATAACTGTGACGCTGAATATCTTGTATAGGGTGCTAAATTTATTGGACTAAATTTAGTTAAAATAACTTTTATTTGATTAAGTTTAAAAAAATGCGTGTGAATAGTGCAAAATATTAGAACAAAACAAGCAACTAACTTACTTTTTTAATATTCGCTCATGGGAAATCATAAAATCGTGGTCACTCACATACGACAACATGACAGAATAGTTTACATTTTCTGGAAAAGGTGCTCAGAGCTGTTAATAGAAATCAGTAATGGGTTGAGGCAAGGTACCACAAGGTACAAGTCAGATTTTGGCATGTTTAACTTTTAACTAGCTTAAGCTTATGAAAAGCTTGCCGGTTTTAAATGATAACAATTGGAAAGGTCAGTAAATATATTTTATTAAGAAATTCAATATCTTACTAGCAAGTATCACAAATAAAACACTAAAAGTAATTCATAACAAAATAATGAAGGTGATATAAAATAATATGAAACAAAATCCAAAGAATACAAAATAAAAAAGGACGAAAAATAATAAGAAAAAGGAAATAATACAAAAGTAAATAAGTTATAAAAAAACAAAGGAACTCAAAATGAACTCCAATATATGTGGGTTGTTCTTCCTGTGAAGAAAAGTAATTAATTAGTTCCTAGTAAAAAAAGAAAGTAATATGAATAATGGCAGTATCTATTTTCACTGGTATTAATAATGGAACTATTGCATGACACTAAATTAAATACCAGTGACTTAAATTCTTACCGTAAGTCCATGGGAGTGTCTGTGCGATGACCGCGGAACGGCCAAGCCATACTTTTTGACGAAGATGTAGGGTTTGTAGAGTATGGCCTTATAGATTTAGGCATTGTAAAGTTAGGCGCTTGGCTCTACATGAGACAAGTTTTTAACAGTGAAAGCGTTATGAGCTTGGGAGTCTTGGCAACCTACTTTATATGAAATGTTTTTGGTGGGATTTCATATATTTTTGTAAGATGCCCTAGTTCTTTTTATTTTTTCAAGCTACCTTTCTTTCGCTTCAGCTTTTTCTTTTTCTTTTTCATAGTTCACTCTTTACTGTTGCCTCTTTTCCTGGTTGATTATTATTTTCAATAAACGATAAATCAGGGTGATATTTAGCTGATAGTCAATTACATTCAACTATAGCTGACTAACGTGCTTTAATACTATCGAAGTCTACATTTATAAGATAAACCCCTATCAAACTAGTCACTTCGAAAGTGCAGTACAAGAGAACTTACCCGACCCCATATCAATGAGAGCAGTATTCAAACTAAGATCTTGGCTTTTATGGATAGTGATGGAATACGTGATGCAGATCGGAATCTACTCACGGTGGAGGAATGCTCTATTATTTATTTCAAATTTTGTTTTTACAGGGTCTAGTTCATGGTTAAGACCGTTATGAAAAATAATTACAACTTTTCAACACCGAGTGCGCGCGGCACGTTTGATGCCAACTCCGTCCCCTCACACCTCGTATCATAGATAATTTTTGTTCAACTGAAATGTTGAAATATAAGATAATACGTCGTGATTTTTTGTTACTTTTGTTCCTTTTAAGAGGTGATTGTACTGATCTTACATACATGGTAAAATCGGGTATAGCTTCGGGTATAGCTTCGGGTATAGCCGGGTGAAAAAGGTATTTCTTGCATGCCAGAAGTTCCTTTCTTCATAGCCTACTCTCTTTTTTGTTGTTTATTTTCTCGCACTAATATAGCTGGCTTGCATATCAAATTTCAGCTTTCTAGAACTTTTGAAAGTAACTACTCATGAGAAATTTTATATATAGACCGGGGTGCAGGTCTTTTTGGGGGAGGTTGAAGGGTTAAAGTGACGGATTTCTTAATTTGACTAGGCTTCCGTCGACTTCCCTTCATTCCAAAGACTTAGTATTCGACGAAGCTACCGTCTTGAAATTTATAACGAATTTGGCTAGTAGTTTCTCATGTGGTCCTGTTGGCATTCCTGCGTATTTTTTATAAAATTGCAATGTTTCCCTGGCTCCTACTATCTGTCATTTGTTTAATTTGTCTATTTGCGCTGGTGTGTTTCCTAAATCTTGGAAATTATCTTTGATTACCCCACCCCTCTTTATAAAAAGGGCAACAAACGTGACAATTCTAATTATTGACCAATTGCCAGGTTATGTCCACCACTACCAACCCGTTGGAGTTCTCCAACTTCTATATACCTGTATTTGAAGCTGGAAATCAGGTCGATTTCATTTTTATTAATTTCAGTTGGGCCTTTGATAGCATTAATCACAGTGGTTATGTTCTTATTTGTCTGATCGCACACAATGGGTTTTATTTCGTGGTGCACTCTCTGAAGAGATCAACAACTCTTCTGGGGTGCCTCAGGGCAGTCATTTATGACCTTGGCTTTTTATTATTAATTAATTAATATTATTTTATATCTCATTCGAAAATCCTTTATTATGCTAACGATGTCAAGATATTCCGTGTTGTGTCAAATGATAATGACCGTGACTTAGAGACCTGCCGCTACTGGTGCTCTATTAATTGTAACAGTGCACTTGTGAATATTCAAATTGACCAGAAGTGCAGTGTTATGTCATTCTCTCGTAAAAGAAAACCCTTGCTTTACAACTTCACTATTGGTAGAAGCCCATTGAACACACTTGACAAAACCAGAGATTTTGGTGTTGTCATCAAATTTTTTAAATTTTCTCTTGAGGATCATTTTGACGCTATTATCAGTAAGGCCAATGCGTCGCTGGGCTTTGGTTTTGATGCTGCTTTATTCCGTTTTTGTCCGACCAGTCTTGAAATATGCTTCACCGGTTTGGTTTCCTTTCTACGTCGCTCATCTCGATCGTATTGTGGCTGTCCTGGATAGATTTTTGAAATTCGCCCTTTGCGACCTTCCTTGGGCTGATTCTCTTCGTCTACCTCCATTTGTAGATTGTCTTCTGGTTCTTTTCTTGGAGCCTCCGTAGACTAGATGTAACAGGTTTGGAATCATTTTTGCTTTTGACTATCTGCGAGGTGTGATTAATTCCCCCGAATTGTTGGCTGCTTTGAACTTGTCGGTTCCATCTCGTTCCTTGAGAGCTCGAACTTTTTCCATATTCCTCACCATCACTCCAAGCCTATAACTTCAATATCTCGCTTATTTAATAGTCGTTTTGAATGTATTGACTTTAATTTGTCCAAGTCACAAATAAAAGATCGGCTTGTGTAGAGTTAATTTGTTTTTCTTTTCTTTTTTCTCTCTTTTTAATCTTATTTTGGCGTTATTTTTTGTATTGTATTTTTTTCTTGTATTTTATCTCGTTTTTTATTTTTTTTATTTTCGTTGCTTTCCTGCTTTTTTGGTAGTAATATTAAATCAGATGAACATTGTAGAATTACTATTCACGTATCGTAGATCGAATTAATATCGGCTTGGTCTAAGTTGCATTTTCTTTTTCCTTTTCTTCTCTTTTTATTATATTCTTATATTTTCTTTTCTTGACTATACTAAATGTGTAAGCTTCTTATTTTACTTTCCTATCTTGCTTTTATTAGTCCTTGATTCTGTAATTTATTTTGATATTTCTTTTGCGTTATATTTACTGTTCGGATTTCGTTTGTTTGTAGTAGTCAGTATTTGGCGAATTTGTAAATAAATAAATAAATAATTTGTATTCCTATTTTAGTCCCTTATTTTTGCTGCATTTTATTATTTTATTCGTTTTTCTTCTTTTAGTACTTTTATTTTGATTTCATTTTTATTGATAAATTTAATTTTTGTTATACTATTAATAAAAACAAAATGTAGTCGACAACCACATACTTTTATTTCACAATAGGGGCATTTCACGCGAAGCGGACGGCGAAAAAAATGTCAGGTTCTGGATTTTGTTCATATTTGGTTTAATTGTACTTCTATATGTCCTGAATGAATGTCCATTTTTATTTTTTTTTGTATGAAGCCTAGTTGCACTTTTCTAAACCTTTAAAGAATTTACAAAATTTGAGGAGCCGGTTTTTTGAAAAAAAAAAAATTGCTGTTATTCAAAGTGATAGAAAAAAAGTAAATAGTGTTATTTTAAAGACAAATAAATGTTTTTCTTGGCTATTATTACAGACTTGACAAAAAAAATTTTTTTCGTATATAAAACCGGAAGTAAACATATCAAATCGGATTTTACTTAACTTCGACATTTTTAAAAAATTTTGTTTTTATCTCAAAATGTAGCTTATAGTTCACAAAATAATATGTGTAAAATTTTATAATGGGATCTGCATTCGTATCGGAGATAGAGAATTTAAAATTAAATTTTTTCATGTTTCCATACAAAACTATCGCATGAAACTGAACAGGCATTTACTATATATTTTAAGTTATTTTTTAAGCCATTAAAAAAAATTAAAAAGGTCGAAGTTTGTCAAAATTTAATTTTAAACATTAATTTTGGATTTTTTACGTGAAAACAAAATCCAATTTCGAATTCGATACCAGGACTGTGAAGAGTATGCAATTTCCTATAAGAATCACTATTTTACTTATTTTTATATAAGTTTCTTAATATGATTAATTACTTTTGAAACAGGTCATACATAACTTTTCAAAATTGTTGGTTGCCCGCTTCGAGTGAAATGCCCCAATATTTACATATATTCAATTCCGACACATGTTTCGATCTTGCGATCATTATCAAGGAGTGCTATCTTGCTACTGATCAGTAAGAAATTGCATAGACACAGTGGACTAACGGGATAAATTAATTTCGAATATACAGTTGAAAAACGGAGAATATACCAAATCTAGCTGCTCATTTAACAAAGGTTTATTATTATAAATTGCTTTTTTAATTTCAAGCGATTCTAAAAGATCCATTTCTAAACCGTTATTGTCAATATGTAAAATTTTTAAATTATTAATATCACAAGAGTGATTATTGTCAATTAAATGTTTAGCTATCAAGAGTCATTTCTGTTATATTTGTATGAGCGCATATGTTCATTAAATCTTTTTTTTAAATTTCTCCCCGTCTGACCAATGTAACTACACTCACAATTATCACATAAAATCTCGTACACTCCAGATTTACTTAAGATTTCCTTCTTATCTATAACGTTGAATAATAAATTTCTAATATTATTATTTATTATAATAGGCCACATTAATGTTTTAGTCTCTTCTTAATAATTTTGCAATTTTGTAACTGACATTATTATTTTTGTCCATTTTTTATCAATAACCTCTTTAGATATAGGAACAATACTATTTAATAACATTTTATTTTTGTTTTTTCTTTATAAGATTGTCAATAATTTTAGAATTATATCCATTATTTATAGCTATAGATTTTATACAGTCTACTTCTTTCTTAAATGCTATTGAAGATAAATATACTGACAACAATCTATGTACCCTAGAGTGGAAAGCAGATAGCTTTATATTATAGGGGTGTTTTGAATTGGCTGGAATGACTATATCTGTAAATGACGACTTTCTATATGTGTCAAAGTTAAATTTATACACGTTGAATGGTGATATCTAGTTAATTTATCATATTATTTTCTTCTATTTCTAATGTATAATTCATATTTTTATCCAATTTATACAACCAACTTAGAAGATTATGTAATTCTTCCACATCTCCATTCCACAATACTAGTATGTCATCTACATATCTGAACCAAAATTTTATTTTATTCCTAAATATACTCGTATGTTGTTAATATCTTCTAGGATTAATTCCTCCAACCAAGTCATGAAAATTTCAGTAAGAAGCGGCGAAAGGGGGGAAGCCCATAGGTAAGCCATCCAATACTTAATAATAGCAATTTTTAAATTTGAAGTAATTTTGTTTCAGACAAAGGTTAAAAACCATTTTCATTTCCTTTTTCAATTTTGTGCTATTTTTATTATTTTATTATCATTTATAAGTTTGAACACCAGTTTTTTTCACTTAGCTAATGGAACTGAAGGAAATAAATTAACACCGTCAAAGGACACTAGTATAGAATCATTTGATAATTCCATATTTTTGATTTTATTAATCAGGTCTAAGCTATTTTTGTTGAAAATTTTACAAATTTCATAACTAGGTGCTTTATGAAGAGCTACTACTGGTCTCAACGGTATCTGTTCTATTTTGTAATTTGACTAAACCATATAATTCTGGTGCTTCTGGGTTCATAGGAATAATTTTCTTACTATTACCTTCAAAAATATTTACGCAGCCCGCTATCACTTCTTTGGTTTCCTTAAGGAACTGTTTAGTTGGGTCTAATTTAATCTCAACAGCCTTGCTATCTTCAATAAATTTTAACATTTTATCTACATAGTCTTCAGTATTTAAAATCACCAATGAATTTCCCTTGTCTACTTTCGTGACAATAGCATTATTTTTCAATATGTTATTTTTAATATCAATAAATAATTGTCTTTCTTTTTTGTTGACACCATCTTTATAATTTTTTCATTCATCACGAAATATGTCAGTACAGAAAGACCTATTTACCACAATATTAGCCTGGTTATTTCTTAACAAAAACATCTCCGTATCCATCGCTAAATTGACTATATCCTTACGTGTATTGTCCATTCTGGAGAATACTTAATTCCTTTATTTAACAGCGACAATACTTCAGATGTGAAGTCTATATTCGAGAAGTTAATGACCCTAGGAAAAAACTTTGATGTCTCATCCACATTTGAGTCTGTTGTTACTAAGTTTTTATCAGATACCAGCGATATTAATTTATTTAGGTTTTTTCTTTTCGGCAGATAAAGAATCTCTACATCATGTGACAATTGCACTCTAAATTCTATATCTATATCGTCAAATATAATCGGATGCAGTTTATAAACATAATTTGAGACTTGACTATTGCTCTGTTGGCATGGAATTGCCGATGAAGTAAACAAAACTATCACATTGAATTACATAATTGCTTTAGACTTAAAACTACTGTGAGATTTTTTACATTTTGTCTTAATACTATACATATTTGCAATAAATAATAAAAAACCCAAAACATTTTTTTTGTCATAACTAAGCTAACTACACTCCTGACACAAAACTATCACAGAAAATTGAGGTAATTGCCTTGAAGTGATAGCATAAATTAACAGTCACTATGTAAAATCGTTTGGTTTTTCCAGCAATTTGACCTTTTTTTAAAAAAAGAAAGGGTAACTTTCAACCCTTATACCTAATTAAATTAATGAGCCACCCACTACAGTACCGCTAGAAATTGACGTAAAAAAGCAAACGAACAGTATAGCATGGATGACTGCCAGAAGTGCCAGGAACAAACAGTCCCAACTTACGCGGTTCGGTGCACTTCAAATGAATTACCGACAGCGAGATGTGGGCCTCCGCCCGCCATTCAGCCTCTCATGTAAGAGCATTTTGGCTCCTGTGTTTGTTTACATTTCATTAATTACGAATTAATTGTTGGAAAATTCAATTATGTGTTAATTAATTAAAAAAGTTTTTAAAAAATGCTCAATACAAACTTGACACCCTCAATAAAAATTGGCATCATCAATCACACGGCAGAGGTGAGTACTGTCTTACGTCAGAATGCCCTTGAAGGGTGATGAGTTTGGAACTCGTTTTGCGTTAATTGGAAAGATTCCAGTGAGAAATGGGCTTGAAAAACAGTGAAAAATGAAAATTGTGACAGTAAAAATAACAGCAACTGAAAATTGTCCGGTCATGCCAACTGAGAGAAGGGGAATTCTTGTTTCCTTTAAATTTAATAATTTCGCTCCGGGAGTTTGAGGATGAAACTAATGAAAATAATTAATCGATATTTTCCTGGAAATGAAAACCCAAGCAAAATTAACAACTTGTATATTCGAGAGATTAGTTCCTGACCAAAGTCATTACGAAATGTAATGATGAAACCCTATCCACTTACTTCGGGTTGTGTTAATTATGGTTTAGAATTATTTCCCTTTTAGCAGAGTTTGTAAGGATAAACAAATTTAGGAAAGATGAAATCCTTTCGAGTGGAAACCGACATTCAAAGAAACTGCTGACTGTTGGAGTTGGTCTAAATTTCCATAATTTTCGATTCCATATTCAAAGTTTTAAGAGCAACCGTAATGTCTTGTTGTATTTTATAAAATATACCATTAATGAAGGCAAATTCGACCGCCAGAGGTAAGGTGCAGATTTGTTTTTCCCAAACATACCCCTAGTATTAGAAATTACGCCCATTTATCTTGTTATACATATAAACATGTATGTTTATATGTATAACAAGATATATATGTATATGGGAATTCATCAGTGCAATTTTTATTCATACGAGTTGCGGATGTTGAATTCCCGAGACGGACAATTTTCTTAGCTAACCACTTAACTGCAATTTATTTCTAAAACTACATTTTTGTCGTTTTCTTCAGCACCTAATGGTAAGTGACGTACAGGTCGAGCGAGGCGTTCTGAATTTGAATTGCTCATACAGTACACGACTTGTTTAAAAGTTCGCATCCCTACCACTTCTGTCAATTGTTGGCCACTTCTTTCAGTAATTCTTCACTTTAAGGTACAACCCTGCAATGACCTTGTCCTTTAAATATGTTATTCTTGTGGTCATTCTGAGTAAGACCACTGGGATGTCCTTCATATTTTTTGACCTTGAATATCGGGAAAATCGCATTCACAGCGCTCTATATATTTACACGCGGGGGAGGTGGGGGGGGGGGGGGGGGTAAAATTTTTCGTTTTTATGTAATAGCTTGCATTAAGCTTAAATAAATAAACATCCAAGTAAGAAATCGCGTAGGTTACACTCCCCCCCAACACCTCTTTAAAGTTTTGAATTTTCGATACATGAAATGAAGTTATTTCAACCAAAACACATGTATGAAACATACCGTTCGATAGAAGTACATACCGAATTAGAAAGTCAATACTGGTATTACCCTCTCCTCCCGCAATTTTAATAACAATTTGGTCAGTATTTCAGAGTTTGAAGAATGCGATTCTCAAGGTCAAAAAATTTTACTCAAAGTGACCCCAAAAATAACATGTTTCAAGGTCAGGGCCCTCTGAGAGTTGTACCCTTAAGTGAAGAATTACCAAATTATCTTGCAAAGTTTATTATAGCAGAAAAGGTGTTCTAGATTTTGTACTTGGAGTCTGTAGAGTGTAGCAAGAAACAACATTCAAGCCGCATATCCAGCTGCTTCTATATTCTTCAAAGATCATTTTAAATAGTCTCTCACTTAGCAGACATAACCTCAAATTGAATTTCGCTATGTTATCAGTATATATAGAAATTTTTTTTTAGCCTTCTAAAAACTTAAACGCTATATGTATGAATGTAAGGATGTATTTACAAGGCGGAGAAAAACTGACGAGATCTGGTCTTGAACCGGGAACCATGCACATAATCAGGGCCGCCTAGAGGGGGGGGGGGGCGGACTTTCAAAAGGGGCCCCGTCATCTAAGTCATCAACAGAAAATTTTTTCCATTTTAATTATATATATAAAAAAAAATGTTTCACGATCGAAAAAGTGTAATATACTAGACAGATTTTAAATTAAAAGTCACTCGTTTCGATTGTATATGGGCCCGTTAACGCTTACTCCCACGCCCGAAATTCCTTTGGCCGGGGCCAGTATGGGGGGGCCCCGAATTTCGTCTCTACGGGCCTGCACATAATAGCCCATTACTAACCACTGGGCTTTAAGCCCTGTTGCTGATTTTCATGAAGAAGCCGCGATCCAACATTTATGTACGCATGTTCCTGTATAACTCTGGAATGTTTGGAGCCATTAATATCCAATGTGGAGCACATATAAGCTACAATCTGGAAAAATACTATGTGGGTAAAACACGCAATAATACTGCAAGCAGTAGGGGTGGGAAAGAAAGGACGTTAACATAATCTAAAACGACCGATATGACTGTCGAATCCATAGTAAGACCATAGCGCGGGAGGGGAGGGCGATGCCGGTTAGATACTATGGCGTTAAACGCCTCTAGGGATGGAAATGAGATGGGATTGGGTGCAACATTCTCATTAACACAAGGCAGGGAAGACCATTAAACCACAACCGTTGTGGCCAAGCAACAAAATTCTTTTCAATTAAAATTGAATTATGAATTTCGATTACCCTTGGTGCTTCCCACCTCGTCCTTTTGAGTATAGTTTTATTTGTGCGCGATCGTTCAAATCCTGCTATGTAGATTACCCTAGATTTAGATTATTCTCTTTTTCCTGGTTCGTATTCACTTTGTTCCTTTTTAATTATTATTTCTCTTGGTTTTAAATTTAAATACTGTTTCGCACTTTTTACCATAATTCTTTACAGGCAGTGTCTATTTATCACCCTCAAATAGCCGTGTAATTTCTGTGTACACGGAAGTACACGGAAAGTACACGGAAATTACACGGAAATTACATGGAAGTATACGAAAAGTACACGGAACGTACAAGTACAAATTCTATTGTGTGTCTATTCGCAAATAGTCACTTCCATATTCATACTACTGGTAATAGTTTTTCATCGCCTATTCTATACCTCTTCCTGATTAATATACCTCTTCCGCCCAGAAAGTCTAATAAAAATTTCACGGAACGTGTACGCTTTTTGTTGCTTTATTAACCCCCCCCCCCCCCCCCCCCCCAGGTTTGTATGCTGTGAATATTGTGACGTCGGTTAGACGGTTTTCAGGTAGGGACCCATCCCTTATAAGTGTTTCGTGGTGTCTGTCAATTACCCTTACTTTGCTTATACCATCAACAGGAATTTCTACTATAATTCCGGTATCTCATCTTTGACAAGTTCCAGTATTTTCCTATGCCCTTGGTTAGACCTGTACCAGCTTGCGCCTCGATCCTTGCGAAGAGCCGCTGATGAAGAAGTTCTTTTCACATATATGTCTAAAGGCAGCAAGCCCAGTATCGTCTCTAACGCCATTGTCGGCGTGGTTCAAAAGGCCCCTGTTATCGTTACACACGCTAGCATCATAGTGTAGATCCAGTATGCGTCCTTTTGAGATGCCCTGCCTGATGTAGAGCCCTGTTCGCTCTTTTGATTTTCTCCTCAACATGTTTTTGCCAGGTAAGTCTTGAAACTAGGAATACCCCCAGATATTTGACAGAACCTGTGACCGTAAGTTCTTCTCCAGTTCCAGTGTTCCAGTGTTCTACAGGTCTAAAGTCTAGGTTCTTTCCTTTTCCATTGCTCCACCACCCTCATACCCCTCCTTATGGTGTCTGCCACGACGCGTATGAACTTGCCCCTTGCCATAATTGCTATGTCGTCGGCATACCCCACGTTATGTATGCCTTCATCCTCAAGTCTACGAAGTAATGAGTCAACAGTAACGTTCCACAGAATGGGGGATAGCACTCCTCCCTGCATTCTCGATTCACCTCTCTGGATGTTTACTGCTCTTGTCTTTAACATATTGCCAATCCATCTCCTTGCGCTAGGATTAGTTCCACGTTCAACAAGAGCATCCTCCAGCCTTCCGAAGTCTATATTGTCAAAGGCTCTTTCAATGTCCATTATTGCGGCCATCGCTATGCCTTTGCCATTAAGCTCTTCTTCTGCCACTCGCACTACCTGATGGAGTGCTGTTTCGGTAGATCTCCCATGGAAATAGGCGTGTTGGTTCCTACTTATTGGATAACTAGCGAGCGTACTCCCTTGGATGTGGTAAGCCACAGTCCTCTTCCGAAGCAGTGCGAAGTCGGCAGACTTCAGATATATTTCTCGTATTCGAGCAGAAGTCTCTCCACGATTCTCTCTTTTTTCTACGTAGAGTTTTCTTAAACTCTTTCTTTAAGGAATTGCGTCTGCCACAGGCTTCTAAAACCTGAGTCCTTATGGCTCGGTTGAAAGCCTTTCTGCACTCCTTCCGTGCTTCCAGTTCCCTGTCCCACCAAGCGGTTGGGTTCTGGTCCGTTGCTTCAGTTGCAGTGCAGGATTTTTGATACGCCTCCATTACAGCTTTTTGTAGAGTGTGCAACTGCCTCTCTACATGCCATGTCATCACTTTCCCCCTTAATACCTCCATATATTTTTGGCTGTTGGTGTTCTTAGGAAATCTGACCAGCCTCCTACTCTGCCTCTTGTATACGCCATATCCAATGTTAAAAGTTATGGCTCTATGATCTGACAGCGTCATCACATCAGCCTCTCTCCAGTTGAGCACTCTACCCAACAACTTAGTATTGTTGAAGGTGACGTCAATAACCTCCTTTTGCCTTCCATCTACGAAGGGTGGTTCTGTCCCCCTGTTTGTTGTTTGCAGAGTTGTTACCTACCCAGAATTCTAGCAAATCTTCGACTCTCCGGTTGTCGTCTGTGTTGCCCCACACTGTATTGTGGGCGCTCGCGTCGCAACCTAATAGTAGACCCACATTTCTATCCTTGCAGTATTTCACCAGAGCCTCCACCTTCCCACCTGGGGGCGAGGCCGGTGAATCATATGGTAGATAGCCCGAGGCTATGACTGCTCCGGACCCCATACGAACCACAACAAGGTCTGGCGTACTGACCATGCTAGTAGATCAAATCAAGAGATTGGTATTTCTGCAGCATCCGGTGGGCTATGAGGCCGTTCAATGGCAGTCTCTTAAAAACACTTCAATTGTGTCATAGCAAAATAAATATGCTTCACGTAGTTTCAAATATTTTTAATATTCTTTTTTGTATTCCGTATGGATAGTTCGTGACTTTTATTTGATGGGTTATTATTCACTTGGGTTGTCTGAAGGTTTTATTTTATCTTAATAGTTTTGAGTATGTACGTAATTGTTTGCTTTAGCTTTTCTACACCTTTTGTTTTACTTTGAATAGAGAAACCTGGATTCCCTTATAAATATATTTTATTTTCCGAGATTCGTTGAGTTGATTTAATAGTCCAAGGATAAACGTGCGTACTTAAATGGCTATCTTACCTTAATTTGTTTCGTGGCTTGGTGACTTAGTGACTACAATAAATTCCAGCGCAGAGAGTATCAAAATTAATATTAAATGAACTTTACACGAACTTAAGATATCATAAAAGAGTAGTTATGAAGATAAAAAATTCGAAAAATTTACCTTACTTTACTAAATACAATTTTTAATTTATTTAGAATGTGAGTTCCGGACAAATAATCCATGAAGATTGTTATGGTCTAGATCATGTGAAGAGAAAGGTTTGACAGCGTGAACGGCATATAAGCCTATTTGGGCGATCCTAATTTGAGTCCTGCCTTTTTCACACATTTGAATCTAGAATTGTCTGGGACTTGTCAATGAACTCAAAGAACTGGCTCAGGGCAACAGCATCACGCTGGTTTGGGTATCAGGGCACAAGAGCATTAAAGGCAATCAGAAGACGAATCACCTAGCAGAAGAAGGTGCGGATTCTCGGTTCATTGGAGCTGAGCCATTCTGTGGGTACTCGAAAAGGCAATGCGCATCAGGTCATGGGAGGACAAACGCAAGCACTCACAGGGTTAAGGCTAGCAGAGAGGTTTATAACCTATTCAAAACAGAAAACGGTAACGCTGCTCTCACTTAGAAGACCAGATTTAAGGCTCACAACAGGACTTCTAACTGGTCATTGCATAAAAGAGATGGGGCTAGCTGAAGTAGACACCTGTCGCTTCTGTTTGGAAGAGGAGGAACACATCCTTTGTCACTGTGAGGTCCTTGGCCGTATCAGGCTCAGACGTCTCGGCGGGGCTTTCCCATCACCGTTAGGTATATCTAAAGCAGCCCCAAAGAAATTTTAGGTCTAATTAAGGAACTAAAGCTTGATTGGATGGATTAAGTCTGAATTTGGATCTCGTCACGAAAGATCATCTTGTTCGAAGTGACTAAAGGGTGATTAAGTTCTTAGATCCACTCCTACTAACAATAATAATAAGAATACTGTATGGACTAAACTGTTCACTGTATGTACATAACACAGAAGCATCTAAAATCCAAACAAACCTTGAACAAAACCTGTGACCAGTTGACAGCCTACCATTAGTTCTCCACCAAAATCTACTTAGTATTGAAATCAGCACTTAACTTTCAAACATAGTTTTAGTACGCTTTAGAGACTTTTTAGTATAGTCAGTTTTTTTAGTTTTGTGGTTATATCGTTGCAAATAAAAATGAAAGCAAACACTTTAACAATTTCCTTAAATTTAAAAATGTTCTACTTTAATTACATCACTCAAACCTTACATTTCCATATTTAAACTAAGGTCAAATTAAATTATCCGCAAAGGTCAAAAATCCGTGGTGACTAACGAGAACCCTTTTAACCATGAAATAAAGAAAAGTCTTTAAATGAACCCTAGGCCAATACACTTTGATAATATGATTCAAGAAAGGGCACGTTCCCTCATAATTAAGTCGTAAGAAGGGTCCTAAAGACTAAACTGCCCGGGGGAATTACACCTACCCGCGTGTGACCAAATTTCACGCCATCATCAACCGGACAAAGGAAATAAATTGGAAACCAACAGAATGAGCAGCAAATCCAGTATCAGACACGATAAGGGAATATGATAAAACTTGTTTGCTATGCCTCGGCTAAACTGAAACCTGGGAGCAAGCATATGGTCTCGGTAGCACCTGTCACACCACACGACATGAGCCGAACGTGTGCTGCAGGGTACAACTGCATAGTGCATTTTCCACTAATTTATTTCTCCCGTGCCATTAATTTGAACCCTGCCTCAACGTGTTTCCGTGTGTTGACTGAAAAGATTAAAATTTGAAAAAGGTCGGGAGTTTAACACACGACCATACTGGAGGATGACGCATTTTAGGCGAGAATGTATAAACATGTGTGTCACTTTTTGCTTCAAGCCGACATGGTTTTAAATATACAGGTTTCGTTGATATTTTAAAAATTGTTGTACAATACTGCAACAGAAGACAGATTGGCTGGAATTTAGAGGTAATAGCAATTTTTAACGGTTCACTGAAACTGACTTTAATCCATTGCGACCGGTATATTCTCCCCTAAATGACTTTTGCAATTTATGTTTGAATTTCTCAGATAAACGTGAGTAAAAAAAATATTATTTTGGCAAAGAGGTTATATCGGTGTTGCTAATTTCCTTTGATATCAGAAATTAAGTAAAAAAATTGTACATGTCAAAAGGGTTTTCTGTCAGCTTTTCGGGTTGGGTACGATATCTCGATTTCTAAAATATCGACAACCTAAATCTCGTTTCTTAAAATCTTGATAGCAAAAATCTCGACCGTGCAATATCTCGACTATTGCAGAGTCGGCGCCGACTCTGAGAATGTAATTCTTACTTAGTGTCGACCTTTTCATTTAAATATAGACTTACATTACACAAGATTTCATTTAAATATATGTACACATTGGAGACGGAGTTGGATCAAGTGGTTGAGCGGCACGACCACCATGGTTACTGGGTACGAAACTAGGTCTCCCTGTGGGTTTTTCAAATTGAATTAAAAAAAAACTAAACTTTGGCCTGTTGTCTAGCTCGCAGCAATGCAAAAACAAGACATTCCAGTTTTCTCACTACCCTTACACTAATTTCCTTTCGACCAAAACCATGCTATCGTATCAAAGGGTTGTTCCCTAGGCTTGGGCCACATCGTAAAAAAAAAGACTTTTACTTCAACACAAACAACATCAAGTAATTCCACTGCGCCGTATATACAATGTAATCGGCTTAGTTTTAACTGGAGAAATTGTTTTTTTTACAATTTTGCTTGTTTAATCCCAGCACCTCTTATCAATGGTTCATTCAAGAAGAGCAGCTCTGAACGTCTACACGATTGTTTTTGAAACTTTTAAGAATATAAAGCATGGAAATTATTTCAGTACATACGAACAAAAAATGTAAAAAAATGAATAACTGAAGGTTATCATTATCTATTAGAAAAAAAGCAAAAAGATATTTTCCATTGGTATTGTCAATATAAAAATCAAAACAGCGTCCAGGCAGAGTTAATTCACAAAGCCAATAAATATGGATTGGTGCGTACTTATCTAAACGCACTCAGCTGGTTACTTTTTGTGGAGCTCTGTCTTTTGTTATTTTCAGCAATTCAGGTGTACCGCAGGGCTCCCACCTCTGGCCGTTGTTATTTATAATTTATATCAATGATATATCTACGTTTCTGTTTCACCCAAATATTCTTTGTTATACCGACGACAGTAAGATATTTCGCACTGTGTCAGACAATTCCGATTGCCTACTTTTAAATTCTGACTTCGACGTCTTTCAGAATTGGTGTGCCATTAACGACCTTCCCCTAAATATCGGCGAGTGTACATCTGTCTTTCTTACGAAAAATATCTCATTTGCAATTTAACTTTACCATAGAGGGTTGTCCTTTAACAAGAGTTACAAAGACTAAGGACCTAGGTGTCTGACTTCCAATTTTCTTTCGAGGGTCATTTTGATGCCATAGTTACCAAGGCTAATATGACTCTGGGTTTCGTAAAGATATGGTCAAAAGAATTTGATGACCCCTACATTACAAAATTTCTATATTGCATTCTATATTGTCAGGCCTATTCTGGAATAGTCCTCGACACATATCAATCGCATTGAAGCTGTTCAACGGAGGTTCGTTAAGTTCGCTCTTCGAGGCCTTCCTTGGAATACCACCCGTATATGACCACCTTATGTTGATAGACCTGGACTGCTGCACTTGGACACACTTGAAAAGAGACGCTACAAGTCCTTTTAGCTTTCAACTGCATTCGAGATTTCATAGACTCTTCTGTTCTCTTGGCATGTTTTGGCATATCGGTTCCGGCTCGCACTCTGAGGAATCACGACTTCCTTCAGATAACTTTCCATCGCACTAATTATGGGGTAAATGAGCCGATCACATCGATGTCACGATTTTTTAATTCCTCTTTTGATCGCATTGATTTTCATCTATTGCGAAATTATGTGAGGAGTCAGTTTTGTTGAAGTTACTTTTAACTTTCTATGCACTTTTTATGGACATTTGCACTTTTATATTTTTTATTTATATTTTTGAGTTCTCACTTTATTCTTTCATTTTATATTCTCTTATACTGTTTTTTAGCATTTTGTAGCAGTCAGCAATTTTGATGAAATATTGTTAATAAGTAAAAGATCCCACTCAGCATAACCATAATCCCCAAGCATATCAATGTGAAGTGTTTATCGACAATAGGTATGAGCGATGTTAACAAAACATCGATATTTACATCGATATCAGCATCGATGACTGAACATCGATGATTGATAATAATCGAACTCTAAACATCAATGTCCTTAATATCGATGTTAAGTAGAATTTTTTCGCTCTATAAGAAGGGCAATAGGAACTATGTAACTAACGGCCTGTTGCCAATAATATCTGGAGTTGGTAAGTTCATTCAGGCGATTATTTCTGATTCGCTGTATGTTCACTGTAATAAATTTATGGGTGCCTTTTTCTAAAAGTAAGTTTACAAATATCTTGTTATGCGTGATCGAGGCCTTTACATGAAAAGAATTTTGGAACGGAGAATTAGCAACAGAGTGATGAAGTATCACGTGCGTGTTCCTCAGTTCAATACCAGAATCACGCAAGTTGCTATGCTAATTTTTCTCCGATTCCTACCTTTATTAGAGTCTTTGAAATGAAATTTCTTTTGTTGCAGTAGGGTAAAACTTCACTTTGGAAAAAAAGGAGCGTAACGAAAAATTAAATGCTCATAACAAAATTGGTTCTTTCTTAGACTTTGCTACAAAATGTGCCCAATTTTGATTACGGTGCTTAATTTAAACGCCCATCTGTCATAATTCTATCGATAGAAGAACTGTTTTTAGTACTAAGATAGATTTTATGGACAATCAAATGAACGCCTAGTCTACGAATATGACAATGCAGCACTGTGGAAAGTCGTCAAGGGATTCTTAGGGTGGCTGTGTATATAACACCAAATAAAAAATTAGTTATATCATTTATTTTATACAGGAGATTGTTGTTTGTATATATATTCCGTGCGGAATTTTTGCACAAAAGTTGGGATAATATACATTGATTTTAATGTAAACGTCGCCAAGCCAGAAGACAACTCACAAAAATTAAAACTGAACAATGATCGAACAATATCGAATACAAGATCGGGAACAACTATCGGCCCAGATATTTAGAAGTTTTGTTTCAACCGCCATGTCATATACACTTAAATTTAAAGTTATACAACATAATTATTATATTAACGGTATTAAGTGTTAAGTTTTTAGCAAAGGTGCAAAGGCTCGCGTGCTTGGGAACAACAGGTGCAATAAAATCCACACCACAAGCTGGTTTGGAAGCCATTTTACACCTTCAACCCATAGAACTCCACACGAAAAGAATGGCAACCCTGGCAGCCCTCAGACTCAGAGAAAACAGCCAATGGTTACCACAGAATTTTGGACATGCAGTCATACTGAACTTCTTTAATCAAAATGGGTTGCACCCCTCAACTGATTATATGAAGCCACAATATGACTTTAGAAAACCCTTTTCCGTTATCATACCTAATAGAGAAGATTGGAAGCATCCTGAAAACATAATTAAAGGAACTGCCATCTTCACAGATGGATCGAAAACGGAAAGGGGGATTGGAGCTGGAGTTTTCTCGGAAGCGCTGCAAATGAGTAATTCGTATAGACTCACCAACGAATGCAGCATCTTCTCACTTATAGGGATTTGAAATTTTTTCACGATGAAAAAAACCAGCCTTACATTTTAACGTATATCTTCTAAAGCTTTAGTGCTAGAGACTTTATCAATATCTTAGGTTACAGGTAACACAATGGCGCTAAAGACTGTGGATTTTTTTTATTACTGCTAAAATTTAAAAAAAAATTGATTTTAAAACTAACATTTTCGGAAAAAAAATTTCCCTATTATTCTTTATTTTTATTTTTGGGTTTAAAATAGTGGCTAATGTGTTCTCTTTCAGAGAAGCTTAAAGCAAACAAAAATTTGTACCGTTCTCAAGGTTCATAACCAAACATACATCTAATACCTGCTTATTGATAGCTTGACTCTCTCTGTTAAAATTTGATTGAATTTTTGCTTAAAATGGCGTATTTTATGTCCACCCCACCCCACCCATTTTTTGTTTCCCACCTAGATCTACCAGATCCTTCATTTCTGCACACGCGCCATGAAATAAGGGGGCGTTTCGTAATGCTACCTTATGTTTAAAAGAGGAAGTTATGATGCAGGCAAATACCCTTATAAAAGTCACCCATATAAAAAAGACTGATTATAAAGATAGCGCACTGGTTTAAGTGGACGTTTCCTACTATCTATTGTTAAGGAGTAATCGGACATTTACATAGCCATACATATGGTTCCAAGACGAAAACTAGGGTTTCAGCGAGAATTTTGATTATTATTATTATTAGGAGTGAATCAAGGACTCACAACACCTTTTAGTAACTTCGACCAAGATGATCTTTTGTAACTTTCCAGAATTTGGATTAACTGCCCTAGGTAAGGCTTGCCACTAGCCTGTGAAGCCTGTGATATGCTGATCTGTTCATAAAAAAATTTAAAAAGATCTTATGAGAATAATAATATTTCTATTGTTTTAAATAATTAAGCAGCAGTAAAAAAATCGATTAAATAAAGATCGATCAATTACTTTGTTCGGATTTCGTAAATAGATTAATCGTCTTAAAAAATCGATATTCAATTTATTTATTTCAACACTTTCATTTACAACAATTAAATCTGGTTTTATATAAAAATAAAGGTTCAATAATAAAGCAATTTACTAAGTAATTGAACACAGCTTTTGTAGCTTACAAATGTTGACTAAGCAACAATGGGTATTTCGCAAATGCTGAGTATTTCGTCGAACAAAAATTGAAATTTTTTTTCAAAAATGATTTGCGACACATAGAACATTGCGATGATTTCGAAAATACTTCCAGACATGACTTCGAACTACAATCATATTTTGCAGCATATCTATTTCAAAAGCCCAATTCGTCCGCTTTTTCATTCCCCGGAATATTACTGTGCCCCGATACCCAGCATAGAGTTACTTCGTTACAGTTGAATATTAGCTCTACACTATTCTTACATAATTCTACGACCTTTGATTGCACCACCATCGCCATAATGGTAACCTGACTGTCAGTGTATACAGATGTTCCTACTGGACTCTCGACACCAGCAGTGCTGCCTGGTAAATCGCTGCTATTTTTGTCTGAAAAGCACTACAGTAGTCTTTAAGATTCACTCCAAGGCCATTCGCTAACTTTACCGTATACTAACGCCTGCTCCTCTACCTGCACTCATTTTTGATCCATCCGTATATATGGAACTCTCTGTTATTCTTACCTCGTCATTCTCGTCCTATTAATTTTTTGTAGGAAACCTGAAGTTAACAACCGGGACCTGGTAATCTGTATCTTCCTTGTAGTCAACGCATTCGGCTTTCACAATATTACCCGAGTGGCCACATAGCCTCTCCTTCCACCACTCCTTAGAATTCAGTCTGACTGCGCTGTCGGGAACTTAGATAGCAGGTCCAGATTGCATTTCTTCTCTAATGCTGTCCACCAGACTAATGACACATAACAGACGATAGGCCTGAGTATAGCAGTCTCCCTCCACTGAAGAATACCACACTGGCTTTCTTTACAAGTACATGTGCAAGGCAGTCACAACTACTACGCAATTTGACGAAGCACACAATAATATAATACAGTAACGAGTAAAAAAGTAGAGCTCGTTAATTTTAAGTGCTTAATTCCAATCTTCTGCTTGCTAGTACAGGATATTAGTACACTATCTGTGCCACCTTCTCCTGTTTTTCCATGCACAGTATACAGGTAATTACTTCAGAAATGCTTAGCTTCTTTAGATGAGACCAGAAGTTGTGATGGCCTGTCAACCATCTCAGTGTTAGCCTCTCAAAATGAAGCATTTCCCCTTTGGTAGATATCACGCATCATCAAACATTTTCAAGGCCAACTTAGGCTGTCTGCAGGAGTCCAGATTGCACCACTGCCTCCATCATGCTCTATCTTGGCCCATAGGAAGCTAGGTATGGGTGGCCGAACAACGAAAGAATATACTTAGACCACAAGCAGGTGCGTTGTGATGCCACTGAGGTAAGATACATCACAACACCTTATTGAAACTATCTGGAGCTATCAAGGAAGACCCAAAATCTCTTTCGAGTTCGTTGAGACTATCTAAGAAATACTCACCCATAAAGAACTTCCGCGTACATGCCAGGAAAGAGCACGAGTCGTGCAGGTCTTGGCACATGCTTTAATCAGACTCGTCGCTACTCATCAGCCCAGGGTAATGAAGCCTTCTAAGCTAGAGAAATTTCAGTCAGAGGCACTTGCGTTGTGATTAAGAAAACATTCCAATACGAGAGAAGTGTTGATCTTTGTCCGTGACATACGCCTTATGACCGCCTGATTCTCAAGCGCTTAAAGAATTTTCTTTCGTCCACCACACCACCGAGGCATATGAGATTGTAGGTCTCACCATAATAGTTTGGTGACTTTGGTGAGATACCTCACTTTTTTCACATACTCTACCACAATGGTGTAGCGCCCGCTTACCATTTTCGATATTATTTGTTCTCACTATGCCTATTGCAGGGCACTTTTGTGTCCAGGAACACAATCAGGTAGGTACTTTACTGCCCTAGATTCTTTGATCTTAGCACGAAGAGTCTGAGTTTAGATCTTTCCATTTATTTGTAAATATTATTATTACACCTCTGGGCTCTACCATTCGGAGGATATTCCCCATGATATTCGGTCTTGTGTTCAAGAACTTTCTCCTTGTTGTTATGGCTATGAATGTGTTCAAAGGTCGCTGATTTCTTAAAAACTCTGCTAGTTAGAGACTTGGTTTTATTTTTACTGTAATATTTACACAAACCCCTAACAACTCTAATTATTTCAGATTTTTCGCTTTGTAAACGTCGAGGATAAGTGGGGGGGGGGGGGGGGGGGGATAAGGCTTTTCTCAGCATAACTCGATAGTTAAAGGAAATTAAAATAAATTTTATAATGTCCAAAGGGGTCCATTACATTTGATTGACAACTTTACAACTCTTTCGACCCCTTTTTGCAAGTTTCGCAGTGGGCAAGCATAATTTAAAACTATTCCAAATTTCAAGTCGATAGCTTTAGTAGTTGTTCAAATAAGCACCTGTGAAATATAGACAGACAGACAGACGAACTCGCACCTTTTCTTCCTTCCTTCCTTTTGTTCCATTTTTGGTACAGAGGTAATTGCAATCGACAGCTGAAATTCTTCAAAGTAACTCTTACAACTCTTACGTACGAAGAGAATACAGTTTTTTTTGTAAAGAGATGAGCGACCTAACTCAGAATTTCTTGATGTATGCACTAGGCAATTATACAATATTGTCGAAACTAAAAACATTAAACAACTTTCTAAGTTTTTGAATAGTCTTTATAAAACTTTTTGTCGCAACCTACTTTTTCGTTTAAAAAGATTTCTTGCGACTTGAACTACGAACTTAGCGGAAATAGAAAACTTGTGCTCATTTTGTGTAAAAGATCTTTGAAATTGACAGTTTCAAAATACTTCTGCAAAATTTCAAAAAGCACTTTTAGAAAAAACTCAGGATTTTCCGCGGAACATTCTCAAGTGTATTCGAATGTTCGCGTTTATATTTCAGTTACAATTTCTCATCCGCATTCAGATTAAACAGATCAAAAAATTTTATTTAAACTTTCCATTAGCAGAAGTATCTCATTATCAACAATGTCAAAAGATTCTTGGAATGTCTACATCGGGAATTTCAATAGATACTCGTTCGAGTTAAGGAGTCCACTTGAATTGTCTGGCATCTACCTCATGAAAGTAAACCTTGTGATGCTACCCCATTTGCATATTTTTTCATAAATTGAAATGCACAAGGTAGGAGGGTTCTCCAACAATTACATTTCCGTCTCCATTTGTCTGACTCGATGTCGATTGACTTAAAGTTCCAGCTGACTAGATTCCCTTTTCAGCCCCCGGAGGGAGATGAAGCTATCAGAGTCATTGACGCACTGCAAAAATAGAACCACCACCCCTTAAACTTGGAATCAAAATTCTATTCAAAATCGTCCTGCCGTTGCAATCCCCCGCTTTTCGCATATTTCTGGGACTTAAGCAGCAGCGGAAGATAATTTTGTACACTCATTAAAATGCGCTTTATAAAGTGCTTTTAACGCGGAACGACGTCATTTTTTATCTTGAATTCCTGTACATTATCTCAGCTAACTGGATGTACAGAGTTCCGAAGAGCTAAGGAAGAGGATATGTCATGCCGGAGAATAATGACGTTGAGGCAAAAGCTTTTTGCAACCGGAAGGCTGTAACTTGGAGTTTCATTGTAAAATTTTTGCCAGTAGCGAAATATTGCGGTTCCAGCCTAATTTAAGTCAATGAAAGGACATCTACTTATAGATATTCAGTAATTTGCTTAAAAGGACCAATTCTTTAATACCCACTCGACTCAAGTGCACCCTCTTTTTCTGGTAATAGAGCAGGGCACACATCAGCCTCGGCCTATCCTAAAGCTGCCGCTATCTCCTTCACTGATCCTCATAAAATGGTTTCCGGGTAATCTTTTTTTAATATGTTTGTAAAGGCAAAGCCTTAACAATTTCGAAGGCCTCCAAGGACTGCTTTTATTACGGGCATGGCTTCGCATCTAGGCAAAATGGTTATGGCACCATCTCAAATGGATTCGATGTAAACACCAATGGAGCTGTAGATGGTAACAGATACGTCCCTTTTGCTATATTTCAGGGAGTTAAATGGGGACTACATTTGCATTTATTACTTTCTCTGGTTTAGGCAAGAGAATTTGATGAACGGGTAGCAATGGCGGGCAACCTATCTTTTCAGATAAGCTTGTGAAAACTTTCTAGATATCTGGGACTGCGGTTTAGAAATGTTATTGCAAATGATGATCTTTATTATCAGTGGGAGATTGAGCGTCACAGCAGGGAATAGCGTCAATTGAGAAGTTGAAGTTCAAACATAAAAATGTGTTGAAAACAATTGTTCACAATTGATGTGGGTGACTTGACATAAGTATGGAAATTTTTAGAGAAATGTGAGATTTAATAATAATCAATTCTTCTTATGGTTATATTCAGTAATATAACGTTTTGGGTATCTACTTATGAAGGATTTGAATTTAACACGAATTGAATTTTCCAAACGAACTCGCAATATTTCCAATTAAAATCAAACATAGCCAGATTCCGTAAAAATACTTGGATTGAAATGGAATCGATGGAGGTTAATTCATAATATTGTTGCTTTACATGATAATATTACATACGATTCTAAATCCGATTTTCCGTGTACTTTCCGTGTATTTCCGCGTACTTACGTACGCATTTAGAGATAGATGGTTGTCATGATTCCTCTTCCGATTGGTGCCGGTGGTGTTATTTTCGGGAGAAGATTGTTGCTTATTAGCTGCACAGGACTCTCTTTCTAAGCCCTGGACGCAATAATGCTCCAGCGCTCCTGCGACATTTATCCTGTTTCTTAAAGTTTAATTCCTCATGATTTTACTAATAATGGTGTTCTGTCGGGCTTTTCTTTCCCTTAGCAATAGCATCTATAAAAGGTTGTGGTCGCTGCTGTTGATGCTACTGTTTATTTCATCCGCCACCGAACCTTTTGCACGATCCTGCGAAATCGCAAAGGCCTCTGTTGGACCTTGCTCCGAATATATTGGTATAGCTCCAACGAGGCATGCCCTTTTAGTCGCCTCTTATGACAAGCAGATCATACTATGAGGGAATTCGTTACCCCTTCCTACTGGAACAATATCAGGACTGCTGTCACGGAGGCTGCTCATCAGAGCATCGATAATAAACAGCACACAAACCATAACACCTGATTTGACGAAGAGTGCAAAATTTTAGTGCAAAGAAGAAAATTGCCAATATATCTCGACAACCCGCAGCCTCGCGTTATACGGCTCCCTTTCAGTGAATACATGACCTGCATTAAGGAATTAAAAAATTATAAAATACCTGGAGCCGATGGCATTCCTAGTTAATTAACTAAAGAGGACGGCCCATTTCTCTGGAATGTCCCTTATGAACTGTTTCGTGTATGAGATGAGGAGGTAATACCTGATAATTAAAAAGAGTCTGTTATAATTTCTATCCATAAAATGGGCGATAGGGAGGTATGCAGCGATTGTCAAGGAATCTACTTGCTAAGTGCTGCATACAAGGCCTTATCGCTGCACGCCTCAAACCATATGCGGAATATCAGTGTGGTTTCTGGAATAGAAGATCGACAACAGACCAGATCTTTACTGTGCGCTAGATCATGTAAAAATGCAAGGAGTATAATATCCAGCTCCATCACATATTTGCGGATTTTAAGCAGGCACATAATAGTATCGACAAGAAGTCAAATTCAAATTCAAGTTTATTAACTCAATGTGCAAAATAAGACATTAATCTTTTACTAGCACAGGTAATGCATAAATTAATTCTACTTCAAAGAACAATAATGAATAGTAAAATAAAATTTAAGAGGAAATTATATAAAAATATTAACTAAATGTTATAACAAATTTACGATAGTATTTATATAAAGCAAGAAACTTAAAACTAAACTAAAGCTAAAGCCAAGGAATATGGATTAAGCCAGAAAAAGAAAACAGAAAGATGATAAATCAGGTGGGTTGTCGCACAAATGCTCACGTTAAGGATAGATGTTCAAACAAGAGTCTTCGAAATCCACCTGCGTTACCTACTCGCATTCTTAATTTGCGTTGGAATATTTTTGTGAATTTTAACGCCTCGTAACGCCTGTAATCAAGCAACCTACTGATGAAGAGGCAGATATGAAACTTAAAGTACGATTCTAAGGACATTCCAAGGACATAACACGAATACATCGATACATGATCGTATCGTCGGAGAAGAAACAATTAATTCGTGCAGGAATTAACTGCCACCGTCAACTTGCGTATAAATTACGTCCCCGTACGAAATCAGTGGGATAAGAAGAGTTTGAACTAGCCTCAAACGGGTGGATTAAGGGGTATAAAAAGCTGAGGCCCAAATCCTACGCATCCCACTATAAATTGTATGTGTCACCGAGTTCACATGGTCAGACCAGTAAAATGTTTTATTCATAATTATGCCAAAATTTGCAAAATTTTCCACGTAAGTAATGATTTTAGAATTAAGCACAATAGGAGAAAAATCAGAGGTATCAATGCTTTGTCCAGAAATAA
The DNA here is from genome assembly GCA_964036015.1 of Leptarthrus brevirostris. Lineage (NCBI taxonomy): Eukaryota > Metazoa > Arthropoda > Insecta > Diptera > Asilidae > Leptarthrus > Leptarthrus brevirostris. Next base: position 133,813,826 of record OZ038372.1, on the reverse strand, counting down.
CAATGCTGCAGCATTTCTTTAAGTTTAGAGTTAGGCCGTTTCTTACTGTCTACAGATGAGCAGCAGCAAGATCCTCGTTCATGCAGGCTACGGCGTCTTCAATTAGCCCATGGCGTCTATGCAGATAAAGCCGTACATCATCAGCGTACATATGATAGGAACAGTGCTTGAAAATTTTTTTAATATCATTGACGAATATCGAGAAAAGCATTGGACCCAATATCGATCCCTGCGAATCGCCGTCAGGGATTGGTTGAAAATCCGAGATGTCATCATTAATCTCGACTCTTTGCTCCCTTCCAGAGAGATAGCTGGAAAAGAAAGTTATTGCCTCCCTCGAAAATCCAAAACAGTACTTCAGTTTGAGAAGAAGTAACCTATGATTAACTCTAACAAACGCTTTTGTAAAGTCTAAGAGTCTTAGAACAGTAAAACAGGCATTGTCAATTCCTTCTCTAATATCCTTGGTAACCCTAAGAATTGCGGTAGTGGTACTGTGACGACTACGAAAGCCCTATTGCCATTTGCATAGAAGTTGATTATGATTTAAAAATGGTTTCAACTGTGCGTTTACTGCTTTCTCAAGTACTTTCGACAGAAACGAGAGACCTAACTCTAGCTACCTTAGCGGCTTAAGACCATTGGCTGAAACGTCTGATAAATTTGCAGAGTCCTGTCTCATCGCACCTATCTCCCTCGAATTCCGCCATAATACCCTAGAAGGCAGCGAGGTGCTTAGTTTGTTTGCATAAAATATTTTTTTTCCTATTCTGATCTCTTTCTTAACCATACCTTATATCTAGCAAAGTCATTAGTTTCCCGAGTTCTTTTCCAGCTCACAAATCATTCCTTTTATTTCTGCATTAAGCCAGGGTGATTGAGCGTTAACATTTCTTTGCTTAAGTGGGACGTATTTTTCGTAGAGGTATAAGAATAGGTTATTAAAATGTTCAATTTGATCTTCTGGATTATGCATGTAAAACACGTCACTCCACGGTAGACTCATACACTCCTGAAAAAGATCCGAGGTGCATATCTTTTTATAGTCACGAAATAATTTACGTGTTGTGACATTTCTCTGTATTTGCAGATCATACGTAAGAAATATTAGGTCATGATCTGTTAGACCATTCAGGGAAATCTGACTATTAATTAAGACAAGATCTTTTTGTAACTAGCAAATCAAGTAAAGAAGCGGAACCGCTGGAAAAATGAGTTGGAAGGTTATGGTATTAACGGCATGCAAATCATTCATCGAGAGAATTTCCTCAAGCTTACGGGTTCTAGAATTGGATTGCAGTATATTAGAATTAAAGTCTCCGATAAGGATAGTATGGTTATATTGTGAGCAATATGTGCAGAGATTCTCCTCCAAAGCGGACCAATTATTGCAATTTGGTGGAATATATACGCAGCCCAATAGGATCTTTTGTCCAGGGAATATTAGCTCAACAAGCAAGAACTCTACGTCACTAGCACATCTGACACCTTTTCTGACATATATTGCAACGCCACCACCCCTTCGGTTAAAACGATCCTGTATTACAATGTTATACCCCGGAATCGCGACAAGCTCATCTGGAAGATCACAATTTAGCCATGTTTCTGATAACAAAATAGCATCTAAGCAACACTTACCAAAAATGATGATATTTTATTTAGGATGCTTCTAGCGTTGAAGTGACACATCTTAAATCCTTCACGCTGGTTCGAAAGAATTTTAAGGGTTATACCAGGAGAGGTCATGACCTGTGCAGCGTTAAGATTGATATTTGTTATGTTAAAGATTCATTTGAGTAAACGCAGGCAGATTAGTCAGACAGCAGTCACATGTATGAAGGGAGTACATCCGTGCAACAGAGTAGAAACAATTATCAGTAACTACTGCAGTAGATATTGAAGAGGACAATAATTCACCTATTTCTTGGCATATCAACAGCGCAAAGTCGCTGACTTGGTATTTATTCACCAGCTCTTGAACTCTAATATAGACTCAGGTTCGCTTGTTAGCAGGGTTTCCTTCAGACAGTCTCAATATAACCTTCGAAGACTTTCTTTATTGTATGTTGAACCATCTAGATCAAATTATGGCATGCATGAGCCAATTAATCGTTTATGTAGGGCTGTTAATGCATGTCCTAATTTTGATTTAACCCTCAGCAAGGTGTCGTTTAAGAATTATCTGTTGTCTGTGCTCACGTGACTTTCTGTTTTGCATGTTGTGTGCTGGGTTCTCTTATTTGTTTTCTTCCTGCTCCTTTCATTTACTTGTTAGTTTTTCCTTTGCATGTTGGTGTGGGAGTCTCATTTAATCGTTTTGATGGAATAGGTGAATTAATTCTGGGCTCCTGCCTAAGAAGTGTGCCTTCTGTGTTAGAAGGGTTAATTCTATAGTATAACAAACATAAAATCTAATTTTATAAAATTTAACTCTAAAAAGTGATCTAAGACTAATTTGTATACATCTTCTTTTCATCTGTTTGTTTACAGATTGCTTTGAACTCATTTCGCAGACTCCAAAAATTATTAATTGTAACGGTGGGGTTAGAAGTCACTGTAGGAAGCGTGAGAATACACCGAAAAATTATAAACCTTTGTTGAGTCACGGTGGAAGGATCCGCAGCAATAGTCCACATTCAAAACAACACCTCGAAGAAGTTTCCAATAAACAAGGGACTGAGTCAAGGAGACACTCCCTCAGTCGTTCTGTTCAATCTGGCATTAGACTTCGTCCTGCAAAATTATCATCAGGTAAGATTTTCAACAAATCCAAGTACTTGGCGATTGGAACTTTGAATGTGTGAGTTCCTTCAAATATATATATTCAAGTATATCGGTTAACTTCACCAATGATGCTACATGTGATATACGAACCAATACAGAGCCTTTGTTTCGATGAGGCCCTGTTTGAGATCACGTCTCCTCTCTCGCAGGCCGAAAAAGGAGATATATGATTAATCCCTTATACTGTACCATAAGCTGTGAATATACAACAGATTCAAACAACTTTGGTAAGCTTCGCGATTGATCTATAATTTGTTATTAAGTTTCTATAACACTTTTTAAAAACAGAAATTATAAAAGAGCACTTCAGGAGCGTAGGAAAGATTGCCAATGTAATAAGGAGAGCTTCAGAGTATATTGTTCAAGTTATTAAAGACCAGTCCAACCAGAGTTAATATTAACGACTTTCCAAAGGCGCGGATGGATGAATTGTTAGCTGTTTCGACGATGAGGAAGTAACTTGGACTTTGTAACGGTTCGAAAATCGTCAAATTGACAATCAACTCATTCAAACCTTTAAAAACTTCCAGAAGGGACGGCATTCCGATCAATCTGCCGTAAAGGTCGTCTGAAGCAGCCTTGAATTTAGTGAACGTTTTAGGGCTTACCAGTACGTGTACCTGAAAGGAAGATCTATAAAGGCGGCATTACATGAGTTTATCCGCTCTATATGTATAGTATAAGCAGGCAACTTTTTCTACTTCTGCCGCCATCGAGGGCTCGTTTAACGCAATTCATAGCCAGCGCAAACAAGGCTAATATGCGTCTTGAATCATATGACTCATCTTGTCATTGCGTGGTGGAAAGTTGGAGAAATTAGGAGAAATTATAAATTTCTAAAAAACATTTGAGAAAACGTTGTTGAAATCAGATTTAGGGCTTGTTCATAAACGCAGGTTTGCACAGCCGCTGTTTAATTAAGCAATACACTCGGTTCAGCTGAATTTTGCAGCTGAGTAGCAACCCTGCTTTTATGAACGAGCCCTTACTGGAACGCGGGCGCTTGCAGTAACCTGAATATACATATACCTAATACTAATTTATATTAAAAGCGATATTGCGGTTTTGAAACTGCATTTGTAACAAAGTTGGATTAATCCTAGACATATTAAGGGAATAAGCCTTCTCAGGATCAACCTGTCTATCCCGTGTCTGGGTGACACAATCCGTCCACGTTCCAATGTTTTTTGATCTTAATATTCAAAATACATACGATGATAGATAACAATATAACCGTATTAGGAATAAAGCAAGTTTCTCACTGTTTTTTTATCTAATCCATTTTGGACAGACTACATAGTTGTCCCAATATCCCTTGGCATTTTTTTAACCTTTCCAGAAAATACGATGGGTCATACGATTACATGCGATTTGCTTTTAAATAGGCTTCTGTCTCATCTATGAACTCTTCGCCTATGTTGAACAGATGTCATACTGCTACGATTCGGCTTTTATCTTTTAGCTTACGGAACTTTAAAAGTTTTCCTTCACAAATTATTAAAAATTACGGTTTTTATGGTGATAAGGTAATACAACTCATTGACCTAAATGACTTTAGTCATCAAACCTTAATATGAAATTCAGCTCAGCATAAAGCTTCTTCAAACTTGACCCATCTTCTGGATGACAAAATATCATTGCCCTAATATTGACAATTAAGACACACACAAATTAAATTATCCCTTTTCAGATTTTTTTTATAACAATTCTGCAAATATGTGATTTACGTAAAGAGCAGCACATCTAGAGTAAACCCAATTATGGTAAATCCATAAATAAACAGAGAATGTGTCACAAGCTTAGACATAATAGGTCCTTTACTTTTTTCAATTAGGAAAAAGATATGTGTATGCCCGCCCATAGAATTTATCACCATAAACAAAATCAAAAAGTAACTTTGTTCGCCTGAGAAAAATCTCTAAACATTATCCTGATGAGTGTGAAAGATTCGGGCTTGTCATATATTTCAGCACATCAGCCCAAGAGGTTGGAGCAATTTTTTCTCCTCATTTTCTCAAGTCGTTGTCCTGGACCCGCCTGCCTGCCCTCATATCTTCACTAATCAATTGCCCTGCCCGACTTCACTAGAGGCAAACGAAGCGCTAGCACGTGTAATGCACATTTACACTCGACGTTGAATTTAATTTCGATAATTGCTTCAATGGAACATGCCAACAGTTCTGAGTCATAAATTCAAAAGATTCCCGAACCCGATCCAGTTTTCGAGGACGAGCCCAACCTTTTGCATGTTTTCCACATCAGCGCGACCGTCGCCGACTACGATAGCGCGTATTGTATGTAGTATCGGAACAGCGACACTTATTCATGCACGACCGTCCTCCTACCCCCGTTCCCAGGACTCAAGGGATATCGTTTCTATAAAAAATACGTTAAATTTTAACTTTTCGCAGGAAAATAAAATCTTCATCTGCTGTCTCTGCTTATCTAGAAGATGTGAATTCGGTATATATCCTGGAAGGGGATGCCGTAGGTACATCTAAACCCGCACAGACGAAATTTTCAAGCAGGAAATATATCGATTGCTTTGCTTAGTCCCAGCGGGCTGGCTCGGAGGACCAGATAGACAAGAGGCTGGGGCAATATCGATTTTATGGAGCTTCTTCCCTTGGCGGCCGTATGCAGAATATGTTGATGTTCACACGATTCCAGAACGGCAGATAATACCATTTGTCATTGTTGGAGCTCACTTTGCAAATGAAGTTTTTAATCCGGCCGTCGATCGTCCTCATTGTTCAGCTAGCTGTGGACAGGGCTCTCAGAGTTTTTGTCAGAATTTCGCGTTTTTCACCGAATCATAGTTGGGCTGTCAACTCCCGGTTGATCGGAATTTATGAACCATTCGGCTAGGAATAGGATTAAGCAGTTAGGAAACCGAAATCAGGTTAAACGAAAATGAATTAACGTACTCTTACACGGGCCGAGCTCTTACAAAATTAATGACTGAAGACTACAGGTCTCTGTCAGGTGATAAATGAACAGGTGAAAGTTTACAAGCGATAAAAGCTTTTTGCACTCTAATTCTCCGGGTTAAGCCCGATAAGAGTGACAGATTTTGAATTATGTCAGAATTAGTCGGTATCATTCAGCAATTATTAATTATTGTGAAATTTCGTTTCGAATAGTAACACGAAATCTCTCTGGGTTCTCGCATATGTCCTGTGCTATGTGAATACCAAAACTAAGTAAATTTATTAGGTAAATTTATCGTTTTTGTATTAGAGGACACATGGAAATGGAATTCACTGATTGAATTACATTGCCACATCTAAAATATTTACCATGCAGACAACTTCACTGCGACTGAATTTGTTCTATTTGGAGATTCTGCATCAGTTATGAATTTCGCCACACATTTTACGCTAAAGTCAAATTAATTCAATTCATTTTTATAATTTTTTAAATTGAATTAATTTGGATTATTGCAGTTGGCAGGAAACAGCTTTCTGCTAACGAATTTAGTAAAATATGATGCAGAAATCACAATAGCGCGGCATGCCTCGTATGTAATTATATCAGTTAATTAAAATAGGAAAGCAGATTCGATTTAGTTTGAATTAATGGTCGTTTGGATTTTTTGAACTAATTCAAAGCCCTGTCGCATATAGTGCACGGTATATACATTTATCAGTGCTTTAATTATTTATCCTCTGACAATTGTTCAATATAAAACTCTGCTGAAATTTACAGGAAAAATAAAGGTTAATTAAACTAACGCACCTCTTATGGGAAAGTTAAAAATATAATTATTATTTCATTCACGTACCCACACAATAGCTTTGTTCACGAATTTTAACTGATTTAATTTCAATATTGCTGAATAAAATCGATTTGGTTATCTTCACTTGCACACAATTTTAATAAAATACTTATTGTTCTTGGTATATTGAAAACACACCGACATTTACAAGATTTGCAAATTTATGAACAAGGAATTTCAGGAGCTACCAAATGCTTTAGTCGAATTTAAGTCTGAGAAATTGCCGTGCCAAGAAAGAAAAGAAATATTTTCGAAATAAATGTAGTTTTAAGTGATTTTTGCTGGTTAGCAAGGTGCATTATCTTGTTGGAAGGCCACCCCTTCCTATAGTATCCACACAGAGAAATGTATGGAATATTGTCGTTTATATTGATCCTGGAGCATTGTGACCTGCATAACACAAACAAATCCTATATTGTGAACAGAGCACGCTTTCTGAATTTAAGAATGGATGGTTCTTTTTTGGATTTTATTCAGATTTTTTTATAAAAATAAAAGTCCGTTTACTTTGTCCAGCTCTTTTCGAACAATAGTTTAGCTTTTTTAAACTTGAGCTTTTCAGTCGCTGCCCCGATGATGTCCTAACAAGACGAAACGCGTCGGCTCTCGATTTATTTCTCAATAAAATCGATTAATAAAGATATAAATTGTGAAACTTAACAAGTGTTTTTAATATTTATCCGAAAATTAAAAGAAATATGTTTCACCAAGTGCTTACAGAAAAATCAATAAATTATACATAAAAGAAATTAAATGACTCTAAACTTGAAGGCAAAAAAAAGCTGTAAAAAAGAAAATAAACAAATTTCAAAATGTCTCCAAGTGAGTGCCAGCTCTAAAAAAACTTTCTTAAAGAATTTTAAAGAAATTCCGAAACTAAACACAGAGCTGAATTTAAAATAACCGAACAAAATGAACCGAAGCCGAAAAATAAAACTAGAACATGATTGTTTGAGTGTTTCCAGAGGGTAGATGCAGCACCGGGCGAAGTTCCTACTTCGGGAACCACTGCTCCCAAGCAAATGCCCTCTCCGTAGAGCCGTTCGCTACTTTTCTAGTCCTCCGGGAGCACTCATCCAAGCATGTTCTAAATGAACGCACGGAAATTTTGAACCGATTAGAGTCCCGCGGGACCAGTCTGCAGAGTCATTGACGACTGCAAATTGCTCCCGTCATCCTCACAGTTCTACGATTCCAAAGTCAGACTTGCAGTGTTGCCAAATTGGCGATTTTCCCACTAGATCTAGTGGTTTTTATATGTCTCTGGTGGGGAAAAAAACGTGACGGTGGGTAGCGGAAAATCTAGTGGGAAATAGCACTGTCAGTAATTTTTAGCGGGTTTGGATAATTTTAAACAATTTTGTAATATAAAAAACAATTACTTGTTAGTAAATGTCTATACTCCATATTTGAATATATTTTTCCTCCCGCGAAAAAATTAACTCCGTTTACACCCATACTTTACGATGAATTCCTAATGTTTTCATGTAAACGTATCAGATTGACTCGGCAGGAAAAATTTTTCTGCTGACGGGTTGAATTACGTGATTCGTATTAGTCAATAAGAACAATATCTCCCAAATGATATTCTTTAAAAAGTAGGATCTTATGAAAAAACTCAACAGAAGTTTCAACTGAGGAAGTTGAAGAACTTGTCTCGCTTTTGAATCGCGAAGATGAATAAAAATATTCGACGATCGACATTTTGTATATGTTTGAATATGTTTATTTAAATGCATCATAATATTATAAACTATAATATAATTCAGAAAGTTGGAGCTTGTTCATAAGCGCGATACGACTCCGTGCAATTTTTTCGTTCATCTCACTTTTTGAATACTTTTGTTTCAGTCTACGATTATTTTTCATCGTATGCCCGTTTACAAGGTTGACGAACGAAAATTTTTTGTTTGCATTTGAATTTGCATAAATTAAATTTAAGTAATATATATTATTCCCTATGCTCTCCAGGTCAAATTTGGACGTACCGTCAAATTTCGGGAATCTTTTCTAAGCAGAACAACACTAATGTGGAACAGCTTACCATCTTCTGTTTTTCCCTCGTCTTATCAACCTGAAACTTTCAAACGGGGCGTACATCGACACCTCCTTCAACCAACCTCATAACCCATTTCCATCATCCTTAATTCCTTTCCTGCCAAGGCTGTGCATCTTAAGCATCATAGGGCATCCCCTGAGCTTAGGCATCATCATATAAAAAAAAAAATAATGTACCTAATACAACAACAAAGCTCAGTTCACGCAATTCTAAGTTATACCCCCCCCCCCCCCCCAAACAAGAATATTCTCATAGTAGCAATGCCCGAATATACTCTCTATAACAGAAAAAAAATATCCAAATTGGGCTACACATTGTTAAATTACGTTTAGCTTCTTCTCCAACCCTGTTTCTACCCATATAATTTTTGAAATCAAAAGAAATTGGTCTACGCATTATGAAGTTTGTTTTTTTTAATAACGGGAGAGGATAGGTCGTGCATGACGATAGTGTGAGATTCTTACTCACTAAAAACACCTTTCCGGGGTGTAGCCGAAACAGACCACATGGAGCGTCCCCTCCCAGTCTCCCTTAGCGGGATTAACTAAGCCATTCAGTTATCCCACTGTCGCCGCTCCCGGTTCCCTGGGCCAATGGCCTATTTGCAGGAATCCATGTTGTTCCACCGTCTCCAGTATTTCTTCTTGGTCCATGCATTAAATATAACCTTCACTCCTTCTCTGCCCACAGCATTGAAGAATTCCGGGCCATGACGCTTAAGTTCAGGGCCAGGACAAGTAACCTCCTCAAGATTAATCGCAACAAACCCTTCGAAAGGCAGGTCGCATTCTCGAGTGTTCCGTCTTGGTCCATGCGTTAAACATAACCTTCACTCCTTCACTGCCCACAGCATTGAATAATTGCGGGCCATGACGCTTTAGTTAAGGGCCAGGACAAGTAACCTCCTCCAGATCAATCGCAACAAACCCTCCGAAAGGCAGGTCGCTCTTCTACTGGTTCGTGTACCGCAGAGATAGCCAATTCGTAAGACTCTACCTTGAAGAAGTGCTAGTTATTATTTTGCAAACGGCACCTCCTTTCAGGACTACTACAGCACTTTCACCCGGCTGAAATCTACCCTCCATAGCCACTGCAGAACTTGAGGAGACACCAATCCCTCGGGGATTTGGGGGATTTTTAAGAAGTTATCTCCTCCTGCAAGAGTCACTTGGATATGTTCTAGGATGCATTGCCCGGTAGCTGCCGCATAGTGGTATAACTAATACTTGAGAATGTCCAGATGAGGATCGCCGTATCTTGGAAGGCTTTAACTTTTCCGTCCATCTTCCAGCAACCGCATTAAGAAGTTACTTTCTATTCCAGTTCAAAATTATAATACAGAAATTTTACCGAAATATCACCTATCTAGAACCTTTCCTTCACCATAGAAATCGTTCGAGCCATTTTGTAGAGAAATTTTTAAATATAGGTATGTACGCAAAGCTGAGTTAGAAAAAGATACGAATCCCCCTTTATCCAAATTCTTTCTACGACAGTTTAAATCAAGAATATTATTTCAAATTTCTATATTATTTATTTATGTTATGTGTCTGTTGTACTCACAACATAGAGAGGCGATGGATATGTATGGTACAAAGTGGACATAATAGAAAATTTAGTTCATGCCGTGTTGCTATTGAAAATGAATTTTTAATCAACGCACGAAACGTTTAAACATTTCGATAATAATTGCATTACGAAAATAATTTTTTTTATATATGATGTTGCCAAAGCTCAGGGGATGCCCTATGATGCTAAAACACAGACAGGAGGCAGGAAAGGAAGTAAGGATGAGGGAAATGGGTTAGAAAGTTGAGCGAAGGAGGTGTTGATGTACACCCCGTTAGAAAGTTTCAGGATCATATAGCGAGTTAAAAACAGAAGATGGTAAACTGTTCCACATTCGTGTTGTTCTTCTTAGAAAAAGTTTCCGAAATTTGAGGGTACGTCCAAATTTGACCTAGAGAGTATAGAGGTGGGGGCGACTTGTACCTCTTGTATCGCGCGTCGTCATGTGTCTACAAGGAATTAGGCTAGCAATTTTATTAGAACAATGGCCATGGAAATAGCGATAGTAGAGTGAGAGACAACTGACATTTCGTCAGTGTTCCAGAGAGTCAAGACCCTCAGAGATTGAGGAATAGCCATTAAGTTTAATAGCCTTACGCTGGACTTTGTCTTCTGCGGACAATGCGGTATGTCCGGCCTCTGTCCAAATATGGGAATTATATTCAAGGCCTAATGTGGGACTTGTAGATGAGCGCTAAGTCAGGTGGGGTGAAATATTTCTTTCATCTCTGTAGAAAAGACATCCCACTTTTGGTGATTGCAAATATATGCACAGTCCAGCTAAGTTAACTGGATATCTGCATACCTAAGATGATTAGGGACTGAAATGGGTTGGGGGTAAAATGGGCGTTTTTTAGGGGCACTAAACAGCATTTAGTTTTAAATGCATTAAAAGAAACACGATTTTCTCCGCACCCAGCAGTACAATAGAAATGTCGCTGATTAGTTATCTAAACATGCGTTCTGTATTCGCTTTTATAGAATTTCCACGTAAATTCAATACAGAATCAAATGAGTACGCGAAATCAAGGGTGCTGTCGTCGGCGAATCTATGAATAGGATTGAGAGTAAGGGATAAAAGATCATTAATAAAAAGAATGAAAAACTTTGGTGAAAGAACTGAGCCCTGAGGTACACCGGTATTTATTTCGTAGGAATCAGATGTAGCTCCGTCAATTACTATACGGATTGAACGGTCTGACAAGAAACTCTCTATCTATTTAACGAGGGTAGGGTGCAGACCAAATGTTTGAAGTTTGGCTAAAAGGGCAGCATGCCACTTTACATCAAAGCCTTTGAAATATCAAGAGCGACGATTTGGGACTCACCAAAATTATGAAGACAATGATTCCAACGCTCCGTTAGTAAGTCTTCGGTTCGCATGACTCTCCTTTTTTAAGTATCGGCTGGACATGAGCAAGTTTCCATGCACTTCGAAACAATACTGTTGAAAAAGTTTGTGCAGAGATTTAGCCAAAGCAGAAGCGAAGCATTTCAAAACCAGGGGCGAAAAACCATCAGGCCCAGTAGCTTTGGATACGTCGAGTTTCGAAAGTATCCTAAAAACTTCCAGAGTGCGAAAGAGTAGCGGCTTTCGCCTACTAGTGCACTGTGATGGAGATGGAAGTGGCTGCGATGAAGGTGGCAAATACGAATTAGCAGCAAACAGGTTGGCCTTGTCCAATGAGTCAGTAAAAACATTCCCATTATAAATGAGTGGTGGTGTTGACAAACACGTGAAATTGTTCTTTACGGTTTTTACTAGAGCCCAGAAGCCCTTACTACCCTTTTAAGTATAAAATAGCTTTCGTCTAACGCTCTGGTCGAAATTGAACTTTGCCCGACTAATTACTAAATTGCAAATATTTCGCGCATTCCTATAGATACGTCCCAATTATTCTGAAGGTCACTATTTATATGCCTTGAAGGCTTCTTCCTTCTTTTTAATGAAAAATAAAGCGATGCGTTCCAAACCATTAAGATGTTCAAGATATAATCGGTGCTTTTGTTAACGTATCTCATAGAAAAGCAATCAGACCAATCCAGCTCTCTGAGATATTTATTAAGTTTAGCTCAAAAATTAGTTTTGTTCACGCAATATTTTCTCAGCAAACTTATTTGAAAAAGTTATTTGAAGCGGAAATTAATTAAAAAATTGTTATTTGAACGAACGTTATTTGTGGTTAGCGAAAGATTATTTATCCAAAGTCATCAGACTGTTGAGGAGTTTTCGTTATTCATTTGCTTTTATTATTATTTCAGTTAATTTTGTTCGGTCGTTTAGGTTTAGAGATAGGATTAGTTTCGCAATTTTTTCAAAATTTTTGGGAACTTTTCTTCGAACTTGGAGGCATTTTAAAATTTCTTATATTTTCTTTTTTACAGATTTTTTAAAATTTGTTTCCTTAAAATATATTTTTACGTAATATCTTTGGAGTAACGTACTGTGTCAATTCGTATGTTCCTTTTGTTCGTTAACCATTGTTTCTTTTTTGTTTTGATTATTGTAAATTTTTAAGGGTTGCTAGATTTTTGTAAGATTTTTACTTTATAACGATTGTGCTAAACAAAGCGCCATTATACATAAAAAAAATTCTTATTTGTTTTAAGGTCTTGCTTTGGTAATGAAAACCAGCTTTTTTGTTCTCCCTTAATATTACACTCAATTAGGCTCATCAAGGCTGTTAATCAAGCCCAGGTGAACTAAACCAACACGGCCAATTATAAAACATTATATAGTTTTTTATTATTATTGCTACCTAGAAACAAGCTATGAATCAACATTTTCGATTTTCCTTTCCAGTTTTCAAAATTGATGGTGATTTTTCCCATTTAATGGAAATATGAGATATCTTAATCCCTTTAGCCCTTTAAATAATGATTTTATCGCTTTGGCAATTACCTTAAAATAAACAGATTACATTAATAAAAATCAACAATTGCGCCATCCGCCCCTGCCGAGGACGAAAGGCGTCGGAAATCTCAATTGTGGACACCCGCGTCTGTCACGCCAGGATATTAATAAATATTTAATCTGGGAGCCATACCAGACAGATATGTTCAGCTGGCAAATTTCGCTTCAGTTAATATCATAAGTTTAAATGGAAATTCACTTTCCAGAGCAGCTAGTGAACTCCGCGGAACAATGAAATTACAATTAAAGGGCCGAACAATTGCTTCTAATTAAATCGTGCGGTAATTTCACGTTATGTAAACAGCATGAAACTCTGCAGATAACAGCTTTATTTAAATGAAACGAGACCAAGTAATGAAAAGTGCAACACTTCCTCTATTCCTATCATGTCCAGAACTACCCAAACTATGGTCACAGTTGGAGTATGGAGGAGTATTGCACTAGCCCATCCGCAATAGCCGGTAGTGAAATGAATAGTTCGTGGCACGTGCGGCTACAGGTATATGGTCCAATCGCGTGCAAATTTCCAATTACTCGTCAGCAGGAAATCAAGTTAGCAGCTACACTTTTATTAAAAAGCGGAAATTTGATGAGTTTCTAGGCATTCCGAACTGCATCAATTGAAGCAAATCAATAGTGTACCAGGGAATTCGGGAGTTAATCGAAATAGTTTCCTCCTTTACTTCATTGGCCATAAACCATGACAAGAAAAACGAAAGTTTAAATACCTCTGGCAATTTAAGTGAAGTCCTGCAAACTCTTTCGTTAGTTTCTAAGGACTCGTTTTGTACTATAAACACCGCAATCTGATTGTGGGTAATCATAGAAAATTTTAAAACCGATCACGTTCATTCTCATTGTTGCCTTCTTGACTGAGCGTTTTTTCCACATTTCCATCTAATAAAAGTTTCCCATCAACTTTATCCTTTGGCACCGAAGCAATATCTTCAGTAGAAATGAATGTTTTTCGACGATAGGACCCTGAATCGCAACTGCAGGACATCATCTGGCCTTCTCCACCCCAAGAACCCTTCTGTATGTGGGTCCAATCGATAAGAGAGAGATGTTATCATAAGAGGGAAGCCATCGTACGGAGACCAGAAAATGTGAAAATTGTTATTAGAGTGTCTCGGGATGCCCTAGCGTAGAATTCTATTGAATAGTAGTATAAAAGAGTTTCTTTTGGTCTAGCATGCATTCCTTGATCCTTCGGCCAGTGCCAAATCCATTATTACTGTTGTTGTCCGACGAGGAAGAAAGAGCTTTAAGAGTAGTCACCCCACCGACGGTGACCATCATCAGGACTATGCTGGCAACAATACTTCCCAGTTGGGTTTCACAGCACAGAGGAGCATCCCAAAGAGTGAAGTGAAGTGGTCTTTAGAGAAATTTAATTTTATTTAATGGCAGCTTGTTTGATGTCCCACAAACAAAGTGAGATAGGAATTTATAAGGTGTCCCTGTTGGGAAACGATGAGGAACAAAGTGTCGAGGCATTGTGGTGGTGTGGGCAGCTGAATGGTTTTAGTATCTGGACGTGGTTTCACCTTCTATACAAAAGTTATCGTGTTGTTATGTTGGTACTCTGCTCTTCTGGTGTTGACTCGGAGCAAGATAAGTGGGTTAATCTACCCCAACGCATCGAAACTTTGTAGAAATTAACTTAATTTCGTGAAGAAAGGAAAAAGGGCCACCAACAGAATGGGAAACACTGATAGCTTGTAAAATATACTAAGGAAACTCGAGCTATTTTCAGTTTTCCGTTCACAAAGGAGATTTAAAGTTAAATTGTTTGCTGAAAACAAATCCGTCCTTTGCTTGCCTGTATAAAGTTGTCAGCAAAAGAACGATTGGAGTAGAGAAATATTTGTGATTATATGTTTTCAAGTAGACTGTAGAGTACTCCTTCAGCTGATAGATAGTTCAAAGCTTAACGAATTAATTACGAACTGCAACTTCTTGTTTAAGTGAATTAAAAAAAAAACACACACACAATATTTACGTTCTCGCAGGATCTACGTGCACCCGTAGAAATCAACAGACAATAAAAGTAAGAGCAGGTATTGTTCGCAGCATGAGAAATTCTACGTTTAACTATTTCAAGTTCTTTGAAACTTTGGAAAAAAGGAGAATAAAAGTAGAAAACACAAACAGAATCAACTACAGTAAAGTTTACGTTAAAATTACCTCACTTGTATTAGATTTTTGAACTGCGCAAAACAAAGAACAAAACCATTCTAATTAAGCAAGTTTTGAGGCGTGAGCTTATTGCTCAAATGTTATAGCGAAAATCTTTTTGAAAACGAAACATAAACTTATTTTTGCAAAAAAAAAGTTCAAGTAGAGTTTAATGAGCGTAAACGTCACAAACGTTAACAATCTACTAAGACACTCGACATTAGTTGCATGAAAGCAGAATATTCTGAAGCCGTTTCTGAGAATAGGAATAGATAATTAAAAGTCTAATGAATACGGGTGGATTTGACTGAACCCTTCAAAGGGTCCGAAATTTAATCTCTCAATCGGAATGCAAAAATATATCAAAATTTGAGAAAAAATTGAGTTCAGCACTATTAGAACCTTTCGATACTAAGAATTAGTAAAAAAAAACCAAGTACGTAAGTAAGTATTAGCTCGTTTATTTTGTTTTAATAATATAAATATTATAAGTTTTGACAAAATTAATCACAAGTTAAACAATTGTTTCATGGTTTTTAGACATTGGTTACAGTTAAATAACTTCGATCATAGGTAGAAAAAACACGGCATGTTATTAAACAAACATCTGGTGTCGCGCAAGGTACTATACTCGGTCAGCCTCTTTTTGAAGGAAAATTTCTTATGTCGCGGTATACCCTTGTTTGGGATCTTGGACAATAAAATAAAAAATAGAAACTCAGTGATATCATTGATTTTCTATACGATATATTCCCTTTATGTATGCTCTAGAATTTACAGCTTTATTGAACAGAAATTTCAATGTAAACTTCGCCAAGCCAGAAATACAACTACTGAGTGACTTCTTAGATTTGGATGAAGCCATGTAGACTTATCAATAAAAATATATTTCGAACTCAAAATATTTTTACAAATATTTCAATTTTTCAATTTTAGTGAATCCTCCCTACAGGGGACACTGTTCATTCCTAAAAAAGAGGTGTCCGATTTTCAGAGGTGAAAGTTTGAGACAAATCGACACTTGGGACTGGAAAAAGTGTCCGCTTTTCGGAGGTGTCCGTAACGCGAGGTTTCACTGTATATGTTTAAAATACAAATTTCCTATTCCTTATAACTTCGAAAACCGTCGACCTAAATTACGTACAATTTTCATATGGAACCAGTAGGGGAACATATTACCAAAGAAATTAATCTTTCAAATCTCTAACCGATCTCTAACGCCCCCCCCCCCCCCCCCACTCTCACTGTGATGTAGGAAACAAATTATCCATATCGGTCGACGCATTACGTAACACAGTGGCGTAATTTTTATCGTAGTATCAATAAGATAACATACTACATACTCGTACAGCAGCAAAATAATTATTTAAATCGGTTACGCGTTATAAAATTAGACACACCCTCCATCGGAGCCCGTACTAAATACAAAATTGTTCTTATGATAGCAATTGAGTAATAGTCTCTACCTCAACATCTCCCAATTGACGTTGCTTTAGAGGCGTCCTATTCGGAAATACACGCTTGTCTTACACAATCTATCCCTCTTCTTCCTCGTAAAAACTACTCCTCATCCCCCGTATGGTACAACAAAGAATTACGCTCTCTTCGCAACAGGAGAAATAAACGTTGGCAAACTTTTCTTCTAACCCAGACTGAGTCCGACTATTCTTCCTATCTATCTGCTTATACCTCTTTCTCTGAACGTTGTGATACCCTCTACCATGAGTACCTCCAACGGATGGAAACTAGACTCATATCCGACCCCGAGCGTTTTTATAGCTTTATTAATTCTAAGAAGAAATCCAATGGTTACCCTTCCACCCTAAAGCTCGAGAATACCTCTTCATCTGATCCTAAGGTTATCGCTAACCTCTTTGCACACTTCTTCAGTAAATATTTCAGCGATAATTCTCTACAACCCGACCTTAACTATTTTGCATTCATGGACAAATGCACTCAAACGTCGTTTTCATCTTTTGACCCTGATCCTGAACTAATCGCCGTCAGTATTAATAGGCTTGAGGACGACTTTCACCTAGGTCCTGATGGCATTCCGGCCATCGTTCTGAAAAAGTGTGCCATACATCTACTTCAACCCGTTACTTTGCTTTTTCGTCTCTCGGTCACTCAAGGGGTTTTACCTCAATTATGGAAAAATTCGTATATTATTCCCATCTTCAAAAAAGGTTGCAAGAACGATGTGTCCAACTACAGACCCATTGCTAAATTATCATCCATACCTAAACTATTCGAAAAATTGGTCTATGACTCCATGTTCTTCCACTGTAAGTCTATCTTCTCACTCTCCCAGCATGGCTTCCTCAAAGGTAGATCTACAAGCACCAACCTTACTGACTTCGTCTCTAAAACACTATGTGCGCTGGAAAACGGTAAAGATGTTGATGTTATCGCCACCGATTTTAGTAAAGCCTTCGAGAAGATCTCCCATAACGTTATCTTGTTCAAACTTGATCGCCTAGGCTCCCCCCCAGATTCATCTCCTGGATTCGATCCTACCTCAACAACCGTCAGTACAATATTCTTTTCAGTTCATCCATTTATAACCCTATTGTCGCTCGTTCCGGCGTCCCTCAAGGCAGCCACCTGAATCCATTGATTTTTATCCTCACAATAAATGATGTTGAATGTGTCATCAAACACTCAGAGTTGTCCATTTATGCCGATGACATGAAAATAATCAAACATACCTCCTCCACTACCGACTCTCTTCTCCAGCAAGAAGACCTCGATTCATTCATCACATGGTGCATGAAAAACTTTCTAGAGCTCAATGTCACCAAATGCCAGTCCATCTCTTATTCCCGCAAGCGTCTTACCACCACCCCGAGAGTCTATATGTTAACCGACGTACCAGTCCCTATCGTTACCTCTTTGTGTGACTTAGGAATAATCTGTGATAGTAAACTCAATTTCCGTTCCCACATTGACAGCATAATTAACAGAGCTAACTCCGCGCTAGGATTTGTGAAGCGCTGGTCTAGAGATCCTTATGTTTCCAAATCTCTCAACGTCTCCTTCGTTAGACCTCTCCTTGAATATGCCAGCCAGGTATGGTCCCCTACACAAACAACTCACATTAATAGGATTGAATCTGTCCAGCGTAGGTTTATTCGCTTCGCTCTACGTGATCTTCCGTAGGTTGACAAATTCAACCTTCCACCCTATGAAAACCGTCTGAAACTGATCGATTTACAACCTCTAAGCAAGCGTCGTGATGTTTCCGACATTCTCTTCATTTATCAATTATTAACTGGTTCCATAGACTGCCCGTCAATCCTGCAATCTTTACCCATCTATACCAATCCCCGTAACCTTAGGTCCACTCCCCTTTTCCGGCTCGACCACCATCGCACAAACTACGGTCAAAGCGAGCCAATTACCAGGATGTTACGAAAATTCAACGAACTTTCCTCTTTTGACTTCCATCTGAGTAAATCATCCCTCCACAAAGCCTTATATCTTGACCCCGCCCATGTTGATCCTGATCGCCTACCTTATTTCTTCTTTCTTTCGCCTTCTGCCAGTAATCAATATATATAGCTCATATTGTAGCTTATACTTTTTATTTATTTATTCTTAATTATCATTTATTATAATCTGTAGAATTAGTATTAAGTTATAGCTTGCATTTTGTATTTTTATGCAATAGCTTGTATTAAGCTTAACTAAATAAATACGTAACGAAAAAAAAACATCCAAAACGTTCCACCCATTACGAAGTTGGGTGCTGCTATTCCCCCACCACCACCCTAACAACAACATTTTGCCCCGTTAGCAATGTGAAAACATATTCTACCATACATTTATATTAAAAAGAGAAAATCTCCTAAATGGGTCAACGCGTAACGAAGCTAGGCACGAGCTTTTCTCTACACATCGCCAAATCAACCCTTAGAACAAAATTGTTAGTTTTTCCCGAAGATCGAAAACACTCTATACAACCTAAACGAGTCATACACATCTCTGGACGCGTTAGGGAGTAACTCATAGTTCTGCAAATATGTATAAGGCTATGTTTTATTCCGACAGTGGTCAACAGAGGAGAGAGATTCTACTCGGTTCAAACACACGCACTCACTCACTTTTCTTAAGATTTTAGGGAATTTAAAAAAAAATCTAAATGTAATAGATCAGCTTTTTTTCTTCTTTAAATGAGGTACTAGATTATTTTAAAAAAATTATGCAAATTAGCACAATAGTGTTAGGCAGATTATATTTTTTTCGATGCTTATTTTTTCATTATTTTGATTTTTGTGCCTGTCGTGTTAAATTGCAGCGATGAAAAAGGATTTAAACTGTAGCTCGTACAGGAGAAAATAAAAATATATAAAAAAAATTCTCGGGACAGTACTTGTAGTTACGACGAGGTTGTGGATGGGGGAGGGGTTGAAAACTAAGTTGTACAAGTAGATAATTTTTAGATATTAAGTGAACTGTTTTACCTTTAATTGTATTTTTTGTTTTAATAAGGATTTTATGTAAAGTTGTAAATATAGATAAGAAAAGAATTAAGATAAGAGGTCTACGGCGACGCATGAACTTTAAGGGCTAATTTTATTTTATATCTTCTAACCACGAAATTAACATTTCTCGAAAATGGGAATAAATAAAGCACTAGTTTATATTTTATTCTTTTTTAAATTACTTCTAAAATTACTACGGCTACTGCAACCATTAATTATTAATTTACATAAAAATGTACCGTTATACAATTCTCCCTCCCAATTTGCTAAATCTAAGTACCGTTAAAAAATTTATTTTTTCTTTCTTCAGTAACTCATTTATAAGGTTGCTGGAGAATGGACGGAGGAGATGAAGCCTTCTAGGATACGGTGATCCTCATCTGGATATTCTCAAGTGTTAGTTACACCTCCAAGTGGTAGCAACCGGTCAATGCATCCTAGAATGTAGCCAAGTAACTAATGCGGGCGGAGATAACCTCTTGAAAAATCCCCCTAACTCCAAGGAAGTCTGCAGCGGCGTCGTCCCCTCTGCAGGACCAAGGGGTAATTGGGTCGCGAATGGCGTTTTCCTCGGGCGCTTCTGTGGTAGTGGAGGTGGATTGTATGGGAGACCCCAACAGGTTGGCTATACCCACGGTACCCACAACACAACAGTAGCAGCTTTGGGAGAATTACCTTTCGAAGGAACTGTGGCGGTAATGGAGGCTGGCTCGCTCCCACCGGCTGAAACTGCTGTAGCAGTCCTGGAAGAGGGCGCCATTGGCATAATAATAACTAGCACTTCCTCAGGTGCGGCGGTGCAGAGACGGGAGACTCTAACGAGTTGGATCTCCGCGATACGCACACCAGTAGAAGATGCAAATCTGCCTTCCAAAGGGTTAGCTACGGTTAATTCGGAGGGGGTCCTTGTCCTGGCTCAGGACTAAAGCGTTACGGCCTGGAACCCTTCAATGCCGTAGGCAGAGAAGGGATAAAGGTTGTAATTAACGCATGGACCAAGAAGGAACACAGGAAACGGTGGAAAAACATGGATTTATGCAGATCTGCCTTCCGTATGGTTAGCTGCGGTTAATCCGGAAGGGGGTTCCTTGTCCTGGCTCAGGACTAAGGCATTACGGCCTGGAACCCTTCAATCTCGTAGACAGTGAAGGGGTGAGTGATGTAACTAACGCATGGACCAAGAAGGAACACTGGAGACGGTAGGAAAACATGGATTTATGCAGATAGGCTAGGATTCTAGCAGTGACCCAGGAAACGGAGGTTAGTGACGACAGTGGGATATTTGATATGATAATGGATACTCAGTTGCCCCCACTAAGGGAGACTGGGAGGGGACGAAAAGGGACCCGATAATGTGGTCTGTTTCGGCTAATCCCCAGAGAGGTGTTTTTAGTGAGTAAGAATCTCACACTACTGGAGGGCACGGGCTCTCTGGTGTCTTTTGGAAGATTTCCACCTCTCCCGCAAAAAAAAAACTCATTTATAATAAGTCTCTTATTTATAATATTTCGAAAATGTCCTTCGATTATAGTGTAATAAAAACAAGTTTCGACGACCTTCGCCTACAGTAGACAAGACAGACAAATCAAACATAAAGGTTACCACCACCATACTTGACCTTACCTGTTGGAATGAGACCTCAAATGCTGAGGAAGTTCAGTTCTAGTGATTCGCAAGCACGGGACCCACACCAAACATATAACACAACTACAAACCCGATCATACTTATCGACGAATTTACCCCACACGATGCCAACGAATTTTGATTAATGAAACCTCCGGCGACCTTGCTAATACTGCAACTACGAATCAGATCCTTAATTGATGCATATATGCTAAAATTTAAGGGATTTACCAGCTTCAGAATTGTCAAAATCGAGCCTAAGCATCAGAAACTCGATGAAGAAAGGGGAAAAATTCAAAACAAACTGTTCAAAACTGGAGCGGAGTAAGAAATATAAATTTCTTGACAAGAGCGGCGTTTCTAATAAAGAAAATCTAAATCCCTTTGGCTCTTCATCAGCAGCAGCACCAAAGGGTTAGACTTTCTCAAGCTGCTGGACGCCTTCGAAATCAACCGAAAACTGGATGTTAATCCAACTAAATCAAACGATTGACCGATCATTTTTTAAAGTTTCTAAATAAATGTAAATTAGTTAACTACATTTTGTTAATTGTATTCTTGTAAAGCGCAATAAAAATTTTCTTTTTTTCAACAGACACAGGAGTTTCTTTAGTTTACTGACCCTTACACCGTCTATGGAGCAAAGGCTTCACAAAATGATGGATATAGCGCCCCGAACAGTGTTCCCAGCCGAACCTTATCAAGCCCACATCGGAAGCCCCAGTCGGCAGAGTAGAGAGGTACGATTTTCGATTCGATCTCGACAGATCGATCTTTGCGCATTCGTTCAGCCGCTTTTCGAATCGATTTTACGTGGGACCGACTCAGCTTGAATCGATTTATCTATTTCCGATTCCAATCTATTTACGACGTGCTAAAACTAAACAAATTCATTCGGGATTTTTTTTTCTTTAATTTGTGTAATAATCCTACGAATGGGATATTTCGTACCAAAAAAATCCTAAATATTAGGATTAAAATAATATTTTAGTGTTATCTGTGTAATTCAGAGACTATTGCATGATTTTGTCATCGGTGGCTTCGTGTGTTTTATTTCCCGTTTGGTGATTCTAACGAGAAGCAAATAAGTTATTTAAAGACAAATCAGAAATAATTGATTTTGGAATGTGCCATTTTCAGATTTCATCCAAATTATTTTTAGGGCGTGGTCAATGTTATAGGATTATAGCAACTATTGGGAATCCCTTTTTTTTATACGATGTGGCCAAATTCTAGGGCACAACCCTTTGATGCGTTCGCGGTTTTGGCCGGAAGGTAATTAGGGTAAGGAAAGTGAGGACACTTGAGTCTTGTTTTTTCATTGCACCGAGCTGGAAAACAGCCCAGCGACGAAGTGGATTATTTTAATTTCTTAATAAAAGCTCACGGGGAGACCTGGTATCGAACCCGGGGCCACTGGCATGGTGGTCATGCCGCTCAACAAATCATCTTCAACGCAAAGGAGCAGGCTATCCAAATCTCAAATTTTACAGTGATTTTTTTTTGAATATTTACTAGTGGTACAGAGTTTAAATAATATGCTTGAATTTAACGTTGACAATTTAGATTATAGAATATATAGGATAGGCCATTACGTTTACGCAAGACCAGCCATTTTGCTCTTTGACAAGGTGAGGACAGGGTGATATTCGTCTAAAACCTATCTGAAAAATGTTTTTTGAGTTTATAACAAATTAGAAGTGAATTATTAATTTTTTTGTACTAAATAGACAAAGAACATAAAAAACATAAATAAATAAAGAACTTCTTAAGATTGTTTTCTGAGCTTAATGCATCTGCTTGTTTGCCCTTTATTCTAAGGTTGACAATGAGCAAATGCGCGACACAAAATGTTTTTACTACTAAGGAACAAAATACTGCACTATCTTATAATCAATCCTAATAGCACGAAATGCCGCAGAAACATTCCAATAACTATTTAAAAAAACATCCCCAAGCCATACATACATTTTTCTGACTGAGACCAGACACCTTCCCGAAATATTAAGCAGAATGTGGTACATACTCGTAAAATGTCCTGCAAACGTTTCTGGCCTTAGGACTAGAAAAGTCTTGGGGACGTTTTTTGAAAATCGTTACAATGGAAGCCCCTACATACAACTTGAAGATCATATCAAGTTACTTCAGGAACAGGAAACTTAGATATAATAGTGATGCAGGAACAGAATACTATAACATCTTCGTAGGGGTACCATAAGGATCCGTCCTAGGTCCCCTTCTTTGGAACGTTATGTATAGGTTTCACAGACGCCATTGCGATCATTACAACAGCAAAATACACCCACCAAATAGAGGCGGCAACAAATGAAGCTATTGCAAAGGTTAAGAATTGGCTGACGTCTGACAAGCAGAACAAAAGACGGAGGCGGTATTAACCACAAACCGGAAAACGGTGGAATACATCAATGTCAAGGCAATCAAACAATCAGGTCTAAACAATCACTGAAATAACTAGGAGTAATGCTAGACAATAGGCTAAACTTCAAATCGTATTTAGAATAAGTGAGCGAAAAAGCTTCGAACATAGAAGCGGCTCTTTCCAGGATGCTGCCAAATCTTCGTGGTACCAAACCACATAGAAGATCCCTGCTTTTGAGAGTAGTGATATCTGCGCTTCTGCCTCCCCAATCTGGGAAAAAGCATTAGCGGTGCAAGAATCAAGAAGAAAACTCTCAACAGTCTGCAGACTGCGTGCTTTAAGTGCTACGAGCTTAAAGAATGGTATCTGACGAAGCAGTTGTGTCATCGCTAGTATGATCCCGATCGACATTCTCGGACGAGATGAGACGCATTTCAGGAAAAAGGAGATTAAAAACAAATACCGCAAGTACCTGCACAGATTTTTACATGACATCTCCTCGATGTGTTCGAACTGCTTAGATCAGGAGGAAAATGCTGAACACGTAGGATTTCATTGCCCACGTTTCCAGGCATGGCGTGTAAATATACTGAGTCCATCGGAAATAATTGAATATATGCTCAAATATATAATAAACGTCTAAAAGGGATTGAGAAGACTGGAACGTCTTAGACACCAAATTAATACGACAGGTTGATGGCATGATGGATAACTAGCCCCGGGAAGGAATACCTGACGGCAGTTCCGTGGGGAGAGTGGTTGAAGAGAATGGGGGAGGGGGTTAAGTAGATTAAACGTAAATAAAGAAACCAAATCAAGAGGACGTTTTGTTCTTACGAATTCTTTTTTAAATGAACACACAATATGTGAGTACTGGTAGATCGGTGCATAGATTAGATTTGCGGAATTAAAAAAACTTTGAATTTTAGTTTTATCAAGCCAACCGGTAAAAATTCTCAGACAGCAACATTTCGTTCAATAGAGCCTGGCAACAATAGATGATTATGTAGGATAATTATTCGTAAGGCAGACTCAGTCCCATTTCGTACCAAAATTATCCGTAAGGACGAATAAATTGTGCAAACCTTTTTCTTTGAAAATTTCTAAAATGTTCAGATCCAATCAAAATAAATAAATAAATTATCTCCAAAAGCTTTGTTCTCATTAAAAGTTAATTTCTCTTTCAATAATGAGAAAATATCAACAAAAATTCATTCAATCCTCAGAATCCTCTTGAGACAAAGAATTTAACCCAAGGTAAAAGTCTTTCTTTCAAGAAACCCTTGAGACTAATTGCCTTGACTAGATGACAGTTCCCTTCGTCAGAGCGACCACAAATTGTCTCCTAATGAAGTCGAAAAAGAAGAAGAATAAGTAAAACTAATTTACTCTATTATAAGAGATTTCTTCCAGGTGTGCGGCTCTTATTTTACACAAATTGCTCGGGGGAATACTTCATGAATGTTCTGTTCTATCTAATTGTTGTACCAAATTGTACTTAGAATAGGCCGCTTATTAAAAAATATGTCCGTAATTTGTACTTTAAGAAATTGTTATGACTCAAAGATAATTCAAAAAATTTTTGATGATAATTTGAATGTTTTAGGACTACAGCATCCAATTTTGGTTTGAATTTAACGTTTCATAATTTTCATTAGTTCTGACTTGTTAAAAAAGAAGACAAAATTTTCAAAAAAGTAAGACTCTTATCAATGCCTTGAGGTAATCTCAAAATGTTTACCTTCCAGGTGCTCTAAGTTCCTTTGGTTTGTTGTATATGGTGCATAGAACGGAAATATTTATTTATTATTTTTTTTATATCGCAGTCCGATTATGACGTAAAAATATTTGTGTATAAAAAAAAGAAGAATTTACAAGCACATTCTTATTCTAATATTGGGTTTAGGATTCTATACTCAAAATAGCAGGGAGTCGAAATAAGACCACAACCGAAATTATAAATCAGTTACGGGCAACCGAAACCAAATTGAGTTTTTTAAACCGCAATTGCAACAACCTTAACCGTTATTAATTTTCTTCAATTCGGTTTCGGTCAGAACCGAAACGTAAAATTTCATTTTCGGTTTCGGTTAAAAACCACGTAGATATAAAATTTGCGGTTTTGGTTACAACTGAAACGTTAGAGTTAGAGTTAAATTGCTGTCGTTGGGATTTCTATATAATATAATGAAGTCATCCGACTCATCTCTACTTCCTACCACCCTCCCTTCATCTAGACATTTACTCCCCATCCCCTTCACCTCCCCTCCCCACCACTTCCCCTTTCCCTTCACCACCTCCTTCCCTTCTCCTACCCTTATCCATCCCTTCCTCTCCCCTTCCCAACACCACTCCCCACCCCTTCAACCCCCTTCCCCATCCCTTCCCCTTCACACTCCCCTTCCTTTTCCCCTCCCCTTTCCCATCCCATCCTTCCCAGCAGTCACTATCCACCCTCCTCCAACCAACGGTCCCTTCATCTAGACATTCACCGAATATGATATGTAATGAAGGTAGTGAAAAAATTTGAAAATATCGCAAGACCGGATATATAACTTCTTCCGCGGTCGGTACCAATTTAAATCGGTCTTTGAATTTCGGTCTGGCGGTTACGGTCACATATTTTTAAGTTCTATTTATTTCGGGACCATTTAATTTCGGTACCGAAATCAAGACCGGTTAAAACAACCTAAATATGACAGGTTTCGGTCTCAATCGTCTGTCAGTTCTTGCTTGCAGTAAACAAATTTTTATCACACTTTCTTTGCTTTGAAAAATATAATATTTTACAGGAATATCTCAATTAGTAATAATATTGAAACAAAATAATCAATGATTTCAAGTCTATAGGTTACATCTACCTAAAAAGTGGTCGAAATTTGGAACGTGTTTTTTTGGTAAAAATA
Organism: Leptarthrus brevirostris; assembly: GCA_964036015.1. NCBI lineage: Eukaryota > Metazoa > Arthropoda > Insecta > Diptera > Asilidae > Leptarthrus > Leptarthrus brevirostris. The sequence continues at coordinate 133,787,150 of OZ038372.1, read as the reverse complement.
ATTAAACAATTGTCTTTTGTTTCACAGTTAGTTGTTACATTCTTTATGCACTAACTTTCAGGGTTCCGGAATTGGTAAAAAAATTAACCCTAATGGCGCGTCTTTGTCTGTTTCACAGCTGCTTGTTTAAAGGGAGGGGGTCAGCATTTTAAAGTGGAGATACTTGTTCAAGTGGGATATCAAATGGAAGGCTTTCATTTGCATGTTAGGGGCCGTTCAAGTATTACGTAACGCTGTTTGGAGGGGGGGGAGGGTCATGTGAAACATTTCGGAACGGTATAGGGGGGGGGGCGTCAAGCAATGCGTTACGTAACATCCCAGTCCGCACTCTTAACTCGTGACTCACGGCTTAGTTTATATGGTTTATCTACACTACAGAAGTATGTATATATATGGCAAATAACCACAATAAGCCGTGGACTCGTGGTCCATATTTTGGACTCTAAGACCGTTGAGGTCAAGCAAAACCGCCTAAACTACAAGTCATGAACTTACGAACTTCACTCACACATATTTCGTTTAATTTACATTGCTACTTTTTCCGGTATTTTGAAAAATACAACGATATCTCTAACTAGCACAGGTTTTTTGGAAATCATCAAGCTTTCCAAGGTACGAAGCCGATTAAAAATAAGATCCATTTCTAATCAAAACGCCTGAATGCTACTCAAATAAGGAACGCCTGAGTAAAGATATACTTTTCCAAATGTCAGCCCGATGCAGGCACGCATCAGTAAAAGACATAATAAATAATCCAAACCAAGCACGGTGCGCTCACACTTTTTCTAATCTAAAATTGAAAATAAAAACAAAAAAATTATTTCCGCAGATTAACTCATTCGAGACCGACGACGTCTGAAATAGCAAAACTATCTCTGCAGTAACTGGCAACGTTAAGACTTATTTTTACAGGGGTTAATAAAGATTATAACTAAAACTGTAATATATATAAGAATAAGAATAACAAATTTGACCTTGTGAGTCATCGGCCACTGAGAAAAGTTTCAACATAAGGTGACCCACACGGTGAACACGTTTCTGTATGGGTGAGATTTTATGTAATCCACGCGGTGAGTCACCGGTCTGAAATGTGTTAAAATCAGTAACAACGCAGTTACAGAAGCTCGCATTTATGGCGGGGGTATTTTTAGATTTTTGTGCCTGCAGCGGGAGTGTGCATACCTATGTAGCGGGCGGTACTTTTCAATTTTTGCTCTGTAACGGTAGCGTGCATAATACTACTGGATGCATTTGTTCGCTATGCATGCTCGCAACGGACGTATATATATACTTTTAAAAATATTACGTCTGTACTTGCTTTGGGCGTGAATATACCAACTCAATTATTTTTACTCGGGAGGTAGTTTTAGTTGCGTGTTGATAGTAATTTTAGTTGTTTATTTTGCACTGACTTCAAAATATCGAAATAGATCTAAAATTAAAATTATTTTATGCTTTTTAGCGCTTTTTTTGAACTTTTTTTTAAAATACTATTTTATTTTTCACTTTTTTCACATAATCATCCAAATGCGACAACACGTTGCGATGTTAATCTCAGCCACATTTTCAAACCCTGATGTTAGATACAAAATTCTTACCATAGCGCTAGTATCCCAACGTACTCTATACAGCAAGAGAAAAACGTCAAAATCTTCTTCCCATAGTGATCTAGATACAATATTTTTTATCATTTACCAATGACGAAACATATTATCCTGTAAAACCGAATGAAAATTATCAAAATCAGTTCACACCTTCGGCTCCACTTCTTCCCCACAACCACCCCAACCATTATATTTTTGTAGTAGTATCAATAGGGAACATATTCTATATAACAAGAAAGGAATCATACAAATCGGTATACGCGTTAAGGAGTTGCGTTCCGCCTCTTTTTCCACCCCCACCCACTCCATACATTTTTATTATACTACTAATGGGCGAATATACTTATACATCGCAAAAGGAAACATCCAAACCGGTCCACGCGTTATAAAGTTATGGCCAAATATTATCTTATATAAGCAATTGGGGATCATACACTATACGGCAAAAGAACTTTCCAAATGAGTCTATGCGTTACAAAGTTAGGTTAAATACCTACACCCCCCTGCCACCCTTCCTAAACACTAAACAAAAATTGTTTTTTGTGGTTCCAAACGGAGAACACCCTCTACTCAATAGATAAAGTTATGAAGTTAGACATCCTCTCCTCGTCCACTTACCTTAGGTCCAAATTTTTTCTTCTATACTCTATACAACAAAAGAACCATGCGAATCGGTGCACGCGTTACAAATAAAACCGGTGGTTCGAAATCTACATTAAATTATAGGTTCATATTCAATCTTTAAATCAAGTTTCAAGCTTCACTTTTCTCCACGTTCATGTTTGGTGATTAAAGTTTTCAGATCCTGGCACACATGGGGTCGGAGGTCGTAGTCAGCTCAAGCTCCCTATCTAAGATTTCTGCTATTTCCGAGCGGTTCTTTCTATAGTTGGCACCAAGAAATCCTGCCCCCTCCTCCTACCTTAAGGCAGTATAAATTGCCATACGCTCCACTACATTGTGAAGATATAAGAGGTCTTAATTGCTGCAGTCGGTGAGGTACGCGTGGCTGCGTTGATTCTTAGCAATCCCAGAAGGATTTCCTCGCTTTCTTGGTTAACTAGGTGTAGATATAGTATGGAATATATTGTCATACCTAGATATTTGACCTGTTCACTAAATATTTCTGTAGTTCCAAGCAAGCACGGGTGAACTAACCCTTCCAAAAACTGTTTTCTTGTGAAAGGATTAAGAACGGTTTTATCGCGTTTGACCTTGAGGTTAACATCTCGGCGCCATTCTTTAACAGTAGCTAATGCTGTTTGCAGAGCCTCGGTAACACTGTTACCGGCAACACGTGGTACGTGTGTGAAGTGGAAAGCCCCACGCTGACGGTAGCCCCTGGCGACGGTGACCCAGATAGAGAAGGACTTATACAGGACTTGTAGTGCGTTTGTGTCATATGAGCATTGAATCAATCCATCGACGGAAGGCTTATGTAACCCAAGTGATTACTGCAGCGAGCTTACAAATAAATTAGGCTCCATTTTTATTCTGCACCTAGATTTTTTTTCAGTTTTACAGACCAGTTTCGACATTTTGGCCGTTTACACTTCCTGCTGTCCGACCATAATGTTGATAAAATGAATGAAGATCAATTACATGTTTGCACACTTGATGAAAATGAACCTCGGTTTAGTAGACTCTCATTTTCATTGGCATGACAACGGCGACATTACGGCTCTGTCGCTAAATATAAAAAGGACTCACGTTTATTTTTGGTGTACTACCACTAGCTCAGTTAAATCATTTTTTTACTCTTAAATTTGAGCTGAATTGAACAAGATTCAAGGTTACTTCAGGTCTGACCGAACCTCGAGCGGAATTTGATTCAATATCTCCTATCTGCTTAAAAATTTACTTGCGCCAAACTGTGTGGCACTGAAATATTATTGTCCTATTGTATGCTTAAGCTACGTGAAAACTGAGACATTCCATGTTAACATTTCCTAAAACAACCTTGCAATCCTACTTACACTACCTATTTCATCCACACATAGTTCTCCATTGATTTCATTCAATCGGATATGAGCGATTATATCAATCCAAATCGGAACGTGTCTAATAACAAATTTACACCGGCAGGCAGTGGAAATCAAGATATCAAACAAGGAGTATCTATAACTCCAGTGCAACCAAATCCCATCGCACATCTGTTCAGGATGTTGTCCCAAGCCCGATCCCGTGCGGGTTGTAGGATCCTTAAGGAGGACTAAGTGTTGGACGAGTGTTATCCAAACACCAAAATATCATGTCAACAGAATTTTTGTTATTCTAACGCAGCACTGCAGAGGCTTAGAACCAATTCTTCTTAGCTTGGGTACTGTCAGGGTAATAAATTGTGCCGGCATACGTATTAGAACGGGTGAGGATTTGTCATGTTTATGTGGGTCATGACCATACCCAAATTCATGTTTCGTGACGTACAATATCTCTTCTGGCAAGTAATTGGAGTTTTTTCGACTGTTTCGTGCTCAACCACATGTGGTTATGTGCATATTTTTATTTTCGTAGTTATTAATGGCATAGAATTTGAGGACTAAAAAAATTTCTCATTAGACCAAATCGAAGAAAATTCTTATCTCCGGAGATTTCTGTAATAACTCGTCAAGGAAATAAATGGACAATGTCTTCAAAGGATACAAGAAGTTGGGATTGACACTTAAAAGCTCTTGTCCTTGAAATCCATTCTCGGTTAAATCAGAGTCCTCTGTTCGATTAAAAATTGTCAACAGGGCTCCCCAAGTTTCTTGAGAGTGTTTACTTTTCTTGTTGTCTCATTTCAGTGACATCGTTTCGTGTCAATCACAGTCCGGCGATAATAGGAGGAACGTTGAATGACACAATGGGGAGCAATTTTCTGGTTGTTGGCGAAAGACTCGTTTCTTTTTAAATTGGGGGAAAAAGAACAAAAAAATCGTCGAAGAAATGTAGAGAAACGACATGAAATCCATCTAAACCCTCATAGGTGGAATAAATCAGATCCAAACAAACAACAAATTCAAAAATAGAAGGTCTGACTTGTTCGGGTCATACGCCTTCGATTGTGAATTCAGAGCCTAGTTGTCAGCACCTTATCACCTTCTTATTCTTTGGTATTTGCTGACAGGTCTTTATACTTCCTTCGATTTGAGTTTATTGGAGAGGCTTTATTGTTCACCAATTCGGTTTTTTTTACGACCTTCTAAAAATACTCCAATAACGACGAAATGAGAGGAATGTGATGGCGCATTATTGCTGACGTTAGGAATTTGCTCAGAACAATAAAGAAAGTGTGATTTATGTCAGAAATAATTTGGAAAAAAATCTTGTCTAAATTGTTAGGATTTGAATAAGAAAATAATTACCATAGAACCTGGAGATGATAGTCAAGATGTTACTTTATAATTTATGCTTTCGATTGCTCAGTATACTTTAACTACTATGTATATAATAGTCATAGCTAGCCAAACATTGTCATATATCGACCCAAAAGAAAAGAGCTTATCCAAGTTAACGAGTCCGCCTAGGAGACCACGAGCGATTAGGGGCTTTCGAAAAGGAATGGTCTAATTATTTCCACTAATGCTCCGAATAATTCCGTGAGCTCTATGGTTTGAGTGGTCTGAGCTTTGTAGAGCAAACCAAAGTTGAGAGAAGAAGAGGGGTAGATCACTGTAGAAGGCGGACATCATACCGCAAAAGTGAGCCAAGAGATCATTAGATTAGGTGAAAGTTAAATAGACGGCCTGGAGTTTGCACCATTTCATAAATTTTTAAAGAAAGCTAGGAAGACTATGTCGAGATTGTCTAAAGGAAACCTTGCTAACACCAGTACTTGAGTCAATATTTGAAGGCAAGAGCAGGTAAATAAAGACCAAGTCAGCGACTTTATACCTTTTCTCAAGTGAGGGCGAACTGAGCAAATAGTCGGAGTAGGGCTGGAGTCTAAGCAAATCATCGGAGAGCCCTATTAGCGAACATCTAACAAACATTTGATTTGTTGCACGTTGAAAAGACGAGCCAACCGCGAAGTGGAGGTCAAAACGCCAATCTTTTGCAGATCTTAGTTATCCCTATGGCTGGTATCTCTCACCTTGTTATAACCAAACGACAAGCTAGGCTCCACTTTGCAGTTGAAAAAGTGTTTCTATGGCTGCTTAAGGGGAACAGGTAGATCTGGTAAGGGCGATGTTATGAAGGAAGTAGAAGATAACAATTTTAAGGTTGTACGTCCTCTACAGTAGACCTAAATCTGAACACAAATCTAAGCCTGGGGTGGCACAGCTCACGTTATCAGGCGGACATGCTGACTTTGGTATATGTGTGAGTCGTGAGAGGAATAACAAAATATTGGTGGCACTCGACATTGAGGTTGTGTTCCGGTATATGGACAGCACAGTGTTTAACATGAATGTATCCACAAAATCAACGGATGTGCCTCATGGAACAAGATGACACTGGGTGAGGGGAAATGTAGGAATCGAAGGAAACGAGATAACAGCTGAGCTGGATAAGCTGCTTAGATTTCCAAGATTTGGAGCCCCTTCACCAGAGGGATGGCCCTGGGTCTGTTGGAGACGTAGGCCACGAGGGAGCACTGAGAAGAGTGCACCGTTGCGAGCTCGTCTGGATAGGTTGAGATGGCGATTGCATGGTCTAGAAGTGCTGAGCAGCAGAGTATCCTACACAAGGATCGAAAGGCTTTGAGGTGGTTGACGGCTCTATTAACAGGACATGGAAATTTCAGGTGTCATCTAGAGAAGATGGATATTCTTGATGATTGTTGGCTGTGCCTGGAGGAGCAAGAAGCCGCGGTAAGAATAGGGGGCTTATGGGACACCATTGGATTGAGGTCGAAAGTATAAGAGAGGTATAAGCAGTTGCTTGCTTTTACTTGGGGAATTGCGCTGAAGAAAAACTGATTTAGTCAGAAGTATTTCAGAGAGCTGTGGCAACAGCAGACGTGGTGGTCTTGAACCTTCTCTTAGGTTTCGGTTCTATGTAGCTCCCATCATCGCACAGGCATCAACTTAGATGTGTCTCTTTTTATTTACCTTTTATAAACTAAAGGCCATATAGGGTCAATGAGCGTAGACTTAACCAGATGGGTCTGCAGTGCAAAACTAGATAATATCTTATCACTCATAAAATGATAGTCTTAAGGTGCCATCTCATTCATATACAGCGGTGCGTATGGGACCAGGGGACTTATAATAGGATTATTTTAGGCTCGATTCCTCAAGTCGTTCGGTCTAGCCGTCGGGATGTCCGTAAAACTGCTGTGACGGCGCTTATAATATTTTACCCATTAAGGTGTACGGGAAGGCGGTCATCTATCTCGTTTAAGATCGATTGACATTTCTAAACAGTTCAAGAGGTCCTACACACTGAGATTTAATAGCAGCTTGGCTGTCCGTAAAGATGTAGATGTCACTTAATGACACTGCTCTATCCCCCTCAGACATTCTAGCGCCTTGACTTCAGCTGAGAAAACATTCTCTGTGGTTTGGAAAGAGAACAGTAATTTTTAAGTTTAGGAGACCCCAAAATAAACCTCCACCAGTTTTACCCTCCAACTGAGAACCATCGGTAAAAAGATGCGCTACTCCCTCCTTTGTGGACAACTTTCCCCCCAATCCTGCCTGGTAGGAATAAAGGAGGCGAACTTAAAGTAGCGTTGGATGTGCTCTTTAAATACGTACATCCAAAATTTCCGAGGGTCGGAGGTTGTCGGTACCACTTTAATACTTGCCGAAAAGTTCCACCGATATGCCAACTTCTGAACTTTTTTTAGTGCATTCTGATGGGACACTTTTTCTAGTGCAGGCTACCGGACGACCACAGCATTTTCAAGTATAGGCCTGATAACGTTGACATAGAACCAGTTTATAATTCGCGGCTTCATGCCCGTTCTTTTGCACTTTTGCACAAGTACAAGGTCGCCGCCGCTTTTTTTTTAGGGGACAACCCGTTTTTGCCTGAGGGGGATTAGGGTAAGGGAAGTGAGGAAACTTGAATGTCTTATTTTTGCATTGCTGCGAGTTAGATAACAGCCCAGAGACGGAGTGGATTGTTTTAATTTCTTAAGCTCAGTGGAGACCTGGTCTCGAACCCGGGACCCATGACATGGTGGTTGTGCTGCTCAATGAATTGATCCAACTCCGCCTCCGCTTTGCATACTCCTTCGTGATTATTGAGCTTCCGGCTAAGTTTCTATGTTTCCCTTTCATACTGAGGCTCAGACATTTGCCTTGGTAACATGAAATCCTTTAGTTGTGTTACAGATGAAGACTTTACCATCTTCCGCTAACTTATTTGTTAAGAAACTTCTACTTCGTTCCACCTTTTAGCGACTTCCGAACACTGTAGGGTGGTTAAGAGCATATTGACCTAAACCGCCATTTAGGATCGGTGGTTTGGAACCCACCTTAGATGATATTCCCATTTTGCAATCTTACAAAAAATAGGATATCACAATAAGTTATATAAGTGACTTTAATTTACGAGTTTCGAATGATTTAATATTTTTGAGCACTTCAGTACTGTTTAGGAACAAACTGTAAGCCTACATTTGCAGGAAATTTTTTAAATAACTCACTCCCAGCATTATTGGTGGACAAGTGCTCCAACTTTTAATAGAATAACATCAGCACTTAAGGTCCATTATAGCAGTCGATACCTTCTACGAATATATGGCCATATGTTAACTTTTCTTTGAGCCGGAAGCACTTCCAGATATCAAAAAAGGTTTATTGTCTACAAACTTTACTCCTATTTCAAAGTTATTCCATCAGCTTAAAGAAATATTTTCCGCTTCTTTTCCCAAAAAGTGTATAAAACCTTTGGCACGTACAAAGTTTTTCATATCGTCATAAATTTGCAGTCCGTTCACCAAAATATTTCGAAGCACTCCTGAATGCCGCTACACGTCTAAAAGCTTGCGTCGTTTTGCGTCGTTTTACAGTCGATAGATGATTACGGACATCTATAAAAAAAATCTTTGCTGAACAGACCCACTCCTATTGCCTTGGGGGGGAATATTATAAAGGTCGCTTAGAATACATGTTCAGCATGGAAAGTGGGGGATGATTGAAATCTCTGAATAAGAGCCTAAAGGGTTCTCTAAGGCGATTCATACAAAATAGCCACCAGAAGGGTCATTGAGAAAGATGAAAGGGTTTGGCGTCTTTCACTGCTATCCAAAACGTAGTAATTTGAACTCAGAGGATCTGCTTTAAAATTTGTATGAGGTTATAGTTGCATAAATTACAAACCCTTCACAGTCCAGGACGTCCGGTTATGTTCAGATTATTACGTATAAAATATAATGCGAATTACTTCTTTTCGGAGCATGAAACCTCCATAAGAAGAGCTATTCTGTGCGAGCTTTTATCGAAATTTTTCTTCAGCGAATACAACTTAATTGGATTCTATTCAAAAGTCCTAACAGAAATTATTTTCATAGAGCAACAAGAGCTATTTGTGTTGAGCTTCAAGATAAATTTTGTGAAATATTAATACGTGCTTTCCAGATTTACGTAAAATTTTATTTGAGAGTTTAACCTAAAATAGGTCACTCGTTAATTTTGGTAACATTTTGTGGGGCATGGGGCGATAAAGGAACTTCGCCCAATGCAATGAGAACGATTGTAAATGGACCTTCTATTTAAGGTGAATTTTGAAAAGAGCCACAATACTGTGCTAGACCCTGGCCTTTTACAGTTTTACATTAAGCAGGAAACTACCATGGGTCGGTGGCGGTGAAATTCGAATTTGGGGACATAATGATAAAAGCCCAGCACGTTATCTTTTATTTCGCGCACAATTTACACCAGGTTAATGGCATTTGAAGTCGTACAGAAAAACTAATGACAAATCTAAGTTCAAAAACACTTACCGCTAGAGCTTTAAGTGTTCTCTCTGATTCGGTTAACCCAACGTGGGGCATAGGGCTTCTACTAAACTGTCTCTCCACCTGGTTCTACGCTAACGCGATTAACTGTGTGTGGCCCCCATTTGTTAATCTGGGTATCTTCCCTCTTGACGGATGTTCTCAATGTGTTGCGCGTTCGTACAATTCGTCGTCTTCCTTGGATCTTTTGGGGATTCCAATCTAGAGCCTGCTGTGCGACGTTGTTTGGTTCTTTTCTTAGTGTATGGTCATTGCCACTTTCGTCTGCGAATACTGGTGTCTATTCCATTTTGGCCTCTAAGTGTGTGTAGGTCTTTGTTAGGCCTATGGACATTAGGCATGCGCTGGAGACACCGGTTGACAAAGACTTGTAGCTTAGATGATATTTGACAGGTCACTCTGCATGTTCTACAGCCGTACAATAGAACAGATTTTACGTTCGAATCGAAGATTCAGAGCTTTGTGCGTCGGAAGATGTTATTACTGCGCCAGATCTCAACAAGAGTATTAAATGCAACTCGGGCCTTATTGATGCGAGCCTGTACATCAGCTTCTACATCGCCGTCTGCTGTAACAATACTTCCTAGATAGCAAACTTTCTCCACTTGCTTTATTTGCTGCTCTTCAAGATAAATTTCATGTTATCTCCTCGAGTTCAAGCTATTAAGTTTGGTTTTAGAAGCATTGATCTTAAGCCCTTCTCTGCGATCTTCTCTACTCAGGGCTTCGGATTTTGGGCTACATGAATATTCTTCGTGCATAAGAGACATACATCGCCGGCTTATTTCAGGTGCGCAAGGTGATTCAAAAGTTTCTATCTAATCCCTTGCAATGTGTGGCCGTCTGAGGCGCTACACAATACGTCATTAATGACGATCAGGAAAAGCAAAGGTGACAGCATGCATCCTTGTCTCACTCCATTCAGCATTTGGAAGGGCTCCGACAATTTTGCCTTGTGTAGAACGTGATATTGAGCTCCTGATTAGAATTCCTTTATGATGGTGATAATTTTTACTGGGGTTCCTCTACTACATAAAGCTGTCCATATTTCGCGATCAACGCTGCCAAGCGCCTTGTTCAAATCGACGAACGTTAGATATAAATGGGACCTCCAATCGGCAGATTGCTCGACGATAATTTGGAACATGTTGATGTGATCGCTGCAGGAAAAACCCTAAGCCTGCCTGTTAATTGCTAAGAGTACGTCCGATTTTTGCCATCAAATTATAAACTGCAGTTAACAGACAGATACTGCGCGAATTGTTACAACTCCTCAGATCGTCGTTTTTGGGGACCTTCACAATTACACCTGTTTTCCATTCAGTGGGATAGGTCTGGGTTTCCCAACATTCTTGGGTTACGTGAAGACGAATATCAGTCGCAGCAGTGGGATCCCCTTAAGTAGTTTCACTGGTATTCCATCAAACCCTGGAGTCTTACCGCGGCTCATCGAATTTATTGCGTCAGCCATTTCCAATCCTTTATCATCATCATTTAAAGGAATCAAAGGTCAGGATATGGGTTAGGGGTTTGAGTGAAAGAAGTGACGATGTACGATTCACTTCAGCGTTTGGTGCTCATACAACGACGAAAGAAGAGCAGGTATTTCTAAACTTTTCCACATTCGTGCTGTTTTACACACGAAGGATTTCCAAAATTGCATCAAAAACTAGCATACAACTTGATATGAATGCCAAGCCAATTAAGAAACACATCTGCTTTTATTCGTTGATCCGTTGTATAAAATGTAAACGCTCCTTAGCTGCAAAAATCAAAAGAGGAACGTAGAAGCTCAGCTCGTTTTGCTAGTACTTGAATACCTTAGTTTCTGTAGCTGGAACATTCCACTTTTAAATCGATCTAATATGACTTCATATCTTCTTCTTTCATAGATATAACTGCCAACAGACATCGTCTGAATACATAAAAATTAATTTTCAATAGTTCCCAGGCAATTGCTGAAAGTCAGTCAATTCATAACAATACGGAAATTGACATTCATAGTATAAACCACCAGATGTGGTCAATAAATCATCCGCACCCCAATTTGTATTGACTTAAACCCTACGCAATTCTACTGTTCACCAATTAAGAAGAAAGTCACGTGCGTTCCGGTCTACATCACATCCTTTTCCGGCCAGGACTTTGTGCTAACCAAAACAACGAGTAATAATTAAAGCTCCCTTGGCCGGAACCCCAAAACAAACCTTCTATTAGAACTGAATTTTATTTTCATTACGAACACGAGTTACGACTATTCAACTGAAACCTTCAGCCCACATTTGTTTGAACTTCTCATCTTGTATGTCACTTTTGTTTGCCATCTACGTTAGGGTGAGACTTCGATTATTTACCGTCCTGTCTCAGAGTAAAACAAGAAAAGTTTTTTTCGATCGTCTTTAAAAATAAATATACACAACAATCCTCATTGGGCCTTTGTGGGATATGTAACTTTCCCAAAACTTAGTAAGTGACAACAAATGTTTCGATAGTCTGAAATTGAAAATTTATTCTCTTTTTAAAGTAATGGGACAGTTCTGAACAGAGTTTTAGCCATCAGTTAAAGGAATCAGGTTTGCGAAGAAATAATTTAGAGGGGGACAGCGATTAGCAATAGCAAGTCTGAATGCTTCAAACGTTTGTGCAGTGAGGCAGATACCGACTCGTCGGGCGGAGCTTATAGAGCTGTAACTGCGAAGGTCAAAGTGAGAAAGTGCCCACAGATTAATTGCCGGTTGCTGCCGATGAAAATCGTTACCACGCTCTTCCCTTCCCACTGGGAATAAAAACGATATCAATTAAGGAGGGGCAAGGGACAGAAACGCTACCTACGCTAACATCAAAGGAACTTTTCAAGGTATTAAAAATTGTCGGATATAATAAAGCGCCTGAATAATGTCCCCAACAAAGCCCTAAAATAAGAAATAAGCACCTCAAATCACCAATGTTGCGGACCTAGCTGGAAATGCAATAGACGGGAAAAGGGGGGAAAGAGGTAATGATATCCCTGCAAAGGCTGAATGATCCAATTATAAGCGGAAGCTAATTAAAGACTACTTCACAGGTCGAAGCTCTACTATGACACAGAACAAGGTCTACAGGAATACTGTATGACCGCCGGAGTTCCACAGGGATCGATGCTGGGCCCACTTCTGTAGCTGCCGAAAAAAGATATTAAATCTACCACTGATGCTTCAAAGTTTGTCGTTTGGCCATGTACAACGCCTTTGCTTGCAGAGGACTGTTCACATCCCATCCGGGATGTGGTTGTTAACATGGATAGTGAAGACATAGCATACGCAACCATCAAAACTGCGCCTTTATTTAACTTTAGTAAAGTTTATTTTAATTTTCTGAACTCTAAGTTAACTAATATTGACTGGTCCTTTTTCAAATTAAATACAATAATTTAGTAGACCCTCTGCCAATATTCTACAATGTGATTTTTGATTGGTTTAGGGATAGTATTCCTATATCCTGCATTAAAAATAATTCGGGTTGTCCTCGTTGGTGTGATGCTGATCTTAAGCGTTTGCGCAACTCAAGGAATAAGGCGTGAGGGAGGTTTCATCTCACTTAGTCCAATGAGGACTTCATCCACTATTTAAATTTGAGAGACGTGCTTCATGAAGCTCTTCTGCTTGTCCATTAAGTATACCTGGAGGAGATGAGAAGTGCCATCAAAGTAGATCCTAAACAGTTCTGACGGTTCATCAGCACTAAAAAGGGGGCCAATGGCTTTCCGCTTTCCTTGACCTATAATAATGTGATAGAAAATTTATTTGCTGACCTTTTGGCAAGACTTCTCCAATGATGTTCAAACTGATGTTTCCTATTTTAATTATTTAACGACGCTTTCTAAAGTTGATATTCAAAATTTAGTAATAGATGAAAAAACAGTTGAGGCAGCTATGTCTGTCTGCACTTGAGCCTAGCTGTTCGGTTGGCCCTGATGAGATTACTGCTACAGTTTTGAAATAGTGTTGCAACTCTCTTTCTGTCCCGTTGACGCTATTGTTCAATTTGTCGCACCGGCAAGGGAAGTTTCCTGACTTATGAAAGGGATCGTTTATTATTACTACGTTTAAATCTGGTAAAAAGGAGCATGTTACCAATTATTGACTCATTGTTAAATTGTCGACTACTATATACCGAAATTATTCGAGGACATTACGTGTGAGTTCTTGTATTTTAATTGTGAGCAAGTTATTTCTCATAATCAGTATGACTTTATGAAGGGGAGATCAACAACAACAAATTTACTCCAGTTTTCCTCGTCTTTGGAGTTGGGTGGTGCATTTATACTGACTTTAGCAAAGCATTTGACAAGCTTTTCCATTATTGATTTTCAAGCTACGAGCGCTTGGCTTTCCTGCGTTGTTGCTTAATTGGCTAGCTTCCTACCTAAGTGAACGGAACCTATTGGTACGTTATCTATCTGCTCAATCTAACGCATTCCCGGCTCATGCTGGTGCACCGCAGGGAAGTCCTTAGGGGCCCCTTTTGTTTATTATTTTCATCAATGATATTTCGTATATCATTGTTGACTCGGATCTGTTGCAGATGATTTGCACCTATACAGGGTAATTATGTATATCTGATGGAGATTGTGTGGGGCTACAGGGAGAACGAAATAGATTGTTTGGTCCCTCGTGTTTTATACTATAGCATTAATAAATATTATTCTTATCAGTGCCAACAAAATGCATGAGTTGTGTGTGTTATTTGTTCCCAAACTTACCTTTAATGATCATGTTGAATATATTGCCAATAAGGCGAACTCGATGCTATGGATCATAAAGCGCTGGGCCAAGGAATTGGATGACCCATATAAAACGAAATCTTTTGTTACCGCACTCGTTCGATTTATATTAGAGTATGCCAGTCCTGCATGAGCTCCTTCATATGAAAGGCGGTCTGACCGCATTCAGGGTGAGCAGAGGACATTGTTGCTTTTTGCTCTGAAGGGTTTTGGTTGTCGGGATTCCTTTCGTCTTCCACCATATGTGGACAGACTAAAATTAATAAATCTAACAACACTGCATTCCCGAAGAAAGGTGTCAGACATTGTCTTCATTTTCCGGCATTTTAAGGGTGAGATCGATACGCCGTTGCTTCTTTAAGGCTATAACACAATAGCGACTTCGGCTTTTACTTCGAATTCGAAACCGATTCCTGTCAAAATCAAACACGAGTATGGCAATGCTGCTTAACACAATTCTTTATGTTTAATTTTCAAGGCCGAAGCACAGCGAAGCAGGTTAAAAAAACTGTCGTTAGAGGAAAATTTGGTGGAGTTTGTTAGAGTAAATCCTCGTTTATATAATAAAAGAGACAGGGATTACAAAAATATCAACAACAAGGATAAAATATGGAAGAATATAAGCGAGCGAATGGGTATTCCAGGTATGTATGATATTTTAGTACAATTAAAAATTTAATTTTTTATTTTGTGATTTAGATATAGCAATTTTCAAGTATTTTGTGTTACGGTTTTAGTCATATTGAATTTGGGAGCATACTAACGAATGAAGAAAAATTAATATTGCCCAATATTAATGGTATTAATTTGTTTATGTTTAAAATGTGTTTATGTTATTCATTGCAGTTATTTCATATTTAGAGAACCTTAAACAAATATCGCCAGGTGAAAGAGAATCTGCAGTTTCATGAAGAGGTAGTGACTGAAATGAAGACGTCTTGCGTACATTAAATACAGGCGTCCCCAGCAGTAGAGGACATGACGGCAAGGCAGGAGCGTATTTCCGGCGAAATACCAGCTGCTTTGAAGCAGCATGAGCCAGCGCATACATCAAGAAATAGGAGAAGGGCAATATCTGGTAGTTCTTCTATTGTCGAAAACAATTTCAACGACCTCACCGAAAAAGCAAAGGAAGCGGTAAACGTATTTTATCATGTATCTTTAGTTAGTTGTGTTCCCTAGTTTTTCGGTGTTGTACTGGGGTTACTGCACTTGTTTCAGGACATTATGTAGTATTCAGACACTCTTTAGCTTTATTTTAGAGTAATATAATAAGGAAAGAACCCACGTAAATGTTTAAATTCGGAGTTAGCTCTGTTAATTATGCTATCAATATGGGAAAGGAAATTGAGTTCGCTATCACAGATTATTCCTAGGTCACACAAAGAGGTAACGATAGGGACTGCTACGTCGGTTAACATGAATGTTCTCGGGGTGGTGGTAAGACGCTTGCATCTTAATTGTAAGGATGAAAATTAATGGACCGAGGTGGCTGACCTGCGGGACGCCGGAACGAGCGACAATGGGGTTAGAAATGGATGAGCTGAAAAGAACATTGTACTGACGGTTGTTGAGGTAGGATTAAATCCAGGAGATGAATCGAGGGGGGAAGCCTAGGCGATCAAGTTTAAACAGGATAACGCTATGGGTGATCTTGTCAAAGGCTTTGCTACAATCGGTGGCGATAACATCAACATCTTCACCGTTTTCCAGGGCACATAGTGTTTTTGAGACGAATTCGGTAAGGTTGGTGGTCGTACCTTTGAGGAAGCCATGCTGGGAGAGTGAGAAGATAGACTTACAGTGGAAAAACATGGAATCATAGACCAATTTTTCGAATAGTTTAGGTATGGATGATAATTTAGCAATGGGTCTGTAGTTGGATACATCGTTCTTGCAGCCTTTTTTGAATTTGGGAATAGTATAAGAGTTTTTCCATAATTGAGGAAAAACCCCTTGAATGACCGAGAGGCGGAAAAGCAAAGTAAATGGTTGAACTAAATGGAAGGCACACTTTTTCAGAACGATGGCCGGAATGCTGTCAGGACCGGGGTGGAAGTCGTCCTCAAGCCGTCGCCGCCAGCGATTTGTTCGGGGTCAGGGTCGAAAGATGTAAACGAAGTTTGAGTGCATTTGTCCAAGAATGAAAAGTAGTTAAGGTCAGGTTGTAGGGAATTTGTGCTGAAAGATTTACTGAAGAAGTGTGCAAAGAGTTTGGCGATAACCTGAGGATCAGATGAAGAGGTACTCTCAAGCGTTCGGGTCGAGAGGTAACCACTGGATTTCTTCTTAGAGTTAATAAAGCTTTAAAAACGTTTGGGGTCGGTTATCGGTTCCATATGTCGGAGGTACTCATGGTAGAGGGTATCACAACGTTCAGAAAAAGAGGTGTCGAATCCGAGCAGCATAGGTTCATTCGCTTCGCTCTACGTGATCTTCCGTGGGTATACAGATTCAACCTTCCACCTTATGAAGACCGTCTGAAACTGATCGACTTACAACCCCTAAGTAAACGTCGTGATGTTTCCGACGTTCTCTTCTTTCATCAGCTATTAGCTGTTGCCATAGACTGCCCTTCAATCCTTCAGTCTTTACCCATCTATACCAACCCTCGCAACCTTAGGTCCACTCTCCTTTCCCGACTCGACCGCCATCGCACAAACTACGGTCAAAGTGAGCCAATTACCATGATGCTACGAAAAGTCAAGTCAATCATCCCTTCACAAAGCCTAATATCTTGATCCCGGCCATCTTGATCGCCTTTCTTAATTCTTCTTCCTTCCAGCCCGTATCTACTTTAATTAGAGCTCATATTGTAGCTTTTACTATTTATTTCTTATGTCTTATCATTTATTATAGCTTTTAGTATTAGTATTATGTTTTAGCTTGTAATTGTAGTATTATTATGTAATAGCTTGTATTAAGCTTAAATAAATAATGTAAATAATCTCCAACTTAAGAAAGTTCTTGGTAGTTCTAGGTTGTTAAAAGGATTTGTTTTTCTTGTTTATTTCTCTCCGTATTGTGTTCGACAATCTGATTTCCGCTTGTAAAGTATTGTAGCTAGTATGTTAGAGAAATTAAATAAAGTAGATCCCGAATGTTTCTTTACTATTACACATAAACCCATTTTTAACCAGTGCAGTCAAATTTGTGCCCAAATTTCATCATAAATATCGCAAAAATAGTTGATTGTATTTCGGCTCACGTACTTCGAGGACAATTTTAGGTAGGAAGGGATCTGTTGTTTGGTTAGAAAAGAAGAGCAGCACTTTTATATTTTGATAAATAATTTATTGATATTATCAATACAATGTCTGTTCAGCTAAATTTCTTAAATTTCTTACCCACAATAAAACTGAAGAATATATTCAAAACAGAAATAAATAAATAATGAAAACTGAAACAATAAAATAAAAAGAACAATTGAAAAGTTTCAAACGATTTCGATTGGACGTCTTCGAATGGTAAAATTGGTTATTTATCATAAATACTCCTATAAATACTCTGTGAATCGCTTCCAGATCAAATCTTATCCAAAATTTATTCTATTACTTTTTACAGCTAATTTCAGTCTATGATAAATATAGGTAGGTATGTTAATTTAATTTACGGCGATTAACTCCTTTTTGGTTGGTTAAACTTTTGGATTCTATCTCTCTTTACAAAATTCTTCGCTTATAAAACAAAATAATAGGAAAAAAAAACTGAAATCAATCAAGGAATTGCGACCCTGCCTTAAATTAGTCAATTAATCTATTTACAAAATTCATTTCAATAATACAATTAAATTTGAAGTCTTTCTGTTTTAAAAATAGATCTTAAGTAGTCACAAAAATCTCAGTAGAGAACTACCTTACTCTTTTACTTTTAGTTACGATTAATAAAAAATTTGATTTTGGCGAATTTTTATAGGTTTCTTTTCTTCACATAAGAAAAAATGCCTAAGATTGTTTTAATAAGAAAAATAAATTTAATATTTACAATTTGTTTACTAACAGAGGTTTCAAGGGGAGGGGGGGGGGTCTCTAGAATGCGGCTTCTTGGAAAAAGTGCTATGTTAACATGTTGTCGGCTTTTGAAGTGTGTAGAAAAAGAACTCGAAATCGGTTGGAGTATAACAAAATTCCATCGAAAATATTCTTACAAAATTGTATAAGTAATATGAAATCGTTGTTTATTTTCAATAGATTGTACCCTTCTTTTTACAACTTATGCGAGGCATGAGCCTCTTCCTATATACTCATGGGCGTATGTGTAAATATTCCTATAAATACGTTTTTGGTGTATTGAGATTTAGTTTCAGTTTTTAAAAACAATTGTTGCTCTGAATTTAACGTTGGAGCTTTATCTAGGTCTTATGAGCTACTTAAAACTATGCTGAATGTACAATGTGACTCGGTTTTCATTATATAAGTACATGCGTTTAGCTTTAGGAACCAAAACAAATCTATACTGTAACTATTATCCTCTTTAATAATATTTGTTGCTTTCCTGTATTATATTGCTTATTGCTTTGATTGAACTTCGTTCTGTAAAGAAAAGAAAAAAAGGGTTTTAAAATATTTCATGATGTTTTTCTGAAAAAATTACAAAGTGAAATCTGAAAAATATAGGACTTAACT
Source organism: Leptarthrus brevirostris (assembly GCA_964036015.1). NCBI lineage: Eukaryota > Metazoa > Arthropoda > Insecta > Diptera > Asilidae > Leptarthrus > Leptarthrus brevirostris. Next base: position 133,768,265 of record OZ038372.1, on the reverse strand, counting down.
GTTAGGGTAGTACTACTATCGCCATCTAACAGATGGCCGCGGAACTGCATACTAAAAAATTTATTTTCCGCTTAACTTCTTTAATGCGATGAAAAAACTTTGTGTCATATTTAAATTTTACTGCAGAATCCTTCATAAACTGAAGGACATGGACAGTGAAAATGGTGCGAAAGGCTGGTGGTATCGGGAATAATTGGAGTAAGCAATTTCTAAATGAAAGGGATCTGGTGAAAAACGATAATCTGAGTGAATATCAAGTGATGGATAATATCTCCCACAATAGCAGAAATACGCGGCATACCTTAACTAGAAGTGCGGCCTCTTAAAAAAAATTTTTTGGAAAAACAAAAATAAGATTCGTCCACATACTCTGACGCAAACGCAAAGAAGAGGTCGCCTTGTTCTCCGCAAAGAGGTGATGGACAATACGGTTCCAGATACTGTTTTGCGTGCGGTCCAGACACAAACCATTTTTTTTGCTAGAGTGTAGATGGACGCGTTGAAAGCCTTCTAGGATACGTCGATTCTCATCTAGACATTCTCTAGCGCCTCCAAGTGATAGCAACTGGGCAAATTATCCTACAAACTAGACAAGTAACTAATGCGGGAGCAGATAACCACTTGAAAAATCCCCCTAACTCCAACCCCGAGGGAGTATGCAGTGGTTTCATTCTCTGCAGGAAGCAAGAGTTGCGGTTAGCGCAGCTAAATCTCTTGTTGTATACTAGTTGAGTAGGGTGTGTATGGGGGGATCTCTGCCCACCTGGTCCTATTAATTCTCCTCCAAACACAGATGGAAATTTCAAAATAATTTTAGGAAATCCGTGTACTTCTGTAGAAGGGAAGGTTAGAGGGTATGGTAGATAATAACAGGCGGCTATGAAAGCTGGACTTGTGAGGGCTAAAAGTGTTGTAGCAACTCTGAAAGAGGGTGCCATTGGCAAAATCATAACTTGCACTTCCTCAGTTGGCAGACTCTAACGAGTTGACTATATCCGTGGTACCAGTAGAACATGCAGACTTACCTTCCGAAAGTTCGGCTCATGACCTTCGTTAAGATCCAGTTGATTAATTGGGACCAGCTGGAGAAACTTTCCGATAGAGTGACTATCAGTCAAGCTCAGTAATGAGGTGGGTGCCAAGGCTTGGCCGCGAATATTCATGGTCCGCGAATATTCAATGCCTTTGATTAACATATGAACCAAAATGGAACACTGGAGACGGTAGAAAAACATGAATTCCTGCAGAACGTCAGCAAGGAAGTAACTTAGTTGGCCCCCGCTAAGGAAGAACGGGAGGAGATAAAAAGGGACCTGCTTCTATATGGATGTTGTTTAAGACATTAGAAGAATGATTATCTTTATCCCATGGGAACCTGCGGACAAAGACATCATAATAAAGACGTTGAAAAACCAAAACCAGTACATCAAAGATACATACAAGTGTAGTGAATTTCGGATTTAGAAATATGAGGACGCAACTTCAGGGAGATTCAGTGTGACGACGGAGAATGCGGATGCCGGTAACAAATCAGGGATAAGATTCAACTGCGGTCTTATAACGGCCTTCGTTAAGATGCCATTAGGGATCAGCTGGAGAAACCTTCCGGTAGAGTGACCACCAATCAAGCTCAACAATGGGGAAAGCACCAGAACTTGACCGCAAATCTTCATGGCCTGTAACCCTTCACTGTTCCGAGTAGAGAAGGGGTGTAGATCAAGATTAACACGTGGACCAAGTAGGAACACTGGAGACGATGGAACAACTTGGATTACTGAAGACAATATTAGCTAACCCAGGGTCGAGGTTATTGGCGACAGCAGGAGTTCTCCTCTGCTGAGGGAGACTGGAAGGGGACTTAAAGTGATCCTCTTTTAGGTGGTCTTTTTCGATTCAACCCCAGGAGAGGTGTTTTAAGTGAGTAAGAATCTCACCACTACCCGGAGGGCATAGGCTGTCCAGTATCTTTTGGAAGATTGTCACCTCTACAAGCATTGGCTTTTGCTAAGGTTAGCGCCTGTCATTAGCTCGTATTGTTCGAGAGGTCTACGTGCGATTGGAAATACTTGGTGAAAATTGACAGATCTCCAGCACACATCAATACAAGAGGCCTAAAATTAGTGTGTGGTAGGACAGGCTAGGTAAGGGTAGCGGCTATTGGCCCGATCGGTTTCACATAGCCCTTATAACTTTTTACCTTCACATTCTTGAGACCGCATCTGAATGTTTATTTAGGACTTGTTTAGAAATATCAATTGCTGTTAATAAACTTGAGAGCTTCAGCTCTATGTTGGCCTGATCGTCCAGTCCCTCAAAGAAGTACGAGTCTGCGGCATTGTAGCTCTTCTGGCCAGGCCTGGGCATTCGCAGAGTAAATGCTGAATATTTTCCACTTGGTGTTGGTGAAGATGTGTAAAGGTTCTGCGTGTCTACCGAAAAGACAGTGGCCACTAGTGACTGTAATAATATTTCCGATATCCGTGTGATTTCTCTTTACCTGAAAGGACGTTTTCCTAATGTCCCAATTAGGCCACAGCTGCCTTGACATGTCTTTTTATTTATTAAAGATTGGTCAATAGAGCCTACCGCAAAAATTTAAATTAAATTAAACTTAAACGTGAAACTCAATAACTGAATCGCAGCATCAGCCGAGGCACGATCTAAGTTGGCTCTTCAAACGCAGTTTAGAAAAATACAGGTCAAAATTGGCGAAGTGCTCAATGAAGAGGCAAGACATTGGCGTAATAGGTTTGTACATAGCGTACAAAGTTCGGTAACCGAAAACATAAATGAAGTCATAATTCCTCAAGGAGCAGCGGTGCGGGATAGAGATGTTTACAGCCCCCAGTAATTCTGATGAATTTATCGTTCGCTGAAATAAATCGAAGATAAGTGCTATTTTGGTGATAGGTGTTAGTCGGTGAGCATAAAAGAGAAGTCCGAGCAGTGCAAACTTAAGAAATCTGCGCTGCACTGTCCATATGCAGTTCATGTGAACAGCTAAGTAAACAACCCAAACGGTGCAATAAAGAATCTTGGTTATGTAGAAATCATCTAGTTTCTGGGTCAACTTTTAACGATGGCCAACATCAACTTAGCCCTGCCAACGACTAAATCCACATAACCCTCGAAAGAAAGACGAGAGTTGAGAAAGAAGCCCAAATCTCTAACCATATCAACTCTGCTCAAGTTAATATCATGGACGGAGTAGTCGAAAAGTATAAGACATCTTCTAATGGAGAAAGTCATGGCCGTGCACTCGCCACCATTTAAAGGAAGGCGATTGCGAGAACACCAATCACAAAACGGTACCAAGTTAGAGTTCTAGACACTACAAGCTGAGTCATGAGAAATAGTGCGAAACATTGTCGTCGTCTGCGTAGCACATAATTTTAGTGCTCGATAGAAGATGCGAAACACAATTCATGTACAGGATGAAAATGACGGGCCAAGACTGCTGCTCTGGGGCACACCTGATGTGACAAATATATGATCGAAATAGGACACTCTCTCTCTACAACCTAGCACCTAGCAGAACCATAGTCTGAGGAAAAGGAAACATAATGGCAACCAAGTTCGAAAATTGTCGTGATAAAAAACTTCGTGAAGAAAGGAAGAGCGTCGAAAGAAGTTTTTGAAGATATATCAGTTCTTCAGAAAGTAAGGCTTATTTCAACCATAACAAGAGAGGACAAATTGTGCACGAGCATTTGAATATTAGAAAAATTAGTGCCCATTGGTTACGAAAAATGTAAACACGACAAGCAACGACGACTGAATGCTTCTAAGGATTTTTTAGAGTTATCGTGGATGAGACCTGGATTCGCCAATACGATCCGGAGCTCAAACCGAAATCTATGCAATGCTTAAAAAAGGAAAAGGCTACCGCAGAAATTTAATATTAAAAAGTCTGCTTCGAGGCTTTTGGAACTGTTGTTTTTGCAAGACAATTCAACTGCTCACACGGCGTGGGTTTCGAAGCAGGCCCTGAAAAATGCGGCTATCCAAGATAAATTTATTAGCAGCCCTCGCCTTTCAGGGTCGGCCTGAGTAGCCAAACACCCTACCATACAGACCTAATCCCCAGCGACTTTTTCCTTTTTTCCAATTTGAGGAGACTTAGCGCAAACTTATCATCTGCTTTTCGTAACTGAAACAAAAGCATTATGTAAAACAAAATCTTCATGTCAAAAACTTCAGCCGATTCGAGACAACAGCTGATATGTTCTGTGCAACCACTATGGCCTTATTACCGTGATTTGTCTTCAATAGAAAATGCCCATGAGCCGCCACCGTTGGAATTCGAACTTGCGACCTCCGGCCACACGTTACCACTTGGATCTCTGCCAACTGAGCGAAGTGGAGTTCAAGGACTTTGCAAATAATTTTGAAGTCTACATTTTACAGAATATGGCATATAGTTCTCTATTCTTCCAAGATATAATTTCTTGGGTAATATATGGATCTCCGTCAACTGAGCGAAGAGGAGTTTCAGGGCTTTATATAAAGTTTTACATTCCGCAGTACACAAAGTAATTGGCCTCTAATTCCCCATTCTCTGAAGATATACTTTTTTAGGTCAGATTGCACAGAATAACTGGCCCTGAGTTCCCCATTCTTTGAAGATATAATTTCTTGACGAACAGATAAATAACGGTTCCTTGCCAACTGAGCGAAGTCCAGTTCCAGGGATTTTCGAACAATTTCGTAGTTTACATTATACAGAATAATTCACCTTTAGGTCCCTAGTCTCTGACGACATCATTTTTTGGATCAAAACTTAAGGAGCATTTGTAATGACCATCCACCGTTTTACAGTTAATTCTTCAGATAATCCTTTGCTTTGGTAAGCACTTCATTCAGTTTAGCTCTCTGGGCAGGATATATTTTGTGAATCAAGTCAACTTTACAAGAAGTGGTACGTGCGCGTCAGTGCGACTGGTTTCGTACTACGAAATTAAAGCTTTTTTAATACATAGATCGTTTAGGTGATGCATTTCTTTAATCTCTCAAAATATGTTGAGGTCTCTGGCTTAGAGGACAGATTATTTAATTTCTATTGACACTTCATTCAACGTCGAAATTAGATATATGCTTCTACTGAATCGCATCTCCCTTAAAGAGCAAATCTGAACAACTACTAACTGCTATTGACTTTTTGGGAAGCTTAGTGTGCAGCTGTAGTCATCCTTAATGGATAATCCCACCAAAATCGGTCTTGCAGAATATTGTTATGGGGAAGGTACCCGTTTACTACTCTTAGTGTTTTCATCCGGAGGTGAAGGTCTAAAGGAGATGCCAAACCGTGCATAATCTCTGTATGCCGTAAATCTGTGGAACATAGGAATAGCAATAAGTGACTCTAAGTGGGAGATTGTGTGGTAAAAAACATGTAGCCGGTGTGTGAGTTTGAATTTTGTTCAAGTAAGTCTCGTGTAAAGCTCCCGTTCTGCAATGTCTTATGCCTGGGTGTATTTAAGTCTTCTCCGTTAATTGCGATGACCCTACACCTTAAAAAAACCGTAAAAAATCGGATCAGGACAGCTCGTCTTAAATGATAAAGAGTATTGTCTAAGAGGTGCATGTGAACGATTACATATGAACTTTATGAAGTAAATTCCGGGAAGCCACAAGGTTCAGTTCTTTCACCAATCTTAGTTCTCACTTTTGATCCTATTCACAGCTTCCACGATTTCACCAGCTCTATCCAGTCCCGCTGGAATTCCGTAGGCATCAATTGGGAACTCGTGATAAAATCATTAAAGAACGACTTCTAGCAAAGTTGTTTGAAGCAGAACAAATTCTGTCATGTGGAAATAATAATATTGCACTCTATTCTAATTTGATCACATGTAAAAGTCACTTGCGTAGACTGAATTCTAACGATATGTATCGGCAGTTACCGGATGTTTAAACACCCCCCCCCCCCCCCATCCCAAGCTATAGGTATGGCACTATTTCAATAGACCATGTTAAAGCTACTTTCCTTAAACGCGAAAAATTCTTTAAACGAACAACATTTCGTCAAAAGTCAACTGAACAACTAGAGACCATCGCTCAAAATCGGGTCCGATAGAACATTGCGTCACCGTAAGGGACTTATAAAATATAAAAAAATTAACTATTTTTAATTAAAAGCAAAAAATGTGAATGAACTTACTTACCTTGAAGACAAAAGCCTCCGTATGCGACTCTTGAGGTGATCCGCCACTTTGATAACCAGGGCTCGGAGATTCTGCATTTTCTGGAACTGGAGTGATATTCGCGTAATTTGAAGAACACGTCAAAAGGCCGCGAAGTTGCGATGGAGGATTATTGTGAAGCTTGACATTATCACCTGCTTGTGTTAATGCAATCAACGATCTATCAATATTATGGTATTCTTTTCCGGAGCGGGGCCGCAAGGTAGCAGTCGCTTGCCGCAAAAGCCTGTAAAAACAATAACGAAACTTTCTTGTAGTAATAATAATGGTGTTTATGAGCCTATATCTCTCAATAAAGGGAGCTTAATTCATGTTCTATTTCAAAAGTTGACTTACCGCAAATTCTCAGGAGCATCCGAAGAGCTATGACTCGATAACGAAAGCGTTTCAATATAGTCCGACATGTCTGAAGTACCACTACTCGTACTTCGCGAATCAACGTATGGGGGTCCGGCAGCAGAGCCACCTTCACAGGGACTCGCAAATCCACGTCCTTTTGCAGGACAAACAGGGACTTCCGCTTCAGCAGAGGTACTTTTTCCAGGAATTTCGATTTTCTGGAATTGGAATGAAATTTCACGAAGAGGATCGAAGGATTTTGACCTTCGTGGCAGTGTAGCATGAACACAGGCGGAAACCGGTTGAATATGTTTCTGATGACGTCTCGCTGACATAGCTGTTGTTAATGGAAGTTCAAACTCATGAAAATCACCAACGCGATGCCGAAGAGATCCAGTCGACACACCTGAATCATTCGAACTAGAGGAATCCCGATTTTGTGCTTTACAAGGAACACTTGCAGATCTTCTAATGTGTACTGATTGGGATTGAGAGTTTTGACTTTGCGATGTTGAAGTAACAGAAGTTTCGTCCTCAGTTTCGCCGGTCTTAGTACAACAGACTTGGTCTACGCAAGTTTCCATTTCTTGATGTAGGCACGGCGACGATGAGCGTCTTCCACCGTCAATTTGAGTTAGGGAAGACTTACGCAATGTTTCTGAGCTATCAAACTCTTCTGCGTCCTCAAGAAAACGGGATGAGTCGGCAGAAGACGATCGTTTTCTTGATGCCAGTCTTTTGTCCAAGGGCAATAGATCACTGTTGTCCATAACTTGTTTTCTATTATATGGACTGCTACCTGTGCGATGAAGAAGCATCATAGCACTTCCAGGAACACGGATTTGATCAGTTCTTTTCCTACTTCTATCTACAGTGGGACCCGATAAGCTAGGATTACTGGCTGATTTTTCGCCAATGATTCGTTTAAGCAATTCGCTTTTGGATGGTATTGGTGGAGCCTGTCCAGTGGAATTAGGAGGTGCAGGTGACATTGGGAGATAACCAGGAAATTTTGCCGTTACCTCATTCTTGTCCGTATCTAAAGTAAGGTACTCCTTTCGTTGTTCCGGCTTGTCTGTAGGCGTTTCTTGCTTTGGTTCCGGCGTTTTGGCACTTGCATGTCCACATTTCTGGCAAAAGCTTTGGTTTTCCCGATTTCGAAGTTCCTCCAATTCTTGCAGTGTAATTCCAGCTTTTTGTAAAATCTCCTTTGAGTTTTCGTAATTTTCTAAGGATTGAGCAAAATTTAAATTGGTGTAGTTGGCTGAGCAGTTATCAGTCTTCGGTTGCATGGCATCCTTCAGTTCGGGAAGTACATGACCAGGATCAAGATTGATATAGTTCGATGAACTGGTCTCGGAGTCATTATCGTCCTTTGAACAATCACAAGCCTTTTCTGCTGCTCTTCGATTCGTCTTCTTCGAAAAATCTACAGTTGCATATATAGCTAGTTCCCCGCTAGGCTGCATAACAGGCATTTTCCCTTCTCCGCTCAGTTTAACCCGATTAATTGGTACTCCGGTGTTCTCGATCCCATTCCCTCTCCTACAGTATGGCAAAGTTATCCAATTATCAGCCCAGGACATTACTCGATTACAGGCACAATCATTCCGAGGACCTTCTTTCACCACCGCAGAATTATCCTGGGCAACGAGACATCCACACACTTTTGCAACCTGTGCTGGGGTGTCATAGTTTCCATATCTATCAGGACCCTCAGTCTGGTTGCTATTCATATCCTCAGAAATATATTCTTGAATATTTTTAGGTGTATCATAATTCTCGGCTCCCACACTATCTAGGGGGAAGGCGGCTTTCGGGACGTCATAGTTTTCATATGGACCAATGTGGGTGGGTTGCGTCGTTATGCAGGTTTGGTGGGAGTGCAAAGGATTTACAATGGGCAGAGGCATAGGCGGTTTCGTTGAGCTATTATTGCACTTTGAGCTAGATGACCCTCTCTGAGGGCAGTTCTGGCATGAAATGTGATTATTCAGAGAGCTTTGAACAGCGGGAATGGATTCATAACAGGATTCAGCATACGTTGAAGTCGTGATTGTGGACGTCATTCTCGGAACAGAGTATTCTGAACCGCCAGAGCTGCCATAACCGCCACTACTTCCATGTGAAGAACATATTGACATACGATCCACCCCACCGGTTATCGTTTTCACAGTTAAGCTGCTCTGGTTGCTTTGTTCTGTTAAAATCGTCCAAAGAGGAGGTTGATTTGCCCCCGGCGTTGCATTTCCCGTTGCCGTTGAGCTCCGAGACATTGTAGGAGCGCCCAGCTTCGATATGCAGCTCATGCATCTCTCCAGATTTGCTTTGGAATTTCTAATAAAAGAAATGGAAAAATTAATAAATTTCCGAAACGAAGTTAAGTGAATTACTTTTGAAAGACTTCGCCGTCATGAAAGCTATCGTGACATTCTGAAACAGAAGTCGTATCACCACAACCATAGTCCATGTCTCTAGATTCCTGGGATGGCCAGTAAGGGGTTCGGGATCCGCACGTACAAGTCGAGTCGTCAATGTGACATGAAAAGCCATCGTCTGTGTCCAAAGGCCGAGGAGATAGAATTTTCCTCGGGCTATCTATGGCTGTAACAAGGGATGGGATTAATATTGTTCAAAGAAAATCAAACACCCTAAAAAGAGGTAATTACTTGCTAATTTTCTGGCCATCTGCCGTTTTTTGGTTGACAACTTTCCCTGCGAGGCTAACTTAAGTGTTTGCGTAATATCCTCCCCTTGGTCTGTAACGAAAATGTAAAGTCCTTCACCTTTGCCACACCTCGAGCCACCCTCGAAACAAAATCGATTATCAACCACCCCATATCGTCTGTAAAGGAAAAAGCAATTAAGTACACCGGTCTTAAGGTATGCTGTTGCGGCCACCTTTACAAGGGTTAAATCTCACTTACCTGAGATAACCAATATCCCAAAGGCCAGCCAATTTCGGAGGAACACCTGTTGTTAGGCAAAACCGATGATCCTGGATGTGCATACGTGAAGGACCATTTTGCATCTTTGATTTAGATGGGGCTGATGACACCAACACTAAATACTGGATATCATCTCCAAGATGATTTGATATCTTTACCTGACAATAAAATAACCTCAGGCAGTGTCCTTTTAATTAACATTCCCATTTAATATGATACTTACCTGCCATTGCATGAGCCTTTCTCTTGTATCGAATGCCAGCACCACAATGACATCTTGGCATATTATTGCTATTGTATTGGACTCCTTGTCCAGTGTGAATCCCGTCTCTACTCCCAGAAAGTGCTCCAACGAAAGTGATGCCTTTGTCTGTCCTTGTTTGTATCGATCCTTTGAGTCCCGGTAGAGCTGTAAGTGAAGACAATCTGTCCAGGAAAGCGTTGTATGAGCCATTGTAGATGTGGATGTTCCCCAGGGGGCGAATGCAGGAAGAAGATAAACAAAAAGATATTGACGTTAGTTATTTTACTTTTATTGGAGTTGTTTTCTTAATATGACTAGCAGAACATGTGTAAGGAGGGTAGATCCTTTCGACTATTTGCCGAAGGTGGTGGTGGTAGTGCGAAGGATATTAAGGAATTTTCCCTTGCTGACCACCACTTATTTCTATATTATCTCCCTATTTACGATTATTGGGAATTATTTGATTGCAAACACTGCTACAAAATCTGATAAATTTTCTATGGCTGTGAAAGTATCCTTGAGAAAAGGTTTATGTCTCAATCATTTCGAAATTTGTGGATATGATAAAAGATGATGGCTTTTCTTGTGCGCCTTCGAGTGGGTCCTTCAAAGTGGAAAGGATTGGAGATTAGAGATACTTTGCAAATATTTCAACAGAATCCATTTTAAAGACAAAAGTTTTATCGGTTATGGCAGTACGTGATAATAGAAATGATTTTGGAGATGCTACACGCAATAAAATAATTGTTGGTTTCATCCTTACATGGAACGTATAGAAATAGGAGGTGTTGTCTCTTAAGAGTTATGAATTCTATGTTTATTCAATTAATTACCAAGAGTTACGACTCAGCTTCTTGTGAGGTTGCAGAAACTTGTGGTTTGAACAGAAAAATGGCGACCACTAGATCGGGACAAGAACAGAAGTAAAATTTTTTAGTGTATCCGTTGATGTACGAAAAAAATTCTGGTAGTTTGAAGAAAACTTGGACGAAGATACAGTAAGGCTGATGGAATAGCTTAAAAGATGAACTTTTCATACGAACGTTCCAGTAAAAATTACGGTTCTCAACTTTAATAGCGTTAATTTTTACGGAACGGTATATACAATTTCCTGAACGTTGATTGCCGAGCACCTGTCCGGTTTCAAAAGATATGCCGAGCATAGAATTCAACAGATTTAAAAGCAATAAAATTAATTTAAAAAAAAATAAATAAAAATGCACAGTCAGATTTGAACTGCAGTCCTCAGAAGCTCGCTTCAACGCCTCTATACAAATTCAGTATTTATTGACTCCTAAAATAGTCGAAAAATTAATTGAAAGTTCATTAATCTTTAATATGACATTGAAAAAAACAATAACATAAGTATTAGCAATTTACCCTAGAAAGCAGTAAAATTTGCCGATTATAACGGGAAATATTGTGTATTAGGCGGCCAATGTTTTCAAATCACAGAGATAATTTCATGAGTAACGTAAATTTTACAGTGCTATTCCGTAAACATTGCCTTTGAATACTGAAATTACGGAAAGAGTCCTTAATTTTATATTGTGGCAGTTTTATTTTGGTAGAATGTGTTACTAACAACAAGATTATGGTGAGTGGAAACGCTATTTTTTGTAAACAATCGTATAATATTTCACTACTTTCACAATTCAATACTTTAAAATTAGCTTTGAAGTAATTTTTAAAATCTGAGATATCTCGGCCTACCCGGAGATGCAATTATTAAATAATTTTAAAAATATATCCGCGATATAACCGTTTATCCCTGTGCCAAAATGCAAATTAATACAAATAACCGTCTAAAAGTTGGAGGCATGTGACAGACGGACATCAACAAACAAAAATTCCCTCTTTAAAAACTTTTGAAGCTAGCTGTCTTCATTGCCACCCCAGTTAAAATTAGTAAATTTGTTTTAAATAATAACGTTGCACAGTGAAAAATTATTTTATTTGATATTTAAAATAAATAATACTTTATTTCAATTATTTTAATACAAATTGTTTGAAATAATTCTTAATTTTTTTTTATTTGAAGAGGTCCGTGTAGAAAGTAATTACCACACATTGGACTGTTTTGAGATTTTAAATATTTCAATATGTTCCCGCACGTTTTATATATCTTCGCAATATAATTTTGTTGATATTATTTTATTTATACACGAATAATCATTTAATTAAGTGATTGTTATCAATGTGTCGAATCAGTGGAACCAAAAATTTTGAAAGCATTCTGAGGTGTACCTCAGGGTAGTCACTTTGGTCCATTGCTCTTCGGTATATTCATAAATGACATAATCGATACTTTTTCTTATACATAATGTATTTATTTGCTGACGACCCGAAAATCTTTGTGAAAACAAGAAATAATACTGATTGTGTACATCTTCAATCGAAACTTACTAAATTGTATATTTCGTGTCGGATAAACATGCTAGATTTGAAGACTCATCGTCCTATTATATTTGATTATAATCTAAATTGAATATAATCTAAATTTGGACATACTTCCAACGTTGATTATTTGTGCATTAGAGTTTTAAGAGCGCTTAGTTTTATTAAGCGGAATTTGAAGCTTTTTAAAGATTTTAAACATATCTTTGGCTGGTTTACTGAAATACGTCGTTATTTTGTGGAGTCCTTTATACTCAAGGTCTTATAACAGCTATAAGTATGAGAACATGCCTCTTTGAAGAAAGATGTCTAATAATTAATCTTCGCAGCCTGGCTGAGAGTAGGGAAATAGCTCAGACAATAGTTAGTTATAGAGATGTTCTATGCTATAAAATTTAATCTTCTGAATTATCGGCGTTGTTTTTGATCTACGTACCGGTTGCAGTCTAATATTGCGTAATTTCTTTTATGTTCCCCATCATCCTAATTTATATAACCAACATAAACGATGCAATACTGTTGACTAATGTGTAAGGAACAATATTGTTAAATATTTACAATACTTATACGATGGTGGCCAAATCCTAGGGAACAACCCCTTGATGCGTTAGAATGGTTTCAGCCAGAAGGAAATTAGGGTAAGGGAAGCTTCGGTCTTGTTTTTGCATTGTTACGAGCTTGACAACAGCCCAGGGATGAAGTGGATTAGTTTCTTATTTTCTTAATAAAAGCTCACGGGGAGACCTGGTCTCGAACCCGGGACCCATGGCATGGTGGTCGTGCCGCTCAACGAATTCACCAAACTCCAACAGTACGTGAGGAATATGAAAAAAGGGTGAGGGGGAGGGGGGCGAACCGGAATCGATCAATTATTATTATTAAATTGTTTCAACAATTTAGAGAATCAACCACGCCTTGCAAGCAGTAAAAAGCAAAAACTAATTTTGGAATTGCTGTGTCTACTTTCAACAGTCATAAAGAAAGGAGACCAAACATAAGAGTTGATTTGTGGGAGTATATTTTTGCGAGAGAACGGCATTGTGGTGCAGTTTTCAGAGCAGTTTTGAGAGCAGCTAATCAAGCACCAATTATGCAAGGCGTGGAAGTCAAAATTTAAGCTGACTCTTAACAAGAATTCTCGAGTTAGTTATATTCGTAAATACATCAATAATGTAAATGGTGACTAGCAAAGGTCCTAGATGGCTGCCTGAAGGACACCAGAGATATTATTTATTTCTCTAGAAAGCGCACCTCGAAATCAAACACGTTGACCTGGCAGATAAGATCATATCCAACTGACGAATACATATGAAAACCCAAAAACTCATCGCTTATGAATAAGAACTATATGATTAATTTTGTCGAAAGGCTTACTTATATGGAATCACTATACAAAAAGATAGGCTCAATACAACTTATAAAAAAAGTCACAAAACTACATTAAAGTTACTGTTTGTGCTCTACATTTCCGATGTGAACTTGCTTTTAAGTCGTTCAGCATAAAGAAGAGCACGGCACAATCAAAATTCGAGGAAAAGAAGAGCTTTACTAGATCTAATTAAAACTAACAACTTAGACAGCTCCAAACCGATAGATAAAGCTTTGCAATTTCCAAAGCAGTGAAGTCTAATTACTATCAAAACAAGACCTTTCCTAAAGATAAAAACGTGATATATTCAACAGAGATACGATCCGAACACAAAAAAAAGCTAAGGATCATTACCAGAAATAGCCACAACAAAATCATAAAATATTTTTGAATAAAAAGAAAATATCTTACGTTCCTTAGCGACACTAAAACGAAAATTAACAGCATCTTCTGGGACATTTCCGAGTCAATACATTAAGTTCATGGAACCATAAGGCCTTCCTTAATTCACACATACTGACTTAAGCAACTAAGCCTGCCAGTAATTTCCGAATGGAAATCATTTCCACTCTCAAAAGATATAGCTCCCAAGCGACTAATAAAGCAAGTCGCCTGGAGGATAGATATAAAATGACCATAGAAAATATTATATGGCCCCATAAAGATGTTTTTCACTTCTTATGTCTGCCATTTCAAGTGATGTAATTTGCTAACGCCTCAACGATAATTCACTGGTCAAGAACAAGCCTATTCTAGTTTTCATGAATGCCGACGCCTATTAAAACATTTATTGACCATAACGTGAAGGATCGATGAGCTTCTAATAACAAGGCAACAGAAATTTCAATTAAATTTGGTTGAACCTCAAGGCTAACCCCAGACGTCATTACAGGGCAAAGCACTGTTTCAGCTAATAAAATTCAACCCGCAAATGAATTGGAGGCTATAAACCCGACCGCCGAGCACCACCCCAAGAATGGGTCGAACCTAGGGCAAGTAAGCAAGCCATGAATAGAGCATAAGAGAAAGTGAGGGTCATGTACTTCTATAGAGACGATATGCCCAGGCATGGCCAGACCAGCAGTCTTAAGCTTTAGATAAGAAAAGTCCATTAAAGTAACCGCGACGTTGGTGTTTTTCTATTTATCCTGACTCAATTTTTGTACTCTTTCGACCTAATGTAGTCCTCCTTCCAACGATTTCCAACATAAATTCATTCGGACTTAGTTGTATTCTCAATTTAGCCAGATGGAGTGTATTCGAAGGCCAAGCCTTAATCTACTTAGGCTCTCTATAAATATCTCAAGTAAAGATCTTGGACTCTTCCGTTTATCCGACAATGCTGGAGCACTGGACCCGAAAGTTAAGATTTCACCGCAGCACAAGTGGAGTAATGAGGAGATCCAAAACACATAAGCGAAGAATTTCAAGAATTCATTTAAGAGACTTGGGGAAAAAGCAAAAAAAAAAAGGCAAGACCTGCGATAATTAATTGTCAGGATGGGAGATAAATCAGCTGTCAGGAGTAGTCTCGAACGTCACGTGCGTGTTTTGTACAGCAAAGTTGACGAAAGAAAAGTTCGTGGGCAAGTCATTGGAGCAGACGAGGGTGTGTGCTTAAGATGTGATGCCAAGTAGATATGATATGCTAAGATTATTCTTTGAGACGCAAATGTCACCCTTGGATGCTAGCACCCTTATTAATCTCACGGAAATGCACTCCTTTTCTGGAATATTTGGACTGTCTCCTCTTGGATTTCTAATTCTGTGCCTAAACTTGGACTTGCCGTACTGGGGAGGCATGTAATTCAGATCGTGACAGTGATTAGTAGTCCAAGCCAGGCACATGTGCGTGCCGGGGTCTTCCCTTAATTTAAGGTGCTACCAGGGATATGAATGTGATTCGTGAGCTTCCCTTCTCGTGAAATACTGAAAAAAACACACCATAATCGAGGAGCATTTACACGTAACAGTTGGTGTTCTGAATTTTTTATCAGCTCCAAATAGGAGATCTGAGCCCTGATTTCGGCTAATCTGAAAACTTTTTTTTTCTTATTTTCAGACACTATCCAAGATTCGTGCACCACCTCTTCGGTTTCTGCCTTGCTTAATTAATTATACATGAGGATTCTCGTTATTTCAGATGTCTGATGTGCTTCGATTCAAATAATTAATGAAATGTTAGATAAATCTGATGAGACAGCATAGGAACGTCTCACGTGTCTGGAAATTAATAAATAAAGCCTTGGATTAAGTAGGTAACGTCTTATGAAGGATGCTTCGTCTGTACATCAACTTGAACTAATATCATTGTGCTGAGATGATAAATTATCAGCTACAGGGTAGGTAAAAAGTTTTGAACTAAAGGTATCTAAGGTATTACTTGCTAAGCTTTATTTGCGCTTTTTATTTTTCTTAAGCCTATAAGAAACTTCACTGAGTGTTTCAAAACTTTTCTTCATTTGAAATAAACTTTAAAATCTCATCAGTCTGTACAAAACAGAAGAAACGATCACAAAGAATAAAAGAAATGTCGTTCAAAAACAACTTTTTACTGCTTGACACATTTCCGTTTGATTTACAGTCCTTTGTTTTAAAATTCCTGGCAATTTCCTAAGAACGATGAAAATTTCCTTTTTGGAAGTTCTTTCTTATTTCATTATTGAAATTTATAAAATATTTCCATAAGCTTCAGAAAATAAGGTCGGTCAACATTCATACCTACATAGAAGAAGTGGTGGATCTAAGATTTTACCTGTTGGAAGGGGAAGGAAGGGGGGGGGGCGGCAATAATAAAGTACCTATGTTTTGGTGGAACTTATAAACAATTGTTAGAGACGAGTATAGGTTTTTACAGATATTGAAAATTGTGCGGATTGTAGAGTGAAAACGTCTGGAATGCGGTCCAAAGGGCTCCTACTGCCGCTTTCCTTTAAACGCATGGGAAAATGAGGGTTTAGTTATTGTTGATGAAAAATTTATACGTTCAATATTTTAAATTAAATACTTTCACCAATAACATCTTTTACGAACATTCCGAAAAATTACAGTCTTCATGGAGGAGAGGGGTTGAACCCGAACCACGCTTGCATAGAAGATTAAATTCTAAGTTATTAATGAACAAACATTTATTCATAATAAGTAATATTCCCTGAAGGCACAATATCTATTATTTATTATTATTATTATTATTATCAAGTTGGCGGAGATCCGTTATGCGTCTAATACCTAAGAAGGGGGATCTTCAGAGGATGGGAAACTGGAGGCCAGTTACTCTGTGTAATGTCGACTATAAAATAGTTTGCAAAACACTGGGAACTCAACTTCGTCCAGTGATTGCCTCAGTAATACACCCGTCACAGTCCTACTGCATTCCAGGTCGTAGTATCTACGACAACATCGCCGTAGCAAAACATCTTTTCGCCTACCACGAAAAAACTGGTTCGCAAATGGCCATGATCTCTTTGGATCAAGAAAAGGCGTTTGATAGCGTCTCGCATGAGTATCTACTGAGAGTGCTCGATAAATTTGGGCTTCCGTCCAAATGGATTGAGATCATCAGGGGTCTGTATAGAGATTCAGTGATTCTCATAAAGCATAATGGGCATATATTGTCTCCTATTCCGTTTCGTCGGGGTATCAGGCAGGGATGCCCGTTGTCAGGAATGCTTTATGACTTTTCACTGGAGCCGCTGCTAGTAAATCTTCGTCAATCGTTGAGACAATATTCAATTCACTTACCATACACTACTATAAGGCCACTTATTCTAGCGTATGCGGACGACCTGTCTATATTTGTAACGAAAGATGAAGCATTTCCAGTCGCTCTTAGGGTTTTCGAACAATATGAGCGATTAGCGGGCGCTAGGGTTAACCTAAGCAAAAGCCAAGGCCTATGGTGTGGGAGGTGGCGGAATCGAACAGATTCTCCCCTCGGCATACAATGGACGAATACTTGCCTGAAATATTTAGGTGTATATGTGGGGCTCGATGGTAAAACATATAATAGCCGCATGGCTCTGAAGAAACTCTCCGGAGCTGTGAATTCGTGGCGGACTAGACTGCATCCACTTTCGCTGAAAGGACGTGCGGTCGTTGTCAATTATTTGATTACCTCGTCCATCGTGCATCTGTTAAAATCAGAGTGCTTCGAAGAAGGCTTCGTAAAACTTTTACAGTCGAAGGTCGTTGACGCCTTCTGGGGAGGAAGACGATGGGTCGCTGAAAGCACGCTCTGCCGACCAGTAGCGGAGGGTGGTTTGGGTCTTACAGACATGGTCGTGAAATTTCGTTGTCTTCAGGTACGGGCATTCCAACGAGTGTTCTGTCAAAGAGATAACTTAATTTCGCAGCTGTGGGTAAGTTTTATGGGGGGTAGCGGCGCAGGGGAGCACTACTATCTGCTCTCGGTTCGCCCACCATATCCGCATGACTGGTCCCAGGACATGATCTCCACGATTACAACCTGGGGCAGAATAAGACCAACATTTCATTTGCGATGGAATGAACTTGGGTACGGGGATTTCTCAGCAATTCCGATCAGGTTGAACCCTGAGTTAGTAGATTCGGTGTTTAGTAGTGCTCGAGGTGTAACGGCCGATACAGGACAACTCACAGTTCTTGGAGACATCATTGATGCTTCTGGGAACACACTTATACACCCCCACACAACAGAATTACACGAATTGGTGGATACAGCCCGAGAGCGTTTTAGTCGTCTCTCTACTAGGGAACCTAGCACTGAGGTGATAAACGCATTCGTAACGAATCGACCACCGCACACGACATTCAGTACACTCACTTCACGTAGGCTGCGCGAGCTCTTCGTAGGAGTAAATCCTACGGATACCTTAGGGGTTAATAGATGGCGCGCACATCTTGGGGTGGACTTGGGAGTAATGGGGACCATAACTAGCAGAGTCATCTATAGTTATCCGTCCAATTACAGAGACTCTGATGTGGCATTCAAACTGCTCCATCACAGCCTCGTGCATCCAAACCAGCTGTCACATATCGATCGAAGAATTCAAAGAGTCTGCACGGTTTGTGGTGGTGAAGGAACCCTGTTCCACAGATACTTCACATGCCCGACCTTGTGCGACATTAATAATCTTGTTCGCGATATGTGCCAGCATATCTGCCCGACATTCAGCATTACAAGAACGTCGTTTTTACTGGGGTCAAGGACATGTAACCAGGTAAATTGCTTGATAAGCTTTATCTTAACACTTGCTAAATCGACAATTCATCTGTACTGCATGCGGATCGAGCCTGGGCAACAGCCCACTAACCCACAGTTTCACACACACGCACTTAAGAACCACTTAGTTGCCAGATTGAAGAGGCGATTACGCCTAGAGTTCATGGCAATGAAGGCCGACACATTCAACTGCACCTGGCAACCTTTATCGTCGGTGCGGAACGGAAGCCTCGTCTTTCACTGGGAATAACAGGCCGCAGACTTGCAGCAGCTTGTCCACGAAGCTCCTCTTCGCTTTGGTATTGCTGCAAGTGCTGCGGGAAGGACAAGTCTCACGTTGGAATCGTAGAACTGGGAGGATGATGGGAGCAGTTTGCAGACGTCAATGACTCTGCAGACTGGTCCCGCGGGACTCTAATCGGTTCGAAATTTTTGTGCGTTCGTTTAGAACATGTTTGGATGAGTGCTCCCGGAGAACTAGAAAAGTGGCGAACGGCTCTACGGAGAGGGCATTTGCTTGGGAGCAGTGGTTCCCGAAGTAGGAACTTCGCCCGGTGCTGCATCTACCCTCTGGGAGCACTCAAACAATCACGTTCCAGTTTAAGTTTCTTCACGGTTTCGGTGATTTCTGTTTAGTGCTAGGATTAGTTTTGGAATTTTTTAAAAAAAATTTTAGGAACTTTTCTTAGAGCTGGCACTCGCTTGGAGGCATTTTAAAATTTCTTGTATTTTATTTTTTACAGGTTTTTTACTATTTTTTTCTGCCTTCAGGTTTTAGAGTCGTTTTTACGAAACATTTGTCATTTCTTATGTTCTTTTTGATCGTTAACTATTGTGTCTTTTTGTTCTGAATATTGTACATTTTTTAGGGTAGCTAGAGTTTTGTAGGATTTTTTTGTTTATAACAATTGTGCCGAATAAAGTGTCATTATATACATAAAAAAAAAAAAAAAAAAAAAAATTATTATTAGGGAGTGGAACAAGGACTAATAACATCCTTTAGTCACTTCGACCAAGAGGATCGAGATGTCTGAGCCTGATACGGCCGAGGGCCTCACAGTGACAGAGGATGTGTTCCGTTGTCTCTTCCTCTTCCAAACAGAAGCGACAGGTGTCACCTTCAGCTAGCCCTAACTTTTTAGGTGGTAGCCCAAGGGGCAGTGACCCATTAGAAGTCCTGTTTTGAGTAGGTTACAAACCTCTTTGCCTGTCTTAACTCTGGAATATTTGTCCAGTGTGAGTAATCGCGTTCGTTCTCCCATAACCTTATAAGCATTGCTAGTCGGCTTTTCGAGTAGCCACAGAAAGGCTCGGGTCCAAAAAACTGAGAATCCGCACCATTCTTCGCCAGGTGATCCAACTTCTCTTTGCCTTCAATGCCCTGGTACCCATGTCAGCGTAATGCTGTTGCTCTGAGCCAGTTCTTTAAAGCAGTGAGACAGTCCCAGACGATTTTAGAACCCAGAGCCTTGAGTGCCGCCTGACTGTCGGACATAATATATACTTTAGCACCGCGTTGGTAATTTCACGTGCGCAGATTTCGATTACATGTATCTCTGCTTGAAAGATGGTTGGTGCAGAACTGTGCAGCCTTATTATTGGTCCGTAGACCCCGATGCCCGTTCTGTCTTCCATCTCGGATCCATCCGTATACCAAACCAGAGATCCCTTCTCAAAGATATGTCCATTGTTGAGCCAATAATCTCTGCTCTCAAGGATCAGCTTGAATGTTAATGTAAAAGTTGTGTCTTTTCGGCATGGCATCTGAGATTGAGTTAATCACCGGATCATCCATGGCTTCTTCAAGAATTTTCCTGTGTTTCCATGGCACCCGTAACTCCTAGACATGCTGACCTCTGCAGTTTTTGCAGTGTGGACTGCGCTGTATTTTGTTCAGTTTTTGGCCACAACACAAGAGCTGCGTAGGTGACCACGGGTCTTATAATTGTTTCACATGCCCAAAGGCCCCTTTTAGGCCTTAAACCCCAAGTTTTGTCAAAGAGTCTTCTCGACAGGACCATAGGGCAGTCATAACCTTTCCTGTGATCCTATTGAGATGAGGATTCCATGTGAGTCTTTGATCTAGAATTACTCATAGATATTTGACCTCACTTGTGAATTATATCCGTGTTCCTTAACGAGTAGGATCCTCTAACCTTAGCTTCCTTTTTCTTGTGAATGGCACAATGATTATTTTACTAGGGTTGACTTTGATCAGGATTGTACCATATTGAGAGTATTTTGCAGTATTACTGATAAAGTTCTATCCTGATGGTAATAACCAGGTCATCTGCGTAGCAATGGCATGCGTAGCCAGTATCAGTCAGTTTAACCAGGAGATCATCGATAATAAGTGACCACAGCAGTGGGGAAAGAATCCCCCCCCCCCTGAGGACAGCCTCTGGTGGCCCTTACTGTTACCGATTTGTCCCCCAGCCTCGCCGTGATGTTCCGGTTACTCAGCATTGTCCCAATCCATCGAACCGTCGACAAATCAATACCTCAATGGCCGCTCCCTCAATATCTAAGTATCCTAATTAAGTGAGTTACTGTTCTTTACTAGAAAAAATACAATTAAAAGTAAAATCAACCGTGCACCATATAACGCATTGACGCACAGTGGTCCTAAATCCGGAAAAGTTGGTCAAGTGTCAAAAAATTAAGTTATCCTTTGTGTATTTTGACTTTTAGATTCATTGGAATGGGGTTTGGTTAGTTAGTTTTAATGGTTTTGAACATCTAGATGATCTTGAGTTCTCATGTTACTCAATTCAAAGTCAGCCTAAAACCGCTTAGAATCAAACGCTCGGGAATAGAAAAACCAAGTAGGTGGATAATGGCCATCAACATTTGTGTGGGTACAACAATAACATTTGTTCCAATTTAAAAGTTAGTGATGATCACCTTCAAAACTTACTGTTATTTAGAATAATGAATTTGTCAGAGAAAGGACGAATAGATATCCTCATACTACGAGGGTATGGTGATAAAACAAGGTCATACGAAGACACTGTTCATTTATTTAATGATACTCATCCGGATCGTCCACCCACTGTCAAATCAAATGTTTGTGAAACAGTGAGTCGATATCAAGAAACTGGGTTCTGTAAAAGATCGACCAAGATCTGGAAAGCAAACAGGAGCCACAAACGATGACAAGATTTTGGAAGTTTGTACAAGCGTTGTTGAAAACGTCCATACATCCCTTAGAAAGATTGCCCAACAGACGCGCATATGAAAATCAAGTGTGCATAATGTATTGATGGTAAATGGATTTCATCCCTATAAGATCAAATTAACGCTAGAGCTTCTAGGTGACGATTGCGATCGTAGAATAGAATTTTGCGAAGAATGAAATTTGCGATGTGATGAAAATGGACGATTTCTTTTGTGGACATGCTTTTCTGATGAAGTGAAATTTCAATTGAGTGGAGAGGTCAATAGACATAATATGCGATATTGGTCCGATGAGAATGCTCATTGCATGAGGGATGCACATACACAATATCCACAAAAACTGAATGTTTCGGTTCGAATATTGTGCAACCAAATTGTTGTGGGGCGTTTTTCATTTATGGGAATTTCACAGGTGAAAAGTACGTCGATTTATGAACAACCAGATAATACCGGAAATACAACGCATTGCTGGTATAGCGTTCGACAATGTTTGGTTTCAGCAAGATGGGGCTCAACATCATTTTACATTAATTGTACGTAATGTATTGAACGCGACTTTCCCTGGGCGCTGGATTAGTAGAAGGGGTACGATTGAATGGCCACCAAGATCACCTGATCTAACTCCTCTAGATCTTTACTTATGAGGACATTTGAAAAAAAATTTATACAAAACAAAACCAGCAAACGTCGATGAACTAAGGGAAAGATGGAACAATGTTGTAGTGCGTTAACACCCGAAACTTCTTCAATCTAAAAAATTTCATGTTTCATTTTATTTTTCGCGATTCTGCAACAGAAAATAAGTGTATCGATTTAAATTTAAAAATTGGCCTCGCCCCACCCACTGGGCGGGAGGTGGTGGTGGGGGGGGGGGGGGGGGGTTATATATGGTGTCATTCGATAGAATTGTTAAAAAAAATGTATGCGCGTTTTTCCATTTGAGTCTTTTTTCTAGAATCATTCGATAATTTCAAAACTTGCATATTTCAGTACTTATTTCGCTATTACAGCGACATCTTGCTAAAATCCCAAAAAATTTTCCAGGCAAACTTGTTGTATTTTTTGCCGTAGAATCCGATTCCGTAATAAAAAATTGGCGTTTACATTACAAATTTTAAAATTGCCCCCACGCCCCACCCACAGTTAGACACTCGGTATATATAAATCTATTCAGATCCACCACTGCTATCTCAGATAAGCGGTTCAGATTGTCAAAGAACCTTGCTCCCAAGCGGGCGAGCTGGAGTTCTTTTAGAGCCGGACATATTAGGTATACTAGGGATTCAGTTATTTCTTTGTCTCTGCAACTTCTACAGAACTCATTCGATGGTACGCCGAGCCTGATGGCCATAGCTACTATAGGGCAATGCCCGGTGATGCCGCCAACGAGTGTTTCGGACAAAATGGAGACGGAGTTGGATCAATTCGTTGAGCGGCACGACCACCATGCCATGGGTCTCAGGTTCGAGACCAGGTCTCCCCGCGAGTTTTTATTAAGAAATTAAAATAATCCACTCCATATCTGGGCTGTTGTCTACCTCGCAGCAATGCAAAAAACAAGACATTCAAGTTTCCTCACTTCCCTTACCCTAATTCCCTTTCGGCCAAAACCATGCTAACCGATCAAAGGGTTGTCCCCTAGACTTTGGCCACATCGTATAAAAAAATTATTATTTTTCTGGAATTTTCCCTCCGTCTAGTGCAACTATTAAGAAAATGTTTGTTAATTAAACTGACGAACATTCCATTTTACTTAATCAATATTTTTGTACAATTTATTACTATATTGCGCCACGACGTTCTTCAGAAAAATCTTACCTGATAAACGTCCTTATTCAGCGAGATCCAATAATCAGAGTAACTATTTCAATACTTTGCCAATGAAGAAAAACATATATTGATTGGTCCAAAGGACTTTTATAACTCTTTTGTCAGGATGTAGCCTACTCAAAATACCTCTAGACGCTGCACGATGACCAGAAGTAATAGTTTTATATATCAATTCAAAATTCGTATATTAAAGAATTGAAAATTGTTAATTCCTAAAACAAAAGTGTTCTTAAAGATTTCATCCATCTTAGCTATAACGAATTTTTGCAAAGGTTTCTGCGTTTACCTATTGGCATTCATTTAGTATATGGTCTCCTGTAATTATTACTTTACATGACAACAATTTTAACGACTAGTTTAAATAAATCGTAAGAAATACCATACGTTCATACTTTAGTCGTTAAATCACAAGACAATATGTTGTAATTGAAAATCGCATTAATATTCTCCCAAGAGTGACGAGAATGGCATTGACTTAATTGTAGAGAGTTCATTCCTGACTTAATTATATTAATACCTGGGAGACCTCAAGGATTTCAACCTATTCGATAGCTAAAAAGCGCGAATCATTCTCTCACTTTGTGTGCTAATGTATGTCGGTACGACTTCTTTATTTACAACAAAAACAATCAAAAAAGTATTAAAAAGCACTTCAGAAAATGAAATATCGTTCAAGTCACAAAGGATTCAGCCTGCTAATGGATTAGAAAACTCCACCATTACTTTCGGCGCATTAGTCACAAAAGTTAAGCGTAAAAACGCTTACATCAAAAAAAATAATACTTCAAACCTCTAAGGTATCCAAAAGATGTAGTAATTCGAATCCGGAAGTATCGTCACCTACATAAATATTTACCAACATGGTCCCTAGGGTCTCGTCTACGGTTAAAGCAAATCCACTTTGAATCTTTCATGTGCCTATCTTCAAACGAGTTGGAAATCTATTTCCAAGTTTTTGGCTTGCATAGCATACAGGGAAGACCCTTACCATCCCTGTTCGCCACTTTAGCCAATTTGGATGCTGTTGTTCTTTTATCTGGATAAACACATTTGTGGTTTCGTAGACGGATGCATTTTGTTTGCGGTCGAGATCAAACGTGGTTTTGATTTCACATCAAAACTGAACGTTGTTGTATTATATTGCGGGCAATTCTCGAGTCGCTGGACTCGTCTGTTTAGCGAGCCCCCCCTGAGTATAATTTGTGAATATTCCACCATGCCAGAGATTACAATGATATGTTTCCCTGATCGGATCAAGGGTGAGTATAAGATAAAAGCGAATAGGCTTTATGACATCTCAGATGGACAGCTTACTGGAGGAAGGTACAAATTAAGATTGACGTCTTGTGAAATGCACATCGGATTAACGGAAATTGTTTGACAGAATTTTAAGTTGTCATAATTTAATTCACATGGGAGTCCGCGTTAGTGTAATTCATAAATAATTGGTAAATGCGTGAATTGAAATGATTCGCGCTTCATATGCAGATGAACGAAAACAGTTTAATTTTAAGAGGATTCTTCCATTATTTAATCGTTTTTGGAAACTTTATAAAATTTCGAAAATAGTACCTTTTACCTTGGTTTCAATAGCTGCAAGGTCCTTTAATACTGTTATGTCTGCGAAGTAAACGAACTTCCTTTAGAGACTAGTGTTTATTGTAAAGCTCATTTATTGGCAATTTGCAGGCATGTTATCAGGGATCAAGAGCAGGTAACTTAAGACTCTTCTGAAATCGGTATTTAGGCTTTAATCCCACGCAATAACACCTGCGTTTGACTAAGCCACGCGAATAGCAAGCAGGTGTAAACGGGCGAAAGGATTACGTACGCCTCGCTGTCTTCAATCCCGAGCGTGCTTGTCATGATTAAGTAACACACACGTTTCGTTGCAGTACAAAACAATAGGGATTAAAACAATTTCTAGTTTACAAAAAACAAGAAAACTTAAAATATTAAAATTCAAAAAATAATGCACTGCCTTCAGGTTTTGTCCACACTAACAAGCGGAGTATGAAACACGTGAATTATGGATATTCCATCCAGTTATAAATACATATGTTATAGAGCAGGGCCTCCTAATGTTTAGCTAACGCGACAAAACGCTATTCGTTCTTATTCTCGAGAAAAATCGATTTAAAGTTTTTTTTTTTACTTTAATTCTTATTTAAATTATGGAATTATTTATATTAATACAAATAAAAATGTTTTTAATTGGACTACTAGAAATTTGATTAAAAAAGTAAAATAAAATCATTATAAAATATAACTACAGTATAACTTCACTAATCCGAACAGAGATAGTTTCACCCAAAAACGGACCAGCGAAGTTTTATGGATTTCCGGAGGAAAAGGAATCATAAATAAAATATGTACACATGTGAGTTATTTTGTTAAAATAATGTCCACACAACACAATTTAAAAAAATGAATATATTGTTTCCTTAGTACTAAATGTTCATGTATATGTGCCTATGTGCATAAGTAGATACATATAGTGTTTTATGTACATTCGACTTTCACCCACGTCCTGACGGCATTCCCGCCATCGTTCTGAAAAAGTGTACCATGCATCTAGTTCAATCCCTTACTTTGCTTTTCCGCCTCTCAGTCACTCAAGGGGTTTTCCCTCAATTATGGAAAAACTCTTATATTATTCGCATCTTCAAAAAAGGCTGCAAGAACGATGTATCCAACTACAGACCCATTGCTAAATTATCATCCATACCTAAACTATTCCAAAAATTGGTCTATGATTCCATGTTCTTCCACCGTAAGTCTATCTTCTCCCTCTCCCAGCATGGCTTCCTCAAAGAAAGATCTACAACCACCAACCTTACTTGGCTACCCCCCGATTCATCTCCTGGATTCAATTCTATATCAACAACCGTCAGTACAATGTTCTTTTCAGCTCATCCATTTCTAACCCCATTGTCGCTCGTTCCGGCGTCCCCCAGGGCAGCCACCTCGGTCCTTTGATTTTCTTCCTTACAATAAATGATGTTGAATTTGTCATCAAACACTCACAGCTGTCCATTTATGCTGATGACATAAAAATAATTAAACATATCTCCTCCACAACCGAATCTCTTCCTGCACAAAGATCTCGATTCGTTCACGAAATGGTGCATGAAAAACTTGCTTGAACTCGGGGTGGTGGTAAGACCCGCAAGCTTCCCGAGAGTCTACATGCTAACCGACGTACCTATCGTTACCTCTTTGTGTGACCTAGAAATAATCTGTGATAGCGAACGCAATTTTCCGTATAATTAACAGAGCTAACTCCGCGCTAGGGTTTGTGAATCGCTGCTCTAGAGAGTTCTCCAATCCTTATGTTTTCAAATCTCTCTATATTTCCTACGTAAGACCTCCCCTTGAGTATGCGAGCCAGGTATGGTCACCTACATAAACAACCCACATTAAAAGGATCGAATCTGTACATCGTAGGTTCATTCGCTTTGCTCTACGGGATCTTCGGGAAACTGATCAACTCATAACCCCTAAGTAAACGTCGTGATGTTTCCGACATTCTCTTTATTCATCAACTATTAACTGGTGCTATAGACTGCCCTTCAATCTTGCCATCTTTACCCATCTATACCAATCCCCGCAACCTTAGTTCCACTCCATCGCACGAACTACGGTCAACGCGAACCAATTACCAGGATGCTACGAAAGATCAACGACTTTTACTTCTTTGACTTCCATCTGAGTAAATCATCCCTTCACAAAGCCATATATCTTGATCCCGCCCATCCAGATCGCCTTTGTTAATTCTTCTTTTTTCCAGTTTGCATTTATTATAATTATAGCTCATATTGTAGCTTCTTACTATTTATTTTGCCTTATCATTTATTATAGCTTTTAGTATTATTATTATATTATAGCTTGTACATTATTATTATATTATTATGTTATAGCTTATATTAAGCTTAAATAAATAAATTTGCACTCGCGTTGATTGTCGTCGTTGGCGGGAGATTCTACAATTTCTTCATGCCCATCTCCCGAAGGCACACCTGTGTTTTTATTCATTTTATTCACACTTTATCAGAGTAAGGCCAATCTCATTACTAGTTTCAAAGCGTTAATGAATGAAAAATTTTACTTTTACATAATTTTTCTCATTTTTTTCGATTATTATTCTTTTAGCATCACTTATACCATCTAGTTTCTAATAAACTTGCATGAGGTCCTTAATATTGAAAATGCTCCAGTCAGGTCCTAATGACCTAATGGTCCATCTTTTCGAATATAGGTCGCCATATTCTGTTTTTGTAGTTATTGTTGAGTGTTTTGTTAACTTTTTTCAATGGTCCCAAACACCCGATTATCTAAGCTATGTCCTCTTATAGGAAAAACAAGCAACATTTTTTAACATGCGGGTGGGACTTTAGTCTGCAGCCAGTACATTAAAATGTGAACAATGTGGCTATTCCTGTTTTGCCCACCACATCCATCGCAAAACAATCGTATTGTTTTAACCCCTTCCAGGACCAGTGCAAATAGATAATAGAGGTGGGCTGATCCAATATCAACAGCTCCTATTCCTGCTTGGTTTTCTTCGTATCCATTTTTAAACAACAAAAACAGTAATAACTTATCTGGCGGATGTAAAAATATTCCTGGATTGGCGTTTTAGGTAACGGTTGGACCTGATGTAAGTCAAAACAGACCGTATGTATAAGAATGTCCCTCTCTTTTCTTAGCTAGTTCGTAGAAGGATTTAGTACGCAGCTTATAAATCCAGAATTCCATTCTTATATCGTTTTTTACAGATTCGACCTCTTCGAATTTTAATTTGTTTCTAAACCTCGTGCATGTCGTACACTGGTCACTTGAAGGGGATTGAAATCCAATATTGAACTCCGTATTGAAAATTTTCGAAAACATTAAGAGGGAGCATTTATTGTAAGCATTCACTTCTGAATTACTGTAGATTTTGTAACACTTTGCAATACTTTGCAATACTTTTGTCTATTGTAGTGGCTCTCTTTAGCGAAGAGCTTTTTTATAAAATTTCTAATCGATTCTTTCTTGTCTGAAGATTTGTGAGAAACTCGATCACCTCTTCTATTTTCTGCTGGAACCTGTCCAATATGCACTGTTTTAGCAATAAGCCACGTTCCTTTGAGACATGTAGAGCAGAATAAAAGAATTCTCGGCAAACGCTCTTAGTTCCATGAGTTGCCCGAAACTGCAAGTAATTCCGATTAAAATAAAGTAAACTAAACAATAATAGTTGACTTTACATAGTAAATAGTTGAGAAACCCTTCGGTTTTGATGTGCTTTCAATGGAACTCCGGTTCCGTTTTCAGGCTGTGATAGACTATTACCAGTAATATAATTATGGAAGCGACTGTTTGAACTTATCGTGTACTTACGAGTAGTTCCGTGTAGTCCGTAAAATTTGGACTTGTACTTTCCGTGTACTTTCCCTGTACCTTCTGTGTACTTTCCGTGTACTTTCCGTGTCCTTCCGTGTTATATCCGCGTAATATCCGTGTAATTTCCGTGCACTTTCTGTGTACTTCACTGTACTTTCCGTGTACTTCCGTGTTATTTCCGAATAATTTCCGTGCACTTTCCGTGTACTTACCGTGTACTTTCCGTGTACTTTCCGTGTATTTTCCGTTACTTTCTGTGTACTTCTGTGTACACGGAAATTACTCGGCAATTTGAGGGTGGTAAATAGACACTGCTTATAGAAGACTGCTTCGCAGATCCCAGGGGTATAGTTCAAGTAGGTAAGAAACCACGCGCTCGGAGGTACGAGCGTCTCAGTGTCTTTTCAAGATTTACACTTCCCACATAAATAAAAGAAGAAAAAACAAATTTGTTTATTGTACTTTATTGCTAGTAAAATAATCTGCAAGAATGTTACCTTTTTATATAAAAAAAAAATACTTGAGAACAAAACATTTATAACTTGTCATTTTTTCACTACAAAACAAACAGGAATGTCCGTTAAGAAAACCTTATGTGTGTAAACGTAACCAAATCAATTTCATTTGATTTCAAAACCAACAGGGATAACCGTGATAATTTATGAATTTTGAAATATTTAAAAGTCAATAGAATAAATTATGCAGATTGAAAATGCCATAACCAATCGAAATGAAAATCAAATGGCCTTCCATCATATTGACAAATGCAACCTCAGAGTGGATACCCAGAATACCTTAAATTTATCGAAAGTCATAACAAATCATATTTATGGCCTTCCCATTCAATTATTTTTCAATTATGCCATTACGTGGACAATTTATGGACACTCTGATGAAATGTGCCTGAGTGGTGTCATATCCAAGATAATATCTGAAGCTATCTCGATTAGTAGTCATATTTTACTGAATGGCATAGTTTTATTGCATCTTGCTATCTTCCGAAGGAAATAAAACTAAAAGGAAGTTTCCAACAAATCAATGGCTCTGTGAACCGAACCGACTTTACTTGGGGGTATAACTCGCGCCACAGAGTTTCATTAAAGGGCCGTAAATGTCGAAATCAATCGTCAAAGACATGCTTCATTTTGATAGAAACGCCTAATTCGTATTTATTTAAGTCATAAAGTATCCAAAAATTTATATTCATGCTTTTTTTTTGGTTGAAATCCAATGGTGTCAGGATAAGAAATGCACTTGATGCCTATCCTCAGCTTTTCGGGCAATCTACAGTGCTCCAGCATTTGATCGTAAAGAAAATCTGAAAATCTCACAAAATATTATTCTCGTTGGCGTAGGCTAGTTCCGGTCATAAAATTTGAAAAGTTGAAGTTCGAGAGGAAACGAATCTATTTTCATTTTTTCTCGGACTATAAAAAATTTATGGGGCTCCATTTATCTGGCCGGCAGTCTCTACCAGAGGCAGTATAAACGATACCCATATTTTTCGGAAGCTGCAACGGCTTGAGTTTTCTATGAGACGAGCATAAGCATCAATTGCCGCTGCTCCGAAAATCGATACACCTTTATAGTGCTAGTGCAGCATAAGTACAACATAGAAGGCGAGCAGCTGGTTTAAATCGAGTAGAGGAAAACTGTCTTGAACCGGCGAACTAAAGTAAAAGCCTGCACTAAAGGAGCCATGAAAAATGTTTTGTTGCATGTTCGAGTTTTCACGCCAAATGTTCTCTCGACGACAATTTTTCCTCAAAGCCAGCATTGCTCTGTTCGCAACGGCGATTGCCGCAGTTTGATTTAATAAAACGAATATTGCATTTTATGGTATATGACTGCAAGTGATATGATATATGGGGAGGAGGGGATAATTTTGAAATATAGATAGACGCTTGGCAGTCGAGTTAACACCCTAAATACCGTCGTGCAGATGCTCGAGTTTTACTCTAAATTTAGACTGACTCGGCGTCTACGAATGAAGTCAGTAATTTTCCTCACCCTTTTGTGCGCCTGCAAATCAATTACGGGAATGCATTCAGGCAAAGTAATAAGTGCTTACGACTCCCCAGACAACAGGAGCATCCCTCTCATCTGAATAGTGCTGACAATTATAAGCAGACATTAATTGCTTTCAGCTATTTGGAGTCAGTCCCTACCATATCGGGTGTCTTGTCGTTCCAATTTACAGGGCCCTGCACTTGCGTGAAAGAAAACCATTAGCATCCTTGACTGATCCTGGTCCCGCTCCTGTCTGCAACTGGGAATTCTTGTCACGTCCCATGCACACCCAGTATATACAAAGTATAGCCAGTGGCGCTTTTGTGACGTTTCTTGCACGTGATAGGGTCGTCCAGATCTAAATTATTTTTCATCCTGAATTAAAAGAGGAAGTCCAAAGCTCCTCAGGGCTTCAGATAGTCGTATGTTATCGTTTTGTGGATTCTTTATCCGGATGTAGGGTTTTAAATGGGTGGAGCCCTTCGATAATGACGATTATGATGACGACGATGATAATATTTCTTGCGTGTCCAGTTCCTGCATACCCACAAAGGGAAAATATGAAATATTTATGAGATTTGTATCGCCCTGGGGGTAAATTGGCGTCATCAAGGAATATAAACGATTTTTTTTCTACGTTGTGACATGCGGTTTCTCCGATTTGGGTGTTGACCTAAGGATGCCTGGACCACTAACGAGTTAAGGGTAAAATTTATCCTTAATGGGATAGGATATGATGGCAGTTACACTTATTTTATGATAAACTGTCATTTTATTTTATGGGCACAAAAATGAGATAACAGAAGATGTGTGTATCCTTTCAAGCATAAAATCTGAATACTTTTTGGGTGAAAGGGTCAATCCCGAAATCATTTTGTCGGAAACAGATCTGTACTGTGATTTTAGCTCAAGAAAATAATTCAATTCTTTTTTTTCCACATGGAGATACTAATGTAAGTGGGTGTAGGAATGAGTAAACATTATCAGATTTGAAGAATGTCACAATGAACAATTCTTTCAGCAACTCTGAAGTGAATTATGGAGTTCGACAATGCGGTCTATCTTTTTCGCATCCTTCCATAGTTGTTAAAAGCGACATTCTAGTCAGTGCTCTTTATAAAAGACCAGGCGATTTACAATTGCAACTGTTAATTTATTTATTTATTTTTATATTTCGGATTCGTCAAAGCTCATTCCCGCTATCTCTCTTTCTCTCTAGATCCCGGTTCCCGTAACCTTTAATGGGGCATTGGTCGGGAGAAAAATTTCACCCGATTCCAGACAACGATTCCAAGTGGACCTACAATTTAAAGTGGATCCCGAACCACTGACATTTTCTCGGCAACCCCCATGGCCGTAAGCAGAAAACCCGTCCGCGGGTTCGGAACCTGGCACCTCGGGCTTGGTAGACCAACACGTTATCACTTTCTCCATTGACTACTTGAAGAGTTAAAATCAAAGCAAGCGTAGCTCTCATTAAAAAAGAGAGATATTAAAGCGTTTAGTGATGCGGAATGTGAAGATACTCATAGTTCCTAAGGCAGCGAGTAGGAACAGAAATGCTCACAGAGTCAAGCAATTCGGATGAGTTTACCGCTCTACCAGCAACTCGAGAAGTAAAACCAATCAATGAAACGTTTCGCCTCTTTTCAAGAATGTCCAAAGAAATTAAGCAGAGTTTGCCTACATCGCGTCGGTGCGGTTGATATGCACTGCGAAGTAAGGAGCTAAAGCTTTGTAAACTAATGGTCATCAAGTACTCTAGACTACCGTTTCACGAACTCCAACGTTGATCAAACCCTGCCTACTGTCTACATGATCCTCGACAGATAGACGAGAGTTGAGAAGAACGCTCAAATCTTTGGATTTGTCGAGTCTGCTCAACGTACTTTCTTTTATAGCGTAGTCAAGGAGACGTTTTATACGGGTGAAAATCATAGCAGTGCACTTACCGGTGTTCAGTGAAAGATGATTGCTGGACTCCCAGTGATGAAACGTATCTAGATCAGTCTTCACTAAAACGCAATCAGTGACTCGATAAACGGCTCGAAAGATTTTACCATATTCGGCATAAAATAGAATTCTAGAGTTGGAGACGAAGTTGGATCAACACGTTGAGCGGCAAGACCAACATTCCATGGGTCCCGGGTTCGAGACCAGATGACCCCATGAGCTTTTATTAAGAAATTAAAATAATCCACTCCAGCTCTGGGCTGTTGTCTAGCTCGCAGCAATGCAAAAACAAGACTCAAGTTTCCTCACTTCCCTGACCCTAATTCCCTTCCGGCCAAAACCATGCTAACGTATCAAAGGGATTTGGCCACATCGTATATAAAAAAAACCTCGCTAATATATAGAACAAGCAGGAAAAGTCAAAAATGCTGCCCTCTGACACCCCACAGGAGACAGACATATGAGCAGACAAAATAATTCAGCGGACACTGCTCGCACAGTGACAAAACCTCAAGGAGAAGCGATAGCCGTCACATTTACACTTATAGTTGATGAATTTTCAGAATTGCCTGGAATTGTCAATAAAACTAGATCTCATGTTGGACCAAAATGCGCTACCAGATATCTGTAGCTGGGAGGAGAACTGATGACAGAGATCAGAGTCGGCAAGGTTATCTACGTCGTTTCTTGAAGCATAGAACCTCTTCGAGGCATTACTCTTTAAATTTTTTAGATGTCGCGAAGGACCGTCTAGCCAAAGTAAGGATAAATGAAAAGAGTTAGAATAGCAGATTGGAATACCCTGAGTGAAACATAATTACCTATATGGTAGAACGCACCAACAACACGATAACAATAATCGTTAAGAGTCAAAAAGTCGGCCACTCTGAAGTGTAAGTAACAGTTCTCAAGCAAAGATTAAGAAGCACCAGTTAAGTCGAGGCACAAGACAACCAGGAGTGCAGGTTGATGATGGTACTCCAGAACAAAGGCGGTTAAGCACCTACTCACATACGCGTCAAACAATTCCAGAAGCCTTCCAAAATCGTTCATAACGTCGTTATATTGCATTAAGTCAGACATTTGACATTTGACTTGATGAAGGAAGAAACATGCTGGGAAGCAGCCGAGAACGAAGGCGCCAGACTATGACTACGCAAGAACGCTCTCCCCCAACAGCAGGAATGTTGAAGTCGTCAAAAACAATAGTGTCGTCAGAAAGCAGTAGGGGATTAGTGGAAAAGTCAATAGTCGTAGTATGCAGTCAGTAAGCCGTCTCTAAGACCTGACATAAAATTAAAAATGACATAAAATTTAGCAATACAAACCCCAATATTCAAGATAGTAAAGTAGTGGTAGACCAAAAGCAGCGAAAAAAAACAATGCTAGAAGAGTGAGATTCCCGGCCGAATGATAAGCTATCAAGAAAGTTTTGTCAGTTTGATCCCTATGAAATAAATGCCGATGTACCTCAGGGGTCAGTTCTTTCACCAACTTCCGACCCTCCACACTCCAGATTAAACTTGGTCGTACTATTAAGATTTGGGAATCTTACCTAAGCAGAACAACACGAATATGGAACATTTTACCATCTTCTGTTTTTTCATCATCTTATGATCCCGAAACTTGACAACAAGGCGTACACCGTCACCTCCGTCACGCAACTTTTCAACCCATTCCCTATTCCTTTAATATCTTTCCTGCCAAGTGTGTGCATTATAGCGTATCCCCTGAACTTTGACATTAACATATAGAAAACATATAAGCAGGAGAGAATTGTGTAAATTTTTTGCTTAGATTTCAATAACCACATAAGACCAACGAGGAACGAACTTAAAGGACGAAAACAAGCCGACCCGTCGACCCGTCTATCAGTCGTGTTCAGTTCTTCTGTCCCGTACGACTTTATAGCTTTGGCCGTTCAGTATATTGTAAAAGTTTTCTAAGTAAAGTCGTTAGTTCGAAATCTAACTTAAAATGAAATCGTTGTCGTCGAATCGGCTTAAGATTTTAAGTATTACCGATTCCTTCTTATACTTACTTACTTAGTTTTAAGAACTTTAAAATGAAATGGAGATATCCTTAGAAATGCGGCCAACCAAAAGCTTTACTGCTCTATTGGATAGTACCAATACTTAGAAGAAAAAGTAATTATTGCTCCAACTTATAAGTACTGCAAATTTCGTTTAATCCTGAAATTTATCTCGGAAGTGGAATAGGCTCATATCTTGAGAACATAATTAATAACTGTCCGTAAACTCCGCCTTATGTACCACAGACATTTTAATCAAATTTCTTACAGAGATTTTGATGTATGTGTGTATGCAGCAATGTGTATTCAAAGTGGTAACAAATTCATAAAACAAACTCTTCCAAAGTGCTATGTAACTTTTCCACAATATATTTTCCCAGCCTTTGAATTATAAATGAAATGAAACTCAATTTACAATCTAAACAATTTCAAACTTTTTAAAATAAATATTTGTCAAGCACAGAATAAAAACCAACAGAAAGAAATGGTCAGTCAATTGAAACGATATGAAGAGAATCTGAAAAATAAATTACGAATTACGCACGAACAATTCGATATTCGATTACGCTAACTCAATACAGAATAACACCACGCCCAATTAAAATACAATCACTTTGTAAAAGAGATTTTGAATACAAATTTAGTACAAAGAAGTTCGTATTGTTTCTAATAAATTAAAAAATAAAAGTCGACTTTGTCTACTCTTAATCATACAAAGTTTTGATTAATTTATATAATTACAATGGTTCCAATAATTAGAGGACCACCTTAAAATATAACGAGTTTTGTATAAAATTATCTTTATATATAGAATAACATAATATCAATAAAAATAAAGTGTGCTACATTAAGCCGGCTGGCTTTTGGAGTAGCCGTCCAATGGCCCGATGAAGGGCATATTCTGCGCCAGTTTTTTGATATGCGATCCACCATCTCATAACCTTGAAGGCCGTCGTGTCCTGGCACCCAGGTCAACATGATTCTATTACTCCGGGTCAGTTGCTTAAGTACATTGAGACAGTTCCACGCAATTCTAGACTCATAAGTGGACCTAGAACCTAATTGACGTTTTACTGCTCGACAATACATAAATTTTGGTACCGCATAATCCTCTTTTGATAATCTTGTAAGAGTTCATGTTTGACAGATGGTTAGTGTAGATACGAGCGGCTTATACAACCTTAGTCTGGATCCATAGATTCGGACGCCCGTATACCGAATCAGACATATATTTTCATAGCTGTAGCTGTTGTTAAGCCGGAATCCTCTGCCGTCAAGGATCAGATTGAATAATATTTTAAACGTGTACCTTTTCGGCATGACATCCGATATTGAATTGACTGCAGGATCATGTTCAAATTCTTCCAGGATTTTCCTGTGGCCAACCAGATTATCTACCTTGCGAAGATTGTCCCTCTACACATTTATCACACTTAAAGCGACCGCCTTCTTTAGGTATTGGTGTAAGGAAAAGAGGCCGCAAGACCCTTCATAGCCATAACTCTTAGACAGGCTATACTCTGCAGTTTTTGAAGTGCATATTGCCCTGTCTTGTGTTTCGTTTTTGGACACGATAAAAATGCCTCGGAGACTCCAACACTTAGCGACTCGGGATATCTTCGGATCAAGATTTCTAAGAACTCCCCCCCCCCCCCACAACTAAAATCAGCCGTTGCCAATAAAAAAGAGATCGTTATAAATTCTTTCAAGAGACGTCTTCAAAAGAACACCCTTACTTCTCTCTCTGTTTCCTTAAGACTGAAGGGGCGTACGCTGACTCTACATCTGGACCGATACACCGCCAACACCCTCAACTCCTGCCATGATTTCCGAATACCTTCTCAACAGATTTTCTCTACGTGAATCATCATCCAATTCGGCGCATTTTTGAATGCTAGTTCCAATCTAGAGCCGGTTTTGCGCTGACGCCTTTATCTTCAGCCACGAGTTATTGATTTGGGTATATTCCTTCTGTTGCGCGGTCATCAAATTCCGCATCTTCTCTGGCTCCCGTACGGGTTCTAATCCAGACCCTATTGAATGATATTATTTAGCTCTTTTCTAAGTGTGCGATCTACCCATTCCCACTTTCTTCTTCAAACACCGATATCCATCCCGTCTTGGCCGGCAGGTCTATTCTCGTTGGAAATGACGACCGACCTATATTGCGCCTAGAATACAAGTTCACAAGGGGTTGTAATGTTATTGCTATTGTGGTTATTTGGTAGGTCAGTTTCCAGCCGAAGCAGCCGAAACATAGGACAGATTTTACGTGCGATTCAAAGATGTAGAGTGTCGTATATTAATTCGAGTTTCCTTTCTAATAGGCGCCTTCTCCTTTGTTCACTGTGGCCAAGAAATTTATTTACCTATTCTGACAACGAAGTGTTGCAATAGGGCTCAACAAACCTGCATGCAAAAAAAGAAAAGAAAGTAAAGAAAACAAAAACGAGTGAGTACAACAGGGTGATTACAAGTTGTAGAGGCTCCTTTTAAGTATCACATTGTCTACGTTAGTGGTAAAAACATCACCAACATTACAAACCTACACCTCCGGTTATTTGGCTCACACTTACTACAACTAGTACGCGAAAAAGCAATATGTAAGGTTACGTAGGGAATACGGCATTATTTGAGAAGCAACTTTCGCGCAGAAGCTGCTGTAGAAATATTATATCAACAACCCAACGTCGCTTCTCCAGCGCTCCTCATAAGGTGTCAAAAAAGCGGGTCGCTCCAAGGCAGAAAACGAAGGGCCTCACAAATCTAAATTAAACGGATTCAATACGTTTGATATGAGATCCGTGAAACGGAGGACACAGTATACTTCAGCAGGGGTCTAACAAGGGACGTATAAAGTTGGAGTCTTATGCGAGTGCTTGTTTCCGGGACAGCACAATTTGTTCACACGTTCTATTTGGTGCTCTTCCCGAAAAATGTTGTCCTTACCCTGCAGTTGACGGCCATTCGTATGATTTTCGCAGTGATAATCTGAAGACTTGCTCGGTGAGCTGCTGCCCTCAAGATTTCAGTCATGTAAGTTATCTCACTCTACTTCTTGGATAAAAGACAGACATCATCAGCATAATAGAGATACATGAGAAGCTTAAAAATCTTCCATCTAATACTTTGTCTCTCTCTCTATTTCCCGTAACCGGGAGCGGGGGGCAACGACTGCAAGTGGACCTCCAATTTAAAGTGGATTCCGAAATACTGCCATATTTTCTGCAACTCCCTTTGCTTTTTTTTATCATAATCAGCAAAAAAGAACCCTGGGTCGTTGCCTCCCGGTGGGATTGGAACGTGGGACATCCGGATTCATAGGGCGACACGTTATCACGTTATTCAATGACGATTTGATCTCTTGTAATTGGTGGTTATCTAGGGAGCTGCACATATTGGATGTTTGCTAACAACATGTCATAATAACGCCATTGAGGTTTGCTGAATAATTTTAGTGGTTCGGAATTCACCTTAAATTATAGGTCCACTCGCTATCGTGGTCTCTAATCGGGTGAAGTACTTCTTCTGCGCCTATGACTAGTGAGCGACAGGCAGAGAGAGACATTACGTCATTAAGGGCAATTAAGAGTAGTAATAGGCGATTGTCCAGGCTCTCACGAAGAGGTATTTGCCGGTCCACAGTTATTGTTTAGGACTTCAGAAAAATATTATTTCCATCGTCGCAGTTGATGTTCCTTGCCGATATGTAGGAGTATGATATGGTGCCTCTAGGAGGATGTTCCATTTGAAGAAGATTTCCTGGTAATTTCTCTACTGTCATCGCGATAGGTCGCTTTTTCCGTCTTCTCTGCTAGCGCGTTGATGTAATTGTACTTGAAAGGCCAAAATGAACTGTCTAATCGGAGTCAAAGTATTTGCTTAATCAGAATGGGATCTGACATAGCGTTACATTTCTGATCCGGATATTCTAAGGTAATTTAATCAAACCCCTACTAAAATTAAGGCAGGCGGAATATATACATGCTTTCAGCCTGCATAAATTTCTACTTGGGGTTGTTTAATATGTACCTTAGTTGCGTACTCCCGAACCATGGACTCTTAAATAAAGTTCTCAATTTAAATAAACATATTGCGTACATATGTATGTACTTGAAAACAAAGAATTGTCCCTTAACTGAAGATATATCCTGTTTAACCTCAGCAAAATGTACATGCTTTGTAGATAAAGCATCACCTTTAAACCCGACAAATAAAATTCATTTAACTCGTATTTTAGTAAAGCAAATATCCCATTTCATATAGTGTACGTTGGCATTATGGATATTTACCAAGGACCCCGTACCAATAAAATAAGGTAACAGAAAAGCTATCCAAGCAAAATAATATTTTATTCTCAGTACTTCTTGAAAGAATTTTTTTTCGTATGTGCTATGAAATATTCATTGCTTAACAAAAAGTTCTGATCCTTAACAGGAAATTTACCAACCCTGAGCACATGAATAGGGCCATTAACTTCCTGAAACTTGAAATCTCCCCAGTGCTGTCAGATTTCCAGACACCACTAGCAGCACCCCTTGTTAGCTAGATTCTCACTGTAGGCAAAGGAAATGTATACCTATTCGTGTTCGGTAAAATAGGCACAACCAGGTGTTTTCGTAATCAGTAAACCCATAAATTTCGTTCAACAGTCAGCCGGGCAGTGTAGCCCCCTCCAGGTGATGTGTAAATTCTTATGTTGTGCAATTTCAGATACAATTGCAGAAGTCCGAGACTCTTCTAAAGTGAAATCCTAGCTACGTTGTAACGTCCCCTTAAATTGCGAATTGGTTCACTTTATCTCTGCCAGCTTCACTGGCCACCACCTTGAGTATCCCTGAAATTATAGCGAAAGTTGTGTGGGGGTAAAAAAAAGGACCAAGTATACGTTCATAAAAAGACAGAAAAAGATTTCGAGGGGATTTGTCGATTCAAAAGGTCTCAGGATCAGGTAGTTGAGTAAAGTGCTTCATACAAACATAAGCCCACTTGGAATCAGCAAAACTTTTCCGACTATCATCGGGCATAAACAGAATTAGTCCTTTGAATGTTCTGCGATAAATATGTAATGCAGTCCGAAGTGGTCTCGTGCTAAAGGAAAAGGGTCTCCGAAAAAAGGGATTTTCCTCACATTTTCAAATTCAAACAGACATTTCCATTTTTTTTTACTCGCAGAATTTGGGAAACAGTCCTGGTCCGACCATATTTTGTCCAGATGTGTTAAATATCACACGTAGGGCGAGACAGGGGTGGTTTCTGGGTGACTGGGATTCGTACAATGTCCCTTTTTTTCCTGGTTCTATTTTTTTGTTAAGTAAATCCGAAACGAATTGATTTGTTAGATTCCATTAGAAGTGTCAATGATACATAGGACCCATT
The DNA here is from genome assembly GCA_964036015.1 of Leptarthrus brevirostris. NCBI lineage: Eukaryota > Metazoa > Arthropoda > Insecta > Diptera > Asilidae > Leptarthrus > Leptarthrus brevirostris. Next base: position 133,727,796 of record OZ038372.1, on the reverse strand, counting down.
ACCATTTGTATTGAGGATAAACTTTTGTTGTGTAAAAATAGTTGAATTGTTTGAGACAAGAGGCACTCATTAGTGGCAATTGAAGCGTTAACAGAATAAGTTAGCAGTTTTTGGTTCTCTGACATAGGCATCCATAGGCATCCAACCATATGTTTCCACTTTCAAAGGTACATAAAGTCTGAATAAGTTGTTTTTGTTTTCATCAAATAACGTTGAACTTCGCTTGATTATATCCTGGCCCTTATAATAGCATGTTTTTGGCTAATTTGGATAAGTCTTGGAAAAGAGCTGTTGATGGATAAGTATAGGTCTGTAATCAGAACCTAACTATATACTTATGATTCTTGAACTTTTGCCGTTTGTACAATTACCGCATACTTGCAAAATGGCCTCAAGATTGTTTCATTTCAATAAAGTTTTAGGTTGTTGTATCCTTCACTTTGCTCAGCCTGAAGGCTCTAGAAATTTGCAATTTTAATCTCGCTTCATTAGTTATTAACTTTCTAATTTGCTCCTGAATACGTCCAGCCAGCGAAAGGAATTGCGAAAATTTCCTAAATTTAACAATTCGCTCTGGGCAGTATGCGTGGTATTAAAATTTCGGAGTCCTCTTGCGTAGGCTTAAATTTAATTGCAATTAGAAATTTTGTATTGCTTTAGAATTTTCCCATTCTAGATTTTGTTTTAAAAAATAACTAATTCGTATTTCTTGGTTTGTTTGCAGAGGAAATTTGACAACTTTGAATTTGGAGTTAGTTCAGCTACATGACGACGACGCCATGATTCCCGGGTTCCACGCCCGGTCTTCCAGTGAATTTAAAAAATAATTAACAAGTTCTCTCCGTCTCTAGTCTGTTGTCTAGTTCGCAGCAATACAACGAGGAATTCAAGTTTCCTCATTATCAGCGCGTTTTTTAATCTTCTTAATAATATTAATTATTTCTGACTTTTATTTATTTGGCAAATATTCGTCAATACTGACTACTACACAAAATATAATTGACTTAAAATTAGATGTACTTAGATTATTCGGCAGCAAACTTAGTCAAAACTAGGATGAGCGATTAACTAATTTCAAACTTGATTTGGCTCTTCAATCGAAGCCTGGAAAAGTTTATATCCAGGTTAAAGAGGCAATGCGATTGATGTGTGCAGCGAAGTACGGATCCCAGACAGTGCTGGAGTATTCCAGAATTGTTCTTACAAAGGTGCAGTACAGTAATATGATTAAGTAGGGGTCTTCAAGCTTCATGGACCATCTTTTGACAAAGCTTACCATTGAGTTATTTGTAGTAACGATCGATGCTTTGTGGTCCTCCAAAAAGAGCCGATAGTTCAGAACCACACACAGATCCCTTTCTGTGTCGATTCTACTCCAGACAATTCCATCCATTATAGATTAAAGGACGTCTTCTAGGGTGGAAAGTCGTACCAGCATTTAGCTAGCATTTAGTGAAAGATGATTGCCAGCACACCATTCACAAAACGCAGCCCAATCCGTGTTGAGCAGACCACAGTCGGAGTTCTGAGAAACAGTCCGAAATATTTTGGCATCGTCATCATTAATATAAAGAATTAAAAGAATCGGGCCGAGGATGCTGCCCTGCGGCATCCCAGCGGTGACAGAGATTTGTTCAGAAAGAGTTCCACAAAACAGGATACGCTGCGTACTACCAGATAAATAAGAAGACAGCCAATCGACGACATGAGACCTTGTGAATAAGGATTTGATGGTCAATCCTATCAAAGGTTTTGCTAAAGTTCGTGAATATACAGTCCACCTGTTTACCTGATTCAATGACTGGCAAAGAGTATTTCAGGAATTTAAAGAGGTTGGTGATAGTTCATTTACCCCTTAGGAGTTGGATCAATACGTTGAACGGCAAGACCAACATGCCATGGGTCCCGGGTTCGAGACCAGATGACCCTGTGAGCTTTTATTAAAAAATTAAAAATAATACTCTCCGTCTCTGGGCTGTTGTCTAGCTCACAGCAATATAAAAACAAGACTTAAGTTTCCTCACTTCCCTTACCCTAATTCCCTCCGGCCCAAAACCATGCTAACGCATCAAAGGCTTGTCGCCTAGGATTTTGCCACATCGGCACGTCACTAACTAGTACCACAAAAATATTTCTCCTATTAACCCCGCGACCTCTTTGTTTTATTTCTTTTATCAGACACGACCGACCATTAGATTTATTATTCGATTTATTGGAATTCCTAGAAACGACCCTTGGGTTTGATCAGCTAGCAGTCAGCTTGTTAACGATGCCAAAGAAACATTTGAAAAAAGCTTTTATGGAACTAACGAAGCAATAGCGCGATTTAGAGCTAGAATCATCTGAGGTCGCGGGCAAAAGGTATGCTTTGGATGTTTGGAGTGTGACAAGGACGGAAGTTGATTATGAACTTATAAGTATCAATTCTACGCAGAGAATGTGAGTTTTTTTATATTTGGACATCTATTATCTGCCATATTGCATGTTTCGTGACCATATACCACTCAGATACCCTATTATTATTATTTCTCAGGAGGTCGTAAAGGCATTGTAGCCGCCACCCCTGTCACTTAGACCAGTGAGAACTTTTATGATTTAACCCTTTTCAAGTCTTAGCTTTTGTCCTCTGTTTCGAGTATTTAATAAACCGTTTCGCTTGCCCTAGTCCCTAGGCTAGCCCATTATGTTTGTTTATTCATGTTTTCCCAATACTTTATTTGTCTCACGAACTGCTCTTTGAGTAGCCATGGAAACGGTTCAGGGCAGAGAAAAGAGGATTTGTCACCTCCTTTTGGGAGGCGGTCCGCAATCCCGTTTCCTTCAATGACTTCATGATTTGGCTGTTGGTTTTTGCCAGTTCTTTGAGTATATTCAGGCAGTCCCAGCTTGTCTTAGACTCGAGGGTATATGTCTTCAGTGCTTTAAGCACCGCTTGACTATCGCACATGATATATATCATGGATACCTCGCCTGTGCATTTCGCGTGCGCAGATTTCGATAACGTTTATCTCTGCAGCCTTGCTATCCATTTTGGAACAGTTCGTGTACCATATTAGGACTCTATTGACACGTGGCTTCTTATTTCTTTTTTATGCCAATACGCACTGACCTTCATGACTACCCTAAATGGTTGGGTCATCTATGAACTCCTCGAGGATTCTTTCATATCTAGCAGGGTTATTAGATTTTAGGAAACCAGTCTTACGTAGCTTAACAACACTAAGGCCTCTTTCCTTATATTTAAGAGTAGGTGTAGGAGGTCTAGAACCGCTCCAAAGGCGGCAAACGTTACTCTTAGACATGCAAGTCTCTTTCTTTGAAAAGAGCCGACTACGATTCTTGTTAAGGATGACCATCACTTGCGGAGGAGGAAAGAATAGAAAAAAAATGTCACTGTGAAGATTTCTTAAAAATTAGACTTTTGGAGTTGTAATAACGGTCATGGTATCTGCTTTTTAACTCCAATCCCGAGAGTGAGAGCAAAAATCATCTTAGTACGAATCAAGTAAACAATCAAGACAACTTTTAAGGTGAACAGTGAAGCTTAAGTGAGGATTTTTCTTCCAACAATCACATCAGCACTTTTCGAATTATCAACAAACAATCCATATGAATGGAGGTCTGTTTTACTTCTTGAGCTTGTCGACTTCGTAAAGGCGCCCAATGTCACGTTCCGTAAGAGAGAAAACTATCGGAGCCCTTCCAAGTGCTGAGACCCTGAGTAGAAAAGGTCGCAAAGCAGGGCTTTAGATCAATGCTGCTAAAATAGAACTTATGAGCTTGGACTACAACAGAGAGAATTAAATTTATCTTGAAGAGCAGCAAATAGAACAACTGGTTAAATGTTGCTATCTCGGAAGCAAAAAATCTGTTCTTTTATGCGGATCTGTAATATGAAAAGTGACCTATCTAATAACCTATAAGTTTCAAGCCAACCGGTATTTCTGGCACAATCTCAACATATAAGACTACATGGACATTGATGTTCGGGGACGAAAGTAGCAAAAGGTAGGCTACATACTGAGAAAAGAATCAAATAAAATCACTCAGCAGACTCTAGATTTTAACATATCCATACAGAAGGAATGTACGCAGATAAAAAAATCGCGGTAGGAGCATTTGCACAAAATTAGACCTGGTGGAGGGCCGACGTTTTCGGTACCCTATACTCCACAAGGGGTTAAAGTAATTTGAGCGAATTTTATTATACATACTTGATGGAGGGAAAAGTCCAGAAAAAATATGGTATTGCATAGCGTATTGCAAGTAACACGCTCTGTCAAAATGTAAGCAGCCACACTATAAAATCTTTTCAGTATTTTTGAATGTGCTAAGAAAAAAAGGAGAGTAAAATGTATGTAATTCGTAAAATCTACTTTATTATTTAGGAAAAATTTGACTGCAAAATACACAATTTTCCCCGGAATAACTGGCAAATTTTACGGTTCTCCACAATATTAAACAAACTTGACAACACTTTGTTCGCTGAAAATGAATTGTTTAAAGTGAAGATTGGCTTAGTGGTGAAGAAGTTGGAGCACGCTGCTGAGAACTAGGGTTCAAGTCTGAGAATATGTACATTTTTTATTTGTTTTTTTTTTGTTGCTAAAAGTGAATTCATTTGATTTTCCTTGAGCTTTTTAAATTCTATGCTCGAAATATCCTCTGAAATAGAACAGATACTCGGGGCTCAGTTTTACGGTGCTGTTCCATAAAAATTAGGGTTGCTGACAGTTTCAACACGATTTCAGTGAAGAACCGTAATTTTTACCCGAAATTTCTATAAACATTTCAGAATTGTTCTCTCCATTGGTGTAAGAAGTTGTTTTCGAAGGCTTGTAAAATCGGATGTAATGTTTTCGACCAAGCAAATAAGCTACTTAATAGCTAGTTACGCTGTATTAACGCATCCCCCATTCTGCTAAAATAGTGATGCGTTACAAAATCGATTTTGACTCGAAAGGAAGTTCTAACATTCAATCTAGTCTCCGGATTTGACGTCATCTTACTTTATTCTACTTACTTACTTGAACTTGCGCAAGGAACGTTACGCGACTGTGAAAATCAGTTACGCTAATGTTGTAAGAGAAGAAGGAAGTATCTTCCAATAGTTTTATAAATTATGCAATCACTGCGGTTTGAGTTGCATCAGAAGCTTTTCTATGCGATATGGCTTTTTTTTATAGGATATGGCCAAAGCCTTAGGGGACAACCCTTTGATGCGTTAGTATGGCTTTGGACAGAAGGGAATTTTTAGGGTAAGGGAAGTGAGGAAATTTGAATGTCTTGTTTTTGCATTGCTGCGAGCTAGACAGTCCGTCCAGGGATGGAGTGGTCCAGGGCATAGTGGTCGTGCTGCTGTACCAATTGATCCAACTCCGCCTCCAAGCTTGTGGGAGATAGGAGTGGCACATTCCTAACAATACTTAAATACCAATAACTTTTTTTTTAAGTAACTAAAATTAAATTGAAAAATTTTAATACTGTCAGGGATAGAAGAGTCCTTTTTCCAGAACTAAATACTTAATATGGCATTTCCGGGCTACTTTCAGAAGGTCGGAAATGACAGCGCCATCTATGGATGTAAATTATGTTGAAATCTCTTCAATTAAGCTTTCTTCATAATTCTATGATAAATCAACAGAGAAATGTTAATAATACTTGCAGGTAATTAATTTACTGAAGAATTTGAAACCTTGGTTATATAGATAACAATCCAAGAATTTTCTGAACAGACTGTATAATTATTAACTTTAATATTTTGTTGAGCTTTATTTTTGCTTTTTTTTTGTCTACCTACATGTTCTCTTTTTCTGTATAATCTTTGGATATTTTTTCAAACCAAGCACTCACCACGTTAATAAGTCTTCTATGTTTCCACTTGTGATGTCTTTTTCATGCTATCAAAAGTCTGAAGGATTTTTAGTTTAATTAAATTTGAGTACACATAGGATATCAATGGGCTCTCCTGGTGTGAAAAATGAAGAAGCCGATGTAGTTATTATTTGTTCAATTCCAGAAAAATTTTCAATTTAGAAAAAACCGTAAAACTTGATTTCATTCTATGCAAGAAGACTATAGGTACCTGAATTTAATTAGCCCAGCAACAAAATTTTAATTATGAATGTGTGATTCATCGAATGCGATATAAACGTACCTAGAAGAGTCATTGAAATGCTATTGATCCCAGGAATCCTATTCACTGCGGCTGGTTATAGTTAGTTACAAATGACTAAGTGCGCCTGCCGCTAACAAGATTTGTCTGGTTGATTGCGAGTTTTCGTACCTATTCAGCTGAGATTAAATTGCAAAACATATCGCGCCAACATGTGTAACAGGGAGTCTCGCTTTTCCTCTTAACATGGAATCGTTAATTAATTTCAGCGAAATCAACCCTCCGCAAGATCTATGTAATTTGTGCAGTTCGCGCACATTTAATTAAATGGAACTGTCTGAAACGTGTGTGAATAATTATCTCTTCTTCACTTAGTCATCCGGCGAGCTTCCTTAGACAAGAGGTAACTCCAGGTTTAAGTCGTATCTTTTTATAAGCAGCACTGTCGTCTTCCTTTTTGGGTAGCGAAACAGTCGTTTAGTGCATTCTTGGCAATGTTTTCGCCGACTTGATGGCGTTCCGGACCGAGTTAAACGTGGTTTTTACGATAAGTGACTAACTAACCACAAAGTAAATCCATAACCCGTCATCTGTTAGTACTTTGTGGCATTTTAAGATCCCCCGCTGTAGTAGTTATTTCTGGGAATTCTTTCATTTGCGGCATTCTTTACAGGCTCTAAAATTTCCATAGCATCAACGCACGAAGGATGTAAGCAATTTTCTCGAAGCATCACCGGTTACATAAATCAACTCGAAATTTTGCCACCATAACCCTTTATCAATGTCTAAATGTGTCGAAAAACTCGGGACAACCTCCCGCAGCAAATTGATTGGCATTTTCGTCGTAATGATTTCCTTTCAATAAATTCAAAAAGGAAATGGGTTTGCAGTGGTTAACACCTGAGAAAATCTACTTTGGGTTTAAAACTTTATTCCTACCCGTATCGTTACGTTTGGGGTGAAATATGGCCTTTCTTCGACGACTGTACAAGAAAAATTGTGCGTTGTGGTTGCCATCTTAAGTGTAAGTATATTTTGTCTTTGACTTGGCAAAATTGAGTTCTTTGGGTAAACTACAAAACCCTCGTTATATGTATAGTACATGTGTTAGCTACCGCGAATTGCACAGGAAATCTGTGTTATAACTCGGCAACGCAATTTGATACTTTTTAAAATCTTCTCGTCGCAGACAAATTGAAAGTGAATAAGGAAAGGTGGAAAAAATATGAGAAAAATTTGCGAAAAATTGGAAATCGAATACCGACAGGCGACAAAAGAAAGAAATATCGTATGACATGCACCCAAGGTGAAAAGAGCACCTTTCATAGAATTGTAGTCACAGCGGCGGTATCTTTTCAAATCATTCGTCTGTAGATAAAAACTGGGTAACAGGTAAGTGAAACCCATTTACCTTTGAAGTTATTTGAAAACTGTTCAGGCACCGTTTTAAACAGAGACTTGAGTATCCAATTTTGTCGGAAATTTTTTGTTTAATTTTAACGATATGCTCAAAGAAAATTAATTTGCATATCTTATTAAGCATTAATAATGGAATAGATCAAATTGAGTAGGTCGCTCTTTACAATGGAGAAGTTTGCTTCGTTATGGTTACGAATTCGTGTCATTATTGTACTGTTTGAGAGGTCCACATTGAAGGAGGTAAAGATTCTTAGTTTCATTATATCTGTCTCGTCGTTATAAATACAAAAATCCCACCAAACTCTCTAAACCAACCTTGAAATAACAACTATTGTCAAAAGTCACGAAAATGTCTATCTAAAGATACTTAAAACTTTAAAAAATAAACTGAAGACAGGCTATTCTGAATAGGGAGACTAAGCCAACATCCGCGAACGGTACCATGTTCTTAGGGATCCTGATAAGCCTTCGGTTACTCCTCTAGTGTAGCCTATAGCGAATGTCAAAAAATTGTGGCTCTATAGTCTGTTAGCGTCACCGCATCATCCAATCTTCAATTGAGCACCTTATCTCTACTTCAATTGACCACTCTATGATATGTCTACGTAAGGCGATTATCGACATAACCCTTAGAAATAATAAGTTTTTGGAGCGTGGCTGAATCAGTGACATTATCAGACTATAGAGCCATAACTTTTGACATTCACTATAGGCTATTCTAGAGGAGTAACCGAAGGCTGATCAGGATCCCTAAGAACACAAATCCTCATAAGGAAAAGACTAACAGTATCGATGAAAGGATACCTAAAAATACTATGCACGTAGACAGACAGTTGTGCACTCTGTAGGAGGCTGTCAAAGATCAAAGTCTACGATCATACTGAAGTGGCGCAACAGGACTTAACTTCTTGGTGGGACAGAAAGCTAGAATCACTGAACGAAGGAAAGAACGATGCGAAATTTGCAAATATATGGTAGCTTCGGCAAGGTACAGAGCCTTAAGCAGAGAAATGACGCAAACTATACGAAGAAAGAAAATAGAGTAGTGCAGGGACTTCTTCTCGGGTACAAGAAAAATCTCAGCTGTCTGCCGACTTCAAAAGCTGGTCTCAGATGACTCGCTCTCCGGACTTTGAGTTAGTACGGTAAATATGTCAGAGATCTTGGACGAAACAAATGATATCCTAATAGAAACTCACTGTCCTGTACACTGTACAAATCGGACATGCCGTGGCCTTTGAGGAAGCGGGCTGATAATGAAGTGGATCGACGTGAGGCGGAAAGGATAGTGTCTTTCGAGGACATCAGATGCTCTCTTATGTCGGTTAAACTATTTAAAACAGGAGGATTAAATGGTATATTTCCAGCTCTACTCCCATGGAGCTATGCGATAACAGTACCAGTACTTAGGGGAATAAACATAACATGTTTAGCAATATGTTAGGTCCAGTTTACATGGGGAGAGACTAAGATCCTCTTTGAGAGAAAAACTATACGGAGCCGAAGTCTTTCAGACCCGTTAGCCTGACCTCCACTCTGCTGAAAACAATAAAGAGCATTATAGCTTAATACATCGAAGGAACGAAGCTCGATAGATTCTCATTAAGTAGCAACCTTCACGCTTATTGTCCACGCAGATCTACCGAAACGGCACTCCACCAAATTAATAAGAAAAGAACAGTAATGGCCGGCATCATGGACAGGACTTTTGATAAACAAACATCAAAAGGCTGGAAGATGCTCTTCTTTCATATCCAAGAAGAAGAATTGAGGCTGCCCAGGCGATACACACAGGGAGGAATATTATCTCCTATTTTGTAAAACATTACTATCGAGTCATAACTGCGCATACACAACGGGGGCTATGTCGATGACACAGGAATTATGAAAAGAGCTAAGTTAATACGCACCGTAGCAGACACCTAAATGAGAGGTCTTAGCGCGGTGGAGCAATGGTGCGAGGAACAGTGCCTCTTTATAAATGCAAAAAAGTCTGATCTCATCAATTTTTCTCGAAAAACGAAGAATCTTATAGACCAGTACAACTCTTTGAAGAACAACTTAATATATCGGGGTCAGTCAAGTATTTTTGGACTCAAGACATATGCACATGCGAAGGAAAAAGTTCAAAGGTGTGTAGTAGAAGGTGAGGAACCACAGCAAAAGCCGCTGGTGGTCTGTAGGACAAAAAGGCAATTGAGTAGGGTTCAGAGACAAGCTTGTGTGGGTGTCCTTTTAACCGCGGCGTTAGAAATGTTGCTAGATTCGTATGTGAAAATGAAGGCAGCGTCAGCAGCTCTTCGCATGATACAGATCAAGTACTGGCTACAGGCAGAGGAAAATCCTGAATCTTGTCAAAAATAAGATATCGGAATTGGAAATGCCTGGCGACGATATAAGCAAAGTAAGGGTAATTCAGAGAAGCCTTGAAACGCTTTGAACAATACGTCGCTACTAAAAACAACCTTACTGACGTCACAATTTTCATGGATGTATCCAAAATTGATGAAAGGGCTTGGAGCGGGAATCTTCAGTGAGTACTTAAATACGCCCATCTAAGTCGGGGGGGTCGTATACCTCAGTCTATTAGGCGGAGATGTTGGCTCTGATCTATACACTGGATAATCGTGTCAGAAGTAAGAAAATAGTGATGACACTCGTCAGTCACGCAGTGATATTACAGAAATCAATACAGCCCTAGCCTTGGAGTGTGTCCGCAAAACCCAAACGAGTGTGCTTCTTTGAACGAGGGGACACTGGATTGAGTGTGAATACTAGGGTTTCGACGAGAAGGGACCCAATTTAAGTGATCTGATTAATCTGTTCAAGGCTGACGGCAAAAAAGGAAAAAAGAGAATAATGTGAATTTTAATGCGATTTATACCATCTTCAACACCATCAAACACAAAATTATGATACGGTAATACTAAAATGGCAAAATCGATCTTAAAACAAGGCAAGGCCTGCATAAGTCAAATGCAAACCCATTTCGTGCTTCTCGGGTTAATAAAGATTATAACATAAATGCAACGGGAAAATATATAAGAATAAAAATAACGAAATTAATTGTTATCAATATAAGAATAAAAATAACAAAGGTAATTGTTATAATTATTATTGTCATGACTTACCTTGTGAGTCATCGGCTATTAGGAACAATTTTAATACCAAGTGGCCGATGATCCACACACGAGTCAACATGGGTGAGATTCTACATAACCCACGCGATGAGTCATTAGTCTCGAATGTGTAAAAGCCAGAACACAGTAACAGAAGCGTGCATTTATGACGGGCGTATTTTTAGATTTTTGTGCTTGCAGCGGGAGCGTGCATACCCATGTGGCGGGCGTATTATTCAGTTTTTGTGACAGTAACGGAAGCGCGCATAATACTAACGGGCTCATTTTTTCACTGTGCGTTCTCTCAACGGGAGCGTATACATACTTTGAAAAATATTAACGTCTGTACTTGCTTTGGGGTTGAATATACCAACTCAATTATTTTAGCCCGGGCCTGAAGATATTACACATTTTTTGGAGAAATTCCCCGATATTTACTGAATATAAGCGATTATACTTTGGAAAAATTGACATGCAAAAAAGTGATGTAATAAGTGAATTAATTGGTACCAGCTGGATGCAGCTATACTATTTTACTGAAAAAGCGCCAAAATACAGAGATTGGATTATAAAGGAATGAGAAAAGTATTTATAAGAAAAATATCAACACAACAGACGGCAAAAAGCTATTATTGAAATGTTTAGATCAACGAATTATAAAACCCGAGTCAAAATACGGCTGATCCATTTCTAACCTGAAACAGGCACGCACAGTGTCAATACGCATGAATGGCACTCAAATGAGGCATGGTACGCCGGATTAAAAATTATACTTTTCCAAATGATACGCTGCAGGCACATATCAATTAAATATTCGAAACCGACGTCTGAAATAACAAAGATTATAACTGTCTGAAATAACAAAGATTATAACGCAAGATTATAACTGCAACTGGAAAATATATAACAACAAAAATAACAAATTTCAGGTAATTGTTATCATTATTATTGTCATGACTAACATGCATCTATACGGTGGGGGGCGGGGGATGGTGGCGTCTATACATAACTTAGGCGGTAGGTCACCAGTCTCGAATGTGTAAAAGCCAGAATGCAGTAACAGAAGCGTGTATTTATGGTTATGGCTGTATTTTTAGATTTGTGTGCCTGACGTGTATATCCGTGTACCGTGGAGGTATTTGTCCGGTGTGCGTGCTCGTAACTGGCGCGTTTATACTTTTAAATAAATTAACGTCTGTAATTGCGTTGGGCGAGAATTTAGCAACTCAATTATTTAACTCGGCATTGTGGGGCAGATGAGAAGCAAATAAATTTGTTTACAAAGTCATTATGTTGGGTATTAAATAAAATCTTATTACGCGAGTAAAAAAATCTATTTTTAATGTGAATTTGTTTTATTCTTCCAAAATTCTATAGAAAATCGTTGAAAAAAATTTGGAAAAAATTAAGAATATTGTTGCCGAGGTCTAAACTGAACAAAATTTTGATTACCTACTAAAATATTTACAAATAAAAGTGTTACCATTTATCATGTCTGCTCTAGTTAATTGCACTGTTCCTTACCTGGAAAGAGAGAAAAAAAGCACTTTAGAAGACACTTACTCTACTTTATGTAAATATAAAATATTTCTTAACATAAATAAACATGATAAAAATCACATTCGATAGAAAAATATGGAAAGCTTTCGTCTTGTGTTGGTGAAAACTAAGTGGCCATTTATTAGCGCTCGCGGAATAAGCAAAAAGTGTAATTCCCGGAAATGTCTTACATTTTCCAAGGACTTCTCATTCTAAAACAGGAAATGTTGCTGCGCGCTTTTTATATTCGCGTTGTACATTTGACCTGTTTTTTTTTTTAAATCCGCCGGTGTTTTATTCGTCTCCTTCAAGCACCTACCCTTCACTATCCTGCGAGGGATATCTGATGAAAAGAACGTTGTTACATTTTAAAGATTCCCCAGTGAATAAGTGAAGTCTCACCTTTTTTCCTTTACAAGTAATTCCAGATCTTGCACAACACACATTCGCTGCTTGAGTTTTTCAGTTTAATACAAACGTAAAAATTAGGTTGAAGGAAAAATTGAACTCAATTTCAGGGTGGAGTTAAAGTAAATGGTAAAGTAATAGGAAAAGGTGATTTATCCTATCCTTACACGTCTATCCCACAAACCGACATTTAAATCTGGGTGCAATAAACTGACCGTCGGTTGTTAAAAGACACCTGGAAAATTAAGACCTCAAAGTTATTTTTTCTTTCATTGCTTGGGAGTTTTTCTTCTACCTGGTTTCATTGTTGTCAGAACCATGCGTAAAGTATGCGTCTTAAGGAAAAAGCCAGTAAGAAAGATATTCCCTGGAGCAAATTTATCCAAGAGACCTTTTCCTTTTATGCTCTTTGTCATGCTTATAATCACTTAAAACGGGAGTACAATTAAAGCGAATCTTACAATAGAATACGTGCAGAAAAACAGTATCTGTCTCTGAAGAAAATCCATTGAAGATGATGTACAATTCATGAGCAAACCGTCACGAAGTCTCCGACATGAAATGGAATCATCTTACATTTCCCCAGCGACTATACTATACTATACACGCAGCACCGTTAAAGGCATCCTTTCATACAAGGCAATGTGATGGGATTTTGTGTAAAAAAAGGTCTATACCCGCTACCCCATCCGACGCCTCTATTCAAAACGGATTGGAAGCGTTCAATCTGCATTCATACCCTTAAAAGTAAAAATAAATTTATCACAAAGTTCGATATAAAAATTTTTCCTTTAGCAGAAAAATGTGAAAACGAGATCAGAGTGGGAAATTGGATCTGATCCTTATGTGATAATATTCGGAGATGGCGGAGCTACGAAAACAATGAGATTCGATTCTGTTCTGACGATGCCCCAAATTGGATTAAAAGCGTTTTCAAGTCAAAATTTAAACGTAATTTGTATTTGCTTTTACAGACTTATAGAAAAATATCCGGCACGTAGGTTTGAGAATAAACGTATCGCAACACCGAAGTATGAGGAGGCGTCTTTAAATTACCTCACAATTTATTACCTGACGTCGTTTATTTATTAACGATTAAATGGCTTTCTCGTGTTGAATATCCATCCTTAGGCAAACCTTTGCTGAAAAGTAATGGAGAAGGTCAATTAGCTGATTTGAAAAGTATTCCTTTTATAGAATACAATTCGATTCACAAATGAGTGTAAATTTTACCAAGTAACATATGCCAATTCACGACTATTTTCGTTCCATGCATAATGAGCAGAATTGTCGGTTCTTGGCCAATTAACAGACTGACGTTTGATACATATAACCCAGGACATCAAAAAAGAGTACATGTATATATTTAAACCGGAAAATGTCTAACGTACGTCTTTTCATCAATTAGTGGTACCCCAAATAATCTAATGGAAATATTTCGACCGCCAGCAGGATGGATTGCGAAGTGCTGCTCAACATCGGAGAACTGTACAAATAAGGCTGAACGAGTTAGGTCTAAAGTCAAAAAGTCCTGCAAAAAAAGCACTTCTGAAGGAGAAAATGGAAATTAGCTGATTTAATTGGTGTAAGGAACATCAGAATTGGACTGTGAATGACTTGACAAGAGTTATACTTACCGACGAGTCCAAGTTTAATTTAATTGGGCCAGGTAAAACGCTTGGAGTCAGGCGAAGAAAAGGAGAGTGATAAAGCGATGATTCTGTCCTTCACACTGTGAAGCACTCCCCATACAATATGGTCTAGCGATGCATCACTAGTAAAGGAGTGGGCAATATTTCACTTCTGGATAGAAACTTCAAGTACAAGATAATTATTTCTAAGGGAGTTCTCCCAACTTTAGAGGACCTTCATTCCGAGTTCTCCGAACGAGTGATTCAGGATGATTCATCACCATGTCATCGAGCTCGCTCTGTAAGTGTATAATGCATTAATCATAAATCTCTGTATTTTTTTTTACTCAATCACATATCGTTTCTTTCAGAGGTAGCGATTTATAATAGGAGGCACTCGAAATTGTTTCATTATCTTGGCCTGGAAATAGCCAGGACCTTAACCCAATAGAGAACATTTGGGCAATTATTGGCAAAAGAAGTTAAGGATAAGAAGCCAACCACTATCGAAATACCTAAAAATGCCATTAGTGAGGTATAGGAAAATAATATCAGCTAAGATATCCTGGATAAATTCGTCAACGCCAAAAAGGATTTATTACGAAACTAAATAAACCATATCGGAGGTGGAAGCGGTTCCGAATTGCTCAGTTCTGGGAAAACTTCCGCACTTTGCGCAATACTGTAAATAGGGAAATACTTCACCCTAACACCCAATATCATAATTCTAAATTTAGTCGTCGCCTGCCCATTAAAAAACTGTGGCATAACTTGTCAGCAGTTGGTATTGGTAAGACAAGAGGTGGCATTATAAAAGACGATTTAAATTATTTGAATAAGATTTTCACGATCCTCTGGTACAAGTTCATATACAAATCTTTTTAATGCGTTTGATGGTCGTGACCCTTCCGAAGGCTTCTTGTTTAATCCAGTTACTGATATTGATGTCTGTTCTGCAGTGATGTCTATAAAATCTAATGCAATTGGACTGGATTACCTGCATCCAAGGCTTATAAAAATACTGCTTCCAATCATTCTTCCTAGTTTCACCAATCTCTTTAACAATATTATAGTTAGATCAACTTTCCCAAAGATATGGAAGATTTCAAATATAGTGCATATCCCTAAGAAGTCTACAAATCCTGTGTCCGACATCTATCTTACCATTTCTTTCTAAGGCTTGTGAAAAAAATATTTCATGAGCAGATTATACTCAATCTTGAAAGCAACAACCTTCTTCAATCAGGCTTCCAAACTAAACACAGTTATACCACGGCCTTGCTCAAAATCAGTGATGACATACGAATTTCCTGTGACAATGATGATTTTACAGCACTGGTTCTGCTTGAATTCTGGAAGGCCTTCGACAAAGTTAATCACAGGTTTTTGTACTGGAAACTTGGTTTGTTATTTAACTTTTGTAATGCCGCATGTAATTTAATATTTTTATATTTGAGGGGACGCAAAAAAACGGTCATTTGCAATGATAAGTCATCTGATTATCTTCATATCTTAAGCCGAGTACCTCAGGGATCTATCCTCGGTCCACTTTTATTCTCAATGTTTATTAGTGATCTTCCAACTGTTATACGATACTACAACTATCATCTTTATACGGATGATATACAGCTGTATATTTCTAGACCGCTGGGCTTGATGGAGGACGCTATGTGTCGTTTGAATGATGATCTGATTTTGGAATTATTTTTAATAGATCTCTAAGCTGGTCAGATCACGTCAAAAGTGTCGCCGGTAAAGTATATGGGTCCCTATGTAAGCTGTCCTTATCTGCAGGTTATACGCCTCAAGTAACTCGTCTTCTGCTTGTGAGATCCTTGTTGATTCCGTTAATTTTATATGGTTATCAAGTTTTCATTGAGCTGGATTCGGTGTCAGATTGTAAGCTTCAATTCCGCTGTGCAGTACATTTTTTGACTACGACGATTTGATAATGTATCTTATTTCCCGAATGCTGTATTGGGTTGTCTCCTTGATTTGTACTTGAATTTTTGTGCAATAATGGTTCTACGTAATTTTATTCTAACTAAAGAGCCATCCTACTTGTATAGCAAACTAGAATTCTCTCAGTCTAGAAGAACTTTTTCACTAAATATACCGCGAACGCCAGTTTTTCTTTCAATCCATTAGGCTGTGGAACCTTCTTCCTATTGAACTGAAAAGGAGCAGCAACGGCCGTAATTTTTAAGAATATCTTTTTGAATATTTAGTATCCACATTGAACTGAATATTTGAAATATTTTATTTAAGTTTTGATTATTATTAGGTATTCTATTTATATTTACCAGGAGTTTTTGAAATTGAACACTATTGCTAAATTATTTAATTTTGAGTTATCTTTATAATTAGAACGAATTGTTTAGTTAGTCTATTTTTTAATTACTTCCTACACTTAGCTTTAACATGTATAATCTTGTAAGAGTAGTGTTTTAATAAATTATTTTTGAATTTGAAATTTGAATTTGAATCTGTGATAAAGGCTTAATGAGGTTCTATTGCATACTAAAACTTGTTAATATTTTTCAAACAAAATGAATTTTTTAATATATTAGGTTCTTATTATCCCAACCTAGAAATCCCATACCTGCTGAAATCATTAAATTGCTAAAATGTCCTGTGCTACGACCTTTTATGGCAATCCGATTTTTACCTGTTTTTTTTTTTTGATTTTTCAACTTCTATTCTCATAAAATTCCGGTACTCTTTTTGATTACTTTTGAAATACTGATTAATCCTTCAAGTGATTATAATTATATTGCATCTGGGTTAAATGTTGCTCATTTCCTGGAAGAAAAATAGAAAAAACTGTAAAATCAAAGGTGCGAGGTTTTTTTATGCGCTGGATGTATAGAGATAGTCGAGCTCCTTCGACCATCTCGTTACGAAACCCAAAGTTTCCATGTTTAGTGACGCTAAAATTTCTATGTTAAAGTTAAAAGATTATGGATGCCTTTTGCGAGAAATTAACAAGTATATTTACTGACATTTAACGAAAAGTGCTTAGAAGAACACCTTTATTAAAGTGTGCCTGAATTAGTTCTTTAAAGAAGAAGACACGCACATAACTCTAAATATTTCACCATTGTCAGTAAGTTGATGACGAATAGCAATGTACAAAGATGGCTTCCCTGAGGCACTCCGGGAATGTTTCTGAAAGAATGCTTAAAACAGAAATCTTCAAAACCCTTAGATACACAAGAAAAAATCTAGTTAATAAAACATATAAAGAACCAAAGAACAGCGAAATTAGAACTGAGAATAAACGTATATTGTTGACTTTGCCGAAAACGTTGCTCTATGTACCAAATCAGTTTTCTATGTAGTGCTGTCTGATTTCAATTAGCTAAAATTAATCTTTACCATCGAGCAGAGCATTACAAAAAATTGAGCATTGCTTTCTCTTACTACCCAAAATTAAAAATTAGTTTCTAGTACATTCTTACGTTGAAGGATTAACTTTTAATACAATTAACTTTAAGGTGCGTTTCCACTTCACACTTATTTCAGAGAATATGTGTGCCTAAGTGCCAAGTGTAAACACACAAGAAACTTATAGCAGGAAAAAGCGATTTTTATGAGAGTTACAATTGCAGGAAATTCTGTCGGATTTTGTGACTTGTATGTGTAAAACAAAAGACATCGGTGAAGTAGGTGATAACGTGTCAGCATTCCAATCCAGGGGTCCCTGGTTCGAATCCCACCGACCGCGACCCATGGTTGTTTTCTGCAGGCAACCGATTACGATACAAAGGCCATGAAGTTACAAAGAAATATGTCAGTCGTTCGGAATCCACTTTAAATTGTAGGTCCACTTACAATCGTTCTTTCGAATCGAGTGCTGTTCTTCCCTCGCCGCATGCCCACCAGGGGTATCGGGAACTATAATCATATACTTAATGATTGTGACAATATTTAAAAAAAAAGTTCATTCCGGAACTATTAAATCAGTTAACAATCTAACTACTTTTTATGTTTTCCATTGGAATCTCTTCCCGTTGTATCGTCTCTCAATGTGCAAATTATCTTGATAAAACCTTTAACTATGTTCATCTGATTCTGCACCGAGATTTTCAAAAAAGAAATCTAAGTGATAAATTCCAGGTACGTACGTGCAAGTCAGACTCACGCACCGAGGGCTCCGTACCTTGGAAGGTTACTGATTTCTAAAAAAATAAAACTGTGCTAGTTAGAGACATCGTTTTATTTTTCCGGTAATATTTACATAAACCTCTATCGACTCTTATTATTTTAGATTTTTCGCATTTCAATCTTCGCCGATGGTATTCTTTAAAACTTTTTTCATCATACGTCGAAAATTATGCGGCAAAAAACGAAATAAAAATATATTTTATAATGTTCAAATGCAATCCATTCATACGATCCCCCACTTGACATAGTAACTACACTTTCAAATTGTTGACCCCTCTTTCGACCCTTATTTTAACATTTTTTCCAGTTGCAATGAAGCTCCTGAAATAAGCAGTTGTGACAGACAGACAGACGAAGTCACACCATAAGCGTCCCTTTTTTACCATTTTGGTGCTGAGCCCTAAAAATGAATCTTATGGGACATGTTACATTTCAGAGCTTTATAAGAAGTTCTTGAATGATCTCCTGTTAGCTTTCAGCTTTTTTGTTTCCAAGAAAACTATGACACCTTTCTGCAAAAGCAATCCATGCTTTTTTTTCTGCTTCATTCAACTTTATTTCAAAACTTACGTCCTTCATAAGCTCTTGTATTTGCGGGCCTACAAGGATTCCTTCTTTCAATTTTTTCGTCGTTGATTCGGGGGAAGGTTGTTTTAAGACTTCACCATCACTTATACAAAGTTTTTTAATAAGACTCAGTTTTATATGGAGTGGTGGTTGGAAAGTATTTTACTTTGAACTAAAGGTTCTTTATTTACATTTTTGACTCAAGAAGACTGCCAGTATTTTACTACGTAATGTTTATTTCTTGTACGACTATCCCTCTAGCATAAAAAACAACTAAATTTGTTAGATCTTCCTTGCAGTCCAGTTAACATTGCTATAACTTTTAGATCAGAACAAATTTTTCACGAGTGAGACAAGCAACCTGTGACCTATGACATCAAAGGCCTAAAATCGGTGTAAAGAAAAACAATCTGTTTACCAGCCTCGATGTCATAAATACAATAATTAGAAAATACGAAAAGATTGCTAGCGGTTGAATTGACTTTAGTGGAACTATGCTGGAAAGACCCAAGATCGGTTTATAGTGAAAACGCAGGGCATAACATTTCATTGTTTCGAAGAACTCTACAGCCAAATTAGCAATGAGTCTATAATTGCAGATATCGTCTTTGTTACCTTTTTGCCTTTTTGTGAACAGGAAATATGGTATAGACTACTAGAATTTAGAAAAAATACAGGAGGACATGGGAGGGTTAAATAAATAAACAAGGATAGGAGCCGTCACTTTGTCCTCTCCTTGCTTATTTATTTAACCCTCCCATGTCCTCCGATATTTTTTATAATATATTTAATACACAAGAATAGGGATACCCTAGGAAATAGATGATAGACTATTGGCTGCTTCGATAAAACTGATAAGGTGATAAGGAGGTTGGCAGCAGTGAAAGGATCAGCAGTACTCTGGTCACTGAACCGCATTATCGAGGGATAGCCATCACTGCTGTGATGATCAAAACTCTAGCCAGAACCTTTTGTGATCTACACTGATAGGTAGCCCAACCAACAAGATGGCTAGGATAGACAAGCTCGAACTCAGAAATAAAACAACCGCGCAGATCCGAGTAAAGAAAATAAAAGTGATCACTCCGAGAGAGATATGCCTTATTTTTAAGATGTTGTAGAAAATTTTTAAGCCAAGGCCGAAAAGATTTTGGGTCCCTAAATCGAGAGAGTATTAAATCTATATTTGACAACTCCCCCCCCCCCCCCCCCCCTGTTATACTTGTGCTGTATATTAATTTGCACAGGGATTTTCGCGTAATTTTCCCTATATATTTTTCTGAAGAAGGTCTCATTAGGGGTGTGCTTATAACGATTCTTGTAAGCAGTAAGAAGTTCGGTCCAAGCTTAGGGACGCATGAAAATCCATTGCTGTCTTTATAATTTCGTGTAATAAATTGATATGACAGCTTTACTGGGAGAAATTCTTTAATATGCGTACCATCTACAGCTTATAAATAGTCTTCTTCTCCGTGATAGAACTTTTGCTAGATAGTACTGTTACTTGTCAAACAAATTATGACAGGTTAGTTTTGTCGTATGCCTCAAATTAATAATGAAACGTTTTACACTTAAACAACGCTTGTAAATTGTTGAAATTTCCTTTAAACATCAGTAATTAGTTCGCCAACATTAAAGGACTCTTTTTGAATTGCACCTGATCGACCTAATCAGCTTGCTATACGTCGTCTTATGTTATTTGAGCGCTTTCATATGAATTATATATTATCTGATCAACGCCCAACAACAAGTCAAAGAATCGTTTGTAAACCTGAAGCTATAATTACTGTAAACGAAAGTATAACAAGATACAGGTGGTTCAAGATCCGAATATTAATGACCATTATTTGCATCGTGTGTTAGCTCATTGGGCTCATGAATAATTCATACAGTTTATAGTAGCAAAATTTTGTTTAGTGATGAGGCTCATTTCTAGTTGAATGGATATGTATATAAACAAAATTGACGTATATGGTAAAATTAATCTTCAGGCTGTTTATGAGACTTCAAAATATCCCGAAAAAATTTACCATACTGCTTAGTTTAAGGGTCAGTTGGCATCATTGTTCCTTATTTGTTTTAAAATGAGGATGGAGTTGCAGTTACCGTCAATGGTGTGCATACACATGCTCAATAAATTGTTATTTCCAAAACTAAAGGAGATCAAAATAGGCAACTTGTGGTTTCAAGAAAATGGCAATGCATACCATACAGCCAACGAAACCACTTTGTGAAAAGTTTAGCGATAATGACCATTTAAATTATACTTAAAACCATTTGGAGCTTTTTATGAACCAAACTAGGTTCTGATATCAGCAGATCCTAGTTCGTCTAAATTTTTCAGACAGGAGAGCCTAAATGCCGGCTCCTGCAGTTGGCTAGAACCAGAAAGTTGCAGAGGGATCGTTTCCTCTTCTCCCTTTTCTTCGATTGTTGCGTTAGATTGTCTACTGAGACAATGACCCGAGATGACAGCCACGACAATGCTTATATTTTGGTTGTCAAATCTGGCAGACCGTTTACTTAAAACGGTCAAAAGTGCTCATTTTGACCGCCTCAAGTCGAAGGTCGGCCAGTTCTGCCGGGTGATTAAGCAGGCACGTTCCGACTGCTATTTATTGCCAAGCTTATGAGTTATATCTGTGAGTCTGGTAAAAGTGCCAGATCATCGCCTTTACAGACACCCGGAATGTCAGAATGCCCGGTAGCCATGTGTATGGTGTACTTTAAAGCCCTCAGTCATATCATTCAGAGTTAAGCGACATATTTTGACAGTTTTAAATGAAGACATTATCTGTTCTTTAGACATTCTTACCTTAATAGCATAGCCATAACTTCCGCTTGTGAGACTCTGCAGTAGCCTGGTAAAAGAAAAGAACTGCTTAGTACCAGGTGTTTCGAGTAGGAGGCCGGGGGGATCGCTCCATTCCAATAGGAAAGTCGAAATTGGCTTTAGAAGAAGGTGTAGTTGATACCTTTTATTATACCTTCCAGTTCAAGTCTGTACTAAATTAAGCCTAAAGGCGTTTGAGGATGCGGTTTGCTTACTGAAGAGTTCCACGCTGGGTGGAGGATGATATTAACGACTTTAGAGGTTATGGGTCGGAGGACACTTTAGATCAATAGCGCTGCCATTCTCTGAACTCTCTCCATTGCTTGTAGTGGTCCTATAACGCTGACGTAGAGACAGTACAGAATACACAGTAATTGCCCATCTTTTGCCTATTGCCTTTATGTAGGGGTAGGTACAACGTAACTGCCTCTTTACGAACTCTTTATTGCTTGTTTGATTTACAGCTACGTTTCCTGTCCAGAAAAAGTGATGGGGAGTTAAGTTTATTTTTCCGTGTGAAGAGTATCCGCTCTGTTTTGTACAGCCCTCTCTATTTGGCTGTTTTGCCGATGATAACGTCGTCTCTGTAGGCGATCGATAACCTTAGAAGTAGAAGCGGCCAGAGGATCCACCTTGGGGTGTGCGTCTTGTTGCAAATCTTTGTATGGTGGATTCCCCCAAACTGGAGCTTACGATTGTCCTTTTGAGCATTTGATCTATAAGTTCAATAAGTGAACGAGCTAATAAGTGAATGAGATAAGCGATGATCAATAAGTCTCTCTAAGGTTTTAAGAAGGAAAGAGGAGAGACTTATTGACCTGAAGTTCATATGTTTGCTGTGTGAGGTACTTCTTTCTTTGGAAATGAAAACCACATTGATCTTAGGGATTATACCTTCCTAGTTCGGTGATATGAAACGCTTGAAAGTGTATATAGCACATTTCAGTTACCTTTTACTAAGTATCTTAACATAAGATGACTGTTGGAAGCTACTCAGTCAAAAGAGCTCGGAATGCGAGTATCAACTAGAAGTCCCGGAATTTCTAAGCTAGATGTGATTGGTTCAACGTCTGTCCTATTTGACTACAAGGCTGGGTTGATGTTGAGTGAATCTTACGCAAACGACCCGTTTCGGAGGTTTTTTCGATTTTATTATAAAAACCTCCAACGAAGATCGTTTGGCATTCCTAACAAGTTTTTTAAATCTTCTGAGGCCATTCGTTAGTTCTTTTTGCTTAAGCGCCATGATTACGTCCGACTACCACGAAAGTCTTGGCTGGATATCGATCGGGACAGAATATATTTGTGGCTTTATTGTAAACCTTAGTTAAGGTGTCTACAACCTTCTTGAATACTTGTCTAAAACCGATACAAGGCAGAGCTTCGTCAGCTAGAATATCCTTTCGGACAGTTCTTCGTTCTTTTTCTATTCTCGTCTATGCTAGCATATCAACAACTCTTCAAGTGTTAAAACCCAAACAAATTAATAGGAACAACCTGCAAAATATTATTAAATTGGTTAATTTAATATTACCGTCGTCACTCATAAATAAAATATTGCAATCTAATATTATAATCTAAGGATATATTTGGTAGTAAAACAGTTGGGAGGAGATTAATTGAAGTAAACTCAGTAATATTATGGTTAGTAAATACGATCTGATATAAACACTATTTGTCAACTGCATATCTTGCCACAATGCCAAATTTCATCTCATTGCAGCTTGGCAAAACTTAAACTAACAAATGTGTTCAATTTCACTAAACAATTTAATTCAATTCAATTCGCCTAGTACAACATCAAAGCCTAGCTGTCTCCGATTTTCCTCACCCAGAATATTAGCTTGTCCAATAAACTGATACAGGCAGAAATTAATATTCCCAGCACTATGGAGTAGAGCCCCTGCAATCTTATTAATAAAGTAATCCCCATGCATTACCCAAAGTGGAATTGAATCCATTCCATGAGGTGGGCGTAAAGTGCATTAACAGCTGTTTTGCTTTGAGTACTACCCCTCAGACTCATGCATCTGAATGCCCACATTGAATCACCACAGAATTAATGAATTCTTAATCACCAGCAAATTGAGCGAAATTTACTTATTTATAACCGAAATTACGTCCATTGTCAGGCCTTAGTGACGTAAATGGCACTTTAAGCCATACAAGAATGGTCCAATTATAGCCGCTTCCATTAGGTATCCATATTTCCATAATTAGGTCCTGAACTGAACTGAAGTTGGCACAAAGCGATTTTTTCCATTGTAGCAAAGTTGCTCAAAAAGTTTCTGGAAGGCAGCAATTATCTGACTTATCTCAAAATTTTGAAAATTCAGGACACAAAGGGAATAAAGAAAAGTTTTGCAAAATGATCGTTTTTGCACATTAAAAACATTTTAGTTATCTCAAAAAGTTTTAGTAGAGTTTTGAAAGACAGGAAGCTACACAGAATGCCATTTAAATCACGGGAAATATATTCGACAGCCAAAATTGGTATATGGGATTTTATTTAAACTTTGTTTTGCGGGATATAGTTAGGACCCAAATGTATACCGTAGCTGCAGCAGGAGGGAACGAATAGTTTTGATCAAATATGTAGGCCACAAAGAATTCACGTTTCATATTATGCTATCTGTTCTATGAATCACGTATGCAAATTTCAAAAGATAACAACAGCAACCAAACCTAACAATCCGCTCAGAAGCTATGCAATTCAGATACCACCAACACCACAATTAGAGCTGTTCTAGGTTCCTTTCTAGTTCCTGGTCCGGAATCATGGGCGATTTTCCAACGTGATTCTGGTCGTTGCCGTTTCAGTGGTATACATATTTTTGGATAAATGAATTATAGAAACAGTATACATAGTTAGTGGTAGTGTTTACGCCTCATATGCAAATTAATCTGTTCAACCGGGATGTGCCAACGAAAAAAGGACAGTCCACATATGTGCCTTACTGCGATAAGGGATCCAGCAGCCAACAGCATATGAAATCATCTCGGAGACAAGTTTTTTGGTGGATGGAGAATAAAATGGAAAATTAGTGGCAGTCTCTGTTGGAGATGTAGACAAGGTAGCCGAGTAACCATGATATATGAGCTTGGCTATCGCATAACTTAATATAACATATGACTTTGTAGACTAACGAAAATCTCATATTTATCTTTCTTAGAGTAAGCGACAACACCCTTCATTTAAATATGTGTCGCCTGGGTTTACCCGTCGAGGAACACGGAGGCGGTACAGACCATCCTTTGATGTGGTCTTCAACGGCTGGGCCGGTATCGTGTAGACACAGTCGTTGCCCTTTTAAGGTGAAATATTACGGAAAAAATTACCAACGACACGTGAGTGACTAAATTCATGTTTAGTTAATAATGCCCAGGACATCATGAATTTTTGAAAGGGTAATCAGATCGTTAATTTTCCATTTTCTCGCTTAATATAATATTTCTGACATATTCAAATTTTTCTAGATAGGCAAAATGCTTCCACTCAATTTTATACATATGCATGCCCATAAATTTACATTATGTGATCCAGAGATCCGGCTCACCGGATACTTTGCCTTCATTGTGCTGTAATTATGTATGCCAGCATAAATCAGGGCCTCGGTGTATTTATTTACGTTAACATTTCCCCTATTATTTTTGGGAAGTGATTGGACTTCTTAATTAGATGGAGGTAAAATTTCCATGGATGGTATCTTTCAGTATGTCATTAAATTTTTGCAAACAATTAAATTTTTAGTAAACGCAATCGGTGGGAAAATTTAAATTCAAGAGTTGGTATATTCCCGCAAAAAGCATGTACAGACGTTAATATTTTTAAAAGTATCTACGCGCCCGTTGAGAGAACGCATAGTGAACTAATGCGCCCAGTAGTATTATGCACGCTCCCGCTAAAGGTACAAAAAAGTGAAAAATACACCCGCCACACGAGAATGCACGCTCCCGCTACAGGCATAAAAATTTGAAAATACGCCCGCCATTAATGAACGCTGCTGTTACTGCGTACTGGCTTTAACAGATTCGAGACTCGTGACTCACCGCGTGGGTTATGTAAAACCTCACCCGTGTAGACGCGTGCTTACCGTGTGGATCATCAGCCACCTAATATTAAAATTGTTCCCCATCACAATATTAATGATAGCAATTACCTAAAATTTGCTGTTTCTATTCTTATATATTTTCCAGTGTTAGTTATAATCTTTATCAACCCAAGTAAAAATAAGACTTAACTGCACAAACGGTGCCGGCTACTGCAGAGATAGTTTTGTTATTGCGGACCTCGGTCGGCCTCGAATGAGTTAATCTACGAAAATATTTTAAACTTTTCATTTTAAATGTTAGTCCAGAAAAAGTGTGAGCGTACCGCGCTTGGTTTAGACTATTCCATGCACCTTACACGTATTAATACGTACCGTGCCTTATTTGAGTGCCAATCTTGTGTTTTAAAATTGTGCGTGCCTGTTTCAGGTTAGGAATGGGTGAGTATTATTTTTACTCGGGATGGAATTTACATGCGTTTAAAACCAACCGTCTGATACTTCGGACTGATACTGTAATGACGATCCTTGACTATAAACATCGTACTACGATAGGCCTATGGAATGTGGAAACTCTGCCCAACAAGTATGGATTCGCTAAAATCACGAAGGGGGTGGGGAGGGGGGCGGAAAATGGCGCTGGACAAAATAAACATCTTAGATTAAGCGTCACTAGATGGAGAGAAAATGGAGAGGTTACATCCGCAACATCTGAAACCGTGCTGCTATACTCTTACCAGAAATAATCGGGATCCTATGAAAAGAGCAGGGTTGATGCGAATTAAGCTTGCTCGCCGATCAATTCTGGAATCCGACCGAATTATAGGTAGCTGACAAGGGTGCATAACATCTCAAAAATGCAGTGTAATGGGTCGATCAAACAAGCAGATGTAACAACTAAAGATGGCTTTTACCAAGTCTTCAGTGGCATCTTTGATAAGGCTCCTAAACGTGGGATCGAAATAATTATGGAGAATCTCTACGATAAAATTAGCTCAAACGACATAGGGCTGGAACTTGTAATGGGGAAGTTTGGACTTGGAAATATGAACACAAGTGGGTAGCTTTCTGTTTAATTTAACTTTTCCCGACTCGACAGGCGTCAGAGATGGGAATCAGGTCGGCCGTATTGCTGTTTGAAAAAGTTTGAGAAATTAGCTTCTTGATGTATTATCCAAACGCAGCGATCAGCATTTTGTAACAGCTAAATTTCCTTTATTTATGGCAGAAATAATCTCAGATGGGACAGATGGGATTACATCAGTAATGCTTCAAAAAACACTTCATTTGGTCGCTCCCTGGTTGGCAGCGATTATTTATAAAAAGGCTGTGGAGTTCATACCCAAAGCTGTGGCCATGCTGAGACAAATGTTTACAGGTCGATTCGCCTGACATCGTTTTCACTGAAATCTATGGAGAGAGTGTCAGATTCGTATATTCGGTAGAATCATAATCCCGCCCTACTGTCCGTAACTCAGCATTGCAACAAAAAGGAAAAATCGGTGGATACAGCTCTGCATGAGGTGGTGTTCGAGATCGAAAAGTTCCTACGCTACAAAGAGTTCACTCTGAGAACTTTTATCGATATACATAGAAGGTGGCTCTAACAATGTAACCATGAAGGCTACTGTAAATTCTTTTGAAATCGCAAAGGTGGACAGATAGCCATGTTTCTAAGAAAAAGGGCGGTAACCTCCAAGTGGGGAGGCATCTCACTCAATGAAACAGTAAAACGAGGCATACCACACGGTGGAGTCCTTTCGCCTCTACTATGACTGCTAGTCCTAAATAAGATACTTGTGAAGCTAAAAAAAAAGAGGGCGTGAAAATGCTCGCGGAGGCCGATGATGTCGTTGAATTAGTGTCAGGTTAGTGGCTAAGCACAAAAAGCCAACTCACGGAAAAATTCTTAACGAAGCTAAGCTTCTGGGCAGGAACCAAAGGACTAACAACGGAATTGGCACTTTTAACAATTGGAATTAAGTTGAAGCTCAGGTTATTCGAAATTCGCTGCCTCTCATCGATCAGCAAGCAGTTTAAGGAAATTTTAGCATCACATGATCACAGCTACAAGAGATGACCAGGAGCTTCGGAACTGCATTAAGCACCCACAGCGCATCCCCTCGAAGAGGATTGATAGTTTGAAATCCGGCTTATCAGTTCAGCTTTTCAGTCTTAGTTTGGCACAAAGTGGGACTAAGGCTTTAGGTATATACTGCGATTGAGCGGCCTATCCTGAAAACCTGTTTCTGCAGATTGGAACAAGCACAAGGATTAGTAGGAATCGGAATAACAGGGACACTCAAATCCACACCCTCATGTGCTCTAGACACTATTCTGCACTTACCTCCCGTGGATATGTACGCTAAGAACGCCGCGAAGAGGACGATGCTGCGTCTTAAGGAAAAAGACATACAGACATAGTAGTCTGGGAGAAAGTCTACTGGTTAAAGGCTTCAATAGGAGATTCGAAAAAGTAATACCACACGGGCTGTTCTGTGAATCTACAACAGAGCAACCTGTGAACATCGCCAATATCTTCATAGATTACATCGGGGGTAGGGGCAGCAGTGTATTGCTATGAGTTGACTGTTTAATCATTTTACAGTCTTCCCAGCGAGTGTAGTATATTTCATGCCGAGATCGTACCTGTACATAAGGCGGCCGAAATGGATCACAGTCTGCTGGCGATAGGCGCCTCGGTCAACATCTACGTGGACAGCCGAACAGTTTAAAAAGTTCTGGGATGCAACGAATTTAAATCTAAAACGATACTATAGAGCCGTGCAAAGTTTCAGCATGAGTATAAAGATGCAACTTTGCTGGGTACAAAGCTACCGAGGCACAGCTTGAAACGAAGCGACAGACTATCTTGCCAAGAAAGGGGCCGAATAAGCAGTGTAAGTATTGCCTGCAACACAAGTCGTTATCAAGCACCTCAGTTACATCTTGTTGGACAGTGCGAAGAAAAGATGAGAAGGGATCACAAAATGTAGAATCACGAATGTTATGTGGAAAATCCATGATCGATGGAAAATTGGTGCACTAAATGACCACTCAGCCTAACTAGGACGTAATGCTGAACTCTGGTGGGAGTCTACACTAGCCACTGTCCAACAGTTTTGCATGAACACAGAATCGGGGTCTCGAACAACGCCCTGTGCAGATAAAATAATAGAACATCTTCTGTGCTTGCAAAAGCAAGACGCAAATTGTTAGATTGCTACTTCTTCAAGGATCTAGAGAAGGATTTTAGATGTTAACAGGTACCTTTAGTTTAAACGAAGGCAGCGCCTCGTCGATTGCAGTACAACATCTTCAGGATATAGGACACCCAAACGTGTAACGCAATCGACCCGGCCCGGACTATGCGAGGCTTTCGACGCCGCCACGTCATAACATTGACGAATCCATCGCGATATAGCGGTCAAACAACCTAAAGCGATTTCAGTATACATCTATACAAGATTGCTTAGAAATTTGCAGAAAAGAATCAACTGATCATCCTACAAGAGACGCCGACGGATTTCATACTAGTTACGGAGGAGCTTTAACAGTTTAACTATGTAGGTAGTTAGAATATTTTGTTGAATTCGTAAGAAACACTTTGAACAGTCGAATACTCTTTTATCAGAACCCGAAAAATGACTGTCGGTAATCAACATTAACATCAGACCTCCAAAAATATTCTTAGCGGACGCAATAAAGTCGATGGAACTCGGTAAGGCCCCGGGTATTGATGGAATACCAGTGCAATTACAAGGCGGATACCAATTCTGTGATCGCCACTTATGGAAGTTGAAGCCTATTCCATTAAATGGAAAAAGGCGCGATTGTGAAGATTTCTAAAACAGATGTCCTGAGCGGTTGTAGGAATTGGAGCGCCATCTGTCTTTTACCTGTAGTCTTCAAAGTGATCGCGTATAAATATTTGCAGCTTAACGTAGGAGAGTTATGGAAGAAAAAATTATCATCATTAACAAAGTGTCTTACAATCTTAGCGGGAAGAACATAAAGATAAATTGTGTTGTCCCTAAAGCTCAGTAACGACACAACGGACAACGGACCACATTACGGGCTATGTGAGGCCGATTATTTTACTACCGGTGGCCACCAACTAAACTAACATAACGTATAGCTGGTATAACGTCTAGCTGGTATAGCTGAAGCTCTTGTAAGGATTGCATCAACAAGACTCGAATTGCATTTCATACTCTTGTTGAGATATTGATACAATAACAATCATCTGAAGATTCGCTGTAGTACCCCTACGCCCCTGTATGGGGTTAAAGAAAGTATAGGAATCAAGGTGATACAAAGATTTCAGACCTTCACTTTGTAGGCTATTTGAGACCTGTTCGTTTCGGGGGTACACAAATTGAACTCGCAATGCTTTATGTACCATCATCATAGTCTTTCTGTGTACAAACTTAGGATGTAGGAACGTTGTAAATGTTGGAACGTGTAAAAAAAGGCCTGCTAACCTTCTATCTGCACGCTATCTACCAAAAGTTTTTGAAAAGGTCTGGTATGCTGCCTTTTTGGCAAAACTAGAAATATTGTGCGTGTTTAATTCGTGTAATAAGACTAAGTTATATACGATCTCAATAAAGTAATTGGCGGTGTAGCTCAAGGGTCTGTTCGTTCACCAACGTATCACTGTATACCTTAATGTCCAGTCCCACAAAAAACACCCAACCCACGCTCAACACATTTTGGTCAACGGAGTGAATTGGATACACTTACCTTTCTTAACAACTTGGGTATTGCAATATCCAGAACCCTTGGCTACCCCAACCATATATTTTCAGTAGCTTAAAATACGATTAAATGCTTGGATTTTCTACAGAGATGTAAGAAAACTTAACTCAATCTGATTTAGCACTGATCTACAAGTCTCTCTGCAGGCCTAGAAATAGTATATTTGTGCAAAAGCAGGACATACCGCACTGGCTGCGTTAGACAAAGTTCAAAGAAAGACTAGCGTTGACTTTCTGGGACATCGAGCGGATATCTGTTTCCTTTTACTCTGCTATAGCGTGTTCTAACGAAACTACTACCTAAATTTCTTGTAGATATCAGAACGCGCGGTACAAAAGCTTTAAGTATCTCCCTTTCCTGTACCCGCGAGGACAAATTTGCACTTACCGCAATATTTCGGGAATCTTTCCTTAGCACAATAACACCAATGTGGAACAGTTTAGCGTCATGGGGTTTTTCCCGTGTTATGCGCTCGAAACTTTCAAACATGGAGTACATCTTCACCTGCTTCACTCAACCTGGTAACTTTTTTCCAGTGATCTTTGGCATTATCTACTCTCAGATTTCGATACAATGTTTTTCTATTTTAACTATAGAATAGCAACATCAGGTCCCAGGTACGATCACAACCCTCGACGATCCCCGCGCTGATTTCTGCTAACAACAGATTATGATAAAAGGCCATTATGGGGAGCAGAGTAAGCCTCCGGTTTGGAATTTAAATTGTAGGTCCACTTGTTATCATTGTCTCGAATACGGTGAAGTTCTTCTCCCGCCCAAGCCCACAAAAAGGGTTACGGAAACTAGTGAGATATACGTAATGGGAGCTTTCATTAATCTTATAAATTTAGATGGTTTAAGCAGAACCTACGTTACAAATCCAGCAGGTATCATCAATCTAGTAGCGCCTGAATTCTGCAGGAACTATAGGGTCTTTCTAAGTCGAAACTGCAGACATTTCCTCTGAGTGTCCATATTTCTGTTGATTAGAAAAGTAGACTGCTCTACACTGCATTAAACTTGGAGTCCAGTCAAATTGTGAGGTTTTACGATTAAATCGCATTGATTTAAGTTAACCTCAACAAATAGGGCAACAGAATTGAAGGTATTATCGATTTCTTAAAAGCATTGAACAAATTTAGATTTTATCGTCGTACATTGTTATGACAAACGACAAAATGCTTACTCAACTCGACCACTTTTTTGCCTATTCGATGCAAAGATAGCTCTTTGTAACTACATAAGGGAAGGAGATTTTTGCTCTCTGAAACGCCATGGTCGAGTAAACAAAGTATCTTAATAAATTTAAAATTTCATAATTAATGTGCCCTAACATGACAGCGACCCGGCGTCGCTGAACATCCAGACCATAATTCACAAGTTGGTTGTACCGTCAGACACCACACTCTCCTATACGGTTCAGTTTAGCTAAAATAGAGGCAAGCGAAAATGGCACTGCAGAAATTTTTCAAAATGTTCACAAAGAGATAAAATTAGGTAGAAATAAAAATTTGATAAATGTAATTAAAGACAACGACGGTCTCGGTCGAGATGGAATGCAGTTCTGCTCTGCTCTGAGCGTTATATGCGGTCCTACGTTTTGGTTCTTAACTTAAATAAATTTTAAACGCTGAAGGACCGCCACAATGATGCTGAGCCCTGAAGAGAACTTTAATTTAAGCAACTGCAGAGGACCACAGATTATAGCAAATAAAAAAGAAGACCAAAACGAAAACCTCGTAATGAATTCGGTTCAGGCACTGGTTCCCTTTTTACACGATTTCGCAGCAGAATCTGCACGAATTCGGTCTTTCATCCCGTCCACAGCCACCATGGAATTCTATATGAGCACGTGGGATAACGTATGTGCAATGCATACAGCTCGAGGAGCCAAGCAAGTCCACCTCCAAATCCATATTTCATCCTACGTCGTATAGGTACTAGAAACACTTGTCTCTATATGACTAGCGTACTTATTTAGTTATCTAGACAAAAAGGTCTAAGTCATCAGCTAGGAATGTTTTCTCCGAAAATAAAAGATAAAAGCTCTGTGGAACCACCAACCGTAGAACAACGAACAAGTCGGCGACGTGCTCTGAATGTGGTTTTGTGGCTATTAAAGTTTTTGGCCTTTGTGTTTTGATTAATTCAGGGGAGATTATGGCTCTGCGAATTGCAGAAAATCACATAAGGAGGTGAAGAATAAATTCCGAGAAAACGTGTGGCCTTTTATGGTCCCGCCTTTCCACGAAATAAATTTAATTGTATGTCAGAGATAAGAATTTAACTTGGAAAGAGCTTAAAATTTTAAGCTTGATGGAAAAGACTGAATTGCAATCAAATGAATCAGCCCACACCGAATGATATACTTCCTAGTCGTACTTGACGAAAAGTTTTTGTTTGCAATCCTTACCAAAAAGGACTAAGGTAAACAAGGAATGAACTCTCGTCTCTGGATTTGCACTCAACAGCGTACTTGAAATTTACATATCACCGCATTTTCTTACTTTGGTGAGCTTATATGGTTTAAATGTGACCCAGAGTTTGGGAATAGATTCAGATGCTTCTACAGTTTACATTGAGTAGCCAGGAAATGCTAAAGGACAATTGAGTAAAGTGATTTTTCAGATTTTTTTAAAATGCCAGTGTTTCGTTTAAAAATCTTTCTTAATTCGGTGCAATAATTGATCCAGAGTACTTCAAAATTTAATAAATCGATTATTCTTAAGAAATATTGCATCTGAATTTCATAAAAGTGAAAAAATATTCGGGGAAGTTAATAAAATATTGGGACCACTATATAACTTTATACACGAGGATATTACTCTCTTTCTCCAACAGCGCATAAAGATGTTTTTACGTCTATGTCTAAATCTCACACTTCCACAAGATCTTAGCTAAGGTTTTTTTTATATTTTAATTTCGACGATCAGTTGACACATTTTACTTAAGAATTTTGCATTTACTTAGAAGAAGGTATAATATAACTACTTTCAGATCTAGTAGCTGCTACATTTCATCAACCAGGGGAACTTTATTTAAATCATCCACAACCTTACGATTTCAGTATATCATAATAATAAACGGATTTACATCTGATCTCTTCGAAATAAATACTGGGGTACTTCAAGGGTCAGTTCTTTTAACAACTTTATTTCTTATTTTCATTAATTGCCCTCTATATCTCACTCTCAGTCCAATTCATAGTTTTGCCGAGTACAGCACCCGTGATATTTCAGACTCCGGAAGTTTACCGGGACTTCTACGGAAGTTTACCGGGAACGCATGTTTGGATCGTTAAACAACGAGATTTCCACGATCCTCGCTTGGTGCAGAGTAAATTGTGTTATATTTAGGATATCCAAAATTCAATGCTTAAAAAACTTCCAATCCTTTCTCAACAAATTTCCGTCGACGTAGTGAATGTATCCTCAATCCATTTCGGTCCATGAAGTGAATATATCCAGTATTCTTAGCCGGACGATTATATATTTTCAGTTCCTAAACATACAGTTGCTTGGACTTGGACGAAATTAATGCAGACAGATGGAGTGTCTTGGCGTTAATATATAACTCCCATGCTCGACTATTTGGGCAGAGGCCGATAGAAACGGAGTTGGATCAATTGGTTGAGCGGCACGACCACCGTAATATGGTTCCCGGGTTCGAGACCAGGTCTACCCCTGAGTTTTCATTAAGAAATTAAACTAATCCACTCCGTCTCTGAACTCGCAGCAATGCAAAAACAAGACATTCAAGTTTCCTCACTCCCCTTACCCTAATTTCCTTCCAGCAAAGTCATGCTAACGCATCAAAGGATTGTCCCCTAGGCTTTGGCCACATCGTATTGAAAAAAAGGCCCGAAAGGCTTTTCTTCATCTTGACGAGCCATGATCCTTTGGAGCGTCGAGGGCATGTCGGATATCTTTCACTCTTCTATCGCTATTCATATTGTTTTCTTTCTAATGAAATTGGTAGCCTTATTCTATGGAGACACCTCACAACGCGCGCTATAAAATCATAAAATGGCTCCCCTCCCTATAATCTCGAGGTCAAATTTGGAGGTGCCGTCAATTTTGGGAAAAACACAATTGTGCAAAAGTTTATGATCGCTTCTTTTTTTTCGTCTTGAGGGCTCGAAACTTTCAACCGAGGCGTACACCGTCACCCCCTCACTCAACACCGTAATCCATTTCTCTTTTCATTAATTCCTTTCCTGCCAAAGCTGTGTTTTAGCATTATAGGATTAAGTCTTAAGCCGTTTGTTCATTTAAGTTAGGTTGCGTTCGGAGATTGCCATTAAAATATCTCATCGTAAGCATAACTTCGGACGATCAATTCGGTCCATTGAGTTAGTTCTAGCACCACTCAGGTCTATCTTAATTCTTTCCCTATTATTTTGTTGCAATTTGTAACTGTTTATATTTGCTGATAAATAATCTTCTTGTTGGTATACTTATAGACTTTAAGGAGACACTCATCGATCGGGATCTTCACATAAGTAATCGCATCAGAGTTGTTCAGCTTAGCACTCCTTTTATACGCCTTTATTATTTCGCGTATTCCCATATCCATCATTGGGATCAGCAATTTAACGGCTGTTTGTTCTACCCGAACAATACTATATTTGCTTGGCAATCTATATAATTCGTGGCTGCGAGATTGTCTATATTCTACTTAGGAAAAGCCAGCCATTTTTTTGCCATTTTAACCTTTTATGGGCAGTTCTGATTAAAGTTTCTGTAAAGGATTAAACCCAAGACCACCTTCAGATTGACTACACTTGACTAGTAATACTTCAATAGCACAGGCAGTAGCAAAGATTGAAGGTGAACTCCACTGCCGCTACGGGCTTGCACCTAAGCTATCAGCTATGTATACTGACATCAGCTGCTCTCGGATTTTTAACACAATGTCCAAGTTGACAGAGTTGATACTCTTCTATCGGAAATATAATATTTCTGTATTTACTGTCCTAAACTAAATAAGGTTAGACTAAAATTAGGTTACCAAGCTAAATATCTAGGCCTTGTCCTCAATAGGAAACTTAGCTGGAAGTCGATTATCCAAGAAAGAGTACGTAAAGCTACAGTAGCATTGCACTCGTGCAGATACTGGCTCTATACTAGTGTTATACGACCCATTCGTATGGTCGTATAGTTGCCAGCACTAGACAAAGTGACCCACCAGAAAGTAATTGAAAAGGTTCAAAGGATGGCAGCACTACTGATGGCAGGTGCTCTTGGCACCACACCCTCTAAAGTTGTCAACATAATCCTCCACCTCCGGTGGATCTTTTCGGGAAGCAAACTGTGTACTCGGCCGCCATTAAGCTCAACTCAGTCTAGACTTGGAAGCGTACCGACTAGGGACATTCCAAAATCCTGGACGGTAGAGTTTCAGCTAACACTGACTACAACACGATCAAGCCTTTCTTCAATGCAAAATTTGACTCCTGTATCCCCACCAGGTCGCAATGGGAGAATAGTCGCCCTTAATGGGGAGAGTCAATGTATCTTTACACTAACGGTTCCAAATTGGAAGGAAA
The DNA here is from genome assembly GCA_964036015.1 of Leptarthrus brevirostris. Classification (NCBI taxonomy): domain Eukaryota; kingdom Metazoa; phylum Arthropoda; class Insecta; order Diptera; family Asilidae; genus Leptarthrus; species Leptarthrus brevirostris. The sequence continues at coordinate 133,691,640 of OZ038372.1, read as the reverse complement.
AATGGGTGGTGGTACCTTTTCAGAACACCTGGACCTACGCATTTCATTTCGCCTACCCGACTACTGCAGTGTTTTTAGGCTGATATCATGGCCAAAAAGATAGCCGTAGACCGTCTAAAATACTTAACGCTGCCTACAGATAACATCTGTATCTTCTCAGATAATCAGTCTGCTAATAAATCCGTCAGGGAAGTGTATACGAACTCCACAATGGTTATAGCATATCGCTTTACTTTGAACGACATGGGTAAGTGTCTGAACATACGCCTCATTTGGGTACGAGGTACAGTGACATTCTCTCATAGGAACACATGCCGACAGACTCGGCAAGCCTTCAAATGACTTGTGTATGAGTTGTCAAGTCGAGGAGGAAGAGGAAACCATACTCCATCTCCTCTGCAACTGCCTAGCCAACTGCATGAACCGGTTTTTATTAATTAAGCTACCACATTTTCAAAGAGTTAATCGAATTATGTTCCACTGTTGTCAGTGATCTAGCTCGGTTTATCAGAAACTCTAAATGGTTCCTGGCTATGTGACAGGACTGCAACCTCGTGCTCTAGCCATACAGTACTTGATGTCTCCCCGAGAACTGGGTTCTATTGATGACCGATATCTAGCCCGGCGTTCTAAAGAGTTCTAGGTAGGCTCTCCTTTCTCCTTACGGATTTTTAGGGTTGAGTGCACAGCCTCAACTGTGCAGCCTCAACTGTGCAGCCTCAGTGTGCCTTTTTGACCTAAGTGTGCCTTTTTAGGCAGCCACCCTAACCTAACCTACCCTAACTTAACTATCATTTCGATGCAATATTCAACTTTACCGGAGGTGCTTCCTTTAATTTTATCCATCTGATAGTGGCTGCAGAGCTTGGATTATCTTCAACCCATCACAAATCGTTTGAATTTCACTAAACACACCCAAAATTCAACGCCATTAAAATATCGTGTCATGAATTTCACAGACAAAACTTGCAATTTTCACTAGGTGATAGAATTGCGAAAGTAATCCGTCGAATTTTAAACACAATGTCATGACCCACAGTTCTTCCTCGGCACTGCATAGCATCATTATTGTTACGCAATCATAAAAGCATATTTCTATGAATCGCTTTTACTACCATATAACCATCGATGGTGAGAGCGTAATTGCTTTACATCAATTGTTATGTCATAACATAAAACAGTTGATAGCATGCAACGCCATTCGCCACAACGACTATATTGTGCCCGCAATAAAGCAATTAAGTTACCTATTTGGCCCCAAAAGTTACATTGTTCATCTATGTGGGCAAGTTAGCCCCATATTCCCTGCAGACATGCAACAGAGTATTTAATTTTATGGCTACATTTTGCCAATTGGAGTAGCTTTGGACGTCATCTCCGACGAAAGGAAGACGAAACAACCATAACCTTCTGAAGACGTGTCCCTGGGTCTGTTATGTCATAAGTCATTTGTGAAGAAGCCCATGTCTGCACATCATAACATATAAAAATTGCAATCCTTTTTGATGGACAATATAAGAAGGTAGGTACATAAAAATTGCTGGAAGGGCAGCAAGGAGGTCAGAGGTTAATGCACCACTTCCTATTGCCTCGTTGCTGTCTTGGCTCAGAGCGCCTAGTTGCATCATTTTCATTGCAGAGATGAACAATGGCTGTCGACATCAGAACAATTCGCCTCGTGATTTTTCAAGAGGTGGCCTTTTCCGACTTTCTTATTACAAGGGAAGAGTTTTACTTGATACTTTCTTGTTTCTGCTCCACATTTGGATCCGGGATGGCGTTCGTACGTTTGGTCTTTTGAGATGTGCATAAACTGAATAGTTGCATAAGAATCCGGCTGTCTTCTGCTTTGCTTCTTGCGACCGGAATGTAAAATTTGCTACTATAGCACTTGCTGTGGGGTGCCTCTTCATCTAACAAGTCCCATTTCGTATATGGACCTGTGAACATGATGGAAATGAGACTTGAAAGCATGAAAAATTCTTTGTCTGTCGGGGAGTTACTAAAAAGGGCTACCGTATGCAGTGGAAAAGTTCACCAGACCAACTTTCCTAAAATGTCAGGTTTACTTTTGAATAAGCCGACTGAAGAAAATATGCTAATAAAATGGAAATTTTCAAGTTATTTGAACTTTCTTTAATGTGAATGCTTTTAGGAAACAATGCAATTTTATAAGACGATAGAAAAGGGACATAATGGCTGCATGTTTAACAGAAGGGACTGCTCTAAATTTTAGATGAGTTTTCTTGATCAGAGATAAAATTTGTTCAAGTTTTTATGGAAAATTCTTATTTGATAAAACAACAAAATGACAGCAAGCTGTGAGTGAAGTTTTGGCAAAAACTTGCTTGCAAATTGTAATTTCTTTGTTTTTACTTTCAGACTCCCACACAAGGAAGTACTGTAATCTTAAAAATTTTCATAATGGATATTTCAATGGATACACACTTTCTGAGATACTCTAATTTTATTTTAAACTAATTTTTTGGTTCATCCTATCCGTCTGTGCATCTGTGGACACACTAACGTGTCAAAGTTTAGCTTAATCGCTTAAACCATTTTGGAGCTCAATGGTTTAAACGATTACTCTAAACTTGAGAATTTTAATAATTGCACGCGAATGGATTCACAAGATTCCGATAATTTCTAAGTTAAAACAAATCTGCTTGCAAATTCTGCATAATCCTTAGGGTCTTTTATCAAGCTTTTAAGTGAAATTATTGTTCAAGAAACTAGTAATAAGAAATAATTAGAAACCACTCCGTTCTATTCTGTATTAATCCAAAATTCAGCTAATTATTCCGCCATATCTCACGCACATACATAAGCAACACAAGCAATATATTTGTATTTCCTAGGAATAGTAAATTTTCCAAAACCTTCTGCATTTCGAAAAAATTCTAAGCAAAATGTCTTGAAGTATAGACTTGTGGCCAATCTTGCTTCACGTCTGAAGTTCTTGAGAGGACATCACACCAGCAGCTGGTTTCATATATTGAGAATATAATCAACTGCTTATCTTCTTCATTTTGGTAAGCTCTTCAAAATTTATCACTTGCTTTTGGTGGACAAACTGAAAAGATTATATAATTTTTCCAGCTTTGCCTAAAGCTTTTTCTGTCTTATTTAAGGGAATACCAGCAGAAAGTATATCGCGGTGAATTATACTCAGATCACTTGCCTATATCAAGTGGTGTTCCGAAAGGAGGAATTCTTTGTCCGCTGCTGTTTTCAATTTTTATTAATGACATTCTTTCGGTAATTTAAATTTTATTTACACGCTGATGATTATCAAAACTATATTTTAAAGCCGTGAGGATTGGTGAAAGATGGAGGCAGCAGGCTAAACGATCTGTATATATATTAGCACATGGTAAAACTATAAAAAATTTCGGTATTGCATTCTAAACAACGCTGGCATAGTCTATCGAAATAAAAGTTGTAATTTCCAGGATATACGCGACTTTACGTAAATTGTCAGAAGCTACGATTTTTGACGCAACACCAGAAAGGTTTAAGTGAAATCACAATTTGTTCCTTTGACAACATTATTATTATTATTGCTTTTGAGTTACCCATAAGGTAGGCACTGCAACGAAGGAGGTATTTTGTGCCAGAACTCCTGCTACTGCAAAAGATGTTCAGCCACCCTTAGATAGGCAAGGAAGTTTTTAACAGAATTTAGCGGCAGCCGGTCTCAGGAATTCCCAACTGAAGATTCTACTTCTCAGCCATGCAAAGGTAGTACATGCATAGTAGTTTCACCGTTTTCGAGACAGAGCCGACAGTTCATCGCACTGGACAGACCTATCCTGTCTGGATGACAACTCTGCCTATAGTGGTCAGATAGGTAGCCTAAAATCAACCTTAGATTTGTCTTGCTTCCAGCGATGATATCGTTGTAAGCATAGGATCTAACATTTTCGCCTAAGTAAGCCCAGGGTCATTTTTTCGGTATAAGCTGCTGACTTCTAGTCCAATCTTTAATCTCAGTTATTGCGAATGATCAGCTGAGGCTGCAAATGGCTCGAGACCTAGGCACCGAGAAGAAGGGCCTTTCCTGGCCAACTCATCGACAGTCTCAGTCCCTTTCAGTCCTTTCTTAACGTTGATAAAGTTGATAAGGGCGCAAACTTTGGCAGGAGACAAGAAATGGTTGCTCTATTTCCAAAAATATAACAATATTGTAATGTGCACTGTAGGGCGCTAGTTGTGCAATGCGCATGTCGCATATTTCAGTAATAAGAAAACCGCCGTATGAAATCAAAGCCGGCCAAAACCATTAGTGACTAAGTGTGGTAAAAAGGCATAACGAAAATTTCCAGAACTAAGTTGCTGAACTTTCTAAAATTAAGCTTAGTGGTATAAGTATGGCTGAGTGGCAACCTGGTGGGATAGTTGTATCTTAACCAATGAAGCCATACGTTCAACTAACTAAAGCGAAACGGTATATTGTGAAGAACAAAAAGAAATTGTATAAGAAGTTGGGAAACGAAGTCAATAAAAACTGTGAATATTTGTGATTGAAAATGTCTTAAATAATCCGTCGAGCCCGAAGAGCCCCATCTACGTTACAATTGGTGTCAAAAGTGGGATTAATTAAGAAAGACTACAAAGTGAACATAAAATAAAAGTGTCGTTGCGATATTAAAATTAAATAGTGCACTAATATGGGTCGAAAACTGAGGGATTTACATACGTGTGCAAGACTGGAAGAGGGAATTAAGTAAGATTGGAAATAGTTTGCTGGAGAATGGGCGGATGAGTTGAAGCCTTCTAGGATACGGCGATCCTCATATGGATATTCTCAATGGCTAGTTACACTTCCAAGCGGTAGCAATTGGGCAATGTATCCTAAAACGTAGCCAAGCAACTAATGCGGGAGGAGATAACTTCTTTAAAAATCCCCCAACTCCAAGGTTGCAGTAGGCTATGCCAAGAGAGTCTGCAGTAGTGTCCCCCTATCTGCAGGAGCCAGGGGTAATTGGGTCGCGAATGACGTCTTCTCAGGCACTTCTTTAGGAGTGGACGTGAAGGGTATGGTAGACTCTAACAGGTTGGCTATACCCACGGTACCCACAACACAACAGAAGCAGCTTTGGAAAAATTACCTTTTGAAGGATCTGCGGCGGCTATGGAGGCTTATTTGCGCCGACTGACAATGCTATAGTAATCCTGGAAAAAGGTGCCATTGGCAAAATAATAACGAGCACTTCCTCAGGTGCGGCGGTGCAGAGATGGTAGAATCGTACGAGTTGGCTTTCTCCGCGGTACACGTACCAGTAGAAGATGCAAACCTACCATTCGAAGGTTACTGGTCCTGGCTCTGAACTAAAGCTTTATGGCCTGGAATCCTTCAATGTCGTGATGTCGAGACGGTGGGACAGCATGGATTCCTGCGGGTAGGCTAGGATGCTAGCAGTCACCCAGGAAGCCGAGGTTAGTGGCGACAGTGGGATAGCTGAATACTCAGTTGCCCCCCTAAGGGGGACTGGGAGGGGACGAAAAGGGCTCTGATTCTATGTGGACTGTTTCGGCTAATCCCCACAGAGGTGTTTTTAGTGAGTAAGAATCTCGCACTACCGGGGAGGGCGCTGTCCGTTGTCTTTCTGAAAAATTTCACCTCTCCCGCTCCAAAAAAAAAACAATATTGGAAATAAATATAACAAACAGAGAATCGAAACATAGCAAACAGAGAATCGAAATTAAAAATCTTGGAAACATAAGGTCTTTTCAACTTCCTTCTGACAAGAAAATTTTTTTATTGTAGAAATAAATTTATCCTTGTAGCGCTAATATCCGAAGCAATGGAATACGAAGAAAATCAATTAACGTCTTTCGTTCTGAAAGAATTCGAGCTAGAAGAAGAAGCAGCGAGTAAGGAGTTAAAGCAGCGATGCAAGAACAGAAACCGTCGACAGTTGGGCTAAAAGCATCTATGGAAGAACAGAAATTGTCGACGGCCGAGTTGATGTCGTCAATAGTAGGTGAACTTAAGGTTTCGGATGAACAAGTGAAAGTTGAAGTGGAAATTTTTATGAAAAACAGTTTGAGGATCTGTAGTCAACTGTAGAGTGTGTAGAGGTTTCATTCTCTACAGGACCCAGCGGTAAATGAGCCGCGAATGGTAATTACTCAGGAGCAGCTTCATGTGCTTTATGTATTTTCATTGACTCTACTCTCTATCCATCCGGTTTTGTTAATTCTCCTCCAAATCGTGGGAATACTCATGGGAAAATTTTAAAAAGGCAACTTAAAAACAAATCCAGGCACTTCTGTAGGAGTGGAAGTGAAGGAGATTGTAGACCCAAACAGGATCGTTTAATAATACCCAAAGTCGAATTAGCTTTAATAACAATCGCATCAATGTATTTTTCGAAGGTAAAACGGCTGTTGAGGTAGATAGATAGCCAAGTCCCTGAAATCAAGAGGATTCCTTCTACGAGTAAATGATATAGACGTACACTTACTAATATTAAGAAGAAGGCAGTTAATAGAACATCAATTGAAAAAGGAGTCTAAGTGAGAACATAAACTTCCACAGTCACGTACAGACGGAAAAACCCAGAATATTTTGGCATCGTAATCATAACAGAGAATATCTCAAGAACACATATACATCATTGATATAGATAATAAATAAACTTGGACCGAGATAGCTTCCTTCAGGCACATCGGAGTTATTATAAATATATTTAGATAGGGAACCCCGGAACGGCGCACGCTGGGTTCTACATAATAAGTATGAGTGAACCTAGTCAACACGCAAGGGCGGAAAGCCGAGGGCGGAAAGCCGAAGGCGGAAAGCCGAAGGCGGAAAGCAGAAGGCGGAAAGCCGAAGGCGGAAAGCCAAAGGCGGAAGGCCGACGGCGGAAAGCCGAGAGCGGCTAACTTGTCAATTAAAATATGATCAGTGAAGATACAATCCACTTGCTTACCAGCTTCGATTTCAGATAAGCAGAAGTTATAGAATTCCAAAAGGTGTATCGTGGTGGGCCTTCCTTTCATAAAGCCGTGATGGACAGTACGAAGAAATAGTTTGCAATAAAAATGAAGTAAATTGCAAACTAATGTCTTAAAAACTTTAGCAATGGATCTATATATTTTGAAATATCACAACGCTTGCCCTTCTTGTGAAGAGGAATAATTAGGGATGATTTCTAAGATTTTGGGAAGACACCACATGAAATAGATAAATAAATAACAAAGAATAAGAACAAGATAGGAAGAGCAGTTTTTTTTAAAAGGGAAACAAGAACACCAGCGAACACCACGAACAACTATTAGCCAAACTATGATGTTTTACCTGACTGTGTCTTCGTAAACTCTAAGATTCTTCATTTCCACAAAAGAAGGAAGAAACAGCGTTAGGTAAATATGGATATCTCTGCGGTATAAGCAACAGTAGAAGACGAAGATCTGCCGTCCAAAGGATCAGCTAGAGTTAATCCGAAAGAAGGTTCTTCTTCTGGCCCTGGGCTTGAGACTAAAGCTCTGAAGCGTAAGAGAAGACAGGAAATGATAAAGTGACAAAGAGCAACTATGAGGGACGCGAAGATTCAGGATGTCAACCAAATGGCGGACAGTTCAAACAAATTCTTCTCAACTGACGCGTCACCTCAACTTCTCAAAATTAAATAAATTATAGATCTACTTTTCAATTCGATATTGTCACATACGTGAACAACATGTCTTTGGCTATAGTTTTTAGGGTTCCGTAGCAAACAAGGATTACTTTTAGTTCCACCACATCAGTAACTTTACTCGGAGACTATTAGGACTTCAGCGCTAAAATATGGTAGACGTAAATATAATTACACGCGCTACAAATATCTATTAACATTTTGGATACCATCCGTACATGTAAAGTGGGGATGAAAAAACAAATGGAACTTACCTCATCGAGTGGCGTATTGTTGAAAAAGGAATTTAAAAATATTGTGAGATATCTTAAGCAGTGTTTTAAATTTATGTCCCATTTCTGAAATATTCGGCTCCAAAGTAGTCGTTTTTGTTAAGTTTCGTGTACGTCACGATACAATACTGAAAGCTAATCTGGAAGAATTTAAAAAAAAACCTAGGATACTCGCACAGCACATACTTTGAAAATAATATGACTGACTAGAGTCAAATGGTCAACTAGATATAGCCGACCAAGTTAACAGATAAACTTGGTCCGTCATTCTCTTCACCTGTTTTTTTTTATAGACGTCTCACTGTTAACATTATTAATTCGAAAGTGGGTTACCAACTAGTAACTCAATCGACAACGATATAATCAGAAACAACCGTATTTAGTGGTTACCAAAACTGTTTTCACCGCAAATAGTAACTCTTCGTCAGCAACATTTAATCAGTATCCAACATGTCCATATATCCATTCTATCCGCATGGATCTCGTGTTACCATATACCTTCTAAAGTTAATCAAAATACTTTTCAGACAGTCAATAATAGTTGCGCTGAAATTATGTAGTCCTGGGTACCCACTCGTGTTAATTTTGAACAAACTTGTTGTAAGTTAACCTATCCTGTTTCGGTGGCAGAGCAATTTCCGCTAAAAGGTTTATCTAGCGTGTGATGGAAACATTCTATAATTAAACTGATAGTTTAATGCAAGTCCTTGGTGATGTAACAAACTGAGTATACAGTAGTGCTCATACTTGGTAAGTTTTCGTCGTCCTAAATGATAGGACTGGTACTGTAAAGTTCTCGTTCGTGAAAAGAGACAAGCTATTTTCCAACCACTACCATTTATCAATATTAAATATACCCCCTGTCTAAATATTGATAAAAAGTATTATAAAGAAACACTTGTCGCAAAATTTTACATCAAATAACAAATTTTCTTGATAATGACAAAAGTTTCCACAAAATTTGTCTTCTCTTCCCCGTGGGAAGCTGAAAATCGCGCACTATGACGGGCACAGGAACTTATTAATATTCAGGCAAATATTTCAAAAATGAAGCACACTCCAGACTCCATTATACTGGCAGTGATCAGTCTGACTAAGTCGTGGCTGAAATAGCTAACGAATTCAACTTTGGTCATGAATATTCATGCGAGGTACGTAAGTATTTAAAGTGATTTGCATTAACATTTTGCAAATGTTGTCATTACTCGTTGCAAGTTTTGCTGGGATCGGAGTAAAGGCGTGCTAGACAATAGGCGGAAACCAAATCTCCTCCGTCCTCGCCAATTTTTTTCAATACTCGACCTAATGCACCACTCGGGGCAATGATTTCGTTCAGGATACAGGACCCGCGGCAAAAAACTTCACTACACAATTGTCGATTAACAATCCTTGTCGATTCTGAAAATGAATTTGTTTTCCTGTCACTGACGGATGGCGTACCGACGGCGTATATGGGCTGAAAAGTACAACTTAATTTCGTACATAGTAGAGCCAACGCGGATACTCTTTGAGGCGCGCTTAAAATGTAATCATAAATCGATTTGGCGCGACCTCGGCGACAATAACTGCCAGGACGAAAACAACTGGCTACAAAGGAAAATATTTGCAGCAACAATCGATTTGTTACGAGGCGCCCGAGCTGGACACAAAAACGAAAACACCATGATTACGCTCGTTACAAAATTATTGAATAATTTTTTGGCAGAGACAAGTCCACAACATTTTTTAGACAACACCAAATGAGTTTGGACGGGAATAAATGGTTTTTGCACTGCCTGGCGGTTCCTCCTGGCTCCTGGCTACTATAGTGGTCCCATTTAGGTCGAACCTATCGGGTTCGGGTGTCGATGTCAAGTCGACAAACGGAAAAGGTCAATATGCTCTAAATGGGGAGGACCATCTCATGGTGCCTAGTGGTACTGTGTAATCGGAGACTTATTGCGCCCGGCTCTGACGCGGATCAAACTTTTAATGAATGAATAATTTGTTGTTGTGATATTTGATATGCTGCGCGCCGAAATATGTGACTGCCGACGTTAATTGCCGAGTAGGTGGATATGCCTGGAGTTTTTATTGCTCTGCCCTCAAAATTACAGCTCTCATGCCTGGCATTGTAATTAACTGCGTGCAGCAATAAATTCTCTTGTACGTACATAGTTAAGAAGACTTATGAGGACGACGTGTTTGAATACTAAACTCGAGCCCATTAGGATGCTTTATTATCGTCAGGATTATGTGTGTGAGAAAGTCTTCCTATGGCCCCTTGGTCGGGATCGGGGCTCCGAAGCAAGTTCGCATTGCTTCACAATTATAATTAAGTCGACGAATATTGCACTCTTATGGCACTACTAAGGCGTCGCTCGAATATGAATTGGAATCGATTACAATCGATGTACGAAGTGAAGACATGTCAGGTAGCAATCCCAGGGGAATTCTTGTCTTTCACATATCCACAAGATACAATGGATATTAGTTTTTTGGGAAAGATCGATTGAAGTGATATCATTTCGGGACGTGAGTGTAATATTGACAATAGGGACTATATTGTTAAAGTATGTCTGTTATATCTGATGAGTAACTTGAATATTTGCCTAATATTCTGCGTCAAAGAAAAATTGATTAAAAACTAGTTCCAACCTAAGGGTGTGGAGAGGGAAAAAAAAGTAGAGCGAACAAGATGAACAGAAGCATAGTAAAGGAAAATCTCTTAAGAAGTCATGATTTATTTGTATACAGACAGTAAAAACTGGTTACTGGGATGTTTGGCGGGTTTCTTGAATATTAAATTAACGCAACATGGCAAAGTAAGTTAATTCGAACCGTAATAAGTATGTTACTTAGGATTCCGTAACCAACTTATTAGGAACCCATTTCCCTCACCCTTAGTACCTTTCCTGTCAAGGCTGTACTTAAGCTTCATCGGGCATGCCTTGAGCTTTGGCAATATCATACAAAGGTAAAAACTGTATAGTTTTGATAAGTCTCTCCGTCTGTCTAAATGTCATAGTCCTCCCATTTTTAGGGTTCCGTAAAGGACACTTATGAAAGGAACACTTATGCGACTTTGGTGTCTGTCTGTATGGAATGGCCGAGAAGGCAGCTGTATTAATTTTTGAATTATGCTCTTTCTTCTCTCTCTCCCCCCTTGTCGACCCTCCCTTAGGGCGATCCTGACTACTTCGGTGGGCAGGGTCCCCATAATGAGGTGAGTGGCCCTCTCTCTTTCCAGGTCATCGAAGAGCATCCAGAGTAACATCGGCCTCCTGGGTGCATAGGGTGGTTGGATCATGGGTGAAGTAAGGGAAGTTACTCCATCAGACTCCCCCAACGATCTCCGATAAGTCTCGCCTGCCGCAATCCTTTCTACAGTTTTTTTTTCTTTCCCTTTCAGGTTTAGTTTTCGTTCTATTCAAAGTTGCCTTTTCGCGGGTTTTTTTTCTTTCCTTTACATTTTTTTTTGATTTTTTTCCTTTTTTAATTTCGTCCCACCTTTCCCATCCTAGACATGATTTATTTCTTCAGTTGCGCGACCAAGAGCAGGATGGCATTTTTTCTGAAGCCCCCCCCCTGCCCTACTCTACCGCTGCTCCTAGCCAGCATGACATCCCATATTATGCTAAGCATCTGCAGACAGATGAATGTCCAGCGGAGACCGTGACCATGATTGACATCAGCTGATATTCACTTGATGTCATCCAGGTCATAGCCTGCCTTAGGCAGACATCCTGCGGCAGTGTTGGTCCCAGCACGCAATACAATTATGGAATTATATTTCTGATGATGATTGCACTTGTAGATCACCGCTATTGCGAATGAAGCAAACGGTTAAGTAACACTTTTAGCAATGGTGAATCAAGCTATCGTGACGGTTTTTTTCAGGAGCAATCATATCGACCACTTCACCGCAGGCAAAATTATTCCCATCGTAAAGGTGTTCTACTATGGAGTCCAATATCATGTCCTTTCAAAAGCTGTCGGAGAAGGGCTGACGACGAATGCTGCTAAAACTATACTGAACTGGAACTCTAAAAGACAATATTAAATGGATCTTAAAGAGAAGCAAATATAACTTATGGGTAAATGTTGTTATTCGGAAGCATAGTAACAGCATATGGCGAAGTTGAGGTTACTGAACAGGCTCGCATCAACAAAGATCTTTCTGATATTCCCACATGTACAGAACTCCGGATAAACATATGATCTGTTCTATTGTATGGTTTTTTAACATGGAAAGGGACCTGCAATATCTAAGCTACAAACCTATGTAAATCAGTTTCTTCGACTTATCCTTTACAATTCATTGGATGGAGGTCGTTACCAACGAAGACCTCGGCTAAAACGGGGCAGATATCAGATGTACAGGCTAAGACGGGATAGTTATCGGTGTTCGTCACAATGGATTATAGACACAGTGATAAAAAAATACCAACAACTGGTATTTATTAGAAAAATTTTGGGTATAACTCAAAAAGTAATGCATCTTAAAATTAAAAGATTTTTTAATGCTTTAATCAAGCTGCTTTTAAATGATATCCCACACACCACAAATTATTCTAATTCTCCCCCTTTTTCACTCGAAATAATAGTAATTGAGGAAAACATACATAGAAAGACAGACAGACAGAAACCGAACTCTTACTATTACAGTACTTTTTACCTTTTAGGCGCGGAACCCTAAAACGTTCAACAGGCCCTAAATTAGAGGATTATGCAACACCATCACAGAAAGTGACGGTAACCAAATCCAAAAATCGTTGTAGGAAGACGCGCTATGCTCCACAAGAGCTTAAAGGAACCTAAGAGAAATAGAGCACTACGCCAAATGAACTAAAGCAGCGTGGCCACTCCCCGGAAAACCGGATAAAGTCAGGTTGTATTTGAAACAACTAAATTTTTCAGATTTCAGACTTTACCCCCATACATGCGGCATCACTACTCTACTCTCCTTAACTTTATTATGGGATTAAGGTACAAACTTATAGGGGTACGTGAAATCAAGGGTGATGTCATCAGTAAAGCTATATTAAGAATAGAAAGTTAAAGGTAAACGTACATTAACAAAATACAAGAAAAAAAGTAGGTGAGTGAACAGAAGCCTGCGGTACACCAGCATTATTTTCATAGGAATTAGGTGGAAGTACATGCACTATTACCTGAATTGAACGACGATCCTTCAATACATATTGTAACGTACACTAGATTTGCCACGAAGGAAATAGTGAACTGTGTAACGCGCATATTCAAGGTGGCCAGAAATCAAGGAAAGGAAATGCAGAATGTAAGAAGCCAAGGATGACTCCATACTAGGTGAATAAATGTGGTGAAAATGTATAACGGAAATATCTAGAACTAAATGGCTGAAGTTTTTAGAACTATAAATAGGGCTGAGTAGCATGGTCAGCTTAGCCGTGATTTAGACTGCGAAGAGTTTACGGTGATACTGCGATATTGATACAATGAAGTGATAAGTTTAAATAAGTAACGTTATATTGTCAAGAAAAACTATAAAGAAAATTGTGAAACGAACTAATTAAGGAAGTGAATGAAAACTGTGAACACTTGCCACTGGCGTATTTGGCTATTAGTCACGATTGGATGGTTAATTTATAATTGACTGTCGAAAAGGTTAGACTTGTTTAGGTGTGCTCGGCCATTTCTTACTAGTGGAGTTTTGTATTGTCTTGGCTCTTCAGGAACTTTTCATTGAAACGATTTAGCCTTGCTTTCGACGTCATATCCGACATCCGATACCTCTCTAATAGTGATTCGGCGATTGTCCAAAATTATTTTCTCTCTCACTCTTTTACTATTCTCAATTGTTGTTGATGTCCGGAGGCGTCAAGGGCACTGGCCATCTTTATTGTTTTCACGTTCCTCTTGAAAACGTTTTTACGTTTTGTAAACACTTCTTTTATTCATAGAAGACTCGCCAACATTTAATATTTCGAAAATGGTGCTGGAGTTTATTCTATTCTTAAAACAATATTTACTACACTGCCTTTGTTGGATTTTTTCAACAAGTGAAAAACGTATAGCACACCAAAACATTTGACAGTCAACAATACGCACCAAAACAAAAATAATGACATTTGGACTTCAGTAATATAGGAGAACTGGTGAAATTGTTCTGAACCCTTTTGACGAGTAATCAGAAGCTTTTATTACCATCCGAACTAGCAAATGCCGTCAGTTTAGCATTCAGGTCCTTAGCCCGCGATTAGTAGATTGTCTAAGGCTGAAAGAAACGCTAAATAACTCGATGTGTCATCCTGCCGAACTTGTTGTAATTAAATTTCCATATAAATAAATGGTGATAATTGTGAAGCGGAAAGCAACTATTTTGTAGTCACAATAATTTATTATTGCAATCAATTATCCTTACAACAATGACCGATTTCGACTCGACATATACTGTAGAAGTATGGCAGCAAATAGTGCTGTCTGACTAAAGGCAATGTGTTGCTGGAAAGAGATGAAAAATGGGTATTCTAGCATCCTTCGGAAGTTTGACTGTATCGGCAATAAAAATGGACACGGACTACCGGGTTCCTGTTATAACCTTTAATAGGGGACCTCCTGCTGGAGACGAATAGGACAGGTATGAAGTGGAGGAAGCATCAGATATCTCCATATATACGGCTTTGATCTAAAATGGGTGTAGGTACAGGAGTATACTCCGGCAAGTGGCACTCGCACTAATCATGTAGACTGCCAGGCAAATGCAGTGTCTTTCAGGCGGAAATAGCTATGATTCACTAAGCGACTCTGCTAGTCTCTACGTATATAGAGTCCAATACGGACATCCGCATATATACTGACAGTCCTGCGGCCATTAAAGTGCTGGAAGCTGCGATGGTAAGATCGAGGCTAGTGAAATTGTGCAAGAGCAGCCTAGACATGATTTCCAGATGTTACAGTGTGATCCTATATGGAATATCCTAGGCAATGAGAGAGCGGATGATTTGGCGAAAAAGGGTGCTTAAAATGGATACCTCTGACGCGATCAACTATGTGAAAAATCCGATTGGCACTCTTAAAGTAGACATTACCACTGATGCCTACAAAAAGGCTAGTCACTGTGAGCAAACCTGGAAATAAGTTGCATTGCCAGCAAACTGTATCCTAAGTACAGTAAGAGAAGAACTGAAGTACTAATTAATAGAAGCAGAGCCGTCATCAGTAATCTGGCAGGGATTTTTACCGGGCATTGGATGATAGGTAACCATGCCAGAAGGCTCGGTCGAGTGGCAAATGTTTTTTGCCGTAGCTGTAGAATCCGGAGGAAATCGAATCAGTCCAACATGTGCTCTGTGAATTCCCTGGCGTTAGGTATAAGCAGGCTGCTGGGTAATCACTTCTTTTCAAGTCTTGTTGAGCTGCAAAGCATAGAGCTGAAAACTTTACTGAGATTCATTAGCGAAGTCACAATGGACCCTTCTAGTGGTCTAAGTGAGGCAATTCACTATTGCCTTTTTAAACGCAATCTGTTATGAATCATCTTATAAAATATATAATAAATAAAAAATAAACATTCTTCTCACGGGTTATTAAAATTTAAAGATAGCTGTTTAAGCTTCTTGTATTTTGATGAAAATACTGTTGATGAGTTGATACTATATAAAACAAGAAATAATTAAAAACAAAAACTGTGTACAATGTTTTTTTTTAATTTCGTAAGTCACGTCTACAAGTCAGTATATTGTGTAATAAAAAATAAGCACATAGCCGATCAAACACAAGTTCATTTTTACTTTAGTCGCACAACCTGTAATAAAAAAACAAACACAATTTGAGCTATTTACAAACATTGTCTCGATTTCGACGTAATTTTTTCATGTTCCCCTTAGACTGTTGTAAAATTAACGACGTTTTTACCTAAATATACAGCAAAAAGCTAAAAGTTGCTGAACAATTTTACGAAATTCAAACTTCTCGGAATGATGCCATAAAGAACGCAATTGAAATCATTAATTTCTCGAATTGAAATTGTTACCAAGCTCAAAGCTATTTATTTACCTGCTACCGGTGATAATTTCCTCATTACACACCATCTCGATTTCCACTGGAAAAAAAAGGTAAAATCCCAGGTAAGTAAGGTATACACAAACAAAACAGAAAATAATCAAATTTCCACTCGAATGAACACTTTTGATGGCAAAGGCACGTCTCTGTTGAAAGTAAAATCACTCGGCGTGCTCCGTTCGAGGGCCTCACCTTCCACAACTGAAGATGTACTTTATGTGGAAAAGCTGAGCTGAGTTAAATCTTAAACGTTATTGTTGCTTCTTCAGTCGTGATTTAAAGAGCAAGACTGGGAAGACCTTAAGGACTTCCAAGTTTCCTTTGAAGAAGTGAAATTCACATAAGATATTGTGATAAATGATGTTAGCTTCAGGTGGTGTCAGGTATCTCTACCATTGATATCTGCAAAATTTAATGCTTGCAATTTCTCTAGAGAAATCTACATTAATGGATTTGGCAATGTCGTCATATTCATGAATTTTCTTGGAGATTGTAAGAGAATATTTTCAACTAGCAAACATGATACAATCTTGTGGATTAACAATAGAAATGAGAGTATCAATTTGGTTACATGGTAAGAATTAATGTTGTGTCTTTCATAATAGATAAACTAAATGGAATGCAATTTCAGACTATTAATAAGATAAGTACACAGAAATAAACAAACTAACAATAAAAAAGTCGCAAAAAACATTTTTTTTAAAACCTGAAATAAATAAGGCCAAGTTGTGGATCCCTGGGGCACCTCAAATGAAATTTATCAATAGGCATCTGGTGTACGCTAGTTTTCGGCAAATAAATGAGACGTTGGAGACGGAGTTGGATCAATCCGTTGAGCCGCACCACCACCATGCCATGGGTCCCGGGTTCGAGACCAGGTCTCCCCGTGAGCTTTTTTTAAGAAATTAAAATAATCCACTCCGTCTCTGGGCTTCTGTCTGGCTCGCAGCAAAGCAAAAACAAGACGCAAGTTTCCTCACTTCCCTTACCCTAATTCCTTTCCGGCCAAAACCATCAAACGCATCAAAGGGTTTTCCCCTAGGATTTGGGCACATCGTATAAAAAAAACGTCACCTAATGTCCGCAAACGTCTGCTATGTCCGCTAATAATCGATATTGCCCGAGAATGTCTATGTTTACCAATGTACGATCCATCCATACGTAATAGCAGTTACTTTCTGATAACGTGCATTGATAAGTCGTCGTCGGTACGTAAAGTGACAACGTGTTCGCCCTCCATATTGAGGGTCGCAACTTCTAAACTCACAGGAGGCGACAGATGTTTATTTTATGCTGCCAACAAATTACGCTAAAAGGTAATTGGGGGTTGCAGAGTAGGTTCGGTAGTTCGGAATACATTTTATGTTGTATGTTCTCTTGCAATTGTTGTTGTCGAATCTAGTGAAGTTTTTCTCTCGCCCGCTAATATTTGTCAATGATATTGTCCGCTGCTTCACTTATTCTTCGACCATTTTCGCTTCTCAATTTTCTTTCTGCCATCAGTTTTTTGTTACCAATTTTCTGTAAACATTTTTTAATGTCAGCTTTCAATTTTCTGTCTTGGCTTATCTCATTTGATGTTGATTGGTTGATTTTCAATTACGTTTATATTCAGAATCGTCTATTTAGGGAAGTAATTTTACTTGCAAACCCTTCACATGTTCTAAAAAACATTTGTCTTTCATGTAACTAATGAAACCAACGAAATATGCTGAATTAGAAAATTACTTTGTTACAATCAGTTTTTTGCTAAATCAGGTTATTTTTAAATGAGGTCCTTCCATCAGATGATGATCATAAATAAATCAAACTTTATTGAGATATTAAACCATACAGGGTGTTTCACACAACGCGTGTGCAAAAATGAAGGATCTGGTAGATCTAGGTGAGAAACGAAAAATATTGAATGGGGGGAGTCTGCTTCCTACAGCTATAGGGTTTTGATATTTGTTCACGATAAAAAAAAAAGTAGTCTTACATTTTAACGTATATCTTCTAAAGTTTTAGTACTATGGACGTTATTAATATCTCAGTAGACAGGTAACGCAATGCTGCTAAGGACCCTGTAATTTTTTTACTGCTAATAGTTTTAAAACAATTAATTTGCAAACTTAAATTTTCATCAATTGTCCTAGCTTTAAAATTGTGGCTAATGTGTTCTCTTTCGATGGAAACTAAAAGCGCATAAAATCTTCTGCCATTCTCAGGTTACATCACCAAACGTACATCTCATACCTGGCCTCCTATGAAAAAGTCAACCTACCTCCTAAATTGTTGATCTTTTTAACCTTTGTGTTAAAATTTGAGAGTCCTGAAAAGGACTGGGTTGTTAGTAGTAAAAAGAGGACGTAAAATTAATAATCAAACATATTTTCAAAATGTCCTTCGTCACTTCGAATATACAGAAGAGCTCTTTTTCACGTGGCTCTTTTCAAGTCAATTATTGCTAAATTTTCTTTAATTTTATTTCCCGCTTCTAAATTTATTGTTATGAGTTCATCTCTTGTTGAAGCTTCTGACCCGTATACCATTTGTTCCATAGTCCAGCATAAATAAAACTCAAGTGGTGTTAGGTTGGGCGAACGAGGTGGCCAAGGAAAAGTAGCCAAATTACATATTCTTTAGCACCATTACCTCTCAACTGAGATATTAATAACGTCTCCAGCACTAAAACTTTAGAAGATACGATTGGAGGCCAAAAGTCCGCGGAATGAAGGGGAAGGGGCGGTGCTAAAAATTCTCACCGTACACCTCGCTAATTAGGGACTCAACATTAGTGTATAAGTGCAATTTCAAGTCTTTGATGTCATTCGTTTAAGAGTTATCGCCCTTCAAACAAATCTTTTCGAAACAAAACCGCAACAATGGAAAAAAATTGAACTTCGCGCCGTGATAAAGTTCCTGCAAAAGCAAGGAAAATCTGCTCAGACTATAATAAGTGAGATGGAAGTCGTTTACGGTGATTAGTGCCCTGGTTAAACAATGATTTACAAGTGGAATAGTCTTCTTAAACATGGTCGAGAGTCGATTGAAGTTTATTTACGCCCCGGACGGCCGATCGAGGCCACCTCGTCAAACATCATCGAAAAATTAGATGCTCGTCTGAAAAAGAATCAGTTATCTGCATTAGTTGGCGTATCAGATACCACCATTTTGAGAATTCTACACGATCATCTTGGCATGACTAAAGTCTGTGCGAGGTTGCTGGAGAATGGACGGATGAGTTGAAGCCTTCTAGGATATGGTGATCCTCATCTGGATATTCTCAAGTGTTAGTTACACCTCCAAGTGGTAGCAACCGGGCAATGTATCCTAGAATGTAGCCAAGTAACTAATGCGGGAGGAGATAACCTCTTGAAAAATCCCCCTAACTCCAAGGGAGTCTGCAGTGTCGTCGTCCCCTCTGCAGGACCCAGGGGTAATTGGGTCGCGAATGGCGTTTTCCTCGGGCGCTTCTGTGGTAGTGGAGGTGGATTGTATGGGAGCCCACAACAGGTTGGCTATACCCACGGTACCCACAACACAACAGTAGCAGCTTTGGGATAATTACCTTTCCAAGGAACTGTGGCGGCTATGGAGGCCGGCTCGCTCCCACCGGCTGAAACTGCTGTAGCAGTCCTGGAAGAGGGTGCCATTGGCATAATAATAACTAGGACTTGCTCAGGTGCGGCGGTGCAGAGACGGGAGACTCTAATGAGTTGGCTATCTCCGCGATACGCACACCAGTAGAAGATGCAAATCTGCCTTTCAAAGGGTTATCTGCGGTTAATCCGGGGGGGTTCCTTGTCCTGTCTCAGGACTAAAGCGTTACGGCCTGGAACCCTTCAATGCCGTAGGCAGAGAAGGGATGAAGGTTGTAATTAACGCATGGGCCAAGAAGGAACACTGGAAACGGTGGGAAAACATGGATTTATGCAGATCTGCCTTCCGTAGGGTTAGCTGCGGTTAATCCGGAGGGGGTTCCTTGTCCTGGCTCAGGACTAAAGCGTTACGGCCTGGAACCCTTCAATGTTGTACACAGTGGAGGGGTGAGTGATGTAACTAACGCATGGACCAAGAAGGAACACTGGAGACGGTAGGAAAACATGGACTTATGCAGATAGGCTAGGATTCTAGCAGTGACCCAGGAAACCGAGGTTAGTGGCGACAGTGGGATAACTGGATACTCAGTTGCCCCCACAAGTAAAGACAAAAATATGTTTTTGATGATATGGAGAAATTAATTTCCAGATCTAAAAAATGTATTGTAATTTACAACCCCTCCATTCCGCGAATTTTCGGACCTCCCCTCGTATACGTTAAAATGTAAGCCTGGTTTTTGTCATCGTAAAAAAATGTCAAACGCCTACAACTGGAAAGGAGGTAGATAGAACCTTCCCTCCCATAATTTTTTTTTCTTTTTCACCTAGATTTATCAGATCCTTCATTATTGCAAACGCGCTGTGAAACACCCTGCATAAATGCCTTTGTCAATTTTTACAATCGCTAATCACAACCGAAAAATTACTTCTATTTCATTGCAAAACCTTTTTTCGGTACAATGCAATGATTTCAGAACTATTTTTACTTCGTCATGGCTACCGTGAACGCCGATTCACCGAAGTCTTTAAAATACCTGCTACATCCGTTTAACAGCCAAACTCTTTTGAATTGTAGAAAAGGGTAAAGGTAGGGTAAAGGTAATTTTCCCCATGCACCCATTTCAGCTAGATTCAGTTCCTCAATTCTGGTGCTAGATATTAGTGTGACGTGTGTTATAGTATATTATCATGATGAGAGCGTACTGGGTCAATCATTGCATACGATCTTAATAAGTACTTGTTGTTTCAAGTTATTTGTAAATTATTATAGTGTTCCCAATTATAGTCCCAGAGATAAAAAAAGGTCAATTATGATAAGACTCATCGAGGTTCAAATTTACGATTGGTAAAGTCGGGATAAGTATCGGTTTTAAAAGGCAGAAGTAGCAATGGATAGGCCACACACTAAGAAAGGTAAGTAAAAAGCCAAAATACATCGCTCAACAGGTTCTATGTTCAAACCCGTATGGAATCCAAGGAAGACGACCAATTGAACGATCGGTAACGAAGAAAGGTACAAATTCGCACAAAGTGAAAAGACTAAAAGGTGTAAGCGGTAAATCAAACTATAATTAAAGGAGTAAGAGAAATAAAAATAAAATAATTTTTCTTTCGATTAGTGCCCGAATGAGCTGACATTTCCGTCTAAAAATATTGCCTTAAGGGGTTACATACACCAAGGAGCAAATAAAGCAGGATACATTTTGCGAATTTTATGCCATACAAAAATTTCTTTTATTAAAAATCTTGTCAATATTTATCTAAAAAAAAACATTTTTACACTAATGACCTAACGACACAAATTTAAAAAATTTTAAGTTTGCAAAAATTGGCAGGCATTAAAAAGTATGCAAAATCTGTGATTTCGTACTTAAAAATTGATTTTTTACTTTACTTGTTTATAAAAGAACATGAAGTTTAAAAGAAAGTTCTGGTAAAAATCTCAACTGAAATGATCTATTAGTTCTAGAGATATATTAGGTACTCTTTGAAAAATGCAGTTTTGAGAAAACCGCTTTCAAAGTTTCAAGTAAGCAATGAGGGTGAGGAAAAGATTTTTCTCTATAATTTCGCCAATTTTGCAAATTTTTTTAAATATATTTGAGATGTACTATCGAATAAAATAATTTCTGGAAAATCAATACACCTCAGATCCTTAATCATAATCTAACTAGCAAAATGCCAAACCAAAATCAGCGCAATTAAAAATTAAAAATCAAATAAGAAATTTAAAAAGTACCAAAAATTCAAGAGGACACTCCTAAAAAAATATTAGGATATATGTTTCTACATATAAGCAAGTGTTAGTACGTATTAAGTTAGTGCTGCATAATGGGACTAACCTGGACGTCAACGCTACTGAAATCATAGGATTCTCCTGTACAAGTGATTCTTCGGATCGACAAAACTAACCCAAAATTTGAACTATTGAAGGCGTTTAGTAAGAAAATCACAAAATTCTAACCTTCATGCTTGCGGCTTATCCTAAGCATACATAAGTGAAAATAAATTTTGAAAGAATTAGAACAAGAATCACGCGTTTCCATAATCTTGATGATTTTAATAAATATTTGGTCAATCTATTAATTTTGACTTTTTCCAGTATTTCTGTGTTTCAATTACAAAGATCTGCCAACTTTTATTTATTTTCCAAGCCTTAGTTGACCTCTTTAACATAAATACATATCGCAGACAGAGTTGGATCAATTGGTTGAGTGGTACGATCACCACGGCATAGTTCCAGGGTTCGAGCTTTGGTCTGCCTATGAGTTTTAAACAACAAATTTAAGATAATCCACCCCTTCTCTGGGCTGTGGTTTTGCTCGGAGCAATGCAAAAAAAAAACAATACATTCAATTTCTTCGATTTTCCTTACCCTAATTCTCTTCTAGCCAAAGTCATGCTAAACACATCATAGGGTTTTCCCTGGAGTTTGGGTACATTATACAAAAACAAAAAACAAAAATATGCAGGTATCTCCTTCACCGATGCTCTTAACGAAAAACGTGTTGTTATTTTATTTCTTTTTCACTACAGTAGAGCCTTTGGATGTTTTTTTAAGTACTGTCAACTATATTTTAAGTTTCACCCGAATTTCTGATTGTCATCTATTGCCGTGAATTCTTCCTTACTTGTATAGAGATTATCCCCCCATTGGAACCACGATAAAAATGTTTTATCTAAGCTAAGGTGGCGGCAGTGGGCGTTAATCAACTTTATAACACTTCAACTGATTTGGATTATTCTTTCTTTACTGTATAGAGTATATTGGCCGATTAGTACTATGGTAAAATTTGGTCCCTAAGGTAGCGTGAGGGGCCGCACCAATGTCCATAACGCGTGTATCGATTCAGATGATTCCTATTACGACAGTCTCCACCAAACTCAACCTAACCCCAGTACTGAGTATATTCGTACACTCGATTAAAGGCATAACTTTCTAGACCCTACCAAGGTTCAAGCTGAATTTATCACATCACTTCATTTCAGAGTTTAACGCTATTCTTGCAGGTGGGTTTTCAATACCAGCCAGTGTGCCGCTGCAGTATCTGCATTTCGATTTGGCAGGATAATACAATAAAACGTTTTCTACGGATCAATCGTAATGTTTTTTAAGATCATCATTAATACATCCGATAAAATTCCCGAAGAGCCTAATAGGTCTGCTTAAGTATATCTGCGCGTTATTAATATACATTTGAAGCCTTGTATTTTCAGTGACTTTATGAAGGTCGTTTATAAAAAGATTGAAATTTAAAGGACCAAGCACTTTACTTTAAGTTGCTGCATACGATCAAAAGTGAACACATTAATCAGCGTAATAGTGGCCAAACTATGTAAATCAGTTATTAGTAGCCAGTTTGTGAAGAAATATATTATGGTCTACGCATTGAGAGGCCTTCGAGAAATCAGATAGAACGGGAGTAATGAATTTATTATCATTCAATGCGTCTGTCAGTATCGCTATTATAAGCCGCACGAAGGATGAAAGACTAACTGCCAGAGTCTCAGCAAGTCATTCAATTCCACACAATCTAAAATCCGTCGAGCATACATAACTTTCTACAGAACTTTAGATAAGAATGGCTGAATACCAATTGGATGAAAGTCACTAAATACAAGGAAAAGTGATGTGATGAAACAAGTGTTCATCGTATGCAAAAACAAAGCGAATACCTCCAAAATACAATAAGTTCATAGAGCCGTTTTGTAGAATCTATTTTGTAAGTAGCCTTGAATCCTTACACTGTGGCGACAAACATTAGTTCACAAGTATCATTATTCATCATTTTATTATACCCCAAAATTTGCCTAAAGAAATTCTGAACCTTCCTCTGAAAGTTCCATCGAAATCGGATTAGCAGTTTCCAAAGTCAGCCCGGGTCGTTTTTGATTATTTGTTCATGTCATTCTCTTCTCATCCCCATCCCTAGGAGTGATTTATCACAAAATTATTAACGGAGTTGGAGACGGAGTTGTATCAATTGGTTGAGTCGCACGACCACCAAGTCATAGTTTCCGGGTTTGAGACCAGGTCTTCTGGTGGGTTTATAAAATTGAATTAAAAAATCCATTCCGTCTCTGAGCTGTTGTGTAGCTCACAGCAATGAAAAAATAAGACATTCAAGTTTCCTCACTTCCTTGATTCTTATTCCCTGCCGGGCAAAGCCATGCTAACGCATAAAAGGGTTACCCCCTATAGGCTTTGGCCAGATCGTAACAAAAAACCGTATTGGGACCGTAATTTTCATCATACTGACCCCGAAAAGTATTGATTCGACACCAATATCGGCCGTTTTTGATCAGTGTTACATGTCAAATCCCCCTCCCCTTCCAACCGCACCCTCTTATCATTAGAATGCCTA
This sequence comes from Leptarthrus brevirostris, assembly GCA_964036015.1. Lineage (NCBI taxonomy): Eukaryota > Metazoa > Arthropoda > Insecta > Diptera > Asilidae > Leptarthrus > Leptarthrus brevirostris. The sequence goes on along the minus strand of OZ038372.1, from coordinate 133,667,257 downwards.
AGAAAATACTCAATTTTTTCGGCGACACTCCCATTAAAATAGGATAAGCCGTTTCCGAGATTAGATCGGACAAACAGACAAACAAAAATTTTACAAATAATTTAATAGTTTTGCACATCATGCAAATAACCATATGGGCTTATGAAATGACAACTATGTAATTTAAAACACAAACAGACACTCCAATATAATTAATGGATAATAAAATAGAAGAAGTAGATACAGAAGAAGTAGATACATAAGAAGAAGAAAGTAGAAGATTGAAGATTTAACAGTTTTTCAGAGTTTTTGACTTTTTCTAGAACCATTGCATAGTTTAAAAAAAGAACATCCTAAAAGTTGGTAACTTGAGTGGACCGCCCTAGATTTTTATTTATTTATATATTTTATTTCAGACGTCAGCCTGGAAGAACAATTTTAAAGAAAACTTAATTTGGAAAAAGTTGAAATTGATTTGCAGAACGTTGAAATTATTTTGCAAAAGGATGGAGTGCAAAACCTGTGGCGCTTCCTAAGTCAAGACAATAATTTTCCTCTACTTTTTAAGTAAGAATCGTCTTTCGTACCTAGCTGTATTCCTCAGGCATCATTGTGCCATAAAACCAACGTGCGAGAATAGGGATTGTGCTAAGGAGACCCATCAAAAATGTGCTGACCAAAAAATATTTATTGAATAAACACGAAGTTCAGAACTAGAATTCAATTAGTGAAAGACGTAGAAGGCACTTTATACATATTTTAACAAGAGGTTCAAATAATCAGTCACAACAAGATAGAAAATCATAGACGTCACCATTCGCAAAAAAAAATACTATAAAGCATTTTCCAGGTATTCAAAAGAGTCTTACCAAATTATATTTCCGAAAATCAAGGAACAAGATTTCCTTAATTTAAGTAAATTTCGAACCACCGACATTACTTTGCAACCCCCAATGGCCGTAATCGTAATCTATGAGTCACCTTTGGTGCGGTTCGAATCTGAGACCTCCGGGGCTCACCACCGACGACCCTAAATGATTGAAATATTTTAAAATCTCTTTACAGAAAGTGATGTCAGGGACCATCACCGAATGAAGGAGATCTAGAATTTTGTAAATGGATTCAAAAATTGTTATGGAAAGATCTAAATCTCTAAAAGCGCAATATATCCTCCGTCAGTGAAATAAGTGTATGAAAGGGCAGATTGGAACATTCACTGAAAGACCCGGTCTGCTTTTCCACCATTTAAAGTCCATAAATTTTAAAAGCATCACTTAAATTGCACCTATGGATTCTCTTCCTTGCCTTTAACGTCTGTCTCAAAAGCTTAACCACAGTGCATTCAAGGATTCAATTCGACGTACATCTGGTTTTACTTCCTCAATTTCACCAAGAATCTTTGATTTTGCAGTGCCCATTTTCAAATGCTATAAAATTACCATAAAATTCCTGTTATAAGCAGCTCACTGAACAAAATGTTACTTAATCAAATTAACGGAATATAAAATAAGGAAAACGTTAAAGTTATGTACAGCGAGGGGTTGTAAGACTCCTTTGGAATTGGTTTTAAAACCTCTTCCTCCTACGACGTAGTTGAAGAGGAATGCAGTTTTTCCGGGAGGGTTGCCTTGCTGAAAAAGAAAAATAATATCTGACATAATAGCGTGAGCATCTTCCTTGAGGTGGGGCAGGAATTTAGGAATTTACCCTTAAAAATGCGAATGTCTGGAACGACAACGATTTTTAAATTACATTGACAGCGGCCACCCTATTGCATTCAGATCACGAGGGAAATGAAAGCGAACTATGTTCACCGTAAACTATCAATTTCGAAATCATTTCATTTTATGGATTCTTTTCACTACCGATTCACCCCCTCTATAATAGCTTGGGGTGCGCAAAGAAAAAAATATCGTAATGCGAAATAAATGGGTGAACTCGTCTGGAAGTATGGAAATGACGGGTTGGTAGTGACATCTGCTGACATGGAAATCATCACTTGGGGAAAACGCCCCAGAAGCATCTCAATGCTTTGTTTACGGCCTGCATAACGGCGAACTTTTAAGAACATCAAGGAATTTTCAATTGACAGGAACTGGTGAGTGAATTGTGCACAAATGACTGCAGGATTCGAATCCAACAAAAAGAGCCCTCTAAGGCCTCTTGTGTGGTGATTATATCGTCGCTCAACCAGGACTGTATTATTCATCAAATTACTGCACAATCGGCAATTATCTAGAAATTCAATATTCCTGTACTTATGCAACCGGCATAGGTAGCTCTATTGCCTCAATGGAATTTGCAAAGATCCTGCAGTTTCCATAGATTTCTGAATATTCCCGGATCCCTGTCCCCGGGTCCTTACATCGTTGGAGTAACTTTAAAGTCCGAGAGCTAAGGATAACAATAGGCATCAGTGTGCTATTATGACTGTGCTGCATGACTTGGTCGAGTTCGGCATGCATTTTGCAGGGATGCATTAACCCGATGCATTTCTTGCATTTATAAGACATCTGCACTGCACACAGTTTTGCATTATGAGATGAATTTATTTATGCAAAGCAGGTTCAAGGGTTTTCTTTGGTTAGTGCATAGTTTATGCAGAAGTTCGACTATTTGTAAACCAACTCAACATGTGTTGAGATATGCTATGAAGCACCATCGATGAAGATTTTCTTTGCCGCTGGATCCAGGATTCTCTCTTGAACATGAACGTGCATAACCATGTCAACCCTTGTCACGCGGTAGGAAGACATTTCTCGTTGAATTCAAACTTTGTCAGAACGCAACCGGGTCAGAAGGAAGAGGAAGTATCTTTGAGTTTAATTCAAATGAGTTCACCAAGTTCTACATGGTCTCAATTTTATCTTTTTTACAATGAATGATGCTCGACGAATTTATGCGAGCGATTTGTCTTTGCTTCGGTGAATTTGACTACAAAACTGGGAAAAACCATGTCGAGCTGATATTTGCTCCATGTGCAAGCATAGCATAGAATAATGGCCCGGCATATACCATGAAATATGGGGAAATAATCGGAGAGAATTTTCGAAATGACATACCGTGGTTTACACACATTATTCGTTCCTAAGTAAAATGTTTATTGGACGTTCAGAGGGTGCGAGTGGTACGCATTATGCTTCAAAATTTCATATTTGTGTTGCTATGGTATTGTATACAAATTCTGCTTGAGATTAATTTAATATATTTGATTTCGCACCGTTTACATTTTGTGTAAATGGGGTATATGCACATCGATAGAGGAAGGTGCTTACCATCCACTCAAATTATTTAACTCCTGTTTTATGATAAAGAGGAGATATTCAACCGAAAGCAGTAGTTGAATCCTTTAGAAATCTTTTCGAGGAATAATCTAGATTAATCACGTTTATTGTATATAGCCTGCGTCAATTTAACTGTTTATGAAAACATTTACACTTACTGGTCCTGTATGTTGCCCAACAAATAATACTGCTTGGAATGAGACATTATCTTGGGAAAAAGTTGTGAATTTTCTCTTCTGGATGCATTTGATTTTTGAAAAGAATGTCACCACAATAGAGAATATACGATGTTTTCATTTTTGCATCTAGTAGCATAGGGAAGATTTAACATATCAGTTATTTGGATCCACTTTTCGGATTAGGAATACTTTTTACCTTCTTTCAATGCTTTGGTTGCTAGCCACCCTATGATAGATCTGCTCTATACTATCAGATGATGACTTGAAGAGATTTTTGAATCTGGTTCTATGACTGGTACCCTTGTAAGACGTTGTTTGTCGCCCTTGATCACTGAGACACATCATCAACCTCCTGTTTCATGTTGTTATCAGTTTCGACTTTGTACTTTGACATCTCCTGATATAACTTTTGTTATAAATTTAACAAAACTGATTTATAGTGATTTGATTTCGGCCTACAAGTAATGAATGTAACGGCTCGCCCTTATCTCAACCTTCTGTTAATGGAGTTGGATCAATTTGTTGAGCGGCACGACCGCCATGCCATGGGTCCCGAATTCGCGGCCAGGTCTCATTGTGAGCTTTCATTAAGAAATTAAAATAATAATCAACTCCGTCTCTGGGCTGTTGTCTAGCTCGTAGCAATGCAAAAACAAGCCTCAAGTTTCCTCATTTCCCTTAGCCTAATTCCCTTCCGGCCGAAACCATGCTAACGCATCAAAGGGTTGTCCCCTAGGCTCACACATCGTATAAAAAACACTTTAAAAACAAACCTTGAAAGAGGTTTTGCTCTTCAAGAAGCGACTCTGACTAGTCCACTTATTTACTGCTGCGAAACCAATATATTTCTGCTCTATAAGCCATTGCAATTATTTAGATAGAGTTAGATCATCTCTACATGCTGAATTGAAGTAGTTCTGGAGATTCCCTAATTCCAAGCGTAATTATGACGGATACCCTTCCAAACTTTTCTTGGTGAGTTTGAGAGTAATGAACCTTTGACGACAGCCAACCTCTGGAGAATTCTCCAGGACAGCATTTTTGAAAGAGGAATGCGATATTAGTATTAAGACTTTTACTCATTTGACGAAGCTTTCGCTGACTAAGCTAACATACAAAGACCTTTTGATTAACGAAGTTACTATTTTCAAGCAGATCTCAAACTTCTTGAGTGGTCCTGATGGAATCCCTCTATTTTTTCTTAAAATTTTTAGTGTCTGTTTTATTCCCTATGTTCCATTGCAATTATTCTATTAGAATTATTCAATTTTAATATTCCTACCATTGAGGATGGTAAACAAATGGATTCAGTTTTCACTGACTTTGGTAAATACTTTGACAGAATCAGTCAGAGGATTTTTCTTTCTAAGTTATCTCTTCTTGCGTACACTTACATATTTGTAAATTGGTTAGGGTCTTCTCTGTCAGGACGCACGCAAGGTGTTTTATTACGAGGTGCCCTCTCTAATGAAGTTCTTAACACATCTCGTGTGCCCCATAGCAACCATATAGGACCACTTTCTTTCATAATTTACATGAATGATGATGCATTTGTGATTCTGCATAATTGGATTTTTTCTTTCTTATGCTAACGTTGCCAAGATCTTTCATCTTGTTTCATCTGTCAGTGCTCTGTTGAACTCTAACTTAGACGTTTTTATAAACAGTGTTCTACTAATCGTCTTCCTTTGATAGTCGACAAACGCGCCAACATGTCGTTCTCTCGCAAAAGGAACCCCATGCTCTCCGAATTCACCATGGCTGATATCTTATTAATCAAACTCGTCGTAGTCCCCCAGAAGTCGACGGTGGAGTAAGTAATAACGTGTCGGCCTGCTAACCCGAATGCCCTTGGTTCGAATCCTATTGGCGACGAACGATGGTTGTTTTCTTCTGATAGGAGATTACGATAAGAGGCCCATTGGGGTTTGCAGAGAAATGTTGGTATTTCTGAATCCACCTGTAGAACCACTTTAAACCGTCTCCCGCCCCATGCCCGAACTTCGCCGTAGCCGGTCCCAAGCCAGGATGGGAAAGGAGGAGTGTAACATATGCGCCTGCAAGAACAAATCGGCTTAGAGAGAATCTATGCGCTATGCAAATATACTCTCCGTGATTCACAGGACGCCTCTAGGAGCAGTCCTTCTGTGATAGAATAGGTAGGCTTGTAACCCGCTTATTTGAAAACACAACAACACACACGAAAGGTCTAATCCGCCTCGGATACCTCGGACTGACTCTGCCGCAGACGGTCATCGGCTATAAAAGTCGGACTATGGAACGTGAGAACATTTGAGCGTATCTCAACGCTAAGATTGGTTCTAATAACATCGGCCTAGAACATGTAATGAGGAAGTTTAATCTTGGAAAGAGGAATGCAAATGGTTTGCCAGGTGGCAGAACTGAGAATCAGATTGATCATATTCCTGTTTGGAAATGTTGGAAGAAGTGTCTTCTTGACGTGAGATCTAAGCGCGGTGCTGATACTGGTAGCGAGCACCATCTTATAACAGCTAATTTTCGCTTATCTACGGCAGCAGTACGCCCACGGAATAAAACATCTAACATATCAAAGCTCATCGTGCAGAGGCTTAAACACTTAACATCCGCAGCTCATATACCACCGCATTGCGCTAAAAAGCTGATGCACTGCGTAATAATACCGACGACTCCATTGACCCAAAATGGGAAAGGGCGAAGGAATGGATTGTGAGTTGCAGTACAGAACACATGGGAGGCTTAGAGAGCGGAAAGCGACCATGGATCAGTGAGGACACATGGTGCAAAAATAATACAGGAACAGAAGCAGATTAAAGACCGCATCAATTCTGCTACCGATCTTGTAGTTAAAAAACATTGCCAAAGAAACTGGCAGGAAAGACTCTTGCCATTGAACATCCTGTGAGAGATACCAATGAATGGCACTAAGAAACAGGAGTGGAGAGAATATTTAGTTGAAGTCCTAAACAAAACATTTCGACCGGCCAATACCTCTTCACATGAGCCTTAACACCCGCGGTTGGCTGCAGCTAACATTAGGATCAGATCTCCGACAAGATTGGAGTTGAAATACGCAATTAAGGCAATGGACGTCGGTAAGTCTTGGTAAGGTTTTATGGAATACCAGTTGAACTACTTAAGGCGGATCCCATTGCTGCGGCTGATATTCTTCTCACCGCACGAATGTTGGAAAACCGGGTCCTATCCCAATGAATGAAAAGCAGGTGTACTTGTGAAGATTCCCAAAAAAGGCAACCTGAGGAGTTGTAGCAATTGATGCGGTATCCGTCTTTTAACTGCAGTATCCAAACTGATTGCAGAAATCATCTTAATGCGAATCAAGTAAATGATCGAGTGTACTCTTTATAAAAACCAGCAGCTTTTTGTAAGGGTTTCCTGCAGCGATCACATCAACACCCTTTGAATTATCATTGAGCAATCCGCCGAATGGAGATCATCTTTACATCTAATGTTCGTCAATTTTGGGAAAGCGTTTGACATCGTTCACGACGAGTATATATGGGCAGCTTTACGTAGGAGAGGAGTCGCAATCTCACGTCCTACACAAGCGAAAACTGTCGGAGCCCTTCCAAGTGCCAGATAACAATGCAAACTGTCACCTTTGCTATTCCGGATTGTCATTAATAACGTATTGTGCAGCGGCCTAGACGACAACCTATCGCGAGGGACTATATGGAAAGTTTTTAACCATCTTACGCACATTACCGACGATCCATGTCTCCTATCAAATAAACAGAGTCATGTAGCTCTAATGTCTGAAACCTTTAGCAAAAAAAAAATTAACTCAAACACTGATCTATATTCTACGATGGGGAATATTTGTTGTTAAATACTATAGATGGTGTAATCAAGTTTGTGAACAAAAAAGCAAACCTTGAAACACCCAGTATTTTGAAAATCTGTACCAGTAAATGTTTTCCAACCATGTATGATGGTCAAGTTAGGCACACACTTGTAGTGCGTACTGTAAAGCAATCGTCTTCCACTTACAAATGGATAACGATTTTTTGTAGAAGAAGAAAATAAGCACAAGTAGCTGAGATGATTGGGGTACTTTCCATTCACTGAGACAAAGGTATTCGCATCGAAGAATAGGAACAGAAACTTTCGAATATTTCCAAAAAATTGGATACGTATAATGCCCTCCACCCCCCATCCACCTCCAACAAGTCAATAACTATTTCCAGCTTATTTATGAATGTGTTGCAAAGTTAGCTGAAAAAAATATAATAATATAAATATTCGAAAATACTACTCTTAAAAGAAATAGCCAGAACAGTAACTTTTACACCCATGACCCTTGCCATCTAATACCCAACCTACCTCAAAAGGAAGATTTTTTAGATTTTGTATGAACTCTCTTTAAAATAATCAATGTCCAGATTGAAATCCTTCTACCCAGAGTTACAAAAACATGGAACATGTACAAAAAATTGTCTGTTCCATATTTAAATGAATTCCTTCGATTCCCTCCGGACATTCAATGAGTCCTTTTTTCAACCTTCTTTTAAAAAAAAACCCTCATACTTTCCAGGATTGTTGAACTTAATACCGACAGACAATGGCACTTAAAATTGCAGTAAATTTAAAATCTTTTACATTTCATCAAAATACCTTAAAAAGGGGCGCTCCTTTAATTACCCTTAAAGGGACCTAAAAAACAATTCCTCATGAAATGTTTTGCCGCTTCAATAATGCAAGCCCCCACCATAAAAGCAAAGGGAATGGTTTGAAAATATAGCAACCTCAGATAAAGTAAATGAGTATCTTCCTTTTTATCGCTGCCATATCGACATAATTAAAATGTTTAGAGCTCTGTTAGATATCTCATTTTCTGAGTGGTTGCACAGGTAAATGAACCTCCCGAATAGTCCCGCAGAGAAGGGCTCATAAACTTCCCGGGTTTTTTTCTTTTATTTGTACCTTTTCTTCTGCAACTGAATGTGAAGACTTCTCAATAAATCTGGCATCTCAATGGCACCAGGCACGTAACGTAGCCTCACAATCAATACGTGGAGAACGTGTGATGAATTTTTTCAGACCTAATGGCGTGCAAATTCACTTCATCACGCCGTTCATCCTATAGAAAGTGATGCCTTCATTCTCATTCCGTAGGGACAGGTCCCTACGTTGTGTCCTTTGTCAAAGTTGGTACACAATACACATAGCATCACAGATTTCCGTCAAAAAGGGAATTCTGCTCGTGCAGGCTGCTATTGAAGTTTAGATCTACGACAAAGGGCGTTCTCAAGGCAAACCTCAGGAATAGTCGAGGAAAATTTCAAATGGAAATTTGCATAATTCTTTCGCTTACTTTTATCTCCTCTTCACTTCACGTTTTCATTTTCCTTGTCATTTCGGGTGATTTTTCTAATTTCGGCGCGTTTCGGTAGTGCTAAAGCCGCCCCAATGCTCCAGTACTGGCAATGGTAAAGCATCCAGGCTCTTATCGCGTCGGCACGGCCTTCCGGAAATTACAAGTTAAAATATTTGACGTGTCAATTTTGTATCGCACGTTTATTCCGGCGCGGCAAAGTTGGTCCAATATTTGCGCTCCCATGCAGACTTCTTTGCTTGTGGAATTATTTTGACGTCTTATTCTCGATGAATGTCATAGACGTCGTCACAATCTCAGTTTCGACATCTACGGTATAATCCGTCCTCCATCCAAAATTTTTCATTAAATCTGAGGATTTTCGCAAACACCCGAGTCAAACCGGTTGGTGCGGTGAGCTTGCGAAGATTTTTTTTTTTGGTAAACATACGAGCCCGAACCATTTAGTAAATGCCGACATTTTTACTCACGTTTTGTTAATTTACTCCCCGGGGAGCGGAGGAAAATCAGAAATGTGGTAATTTCGTATGCATATTCAAAAGTGCAATTTCCCAACCCTCAGGATCAGGAACCGGCGAATAAGGAACGAAAAGGTTTTGTAGCATGAATTTTCTCCGACCGCTTAGTGATTGTATTCGTCCTGGAAAAGGAAATGCTTTTTTCGCAGGATTAAAGTGGAAGTTGCAAGAGAGAGAATAGAAAACGAAACAACTGAGCGCCGGAAAAGGGAAATGCTAAAAAATTGCAATCGTACATCACTAATGAGACAGTTTTCAAATGGAGGCAAAGAGGATTCCTATCCCGCCCATTTCCTGTCTTCCTATCTTACATGGAATGACGGCTACAATTTCATGGACTAATGTTAACTTCACAACCTTCTAGCATACCAGTACTAAGTACCAACGCCCATCCTTGGTTAATGCACCCTTGCGACTTTGCGAGCTGTGCACGCTCGCCTAAGTGGACAGTAACGGGGTATGGAGAAGAGGACATCGCACTAGGAAAAGCTAGTTTAAAAGCTTTCGAGCTCTAAGAGTACATGGAGTACACCTTTAAAAAATTTATTACGGTTGTTGCAAGTTTGCTCTTGTCACCCTTGGGCTGTTGCCACTGCTAAACTACTCTTGTTTGTGGCATTGGAAAACTTTGCTATCAACCACCTCATCTCTATTGGTTTTTCTGCTTCTTTCTTCGAGAGTTTACAAAATGTACCAACTTTAAATGCGATTTGTTGCCAATGTCAATATCAAGGCAATGGTGTGAGAAGGGCGGAAGGGGGGGGGGGGGGCTTCGAAGGGTTTGCGTCGAGTAGTTAAGTGCCTACACACACCAGGCCAGTAAAAGAGTGCTATTTAATTGCTATTTATAGAGGAAACTTCTTTGTGTGCAACTATTTAGTTTTATTACCCTAAAGGAGCGTAGAAGCAAAGTGGAAACTAACCTGGTCCAAGTTTAATATGTGCTAGTTGGCAGCGACCTTTACAGTTACTTTTGATTATTTAAGTTGGTAACGATGGCCTGCCAACGAAGTAGTTCTATTTGTTTAGGACTAAAGACTATTCGAAAACCATTTTTAGAGGTAACCTAAAGTCAAGTGGATTTCTAGATTTGCTTTGGGCATACAAAAGGGTTCGTGATAAGTTTGATAAATGTACCAAAAGGATTTTTTGCATTTGCTCTTGTTTTAGTTTCTTGTGCTCTATTTGGCCGAGGAAGAACTGGTATAGTCGGGTGTGCTAAATATATTAACTCTTAAGTAGCAGAGATTTATAGTCATTTTCTACGATTCGACAAAGATAATAAAGAAAGTCAGTGTTAAAAACCATTATTTTAGTGGGAGTTTATCACTCGCAATGGTGAATATTATTCGGTCGAAAGTTTATGAATATTGGTACCAAGCTGCCAAGGTACCAATAACAAAATATGGACAAGAAATTTGCTGTCCAGGATTGACTTTCAGCGTCAAATTAAAATAATTCATAAGCCGATGAATTACTTTATCAAGATTAGATTAGAGAGCGAAAGAAAACCATATGTCAGCGATAGCCCACATGGTCTAAAATGCAAAAAAAAAAACCGAAGCAGAATAAATATCGCATTAATTCTACTATCGATATTGCAGTCAAAAATCATCTCAGAACTCCATGCCCTTTTATTATAGAAGTCTAAAGAAGGGTAGGACACTTAATCAACGTGGTAGCATATAATAAAAAAGAACCAACCTACCGTTTTGACAGTGCAGATCTATACGGGATTGCCAAGAAACTGACAGAGAATACTCTTGCAACTAAGCAAGTACTTGTTATGATAGAGCATGAAATACGGAGGTGGAAAGGATATGTTGTTGAAGTCCGACCGTTGAATACCTCTTTAGCTAAGCCTGAAGAATCACTGAATGTGGCCAACATTAACATCAGACCTTCTAGTTAGGTCTTACAGTTATGAGTGTGTAATTTCGTTCAGTACTTGCAGCAAGTGCTCTGTCGCAAGTTCCGGCTTAGGTCGGCCCTATTACCTGCGCCAACCATATCTACATGATTGGTCCTAGAATCTGATCCATGACATGGGGACAACATTCATGCTTCGTGGAGCACACTGATGGAAGCTCCTTCCACACCACACAAAATAACGAATTGGTGGACCCAGACGATAGTGTTCCAGTCGTCTCAATACTAGAGAAGCTATCACTGAGGTAGTAAACGCTTTCGTACTGAATCGACGTTCCTTACAACATTCAGTACACCCACTTTACGTCGGTTGGCGGGATCTTTTCGCAAAGTAACTTTTTTATTTATTTTTTTATAATACAGCCAAAGCATAAAGTATAACTCTATGATTCGTTAGCATTTTGGCCGGAAGGGTATTGGGAATTAGGGAACTTGAATGTCTTGTTTTTGCATTCCTATGAGCAAGGCAATAGCCCAGAGACAGAGTGGATAATAATTTTAACGGGGGAGGCTAAGGCCCGAATCCTGGAACTATGCTTTGGGGATCGTCCCAATCAACCAATTGATTCAGCTCCTGCGGATCCCTTAGGTGTTATATATTACCAGGTTAAAAAAATCGTTTGTTTTTACGTAAATAACAACTCTGGGGTATCAAGAACACTTGAGTAAATTTTGTTTCCGCAATTCGAATCGGTTCCCTATCAAAATCCCACAAAGTTACCAGGTAGCCGCGTGCTAGCCGTCTCAGTGATATGTTCAGAACTGGTGGCTCCGGGCTGTCTATCCTTCATGTCTCGACCTCTGGGTTTGATTTGTCTCCACGTTTGTTATGCAAGGAAGGGACAGATGTTTCGGAGGTCGTTTAGAGAAAAAAAGAAACTGTCACTATTTTATAATAGTCTTATTCCAGACTAAGTATAATATCGATCCTATAAAGGGTGTTTCATATGAAAGATCTGGTAGATCTAGGTGAGAAACGAAAATACTTCTATGGGGGTCTATCTCCCAGTTATAGGGGTTTGAAATTTTTTTACGATGCAAAAAACCAGTCTTAGTCTTTTAAAGTTTGTGTGCTAGAGACGTAATTAATATTTCAGTTGACAGGTGGCACAATGAAATGAAAAATTTTTCTATTTTTTAGTTTTGGGTTTAAAATAGTAGCTAATGTGCTCTCTCTCAAAATAAACTTTAAGCCAGCAAAATTGTTTACCGTTCTCAAGTTACATGAACAAACGTCCAGCTAATACCTGCCATTTTAAGCAAAAATTCTAGGATTACGGGAGAGCTTTAACGATATCAAATTCAACGCCCTTCCTTAGAGGTTGTTGAAATTTGCTCTGCTTCAGGAAAATCGTCGCTACAACCGGAACACGTGAAACCGAAATACTTGAAATATTAGTTCAAATACAATCAAAACAATCAGTATGTACATCCATCCAGTATGTCAGTATACATATCTTTATCTAGTCAATATATAATTTTGTTCGAAATTTGTGCCCCATTCTTTAACTTAGTTGGAACAATATCAGAACTAGATGTAATCAATTTTTCACTACTAGAGAACACTGCTTTCTGAAATATCGATAAAGGAGGAATATTACGGAAAAGATAAAGCGCAGAGAGGGTACTTTTATGTAACGGAGCCAAGCAATTGTTTCACCAACATTATGGATATCGTTCCAAAAGCCATGAAGACTGGTGAAAGGGAAGTAATACCATGTCCTATGTTTATACAATTATATAGAGAGATAAGAGCAAGAGTGTAAATCGGAAAAAGGATCTAAGCAACATTGTCACTAAAAATTCCCACCAAACGGCGTTGTACACGCCGTTCTCAAAGGGTATAAAGTATAAAAATAATTTCTTTACATTTAAGTATAATGCTTTATTAAATGAATATGATTCAGTTTTGAATAAATAAAATATGTGAAGCTTAATGAGCTTGGATATTGGGCCGTCGCCTACGAATCGATTGTCACTGATCATGAGATCAGCTCTGCGCACGGTAGTCAGTGTCAAAATGCAGATCTTTCCATTTACTTTGCAAAGCCTGATTTTGTGCCCTTTGCCAGGAGGTACCATTTCGACCTTGCTATACAATTTCAAACTAAGGCAAGATCATTGAGTACCCCAATAAGGTCAAATACCTGGGCGCTACGCTCAGTAGAAGATAAAATTGGAAGTCTCACATAGACTTCACCCTTAAGAAGGCTACACGAGTCCTACGGGACTGTTGAAAACTATTCGATATGAATTGGGGTCTCACCCTGAAGATGATGATTCTCTAGGTATAAAAAACGATTATCATACCGTTATTTCTATGCCGCCTTTGTCTGGTTACCTAACGATTAACGAAGGTTGGCAACAAGCTACTAGCCTTGCCTACCTCTCCAACAGCTGCAATAGAGCCAGTAATAGGGCGTGAGGGGAGTTATCCCTTACATATCTCTGTCATGAAATCAGCTGTAAATGGCGCTCTGAAAGGCAGCTCAAATCTAATATGCAGGCTCGCGGCAAAGGTCACATGGGCATCCTTCGGCGCATTCCTGGTGTAGATGTGTGTAAAGTAAAGGGGCATGTGGACCAAGGAACTGCGCTTTTGCAGATGGTTTGGGATTCTTTTCCCCGGAACGAACAGACTGGAGCAGCGGTGACGGGGGAATTTATGGTAACGAAATCACGGATGCACTAGCCAGGAAGGTCGTCGTTAATAAGAGTTGTAACATATGATTGGGCAGCTAATAATTGCTATACTGGAGATATGTCCCCAGGATTACCCAAACACTTGTCAGACACTATACATACAATGATAACGCAGTCTTAAGTAAAGCGGAGCTCAGGTTGTATTCAGGCTACCTCTGGTTACTAAGGACTAAGGTATCATCTACCAACGGAAAAGTCTGTCCAGTGAGATGAGAAGATCATGAAACTACAATACACATTTTGTGCCTCATCTCTGCCTTAGCATGACTTAGAAGGAAGATGTTCCCTAGAGAATTTCTGAGCCCGGCTGACGCTAGATTCTCCTGTTAAAGAACTTCTTGACAATCTTAGCGTGGTAGAGCGTCTTTTGCAGTAGTAGGGTTTTGGTACAAAAGACTTTCCTTGGTATTAGTGTCGATCATATGGGTAACTCTGCCAGATATAAATATCATAAAAAAACATTAGTTTTAATTGTTGGTAGGTAAAATTATAACAAATCTGCTCTCAGTTCTGTTGAGTCATATATATTCCCTGTAGATGGCCTGGTCCTAGCTGGTCATTATTCATTGCAAAAGTCGTTTTGGAAGGATTAATACTGCATAGATACGTAAGTACCTATACATTGTAATGGAGCAGTGTTTTGTCGTTGTCGTAAGAAACAACACTGTGTTAACAGTCAGAAATTGTACCGTCAAATTGCCTACTATAGAGACTAGAATAGATCTCAGCATTACCAACTTTGCAAAAGTTTTAAGTGCCAATCTGCCAATTTGGTAATGATGCAATTTAAATTGAAAGTTATCGTAGCTACAATTGCAAAACTGACATATGCAAAATTCAATAACTCCATACGTTCACTCCCCCCTCCTACTATCTCTGCATAATACCTATGTCAAGGAAAGTTCAAAATAATCGTTTCAAATTCTAAGTATTGCTGAATGGAGCTCATCTATATAGCGTAAACGACACCCTCACTTAAAATAAAGTGATTTAGGAAAACATCAATAATTACATATGCTGAAAGGTATCGCCAGTCCTAACCTACAAGCGATTTATTGATACTTGAGCTGTCAATTTAAACTTCATTTGTTCCATGTGCTCTCCATGCTCTCCCCAAAGGATGCATCAAAAGTTTAATAAAATCAACATATCCGTACTTCAGCGTAGGTTATAGCCAATTTCCCAAAAGCAAACTGCTATCTCGATCCGATTCAATATGTAAATTCGGTTACAGAAAAGATGCATTTCGTATCTTTTGTGAATATAACGGACCCCAGTCGCCGCCCGAAACAATCACATGACCCAAACGAATCCGATTCCCAGAGCAATCAATTAAGTAAAACCGATTGTTGAAACATGAAAGGGTTTCTCTGGCACAAGTCAATCGAGCGTCTGGCATACGTAACGCTATTCGGCCATTGAGATATAGGTGATCGATTAAATTGAAATTTCATGTACATTGCAACAGATCCTTTGTGGAGCTTAGTCGATGCTAGGGGGCTCCATTATCCCAGGGAGGCTCGCATATATACGATAAAGTTCTCTGGAACAAATTATTGCCGTATTCATCAGTGTAAACGCCGCGGTATCCACCTTGCACTATGTTCGTGATAAAATCGTGCATTAAGAGGTGACTAAAGGGGATTCCCACTGGATTTCATCCGACAAGCGCGGAACCCTGTACCTTTCCTTTCATTTTGATATTCAATTATAAGGGATAGATGGGTTTGCAGTTCTCAGTAAGGGAGAACATGCTCGTTAAAATGTGATTTGCATGTTTTCAACAATTTTCCCTTTCCGCAGCCCTGTTGTCATCGTCATTGTTAGAAGAGGTTTCTTTTGTTCCGCTCAAGTGTTTGTGCATAGCGACAGGTAGACAGGTGGGCTTGTTGTACACCCTTAAGAGCTGACAGATTCCTGCAATTACGCGTTTCTACTTGTTTTTTTTTTTTGCTTATGTGTCCTCTTATCCAGGTTTGTTTTTCCCCTGATTACTAGCGGAATTTCCATCTCAGTGGTTTAACGAAAAGGGTTCATAAAATATTCCACAAATGCACTTGATTCGAAACTCGAAAGAGTCCCCCCTTTTGCCCTTCTCAGTTTCACCATGCCATTTCAATTTATTTTGCAGAATGCCAACTTTTTACGGTCGTAAATTCCCAAGCGATCAAAATCGGTCCGGTCGTAGCGCATTTTAAGTGAATCGGATGAAATGCTTAGTCTTGCGGTTATGAAGGGATTCTGTGCTCCATATGATGTACAGCTTCATATTGCCAGACTATAGATATCCATAAAATGAGGTTCCTTTCGCATAAAAAATTCATCCAGACCAGAGGTTTTCTATTCTCGGTTTTCTGTTCATATCTCGTCCTGATGGATTCTGGTAGTGACTAGCTCACATAAATGATTTAGGGTCGAGCTGCAACAGGTCATCGGCAACTGTGCTGGGCAACCGTTAAGTGAATCTCCACATTAATTATGGAAATAACGTCTGTGGCTGAGTAAGAAGTGCCCAAGTTCTTTTCAAAATTGGTCTCCGTTTAAAATTTTACTTGAAATTCGCAAAGCAATTAAATGGATATTTCAAGCTAAACCACTTTGTCATCCATTTAAAAAAAATTTTCTGTTTGCGCCAGTCAGTGGAGCCCTGAGGCTTGCCACAACAAAAATTTAGCGGACTAAAGGAGAAGAAATAAGAGAACTCCTCACCCATCACTTTGATGTCAGATGGCATTTTCCGTATCAGTTCACATTGCCGTAGGTTATTCCTTACTGAATCCTATCACAGTCCTAAAAGCCTTGAGCTCGTTTTGCATTTAATTTAAATTTGCTTTCAATTCTGAGCCTGAACTCGAGAAAACTTTCTGTTGGGCCTTATTGTGGCAGGTACCCTCTCATTTACATTGTTGATCCAATATCCGCCAGGGATTCATTTACCCCACCCAGGATCGGTACGTACCGAAATTTACAGTTATTTTTGTGACATGTGTTAAAGTTGTTACCAGGTTTAACCAATTCACTCTTTTAATTACCTTTCCTGTAATCAGGGTGGACTTGTGTAATAAATTAATCGTGGATTTTACCGGATCCTGTGGCAGCCGAGAGGAGAAAGGACAATAATGTAGGCGAAATGGACCCCGAGCGGATTTCACCCTTCCAAAAGATCAAGTATATCCAGGAGCCGCCGCATAGGGTTGGGTTCAAAGACAATAAAAATTGTTAGTGAAACCAATCGATTTCAACCCTCAATCCCAGCATGATGACTGCATTAAACTCCGAAGTGAGAGATTAAACATTTGTTCGTGCACATGCCGAGGCTTAACTGCGTACATACACGATATGGAAGCAAACATGCCGAGGGGTAGTCATTTTATGTCTTTGGAAAAGTCGCTATCATCGCCACTGGCTCGTTTGCCATCCACGTCCACAGATGAAGTCTGTAACAAGAAGCAACATACAAACATTTCCCTCCGGTCCTTTTTATGAATAGACCAAGTCCTCGTTTTGAAGCGTGTCTGCGATAATGTCGTGCACAAATAAAGTCACCAAGGGGCGCTATATATTGAAATTTCAAAACAAATCCGAACCCCTTTATGTCATTGAAAAGATTTTTTGTAAACAGCAAATGAAGACCGATTTAACTGCGGAGTTGAACCCGAATTCAATTTTTTATTTGCTTGTTTGTATGGTCTGGCCTCTACTGCACTTGGGACTCGCTCTTAATCTCAAATCAAACTACAGGGGTCCGTTTTCAAACAATAATCACTACCCTATATCCACTCAAAAGAAACACTTCTTTTAGTGTTAAGGATTTGATCGCGTGAAAGTGTAGTTAATAACTCTTTTCTGATAACTTTTAAGAGTGGTTTTCGACTTGCAACGAAATTAAAAGTACTACGCGAGAAGGTAATTGCAGATATTGCGTGTGAAGCATACTTTAGCGACGAAATTATATTGAGGAATTTTGAATAGAGAAAATATGTGTTTGCGTACTAAAATTTCGAGGGTTTTATCGGCTTTAAACAACTAAACAATATGTTTTAACGCCTTCTTAGTTTTAATGCAAATGTGCACATATAGTATTTTCCAGAAAAAATGGGTTTACAAAATTTAAAACTTAAAATTTTTTTCGATAATGCCAAGCTCAGAGGATGCCCTATAAAACAGTCATTGTAGGAAAGGAGAAATAGGTTAAGGGGTTGAGTGAACGAGATGACGGTGCACATTTCGTTTGAACGTTTAACAATCGTAAGACGAAGAAAAAATAGAATGTCACACATTAATGTTGTTTTGCTAAAGAAGGATTCTCTAAGCTTTAGAGATATTATTAGAGGCTGGACACTGGACACTTTTCGCTCGAACCTAAGCGAGTACTCTATAGACGTCATTGTTATTGATCCAAGCATTTGTTCGTAATTAATTTCTGTAGACCTCGCACTACAAAATCAGAGTAATACACAAAATCAAGGGTATGACAAAGGTATAAATGAGACTGAAAGTTAGCAAAAAGAAATAATTGATAAAAAGAAGAAAAAAGGTTGTGAAAAGTACTGAACCTTGTGGTACGCCGGTATTTAGTAGAAATAAGATGTTACTCCGTATTTAACTACATGAATAGAGCGAGAAGATAACAAACTTAAATCCATTTAAGAAGGTTAGAGAGAGAGAAACGTTTCATGTCCGAAACTGCAGGGAGCATGTAGCGCGGCTGATAACGATTTGGCCTTCACACATGAGGCTTACGGTCTTTTTGCTGACAACACATTGCTGGCTCGGAATACTCTTAAATTGTTAGGTCCACCGGCAATCGGTTTTCATCGAATCGGGTAAAGTTCTTCTTTTGTCCCAAGGGCCCACGGGAACATAAGAAGTTCCTTTTTCGATTAGTAAACATTATTGTTGGTTGGTTAATTGGATTGTTTGCTGCCAAAGCGCCGAGTCCACTATGAGGTCGTAGAGCCATTGTGAATGCCCTTAAAAAATAACATGGTCAGAACTTAAAAATGCCCCGAGATCTGCCAGTGCTATCTCAGCTAAGCGGTCCAAATTGTCTACTTGCTCCCAAGTAGGCGAGGCGTCGCTCTTTTAGAGCTGAACATTCACAGAGTAGGTGCAATATGGATTCAGTTTCTTCTTCGTCTTTGCAACTTTTACAGAACTCATTCGATGGTATACCGAGTCTAATGGCCAGTGCCCGCTAATATTTTTTAACCATTGCGAAGTCTTGATGGAATAGCATCTTTCAATTTGGCTTTTCGCTATGTTAAGGGGAGGGTAAACTCTATCCATGGTCAGGTCTATATCTGTATTTGAACCATTTTGGCCAGTTTGTCAACTTTTTCATTATCCTTTATGCCGGCATGTCCTGGAACCCAGGAGATCCTAACCGTATGCTGTGAAAAGCCTCTTTAGGCTCTGATACATTCTTTGACGCATTTTGATTTTATCAGTTGGGAGGTTAAAGCCTTGAGTTCTGCTTGACTGTCCACACAAATAGTGATCTATGTTGCCAACTTTTGTTTTGCTTGAGCAGTAAGTACAGCTTTCATAATAGCATATATTTCGGCTTGGAAGATGCTGCAGTCGTTGGTGTGTCTATAATCTTGCTTTTTCGCAGCGCATACAAGAAAACTCCAGTTCCAACCCCCTTTTGCGTTTCGATACATATGTGAAGATGTGAATTTCTCGAATGATATTTTCAGGGTGCTCCCGACCTTCTCTGTTAGATATAATTACGAAAAAGGTTTTTTAAGGTCATATAGTGGCCTCATGTAATCCGGGGGTATGGGATACAGCTCATTGTGATTAAAAGAGTTCAGTTTGACTGAATGTTCAAAACATTGTGGTGTCCATTGGTTGTTTACTGTATTGTAAAACAAATACCCCAGCATCGTGATATGTCGGTATTTTTCCTTTTTCTTCATTAGTTTGTTATCTGTACATTAGTTATAAAACTACAACAACCAAATTAATTGAGAATTTCAAGCTTAAAAATAATTGTTAGCCTTTATTTACTTCAAGCTTAGGAAAATAAATTTTGGAACACTGCAATTTACTCCCACGATGCCTGGACCTTAAAAAATTTAAAATTGTCAGTGCACTCTTTCAGGGCCTTAAAAAATCAATGCACATTTGGTGGTTTCTCGCCCCTGGTTTTAAAATGCTGCGCCTCTGCTTTGGCTAAACCTCTGCGCAAACTTGTTCACCTGCTATATTCAACAGGAATGTTTCCAAGTGCATGAATACTTACACATGTCCAGCCGATAATTAAAAAAGGAAAGGCATGCGACCCCTCTAACTACATCCCAATTGCACTAACTTCGATCGTATCTAAAGTTTCTGAATCACTCATCAACTCTCAGATGATAAAATATCTAGCAAATAACCATTTTGTCAACGATTACCATACGGTTTCCGCGCTGGGAGCTCAACCGGAGACTTACTAACGGCTCTAACGGAGCGTTGGAGTAATAACCTCCATAATTTTGGTGAGTCCGAAATCGTCGCTTTTGATATTTCAAAGGCTTTTGATAGAGTCTGGTTTGCTGCCCTTTTAGCCAAACTTCAAACATTTGATCTGCACCCTTCCCTCGTCAAATGGATAGAGAAAATTTTTGTACAGACCGTTCAATCCGTTAATTGACGGAGTTATATCTGATTCCTACGAAATAAATGCCAGTGTACCTCAGGGCTCAGTACTTTCACCAACCTTATTTTTTCTTTTTATGAATGATCTTTTATCCCTTACTATCAATCCTATCCATAGTTTCGCCGACGACAGCACTCTTGATTTCGCGCATTCAATTGATTCTGTAAAGAATTCACGTGGAAATTCTGCCGAAGTTAATCGAGAACGCACGAGCAGAGCAAATCGTGTTTTGTTTAATGCATTCAAAACCCAATACTGTTTAATTTCCCTTAAAAAACGCCCAGTTCACCCCCAACCTATTTCAGTCGGCGGAGTGAATATACCCAATTCAGTGTACATGCAGCATGTTAACAAAAGAAGGAAGCGATAATAGGTCCTCAGTATTTCAGAACAACAATGATATCATTTAAGAACATTGCAGACAAAAGGGGACCAAATATTGAACCTTGCGATGTACTCGATGTAAACGGAAATACACATACAATTATTACAAGTACTGTGTGTTGACGTTTAGCAAAATAAGACAATATGAAATTAGTTGATGACTGATTAAACTGTCAATAATTTACCATATAAAATACAGAAGTCAATAGAATTATTATTGTTTATTATTAATTATATGTTTCTTCGCTTGCGTCGAATCTTCAAAGATTTCTGAGCCAAAGTTTCGAAAGCCACTCTTAAAGGATTAAGGCTGGCACTGACTGATTTTCAAAAGCTTGGCACGCAGTTTTAAAACAACAAATCTTCCAAACTTCAAAATTCAAAATCGTCGAAGGAAGTGATACTTTATAGACGTCGCTAAACATGGTGAGTGTGAATTAAGGATCCGTTGTTGTACATAGGTACTGTCTTCCTGATTGATTCATTATTTATATTTAATGTATTTTAACCATTTTGTTGCATGAACTACCACATCGTCAATAAGATATTTTGCAAAAGTGGTACACTTTTACTAGCAATAGCAGAGGAGTGCGAAAAACATCACCGTCGCAGTTAAGCGGTGAACCACATGAATCCAACCGTTCTCGAGATATAGCACGGAGAGAGGGTGTCCTCCCAGACATTCATTATTTTAATTGACATGAGATTATATGACACTATTGAGCAAATCTTTAGAACGTAAAAAAAAGGTTTATACAAAAGTTTAGCTTTATGTCTCTTATTCCAAGGTATACCCATTATATCGCCTTATTTTACTGGACTAATAGTATTCTATGTTGTGAACCACAGGAGTCTCTAGTGGGTCCACTGTTCTTTAAATTCTGGATGAAGGACTTTCCAATAGTATTTTATGGTGTATGCGTTCTCTAAAGTTGTCGGTTCGTTTATAAGTTTGAGAAGGTTCGACAACATATTTCTTAAAATTCGTACCAAAAGTAGTAAAACTCAATTTCAATGGTGAGAACGGTTTGCCTATTTGCCGTTTGACTCTAGCAGCGAAATCGTACGACAAGGAAAATGAAATTTAAAATAGCAAAAAAATAATTTTTTTACACAATATGGAATGCTGATTCTAAAAAAGTGTAGGAATATGTGCCTTTTTGTCTGTCTGTTACAAGAAATTTGTTCTAACTAGGCTAAAATGTAGAACAGTTAAGACCTTGTACGACCGTACCTATAGTTCAATGTTCGGCATCTCAAAAGTACGTTTTCACTATTTTTGAAACGCCGAAACAAACAGCAGTGAAACCGCCGGACCGAGATTTCGCTTCGAACTTGACTTATGCATTTGAGTCGCCGTTGGTGGAGTAAGTGAAAACATGTTGGCCTTTCATCGTAAGGATCTTAAGTTCAAATCCCACCGGCGCCAGCCCATGGATGTTTTTTGCTAACAAAAAAAGATTATGTTTAATATGACATTGGGAGTTGCAGATCAATATCGTTAGTTTAGAATCCACTTTTAATTGAAGCTTCATTTGTAGTTGTAAAACCGTGCTTACAAGAAGTAAAAAAAGAAATTTACAAAATATACATATACAGTGAAACCTCGAATAGTGAGGTTTCACTGTATATGTATATTTTGTAAATTTCCTAAAAAATGTCCGCTGTTAAGAGGTGTCCGCTTTTCGGAGGTGTCGGTAAAGGGGAGTTTCACTGTACCATACAAAATTTATACAAAATTTATTCCCCACTTCTAAATATTAAATTTATCTTAACAAAGAATAGAGTCTTTGAAAATGATAACGTTAAAAGAGAATTTGATACTTTAATTGCAAATTTGTGAGCAGATGTATTATCATGATGAAACCATACCTCTCACTTTCCTGATATACTTCTTTTATCAAATTTGTTTAGTAAGTGACTCTTTGTTTATGTTTGGGATATTTCATAAATAAGGCTTCATTTAGGTGGGGATGCATTAAAATGTTATGGGGGCATTCGCTCAATTTTAAAAATGCCGCTAACTGAATGAAGTAATTAGTTTCTATATATCATAGTGGCAAATGTATAGGGTTTGTTTCTTGTTTTCACTTTTCTCTTGTCAGTCTTATTTCTAGTTCTAGATAATTCAAAATATTTTAGGTACCCAGCTTTAGTTTAGACTGACTTTTCTCATTTTATTTTACATTTTCTTTCACTGCAAATAAAATAATAATACTCTTATCTGGCACCAGTTTATTAAGCTACAACCCGTTCCGACTGTTTTTAATGTCCAGATATTATATTCAACTCTCAAAAAAACTAACACATTTCAGAAAAAGTCGACATGAATTCCCAGTACAAGTCCCTATTTTATCCTTTCCTTTCAAAGAATCCCGAGAAGTTGATGATTCCTAAATTAAGAGGGATTCCACTCGGTCTTTTCATTCCTTTCATGTCCGCGAAACTTTTTCCGTATTGTCTTCGTTCCTCCAACACTTGACATTTTCTTTCTCTTTATTCCTTAAAGAATTTTTCACGACAGTGTTCTGCTCTATATTTCGTTTTTGTTTTAAAATGGTTTATGTGGTTTTTTTCAAAAGTTCTCTGTGCTCACTGTCTTATGTTCCACTCAAAAACTAAATTCTATTTCGCTTCAAACAATAACTAGAGATTAATGTTGTTTTCCAGTTTCGAGTGATTATGATGTTTGCAAGTTTCTTCGTTTTTTGCTCAAGGGACTCTGAACAAGATTGTCTAGGATAGTTATTGCGTGGGTGTTGACAATTGACAAATTAGATAATGACGTGCACTTTCTTTTGGTGACAGAAAATGTAAAAGTTTTCTAACAAGTGAAAAACTTGGAACAACACTGTAAGTAGTTTAAGACGGAGAAGTTTGTTTCGAGAACATTTAAAATGACCTCGTCTTTTAGCAAACGAAATCTTTTAAAGTTCCTTTAATTGTTTGAGTGAACTTTAGAGTCAGGGTAAAAAAACTCGTTAAATGAAGAGGCAATAAAGTGAGCCGTTAAGATGATAATCCATTGACTCTTCGTAACTGATCCCGTATACACCATCTGACTGCTATAAATTAAGACGTTGCAACAATTAGTAAGATCAAAGAATAGTCGATAACAAGTTCATCCTCTAACTGTAAACCCTTCAATTCGGTCAAAGAATTCAATAAAGAAATTCTTATCCAATCAGCATACCCTCGAGTCCCATCGTTATCCAATTAATGCCGAGAAAACATTTCGGGATTTCGAGAGGGTCCAATTATTGAAAGATCAAAATGTTATCGGACACATATATGTCTAGGATGGGCAATCACTTTCAGTGAATCCCTTGTATCCGCAAATGTCCGGAAAGTCAACTTCGGTACAGATACACCATGACCAGACATTGTGAGATAAGATTCTGTCAATTAAAGGCGTTTATCTCAATCTCCATAAATGTCAAAATATTATCCCAGCTCGTCCCGTTGGAATTGGGTGGTTAAGAGCAACCATACACGAAATCACAAACACTAGGTCCACGAAGGCAATGATTCATGTTTGGGACACATTTCACCACCAGCAGAGACAGAAATACAAAACCCAGAAGCGGACTGTTCCGTTGTCCTTTAAAGCAAGGCCAAACCCCAAAAACCCCGAATTAAGTTCCAAAATAAAAACGAGAAGTTAATCCCTTCGAATCGATATAAATATGAAATATGGCCATGTGGGAGACCTTGGGTCTCAGCTGTTAACAGTTTCGGTGTATTACTAGTGGTGTTACCACCAACCAACCAAGTAAATCGGTCCATGTTATCCCTTTAGAAATCCCTCAACCACAAGGGTCATTTGTATGGATTTTACTTTGAGAATGTATTCAGAACCCCTGCAATATTTGAATTTGTAACATGACGACACAGCAAGGTACCATCAGTCACAATTCCCACATTTAAGTGTGTACGGTCGAGGAGAATTTACAAATTCCTGAAAAACTAGATGGCAATGAAAATAGTTTTTTGCTTTCGTGAATCATCCTTACCCGCCATGTTTTGCACCCAGCAATTTTCCACAGAAATCGAATTATTACGGGCTCGCAGGGGATAATATCCCGCCAATTGTTCGAATTCCTCCTCTAAATTGATTTAAGCTGTCACAGGAAAATTTATGTCAGTTCTAGCATTAATTATAGCAATGGCTACGGGGACCCAACTACTAAACTTTAATCGCTTAACAGTCTGAGCGTTTTAAAGTGCTTTCCGCCAGAGTAATGATTCGCAAGGGGAATTACTTGGGCCGCAATACTTAGTCTTGAACAAGTTAGTTCAGAAGAAAGTTCACGTTTTTATGGCTTCCTTAGTAGCATTAATCTGCCATCCATGGGGTTTTTTTGTTTTTTGTAAAAACTTGTGCCTCATTTTATAATCTTTCGTTAAATGACTTCCGTTCTTATCGTGGTAAGTGAAAGTTTCTCACCTGGAACAGTCAGAGAAAACATCCTCATTTCCATCTCAATTAGGAAATTACCTTCAAAGGAAAGTCTTACGATGTCTCATTATAATTTTAAATGGCGTAAGTACCTACTCACAATGGGTTTTTAAGGTACCTACTTAAAGGATAATTGGCTGGGAGTTGCTAAAAAGTAGTCCTAAGATAAGTCATTGACAATATGATTGCTTTTTTGCGCTTTTAATTTTTAAGTAGCCACAAATTTTCTACTTGTCAACTTTGGACACTTAAAGTGTGAGTTTTGTAAGAAATTTCTTGCACAAGTTGTGACGGATGAGCGAGCGCGCTGTCGTGATGGAATTACATGTCGTTTGTAATGAATGAATTTTGTTCACACAATGCATTCGTGAGCATCCTAAAGTAATGAAACTATTAGCCTAAGTAGTATGTTCAGTATCATCAAAAAACTCTTGTGTGCATCGTGATATAATTAAAATCATTTCGATATATAAAATTAAAGAATTAGCCCTATTTACCCGAAGATCGTAAAACCAGTATTTATCGCCACGTTTTATTGCTTCTCGCAGAATGTTCTTGATATGGCACACAAGTGGTGTGAGCAAACAACCATTCCTCCGTTCCAAAGGAGAGGAAAGCTAAGGATTAAATTAAAAATCGCAAAGGACCGCCTACATAGCAGTTATGTGTGCCATGCACACCTGAAAAATCCATTTGCGTATAAGATTTTGACGTCAGAAAAACAACGCCTAGAGGGAAATCATAGAAGACTTCACACAGGATCTTATGCTCAGTTCAATTTAAAATTGCATTCCAAATAAGTTAATCCTGTTTTGGTCCTGTCAAGTAGAGAGTAGCCACCTTCGAAAACTGTAATATATAAGGAGATATACAGACGGTAGGACAAGTGTTTTAATCTATGAATTCGGTAATTATACAGCTACTGGATAAGACCGGACAATTTTCCGAACAGAAATACTCAGAATTATGTCACATCAGATAAACAATACTTTTGAGCCAAAAATTTGCTTAGGATTGCACCAATACACTAAGATAAATAGTTTCGGGCATGATAAGGATCCCAGGTTTGAAATCCACCGAGTCGCCGACCATGGTTATTTTCTGTTAACAACAGATTACTCCATAGGAGCCATAGGTGGAGCTTACGGAATAATGTCGGTGTTTCCGAAGTCACAATAAATTGTATTACTTACAATCGTTGTCGTCGAATTGGGTAAAGTTCTTCTTCCACACATGGGAGTTACGGAAACTAGAGATTGCCTGCTATACAATTACCTAAATAAGTGGGATGAGCTGAAAAAGATAGTCTTAATCGTTTAAAAATTCGATACATGGAAAGAGTGATCACTTCGACATAACTGAGGCAGCCCCAAAAAGACTAAAAAAACAAATTTCAGTTGCAATGAATGTTACCACCAAGGATTTTAATTGTTCAGTTTATGAAAAAGGCGCCAACTAGTCGAAAGATCTACAAATTAATAATAAAAAAAATTACCATAATTCCAAACTAGTAATTAATAGGTGTGTAGTTAGCACTTCCTTTTGGAATCTGAAAATTTTCGTTTGTGCATTCATTTGTCTACCTTTAATCCACATTTATCCACCAATTGGTTGCCAGAAAAAACATTTAAGCATATTTTTTTCACGAGCACTCTAAAATTGCAAAAAACAATTTTTAACTCCATAGGTCCTGTGTCCATCGTTAGTTCACGTTTGTCCACGTCTAATATCTATTGCTCCACTCGAAGCTTTGTTTGCACAAACCATTTTTCTAGTACCTATTCAAGTCGAAATATCTTTGGTCTTTTTTTACTGGCCCATATCAAAATCTTGGTTATCCAAGCTTTCATTGTGATGTTTTTGTCAAGATTTCATTTTATATACTTCAACTCGTTTGTCCACGCCTAATTTAAATTGTCTAAGTCAGTATTTCGCTTGTCCAGACTTTAATTTATTTGTTCACCTAGAATCCTTGTTTTTCAGGCCTTTTCAGGCCCAAACCTTATTTTCACTGTTAATGTTGAACTTTGGTTTCTCCCGGCTTTATATCTGGTCCATGTCAAAATATTCTCCTTTTAGGTTTAAAATAATTTGCCCACAATTTATTTTATTTGTCCCCGTAAAAACTGTTTTCCTAGACCAAAACTCATTTGTACACGCCTTATTTCAATTGTTAAGTCGAAATCTCGTTTGTTCAGGCTTTATTTGACTTTTCCATGTGAAAGTCTTGCTTCTTGAGGTTCACATCCGTTTGTACATCCTTAAAAAATTGTTTTGTCTCTCCCCATTTTGAAATATAGCTTGGGCAAACGAAACTAATCTAATAATAATAGACTAATAATAGACAAACGAAAAAAAAACTAATGCGTGGACAAACCTATACGATCGGTGGACAAACGACGGAGTTTAAAATTTTTTCCCGCAATTTTGGAGTGTTGGTGAAAAAAAATACAAAAAAAGGTTTTTACCCGGCATTCTAAAACCAAAAAAAAGAGAGTGCCAACTTCACATACCTCGTCAGAATTCATATTAAACTTTTAGAATGGCCACATTAACAATTCCAAATTCCTTTCCGATTTAGAATCCTCCAATAACGAAAATCTTATAAAACTTGTTTGATCTAAAAAGTGACACAAGATGGCACAAACAATGTTTTCGTAGATGCACTAGAATAGGTGAAAACATTTGTCAAATGCAAGTAATACAACGTAACATTTGCGTCAGCGAAAGTAATACGTCAACTAAAAACATAGGGCAAATCTTATAATGTTTTTTTTGTCAAAACCTATAAATATTGGGACATTCTTAAATTTTTCCTGTAATTCTTCGATCGTCTAGTTGCAGAAATAAAGGAGTTGCACAGATATACATTATAGAAATGAAATAACATAAAATGAATAGCTTTTTAAAAATATCTATGCTGTTATTGCCGGGGTCAAGATTAGGTTAGGTTATAGCATCGGCATTAAAAGCCTCGCATAGATCGCACCGGGTCCATACCGTTACCACATTTCGATTGCGTACACCCTACAGATCTCGTAAAGCGTTCGTTGGGCGATATATTTTATTAAGTTAAGGGTATCCTTCTACATTACAAAAAGATAGTGGCCGGTGCCGACTCGTACCGTAGTTCTTTATTGAGTCCTACTTAGGCTGAGCATCCTGACAGCTCTCTTTCGGCCATAGTGTCTCGACTAATCTTCGTGATTTTACACGTTTTGATCTCTTCTCATCTTCTTTTCACACGGTCTTATGAAGTTGTTACTAAGGTTTTTGTAATGGATTGGTGGTGGGTAGTATTTGCTTTTTCTCTGGGCTTTAAATTCTATCCCTTTTAGTTGAAAGTATTCGCCGCATCGTACCCGGCATTAAACCTATGGACTGGTACACAGCAAAGTTGCGCCTTTCTGCACATACTCAGATTTTGTACGGCCCTGCTACTGGGTTTTTGGGTTTTCTATTTAAATTCGTTGGACTCAAGAGCTTTTAAAGCTGCTTGGTTGCCTTCGTAGATATTTATCGATAACCCTGCCACCTTCAGATTGTTAGCCACTTCGGCCACCTTGTGTATAGCGGCGGCCTCGACTAGAAATATGCTACAATCGCTGGGAAGCGAACATTAAGCTCTTGACTGCTGCACCTACCTCAACTTTGCGTTCGAGCCATCTGTGTATATGTTAAAGGTATTTGGAGGTTATTCTGCCATTGATTCCCAGAACACCCTGTCCGGTATCACCACCATAAACTTACTACTGCAGTCTCTAATCGGTAGTCTATAATCGGTGAGATTTTTACTCAAGCTACCTTCGCGCCTTGAGGAACGTTGATTCTTTAAGACGCAACATCGCCCTTTTCGCGGCGTTTTTTCCACATAAGTTCACAAGTGCCGGGTTCCAAAATATATAGTTATTGATCACTCTCTGGACTCTAGGTGTGGACATTTAGATAATGAACCGATTCCCTGTAATTTCAATTCATGCTCCCCTTCATACAATTTTAAGCCCTTTATTCACCTGCAGCATCACAATAAGGTATTGAAGTTTGACAGTATTCGTACCGAAATCGTGAGCATCCGAAATTAAAATAAGCATGCCTTAAACTCCAGACTAATGTTATAACAAATTCAAATTTAAAAAGACCTTGTTGATATTTTTCACTATGTTTTAAAAATTGGTACCGAAATTGTAGAATCTCAACTTTCAAGATATGAAACATCCCCACTCAAACTAAAGGGTGACTAAAGTAGTTAATGGAAACACACAAGGCAATGTTTTGTCACGTTAACTTGTTTTTTACAATCAAGGAATTGAATAAAATGCTTGATGTTCTTCTCAAATTAAAGACAATGTAAACACTTTCGACATGACGGGACAGAGCTGAAGTAGAAGTTATTTGACAATCGTGTATTTATTTACTTGTTTTATTTGAGAATCATTTTGTTGTTGTAATTACGACAACCGAAGTGAATATATTTCTATTGTACTTAGTGAAAGTGCAGACTGGTATGACGATGGCCCCAGACTGCATACTAGGAGCCTTAAATGCTTTACATATGTATGCCTCAAAAACAGAATATTACACTAATGTTGATATCTTCGCATTGCAACTGGCAAATTGTCCAGTGTATTCTAGACCGAAATCTATTCCATTGAAGCCTGGGGACTTCTCAATCTCAATAGAGGCTTGTAATCGTTATCTCGAATCGGGTGAAACATTTCGCCCGCCTTATGTCCCACAAGGGGTTTCGGGAACTAGAGAGAGACATAAGCAGCAATAAAGGCATGGTGTGCTTTACCAATACCCATTAACGCCTTGTTAGGTATCGGTACCACAGGTATTTAAGTAAAAAAGGTTGCTGCTGAACTAGCTAGGGAAGACTCATCATCTCAATATCAGAGTACTGAATGTTACTACAATATATGCTGGTTTTCGACCAGAGCTTTGATGGAGGAGTGGGCTGAGAGGCCGGAAATACGTCCACGGACTTTGTCAAGCTAAAGAATTTATCACACCCCTTCACAAATCTTGTGCGATTGTGCTATATTAGATCGATCTAGCAGAGGAGTTTTACAACAGGCGTTTCTGAGCTCGAGTGATGTTCTTCTGTTAAAGAGCCTTCTTGAGGGTAGCTTAATGTCTTTTATATTAAGGGGGTTGTCCCAATGATGAATTACTTAGTCGGGTTGCCCACCATATGGGTAACCCTTCGTAATAATAATAGTATTCAATATGCAAGATAGTTGGCTATAACTTTGCAAATCTTCAAGAACAGTAATGCTAGAATAATTTGCCGGGACTTCGGGTCCGAAATATACAATAAAACTCTTGAATAAAATGACGTAAAATAATACTACTTAGACATCAGTTGCAGTAACTAAATTCAAATTTATGTTTTACTTACTGTTCAAATAAGTGGTGGATCTACGGGGCGGAGGGAGGGGGCGAGTGTCCAGGTTCAACCCCGATAATTTTTCGTTTTCTTAATGACTGTTCGGAAAAGATTTCATTGGTGAAAGTATTTGATTCAAGGTATTGAACGCATAAATTTTTCATCAATAGGAACATTTACTTCTCGCCAGTTCAGCCTTATTTTTCCAAAAATCTCACCAAATATATTTTTAGTAACGTCCGTATACCAAATGGGAGGACTGTGACTTACACGTACAGACAAAAACTATTAAGATTATTTGTTGCTACAGAACACTAACACCTAAGCTTCACCTACATAAGCCCACGGATAAATTTCTTTCGTTTTTGTCAATTAATAAATCTAAATTAAGCAGGTGAAAAATAGTAATGCAATTTTCATTACAACGCTGATTCGACAAAAACCGAGCTCAGCCCTAAAATCCCAGATCCGCCATTGGTTCAACTATTCATTTCGTTGTGTTGACGCGGGGAAGTTAACAAGTAATTTATAAGATAGTTATGAGTCAATGATACTATTTTTGTTATTAAATCCTTGATGAAGTTTGAGGCTGTTTGTACGGATAATTGCAGAAGATGGAAGAAGACATTTATAGCGGGGTATTAAAAAAAGCAAAACGTTTAAAATTCGTACCAAAAACTAGGCAACCGTGCTGAGCGAGTGAGCTTTTAAATATTCAGTATAACAGTTTCCTGAAGGACGTTCATCTGCATGAATGACTCGTCAAATTTGAATAAGGCTTTATTAAACCCAACCCAAAGCTTGAATTTTCGTTGAATTAAAATTAAACCATAGGAACTAATTGCCAAAAGACCGTGTCTCATATTTCATTCGCAAAAAAGGACATTCCACAAAACGAAATGTCCAGGGATAAAAAGATTCCACCGCAGGAAAACTGCTACACTTGGCGTAAGGCTAAAAAATTAAGCGAAAAGGAAGGAAAATCCGCAGAGCACAAAGTTAACATTTTAATTCATAAAACATTCCTTTTGGAAATGTTCTTCGCGGAAGGCATGCTCATAACTTAAATTAGATCTTATTAGGAGATACACACACTTAGCCAGTTAAAATTTTCGCTGGACAGGCAAAAAAAAAAAGACAATTTTCGTTCTGGGAAAAGCTGGAAAAATTTCGCGGGTGGCAAGAATGCATAAAATAATTTCTCAGCTTCCCTTTGCAGTTTGTAAAGACCGGTCTAACCGCTATGCAGTCGCCGTCATAATTTTTTGTGTGGCTTTTTGTCATTTTTCTTCTCATCCTCATTAAGAGAGTCCTTGGTAGTAGCACACTCGAAATTAATTATCCCTGCACAAAAGGACGTGCACTGTATTTGCACGACAGACACCAGACCAAAAGAGTAGTTATTCGGTTGAGAAAAAAGACGAAGCACCGCAAAGGAACTTTATCCAGCTCTAGCGAGCCTCTAGCGTTAATTGAATTTAGAATCAAGGCTTCCCCTTAAATAATAAGATTCTGCAGATTATGACAAAACGGCTAAAAAGCTGAGCCAACGAGGAGGATTTGCATTCCCGTAATTAATTGCATACAAACGTTGTTTATCCTTTTCACCTTGGCACAATAATTCAACCTCGAGTTTAATTGCTGCGGATATATCTTTCCCGGCATTGACTCCTTGCTATGTCATCGCCGCCTTTTTCTTATCCAACCAGAATGCGTGAGGCTACGGAATGAGGACCATAAAAAGTTTACAATAGGATCCGGAAAGAGGTTTATGGCACCTTTGTCTGCTAATCCCTTTCGAGCAGGTAAACACGACTACGAAACAACAAAATGAGCACAACAACACAAATAGACTGGGATGGATACAACTCCTACAAGCTTGTGACTTTACCTGTCCGCAAATCTTTTGGATTCTTGTCAGAAAATTCAAAAACAGAGCCCTACAATTTTTATGGGTTTCTGGGTTGAGATAAAAAGGTTCTATAGGCGGGCAATTTTATTGTGATTCAGCCAAGTATTCGGGAACGGGTAAAATATTTTTCCAGGATTTGTGTTGAAAGGATTTTACCTTCTTCCTTTACTGGCATATCAAATCTTTGGTTAGATTCAAGAGCGGTCAAGGACAATGACTTTTAGGATAATAAGCATTATCTCACAAGGAAGATAATAATGGGTTCAAGTACCTTGGAAGGTTTTAAAGTTAACTTTTATTTAGGAACTTTATGACCGCAACTGAGATATTTTGGGAATATATAAAAATTTTATAGCATCGATGATAGTCTTCTTTTATTATCTGTGTGGGTTTATAATCAGTTTTACGATTTTTTTATCTAGAATCAAAATAGCTATTTGGACGTAATAATATAAAAACGGTAGACATATTGATGACGGCGGATCTATCATTCTATCAATTGTGGTCGCATAAAAGTCCCTTAAATACATACTGCTTATTTGGGTTTTAATCAACTATAACTTAAAATTGATAAAAAGAAGTCCATCGGTGAATATAATTAACTTTACTACGATTTGCTACTACTACTTACGAACAGAATTCATGAAATCAAACATACATGCCAAAATGTATCCTAGCTCATGTGCAAAAAAAGTATCGGTGCCAATATTGAACCTTGTGGAGCTCGTTAGCTTTTTTTTAAATATATTACTAAAATTTTAGGCAACAAATTATGATATATACACGGTTAAAAATTTCTTAGAAGATCGTTAAAATAAGTATTGTAAGAAGCCGTTGATATTGAGTTTATTTTTTCTATAGGATTAGGAAGAAAAGGCGGGAGGGTGTCGGTGCAGGGTGAAGAGCGATAGAGTTGGCATTTAGATGAGCATAGGTGAAGTTGTGGTGTTTATTGCAGTAGGCGACGCTGTCGGTAGTAAGAGCCACTACGCCCTGGTCCATGTAACCCTTAACGGCATACTGAACCTTCCTTACGCCTCCAGCAATTTGTTCAATATACTTATTAGTTATTATTTTTTAAATTTTGTTATTTATTTTAAATAATTTATGAGAAATATGAAAAACGATCTTGAAAAGTATTACAAGTCTTTAAAAGTAATGCACATAAAATTTTAAATACTTCTCAGAGCTTGTGTGTGTTTTTGTATTTTGTAATGGAGTTTAATAGTTCATTACATCTTGGTATTTTTCACTACTATATTTCTTGCAGTAGTAAAGTATCTACTGTAATGGGAATTCCTGCCGTTTAGGATTCCAGAGCAAGTAGGTACTATTATCGGTCTATCTGTATATCACAGCCTCCTATCGTCTCATTTACAAACCTCCTAAGATGAAATTTGGTATTCGCACGTTGATTGATAACCCAAAAGTAGAAATGCTGAGATTTTTGGAAATTTTATTTTTGGACCATTAGAAACTCAAAAAATGTTTTTTTATTTTCCCTTTAAAGGGGGGGGGGGGGGTTCTTAGATTGATTTCTGAATGTAGTCTTTAGTTATTTAGTATAACAATTAAATTGCAATAAAAATTATAACGAACACTATAAGAAAAAGAATTTATGAAATTTTTTTAAAAAACTCTACGCAACCCCATATGTGCATACTCTGTTTATCCAAAGTAATGCATTCAGGATTACTCTTAGGGAAGCTTGGGGGCAGCTATTGTAGAAAGTATCAATTCCTTCCTGCCAGAAAATATGTTATGCCTTCGTGATTCCTTTCAAGTAAGCTAAAGAGAAAGGAATATAAAAAGCTTTCAATGCCCCACCCCCACCGTGAACATGTAATGTTAAATAGAAATGAAGTCGCACACGAAGGGACATGCATCCATGCCTTCGAAGGAAGAGCTACAATATGCATGATGGTATGCTTCTATTTCCTGTTGGGATGTTATAAGGTACTGACGAATACTTATGTGATCAGAAATATGGCTGATGTTGTTATCAATGGATGTGTCAGGATAATTGCGGGTGATAAAAACATTTAGTGGTAACTTCTCCGATCGTGTAATAGATGGATTTACATAAATTAGAATTCAGTTCAAAACTCCCCGACTCATATTGGAAGACTTCCTCTGGGTAGCCGACAGTGACAGATCGGCGACTTGAAATCGAGGGAGGGAACAACATTTTCCTCTCAAATCTGACGGGACGGGCAGCAGTGGATTCAAAATGGTCAGGTGGACGTATCGAAGGTAAATGTTTCAGGATACATTCAATCAGGTCGACTCTGCGAGCACATGCCTTAGCGTTCTTCGACTGAATGCTGAAATCTTTCACAAAATTCAGAATCAGAGTCTTAACACTCCGAAGACGTTCCGAAAAGCCTCCAATTCATTGAAACCCAGTTCACATTCCTCCATATAAACATTTAGCTTATCGAATGAGAGCTTAAGGAATCTCAGTATAAGACAAAGCTTTATGTCAGTACAATCAATTCAATTTAATTCAATACAACTTTATTAGTGGATTAAGAACAATAAGAAAATACATTCTTTTAAACAGTACTTATAAAATTTTTTGGAAAATAATGAGCAATTTAACAAAAGAATTACTTAATGAAAAATCCTTAAAACTATATCAAGCTTAGTACATATATACAGCCAAGCAGATGGTTACTATAACTCGACACATGATCAAATCTCCTCAAACGAAATATGAATCTTATACAATCATTTAAAGCCACCTTGACTTTCCTTGAACAGGTAGAACAAAGACGCGAGAAAAGTAGGCTTCCATTAATAAAGTAGGGCAGGAGCAACGATTTCACAAGCAACGAGCGCGTGTCTGGCAACAAGTTAGCAGATGATAACCATAGCCGTCGAAGCCCACCATTAATCTTACCCATCACATCAGTTATATGGTCACAATATGTCATGCTGTTTTTTAGAAAAACAGGAGGGATATGAGACACGTCAATATCCAGACGATAGAATGCAATGCAGTGCAACTTACGTGGATTTAGAAGTAAGTGGTTATCAGCTGCCCATGTCGTAATGTTATTCAGGTCAGAGTTCAGCCTGTCAATGCAGTCCTCCATAAGCCCAATAGGTCCACTATAATATAACTGTACATCATCAGCATACAGCTGCACCCTGCAATCCTTAAGGACCACCGGGAGGTCATTTATATACAGGCAGAAGAGCAAAGGCCCGAGGATAGAACCCTGTGGGACGCCACACGTAAGAAACAGAGGAAGGGAAAAGCTGCCTTTCACTCGAACCCACTGCAGTCTATCCGATCAAAAGCTATTTATTGAGGACACAGCGGTGTCGTGGAACTGAAATTTAGTAGCCAGCTTCTCTAGCAAATTGGAGTGATTGATCCTATCAAATGCTTTGGAGTAGTCAAGCAACGCAAGAACACACAAATGATCCATATCCAATAAATGTTGGTAAAGGCAACATTTGGTCTAGCACGATATCTGCGACTCTATCACTATACAGACTATATCATTTAGCGCGATATACTATCGCATTAGCCACGTAAAATCAAAAATCATTTAGATTTTTTGATGGATCGACAATGTTTCTTTCATGATTGCTTCTCTTATCCAATTCTATCATCTCCAATTTGAATGAAATGTTTCAAAAATAGCTTTCCGCAAATGTAGTAATTGACCCCATCATAAACTCCATTATCATGCACAAAGCCTGCTTCTTTCAATTGATTAAGTGTACTGTCTTCGACCTTCTTATTATTTTATTGTTGATTTTACCGTTTTCTTTTCCTGTAAAAACAACTGCTCAAGAAATATTATCTCCTACGATTGACTCCAATTAATAGATATCAATTGGAAGAGCTCAATTTACAAAACCACAGCCGTATCCAAGAACAGCAGCCTCAACTGAGCATGAATGAAGCAATTTTCCCGCTTTCCTTGTTAATTGTTTGTCCTCAGTGTGTCTTAGTTCTTCTTCTTGAATTCCACTTGATTATAAGAATCTTAGCCGAGCGCTAAGTGGCTAAATGAAACAAACAAAAGACGAGAAGCCCTTGAATGAACGAAGCGAGTGGCTTTGAACCGATGACTGGTCACAAATGCAGACAGTGAGAACCTACCATACCTCCGTAATATTCCTCATCATACCGGTGGTGAAGTCTGACACCTACAAAAGTATGCTATGGCGCGATATTTTGTTGCTTCAGTAGACTTTTGACTTGGAAAATCTCGAGATACGATCTCCTGATACCTACCTGGGCTTAGGTTAGTTCGTGCGGTTTTTTGCAATGAAATAGTGTTTTTTTTCCTCCTTGGTCAAGTCACTGTACGTGAATTGCTCGTGGTAAACATCTGCTGCTATGTATTTGCTGTTGCCGGGAAGCTGAGAAATATGCAAAAAACGTAATTTTTTGCTTGTTCGGTTTTAGCACAAACAAATTGAAGTTAGTTATCGTAGTGGTAACTGAACAGGGTAAGAGTGTTCAGTTTCTTTACGGTTGTTTTAAGTTGGCCATGGTTTTGATTACTCCACCAGTTAAGGTCTACTTTCGGAACTTTTCATCTCCGGTTGAGATTTACTCTGGCAGTTTTTTGCTGATCTGAACTAATTTCGAACGATATAGAGCTTGGGGGACGGGCACATATGACAAAATTGAGACAATGTTCACTAGCGGTTTTTGCGAATCTCTTAAGAACATGCCACCAGGTAATAAGTAATTTCCGGTTTCTTGCTCTTATGGAATCCACTGCCTGCTCCACCATTTCTCAGCATTCTTAAGATCTCACAGTTTTAAGCACGGAAGAGTTGAATGCTTACAAGTTTCCCTGAACTATTTATATTAAATTTTCATGCTCAACTTGCACGAAAGCGATTTGCGCGATGAGTTCTTTTACCTTTGCGAGAAATTTGCTAACAAGCTCAAATTTCATGTCAACATTCAAGTGGTATCATATATATTCCAGTGAGAATACAATTAACCTAGAAACATGTTTCGGGTAAACTTTGCTGCAAAGATTTTATAAGATTTTTTTAAAAGTTAGTCAAAGTTTACGTGAAGATTTTTAGAGTTTGGAGCACTGTATGTACTCACTGATAGTTGGCACACTGTAAGAGTGTTTAATATTATGCTAAAAGTGCCATGGTGCTAACATCCCGTGGGTATCAACATCGGCATCTTCAAGGAACAAGTTAAATTTTATAAATATGGATCGAACTGTTGTTAAATTTTAAATAATGGGAAATCATAGCAGATTTTGGAAGGCTGTTACTTAAAACAGAGTCCGTTAAAGGGCAAAAAAAATAAAGAAACAGGAACAGCAGGGAAAGATAGCTCTTCTATGATTCCTTGTAAAGAGTTAGATCAAAATTGGAACATGCATTAAGATCCCTACATAATCGGTTAATTGGTTCATGCGTGCCATCATTTGAACTGAAGGGGTTTACATGCAACAAATGTATGACTTTGACTATGTTCGATCTGCTTAAAGAAAACCCTGTTAACAAGAATAGTCAATACATGCCTAAAGGAAACCATTTTAACAAGAGTGGTTGGTCCTTTTCTCAAGTAAAAGCAAACCAAGCAGCGGTCGGTGTAGGTTCATGTTACCTCTCTTAAGGAAATTCTACAAAATTACGCTTAGAACAACAAAACCTGAGAGAAATATTCTAGAATAGAATTAACCAAAAAGCAGCACAAACGAATTAAAGTCGGTAAATTCGAGAATTCTCTAAACCAACGCTTGGAATGAACAGCGTAGTACAGCAACCAAACCTGAAAGGACTATTCTAGAAGAGGATTAAGCGAAAAGCAGCACAAACGAATTAAAGTTGGTAAATTCGAGAACTCTCTAAGCCAACACCTTCCAAAGCCTAAGATTATATTACTTCATGTCGTCAGCGCAGATCAGAACATTCGAGTGCGAGATCAGAATGATAATGACATCAATGCCAAGAACGAAGAGTAGTGGTCCGCGACGACTACCTTGCGGTACACCAGATGAGGCTCTAAAAATTCTTGAGGTGAAGCCGCGGAAGAACATTTGATATGTCCTGCCTCTTAAAAGAAATTTCTTCTGTGATGGCTTTGATGTTTTTTATACCTAACTTCGCGAGTTTTTTTTGAAAAGGTAAGGAGAGTGCAATTATGAAACTTTTTGTGTCATTTGGAACCTAAAATACAGAAAGAAATTTTTTTTCTTGGCTAAAGACTCAAACATGGGGCGCTGCAAGGAGCTGAATTTGGCCACTTCAAAAAAACGGGCTCCACGGTGTGCAGCGCTCTAGCCCTTCCAATGATCTGAAAGAAAAAAAATTTCTTAGATTCTTAAAGTAGAAGATTGTAGTTATGTTCCGACTAGATTCAATTAGAAATTCCAAAAACTGTGAAAATGGCTCGAAACGGAACCTGGATTTTCAAATGTCCCAGGTTTTTTCGTCTTTAAGGGGCCGTAGCTTTGCCCTTAATATTTTGAAAAATCTGAATGTGGTCAGGACGAGAAGCACATGTCTGCCGAACAGTTTAAGTCCCGATTTGCTGGCATCGAAAAGAGGTTTTAGATACCGAAACACTGCACACCAGCTCGAAAAGCAGTGTTTCGAGAAAAACACGTTTAAAGTTTTGAAAGTACTTTGGCCTTCCGGCCGTCGTAAACTTGCATATAACTCATTTTCTAGAGCAGATATGATAAAATGATTTACATGGACTTATTCTAAAGGCTTCAGAATATCGAAAAATAAAAATGCAAGAAAAATCGATGTTTTGAAGACAACACAGTAGAAATCCCCCTTAAGTAGGGTGAAATCCAGTCGCTGATCTACCACGCAAGAACCCATGCTGATTGGAATAGACTAAATCTTAGAAACGCTCAAAAAGCTACAAATACACTATCGACTCAAATAACTTGGGTTTGCAGGATAACTTCACGATCGGTCTATAATTCGTTTTAATGTTCTAATGACCCTTTTTATGAACAGGGACTATAAAAGAGCCCTTATATAATGCAGGAAATTTATCACCTTGTAAGGACTTGTTTAAGGGAATCGCCAATAGAGTTAAGAGGGAATCAGAACAGGTCTTAATGAATGCAGGAGAGATACCATCAGGACCGGGGGAAAAGTCCGATTTAAGTTCTATGATTTTGTCCATAATACGAAAGAAAGGGCAAGAAACCAGATGCTAATGAATGAGATGTTTGATTTATTTTTCATATTCACGAATTTGAAGAAAGTGCGGGAAGATGATTATAACACCTTAAAACTGTTACATCAGTCCTCAAAACCGGAATTTGCTGACGCCCTCTTACAGCACAACTAATAAATAAGGTTCGGCATTTCAATGTCCCTTATTTGGGGTGAATTTCTGATTAAGGTTCTCGTGGTATTGAAAAACAACTTACACATTCTGATTCTCTAGAATATCATGATTCGAAATATATAGGTCTTTTTTGGCCAAAACGCCATCTAGTAGTTATAAAAAAAAGTTTTTTTGGAATATCTTAACGGAAAATAATACGAAGATGGTGATATCGTCTTTTAAGGGGGATTTCTAGGGAGTTGGCTTCAAAAAACGATTTTTTAAAATATTTTCCGATATTCTGAAGCCTATAGAATAACCCTATGTGAAAAATTTTATCATATCTGCCCTAGGACGCGTTTTTCTCGAAATCATATATTTTGAATTGGCGTGCCGATATGCATAAATTGTTAGAATACAACAAACTGAGGCTTGAAAGGTTCGGCAGACATGTGATTTTCGATCTTTTGCGATACTAAGGACAAAATTACGGCCCCGCAAAGATGAAAAAAAAAATTGAAGATTGGTTAACCACAGAATTTCGCACTATTTTTGTTGTATAGTTTTTGGAATTTTGATTGATCAGGTCAAAACAGTAGCCACAAGCCTCTACTTTAAGAATCTGACCGATTTTTTCATTTCATATAACTGGAAGAGATGTCCATGAAGCCTCTGTTTTAGTACTTCCTATCTTAAATAAAAAGACGCAAAATGTCTGATAATTGTTAATTCGAAAAATTAGATATCAAAAACATGTTTCTACACTAGAAATCCACCTTTAAGGATCACTATACTGAAAAAAATAATATGTCGAAAAGTGCCACCACAAGGACGAAAAAGGACATTTTGTGTGTGTTTTATTAACGTGAAGAAGTTGTCAACTGGTCTAAGGTGCCTCTTAATTGGCAACAATAATGATGACTTAACCCAACTAACTCATTTATTGGGCGTCACGAGATAAAATCGTACAAATGACAAGTACTTAAGCCTTAAACAAATTTGATGTGGTGTACGGTTTTCATGAAATATATCTTAGGCTTTGCATTTCGTTATCGTCCATAAGGACGAACTAAAAAACCACTGTACGATTTAGAAAAGATATAGAAAGAATAGATTACGGCATCGTTATTTCAGACACTCACTAATAATTGCCACAATGAGTAATTCGGGTATAGCGAACATTTTAAAAATAATGCCAACCTTCTAACTTTATCTGAAACAACACCCAGCGCAAGCCTAAAATTTAAAAACTTCCCCTCCAGTTTTTAATTCTAAAATAACTATCAGTTAGAAAGATTAAAATAATTGTGTGCATTGGAATGCAATCCTTAAAGTGTATCAGAAATCACCCCTAGCGCCGCCCTTAACGTTAAATTATTTTTCCCTAAACAGCTAATTTTTGTCTTAAAAAATAACTTCTACAGATAAGACAAACTTCAAGTACTTTTTAAATGGATTGAAAGGATTTAAACTCATCATTTGATGAATGTTATAGCTTTAAATTCTTACAAAATTAACACGGGTGTACCTCAAGGTACAGTAGTTTCACCTTTTAATGCATAAACTGCTGTCTTTAACTTTAAATTGTATTGATACTGACTTTGCGCAGAGAGAATCGTCTTTTATTTAGTGCCTCTGAGACTCAACGGTGTCTATTATCTCTCAAAAGTAGACTACCACACTTTAAACAAGTTCTGTCGATGCAGTAAATATTGCGAACCTGCCGGCATTAAACATCTTAAGGGTTCAAATATTTAGTAATTTGAGCAGGATTGGTAATATCTTCGAAATAGCAAAACATGTAGCAATGTGGCAAAACAAAGATGTAAGAAATATTACACTCCATCTTACTTATCTCTGACGCACATACAAGTCTCATATTAGGACTACACTTGAGTATTACTCCCATATATGAGCTGGGGCAAGACGTTCTCTTCAGTCTCCGTTTAACTAAGTTTACAGAAAAACATATAAGTTTATTGGCGGTCCAACAATTATTTTCAATAAGCTTTAAGAAAATCAATGTAATGTGAAATGTTTTTTAAACTTCTATCGCTACTTCCATGGGCACTGTTCTAAAAAAATCTCCAGTCTGAGCTCTTTTGTGGAATTCTCGAATTATATTCGCCACAAGTCTGTCTCATTCTCTAACCCATCAGGTAAATTTTGGCCATACCGTAATATTTCCGGAATCCTTCTTAGTTACCTTCTTTACTAGACCATTTCATTCCATATATGTACTTAACCCCCGAGCTTTGACATTGCATAGCAAAAATCATATTCTCGTAAATTTCATAATTATACCTTAAATATTTTAAATAACTTGACTTAAGTTCACTTACAGGTTGTTTGCATTGCTGTAAACACCATGAAAAAAATTTTAATACTTGAAATTATGGAGAATCAATGTTCGCGACTGCTGCAACTCACCTGATCAGGAATTCGATATTATGTTTATGCATATGTGGACTGATAAAACAAATTACAAAATCAATAATAATCAATGGCATTCTTAATTATCGGATGTTTTCTTGGTTTTATTTATGTGAAATACAATTCTCCTTCAAAACCAAAACATTATCAATGGAAGTTTCAGATAACATTTCCGTTTTAGACTTGAACATGAAGAGGTTTTGCTGTTCGGATTTTTACCTAAAGGAAATTTGATTGCATGGAGGTATCATATAATACGAAGACGTTTTGATTGAAAATAAATGGGCACTTACTGATATGTGAAACTTTTTAATTATTTATTATTATTTTAAGTTGTTATAGTACTTCAGTGTGGCGTACTGTATGCTGTAGTACGTATTAATGCCTAAAGATAATGCTTTAATAACCCTAGTTACTTTTTAGAAAAATTATATATTCCAAAATCTGTTTTTCTTTAAGGCAAAAAAGTACATAATATTTTCTACTGCCCGGAGGAAAGACAGAAAAAACGCCCGGAGGAATAGTTTTGAAGACAACTTGGATAAGTTATTGTAACGAACCATTACTGGACATAACTACATATAAGTGTATTATTTTTTCCTGAATGCATACAAAAATCTCTGACTGGCGTATGAACCTCAATGTTACATAATTGATCTGTAAAGCCATTGGTACTATCTTCTGTAATACGAATCTGATTTAATGGAAAAAAAAATTAAAAAAGGACGCTGCTCTGAAATTTAAATCAATTAATATATGCCAGAAGAACGATGAGAAAAAGTAACACGATAATGCGCCTCATTACTACTATAATTTAACAGGGAAACTTTATACACTTAGTTTATAGGTCTGTGAAGTTAGCTACCGAATCGAACGCGAATTCGATTTAAATAACTCATTGGTTTGACCAGGGAATGACCATATTTACCCACAAATTAGTGTAGTTAACACAATTTTTGAAAACGAGGTATTCAAAAAGCAAAAATCAAGGCTAACTTCATGCTTTTTTTCAAATGTTATGAAATTCGAAAATAGGTAGCTACATTGATTGACCATGACCCACACAGTGAAAAAAAGTTTTAAAAAACAAATTTTGTTGACATACATTTTATTTAATACTTCATATGAGCTGCTCAATGACTTCATATGTTGGTACCACACCCGCATACGTTTTTTTAACACTCTTGCATATTTTTCGAAAAAAAAATCCTCCGTCAGGGCTATCTTCACTTCCCCTGGAGCCATCATTAGAGCGTAATGGAACAATCACACTTTTACCCAGGTTTGACCAGCTTTCGAAAACCTTAACCTATCCGTCAGTTTGTTGGCTCACCCTCGCATGTTTTTTAAAATATCCTCCGTACGGCTAACTTTGCATCCCCCCCACTCCCGGAAGCCATTATTGGGAAATTGAACAATCAGAGATTTTCCCATGTTAGACATGTTCGAAAACGTTAACTCGACCCCTTACTTTGTTGGTTTACAATCATCAGTTTTTTAAAATCAAAGTTACAAGTTCTTTTAAAATTGTCTCCGATGATGGAGGAAATTTAAACAAACTTGTAAACTTGTAAATTAAGGGGTGGGTAAACATTTTCTAAGGCTGGGCAAACATGGGCCAATATCTGATTGTTCAAGTTCGCTCTAATAATAGCTGCAGGGGGGGGGGGGGGGGAGGGGGATGTAAAGTTAGGTTAGGTTAAAGTGGCTGCCTAAGAAGGCACACGTAGGCCAAGGAGGCCCATTGTGATACCACAAGTTGAGGCTAAGAAAATTTTAAAAACCACATAAAAATACCTGAGATGAAGAGGGTGAACCTGTTACCCCCTGTGCACCGAGCCAGTTCATTGTATCCAGTGGAACCAGTTCACGGGGAGTCAAAATAAATTTGGCTGGGATGGGAAGGGTGTTCCCGTCGTTGGGAACCATTTGGAACTCCTGATAAATCGAGCTAGGTCTCTGGCGTGAGTTGAGCCTAATTCGGTTAGCTCTTCAAAGAAGGGAGGCCGGGCAGTTGTGAAGTATGGTTTCCTCTTCGTCATGGCAACTCCTACAGAAGTCGGTTGAAAAAGCGTCCAGTCTATCGGCGTGTCTACCTATGAGGCAGTGGCCCGTAATGACGGCTTACGGAACTGCTAATTACTTTGCTTTGTCAAGTTTTGACCATATCTGTCGGGTAATCAGGCAGGTGTGTTCCTCCTGCCAATTAATATTTGCAATCCCGAGAGATTCCTG
Source organism: Leptarthrus brevirostris (assembly GCA_964036015.1). Lineage (NCBI taxonomy): Eukaryota > Metazoa > Arthropoda > Insecta > Diptera > Asilidae > Leptarthrus > Leptarthrus brevirostris. Next base: position 133,622,554 of record OZ038372.1, on the reverse strand, counting down.
TAAGAGTTCCAGTTTGCTAGTGGCCAGCGGTTTACCCAGCTGGTGGTTAATATCCGAATCAGGACGAGTGGTATCGATTCTCGCTAGTTCGTCGGCTCTACAGTTACCCAGATTAGTCGTACTTTCAGATATTCAACTATATCATTTAGTGCAGAGTTATAAGTAACAACCGTTTTGGAGGTGGTGTATACTCCTGTTAGGGATGTAAAGTTAGCCCTGATGGAGGAAATTGTAAAAAACACGCAATTATGGTAAAGTGGGTAAACGTTTTCTAAGGCTGGTCAAATATGGGCAAATGTCTGATTGTTCAATTTCGCTCTAATAATGGCTCCAAAAAGGGGGGGGGAGGGGTAAAGTTGACCATCACGGAAGAAATTTGAAAAACCTTGCAACTTTGCTTTTAAAAAACTTACGAACTTGGGTTTTAAAAAACAAATTGAGGGGTAGGTTAACGTCTTCGAAAACTAATCAAACCTGGGCGAAAGTCTGATTGTTCAATTTAACTCTGATGATGGGTCCAGGGGGTGTAAAGATAGACCTTACGGAGGATTTTTTTAAAAACACTGCAATTCTGATTTTGAAAAATATGCAAGAGTGTTAAAAAACGTATAAGGCTGTGGTACCAAAATGAGAAGTCATGGAACAGCAGACATGAAAAAAAAATTATGTAAAAAAACAATGTTTTTATAACTTTTCTCAACGGGTGAGTCAACAGTTTTAGGGGGCGGGTCTCGTGGTCAAACAATCGTCAATCGATGTAGATTAAATTTGAAAAAAGGATCAAGTCAGCCCTAATTTTCGCTTTTGGAATATCTCGTTTTCAAAAAGTGGGTTAGCAAAAATAATTGGTGCGTCATCATGGTCATGGTCAAACGAATGAGCTACTAAAATCGAATTTTCATTCGATTCGGCGAAACTTTAGTTTATGACACATTCCAAATATAGCTGAATTTCTGACCATAAAAAAAGTAAATAAAGGTAAAATTGTTTAGCAAAGAAATGAATGAAAAAATAAATATATAAATAAAATTTGAGAAAATTTTCTCACTAATAAATTAACGTTGCAGTTTTCCTAGAGTAAACAATAGTAAGTGAAAACGTCTGATAAGAAAATATTCTTGTACATTGAAGGATAAATAAATCACGACGGACAAAGCTGTCAGCGTCAGGTCGTCGTCGTTTGTTAATAATCAAACTTAAGTCCCTTAGGCCCTGTTAAGTATGATTGATTGTGTTGTCGGAAGCTTTCAACTCTTTTCCACGGTATTAAATTTCTTAATAATTCGTTTGAATTATGGTCAGTTAACAGCAGCCAAGTTTTCGCACCAAAATCCTTCTCAGGTGATTTATTTATATTCCGAGGATTAAGTTTCGTGAGAATTTGTTGACATGCAAGTTTTCATGTTTTGTATTGGACAATTGTAAAAATAGAACGCAACCTTGGAGAAGTAGTCCAAGTTTTGAATTTTGGTTAGCATAAAACATATCATGTAAAAATTGAATTTTTATAGATAAGATAATTATTAATTGCAAAATAAATGTAATTAAGCAGAGATTAAAATTAAATATTAGATTTGTAATATGAAAAGGATACGTAGTAAAGAGGAGGTTCATTTTGTTGACGAAATTTACTTGTAAAACTTACGTAATATGGTAAATAAATAATCTATAAGTTGGTGGTTTGAAAATTTTAAGTTATACCTTTACCCGGCATTGATCACAATCAGAAATAAGCTACTTGATGTTAATGTATTTACAATGACTCAGAAAACTGTTCTAATAAATCTAAATTTTTCACTTGTTAATATGATTCATACAAAAAATTAAAAAAAAAAACTACGGATTTCTTTATACTTATGGTATTAATGTGAGTGTCAAATGAAATTTGGGTCAAAGCAATAGGAATAGCTTTTTCTGACGAAGGAATGATGTGCTTAACCTCCTGTCAATTTCGTGTTGGTAACATTACCGTGTAAGTTTATATGGTGGACACACTAAACTAGGTTAATTACTATATATGCAATTACTAATCATAGACGACAACATCAACATATTCAGAAAATAGCGTCACCTTTCAACATGATAATGACCCTAAGCTTATAGCGAGTAAAACAAAGTTTATACTCGTATGAAGGCAGCGCGGTTTTTTTTTTAAACAAATATTTTATTAGAACCTTGGTAGAGTTCTGGAGTTCACAATAGAAATTAGAATAGTTCTAGGCATTTATAAGTAAAACGCACTAAGAAAACAATGCGGCCCTAACTTCACGTCGCGCCGTTTTTTCTTGCAATAATCTGACATCTTTTTTCGATATATTTTAAAGAGTTCTAGATTTCCTGGTAACATTTGAAAATAGTTCCGGAAAATTAGAAAATTAAAGTTTTCGGTTCACCAGAGAAAATGTAGAACTGATTTCTCGAAGACTTTTGATGAGAGTTCTAGATAGCACTCATCGAGTACCTTCAAGAATTTTTGTCGAAAGAGCAAAACTGTGGCTACTATTAGCAATTATAAGTTTTTGATCCGGAATGGAAGATCATATGAAAAAAATTCCTGCGATTAATTGTAAGCTATTTATTACAAATAATGCGAAAGGAATCGCATCTGTTAAAAAGGAAAAAATTAAATCATTCCGAAAATTTCATCACGTCTAAAAAAGTACCATAATTGTGCAGAACCCTGTTCGTACAACTGTTTAGAAGGCTTATGTATAAAGGAATTTCTAATTCTGTTGAATAGGTAAATGCGGTCTATTTCACTGCCAAAGGACTGACGTAGCTACACTGGATTTGCGACCATAACTATCATTCTTTTTTATGACAAATTTTCGAGAGTTCCAAGTAGAAAACACATAGTTAGAGAGTTCTTGCTGAAAATTTCCAAGAGCTCCGAAAATGAAGAAAACTCATTTGACGGAGCTAACTTCAGGCGGCGCAATTTTTTTATAGCAGATCTGACGGCATTTTATGATCGGGACGGAAGAGTTCTGAAGTTCTCTATGGTTTTTAAATTTGCATTTGTTATTAACAAACAAGACATTAAATTAATATCTACTTCGTTAGAGTTCTGCGTAGAGTTCTAGGTAGCGTTCGATGAGTTCTACCAGAATCTGCACTCTTTTGCGAAATTCCCTGTATTTGTTATTAACAATTCAAAGTTAAATTCCCGAGTTTTGCAGTTATCACTCCGGGAAAATCGCAAAATTTATTTTGCGAATGTTTCGATTCGAGCTCTGATTAGCGCTCGACAACCTCTGCGAGAATGTGCAAGAAATCCTTTACATTGTTATAACTTATAATCAGAAAAACACTCAGTGCAGCGTTTTTCGCGATTTATATCATCAAGTCTTTACAAACGTAATAGTCAAACAAACCTTATATGCTTTGATTCAAATGCTAAAGACAAAGATACTGTTTTTGTTTTCTTAAATGAATTGTTCGACCATAAAGAAAATGAAGATTCACCATTAGCTGAAATCATCTGGAGCGATAGACCTGCGTCAGAATTCAAGGTATTGTTGAGTGAAAAGTAGAAAAGACATTTTTCTGGAAATATTTTACTACATCGCACGGGAAAGGTGTGATAGATGGAGTTGGCGGAAACATCAAAATGCTAGTGAGAGAGAAAATGATGAGCCAAGATGACAATGTTGTAGTTTAATCAGTCAAGGACTTCGCAGATTTGGCTCCCCGATTGGTGTCCGTGTGATTAATCTTCCATCCTTGGAAATTTTTAACAAAATTAAGTCTGTATCACCGTCGGCAAATACCAAAGCCATACCTGGAATTTCAAGCTTCCATTTCATTTACACTAAGGAAAAAATGGTGAAATGCAGAAATCATAGCTTATCACTAGACGAAACTGTATTTAACGATTGATTATTTATTGATAAGTTCAACTCTGTCAGACACGTGACTATTTATTGATAAGTTCAACTCTGTTAGACACGTGACGCGATCTGTCTGTAGGTACCTGACAAAATATTAAAACATATTTTTAATTATAACTCTGGCCTTTATTGAAAATGTTTTCTCGTCATCGGCACCTTGATTCTCACTTATAATTTGCTTCTAAGCCACCTTTTCACCATGTAAAATAGTTTTGCTGAAATTTGAATGAAAAGACAACAACTTCGAAACGTTGGTTGACTCGACACGTCTGACGGTTTTTGTTTACTTTTTCCTGTACGTATTTATTGAAATAGCTAGAAAGCTTTTATGTAAGATTAAATACTAGTGTGTAATATATTAAATTAAAAAAACCCGGCTAAGTGCGTGTCCGGCCACTCGCAGTGCAGGGTTTCGTAGTTGCGCGTCACAACATGCACTATGAGCATATTAATTTGAAGGATATTATGATTTTATTTTACAATATTGTGTTGTCTCTCGAGTATTAGAATTAATAATCTTATAAACTAGCGTTTATTTATTGTGGTGCAAGAAGCGCCTAATATTTTTTTTTAAAAAAAGATAAAAAAAACGTCGAAAATGGCAAAAATTGAAGAAACATGCCAAGTTTGATGGTTTTCTTCATATGAGTTGCTATTTTTATTTCTTACCAATTTAATGTAAACATAAAGGAAAATACTTGAATTGCATATAAATATAATAAAATTGCTTTAATCAAAGTTTTGTATTTTCATGACTATGATGGACGAAAATTACAAGGAACTTTACCCACCTCCTTTTCCTTTTTACTTTTCCGAGTACAATTTATAAGTTGGTCGAATATAACTCGTTAACTTGTAAATCCTACTTAGCTCTGATAGTTTTCCTTTTAACTTCGTTATATATACTACTGCCGTGACTTCCTTCACATATCCAAAAACAACCGTTTATCTGGCAGGGAGAGGCACTGGACTCTAACAAAAATTAGCGCTTTAAAGCTAAATATTTCGTAAACGGATCCCGAATTGGAAAAATAGTCTTTAAAACATCCCGCAATAATTTTGAACAACCTATCCAACGAAACCCCGCACCATGGGATAGACGAGAAAAAAAAGTTGCATCCCCACTTTACGTGTACGGATGGTACCCTAAAAATTTTGTTTGCTAAATTTTATTTTACCACTTCGTGATTAATATGTACACCCACGCCAAATTATAGCTTTCTAGTACTAAGAGTTTCTGAGCTAAAACGCGGACAGACAGACGGTCGGACATGGCGAAACTATAAGGGTTCATTGTTAACTACGGAACCCTAAAAACAGATTAGATTTCCAACGAATCAATTTAGAATTAGATGAAACATCAGCACATAAAAATAGTTGAATTTGTTTGTACGTGACCATGGAATGCTCCATATTTGTAAAATGGATATCGCAAGAGTTCTGATTGGAGTTCTTGAACTCTTTAACGAAATTCCCTGTATTTGTTATTAACAGTTAAAAGTTTCATGAGTTTCACAGCTTTCGCGCAGTGAAAATTGCAAAATCTATTTAGCAAGAATTCTACGCGGAGTGCTTAGTAGCAATCGACGAGTTCTATCGAAATCTGCAATCAAACCTTCTTTACAAAATTCCCCGTATTAACAATTAAATGTCGGACCTACTTAAACTCTGTCTCTCTTCTCGGCGCGAAAATTGCAGAACTCGGGTGGTTCCACTTTGAATTATTAATAACAAATACAGGGAATTTCGTTAAAGAGTTTTAAGTGAAGATTGTGATATAACTCGTCAAGCATTGCACTGAACTGGAATCTTTGAAAACAAAAAAAAACAAAAAATCAAAAATTCATCAATTTTGAAAATTCGCCACAACTCAAAAACCATAGAGAACTCCAATACTCTTCCGTCTCGACCGGAAAATGAAGTCAGACGCCCTTGCTTTTTGTTTTAAACGGCGTCATGTGAACTTAGCCCCGTCAAATGACTTTTCTTCATTTTCGTTGTTATTTTTTCGGAACTCTTGGAATTTTTCGGCAAAAACCTTAGAACTATGTGTTTTCTACTTAGAACCCTAGAAAATTTTTCACTTTTTTATAAAAACGGCGCCAACTTCACACGAGTAAAGTTTATTCTATAAAAATTATTACTTTTCTAAACCTCAGCATTATTGAGCGTATGTACTTCATTATCAAAAAATCCAAAAAATTTTTTTTTGCTTTTTTTCAGTGATATCAAAGGTATACTATTCAAAAATGTGAAACTCAAAATATTGAAAACTAACCAAGTTACATTCGATTTAGTGAATGCAGGTAGCGGGCCGGTTGTGACTCAGGCTCCCCTGCCGGGCAGTTGTGCACAAATTTCACAATAGATGAAATGCTAGGTCTTATTCTATTGTGAAAATGCTTTTGGATTTGGTTAGAATTTTCTTCAATACAATTACACCTTAATAACGTATATAATCTATGCGTTGAATTTTAGCTTGAAAATTTAGTCTTGATTCAGTTGTTCGTCAAGTCGCGTGCTGTGCGCAGGTTGTTCCTTTATTTTACAAATTTTACATTTCGATCAATATTTTCTGAGAAAAAAAATCAACCGATTTTCAATTTTTTTGTTAAATCTTCGCAATCGCAGTGGTTAAGGCTGTGCGTGCCTATTTTCAAAATTTTGGTTATTCCTTTAATTCTGCCCACTTAAAAAAAGCACCCGCTTAAAAAACGAATAACCGCCACCTTTTACTAAAAAAAACCACCACATACCACTGATGATTGATGTTAAAAAATTAAATTTTTTATTTTGAGATAATTCTTTACCAAGTTATTTTTCTTACCATTATATGGAGGATGATATCTTTGGATGCATTTCTTTATTCATTCCGAATGAGCCAAACGCGCCTAATGTGTTTCTTTATTCGTTCGGAATATTCTATTCCTAATTTTCCGTGTTTTTTTTATTAGTCGGCGCGTTCAGAACGCGCTCTTTTTGTACCGAAGTTGTAGATGGAATAAACTTAATAAAACTGTCAAAAATAATTTAGTATCAAAAGGGAAGGAAAAGAAAGTCATAATTGTAAATAAATACACAATTTATTGTTGGATTATGTCTTTTGCGTTCATTTTAAATAATATAAAGAACTGAAACCTCAAAAACTGTTTATTGAATAATTGCTTTAACCTGACTTAAACTTTCAATTGGAAGGAATATTCCTTTGTGTTTACATATTCTATTCCGTTTATTCTGGCGCGTATTCTGTTGCTTCTATTCCTTCCACGGAATAAATAAAGAAATACACCCTTTGTAAATTTTTAATATTTAAAAAACAATTTTGATAACAATAGTTGAAAGTATACTCAATAAAATATTGCTCACCCGATTCTTAAATAAATAATTATAAGAAAAGGGTCCGATGTTCCGGGATAGTACATTAATGTGGGTGTCTTTAATTTTATTCAAAAAATAAGACAATAAAAAATTATTTGGACTATTTGACCAACAATTGAGTAATTCAAAGTAAATGAGAAGCAAACAACATAATTTCAAAGGAATTCTGTTTACTTAGAAAACTGTAGTCATGGTTTGAATGGTCAGTCAATGTCGATTCAGAACATAACAGTTGTTATAAAGCATAAGCTGAAGTGATAATAATTGGTTAAGAGTTTCTTTAGTTATAGGTAAGTATTTTTTATTTTAATTTGCTATATTATTAATTGGAATTAATTAAAAAATGTTTTACAGCCTTGGACTCGAATATTTTGGAACTTTTATGTATAGTTCTCAGATTGCCGGATAAGAACGTGTTTATTGCCACCTCTTACATTCCTCCGGAAGCGACCAGGGATACTTACGACTCACTTGCTTCCTGCATCGACTCTCTTTCCTCCTCTTTGCGTCCTCAAGATGAGTTGTTGCTCCTCGGAGATTTCAATCTGCCAAGTATTAGCTGGGTGTCATCAGATGTTGACGGACTGATTCCTTCCCAATCACCTGCATCGTAGAGTTCTCTATGTTTCATCGACGGCATTACCTCTTCCGGGCTTGTACAGTGTTCCAGCATCGCTAATGATTCCGGCAGATTTTTGGATTTGGTGTTTAGCACTGACCCATGCAGCACCTTGGTCAAGCGTTGCCCGGTTCCTTTAGTTCCTGAGACGTCCTGCGTTCCTGCGCTTCAAATTGCTTTGGTCTTCGATCCACTGCCTGCTGCATTTCTGATTCACGACGACTTCTCTTTTAATTTTAAAAAGGCTGACTTTTTTCTATTGAATAATTTTTTATTGAATTGTGGTTGGTCTAATGTTTTTTATGAGCGGAACATGGATGTCGCGGTAAGTGCTTTTTATGACAATTTGTTTACTTGTTTCTTGCATTGTGTTCCTGTTTCTCGTTCGTTTTCTTCTTTCTCTAGTCCGCCTTGGCTCAATAGCTCGCTGAAGCATCTTAAAAACTTAAAAAATAAAGCATGGAAGCGGTTCTACTCATCAAGGAGCGACTCGGATTTTTATATCTACTCACAATTGCGCGATGAGTTCAATTCCGAAATTCATGCCTCATATAATAATTACGTTAACAGAATGAGGTCCATTATACGCGGTGAGCCTAAGCAGTTTTGGAGATTTGTTAACTCTAAGCGTAGCACCGACGGCTACCCTACTTTATTAAAACTATGTGACACTGAAATTAGTGATCCCTTGACGATTGCGAACCTTTTCGGCGACTTTTTTAAGACAACTGCGATACTTGCTCTAAAGATTTTAGCTACTTGACATTATTTCCTCCTTCTTCACTGGAAATAAAAAATCTTACATTTGATGACGATACAGTCGAATTACATCAATAATTTGGCAGATAGTTTTTCGTGCGGTCCTGATGGTATTCCTATTTCCCTTTATAAGAACTGTTCTTCTTCATTGGTTTCTGTTCTTTGTTATTTATTTAATTTATCTATTTCTTGTGGAATCTTTCCAAAATCTTGGAAATCATCTCTTATTATCCCTCTTGACAAGAAAGGCAAGAGGTGTGATATTTCCAATTACAGACCCATTGCAAACTTGTGTTGTATTGCTAAGATTTTTGAGGCATTAGTTTGTGATACACTATACTTTCATTGCAAACCTTTTCTTGGAACTTTCCAGCATGGCTTTATGAAAGGTAGGTCTACTGTGACTAACCTACTGGAATTCTCAAATTTCTGCTTAACCAAAATTGAGGCTGGAAAGCAAGTGGATTGTATCTTTACAGATTTTAGCAAGGCATTTGACAGAATAAGCCACCAAATTTTGATTCACAAGTTGACGGCCCTCGGGTTTCCTTCATTGTTTGTAGACTGGGTTCGTTCTTACCTACTAGATCGGACTCAGCGTGTGTTTATTTTTAATTCATCTGGCGTAACTCAGGGAAGTCATCTGGGCCCGATTTTATTTATTATATACATCAATGATGTATCTTTATTCTTGAAATATTCCAAAATTCTTTGTTATGCTGGCGACGCCAAAATTTTCCGTGTTGTGTCCTCTATTCGAGACTGCGAACTTTTAAATTCTGACTTAGACGCTTTCTACAACTGGTGTTCTGATAACTATTTTCCCCTCAATATTACTAAGTGTACGTCTATGTCTTTTACTCGTAGAAAGAATCCTCTCGACTTCAACTACACCATGCATGGCTGTGTTCTGGAAAAAATTAATAGGACCAAGGACTTGGGTGTCTGGTAGAACAGTCGTTTTACGTTTGACGATCACATTGATGAGATAGTTATTAACGCTAATTCTACATTGGGCTTAATAAAAAGATGGGCAAAGGAATTTGACGACCCTTATATCACCAGGCTTCTCTACTGCACCTTTGTTAGGCCTATTCTGGAGTATGCTAGTTGTGTTTGGTCACCATTTTATCGTGACTCAATTGACCGGGTAGAGGCAGTCCAGCGCCGTTTTATTCGCTTTGCACTTCGTGGGCTTCCGTGGAGCGACCCTCTTATCCTGCCGCCGTACTCAGATAGGCTTAAGCTCATAAAACTAGACTCTCTTGAATTCAGACGTAACATCTCTAGAACTGTTTTCGCTTTTGAATGTCTTCAAGGTAATGTTGACTCTCCAGTCTTGTTGTCTTTTTTTAATATAACGATTCCGAGTCGCTCCTTGAGAAATCGAGATTTTCTTAAAATTCACGTCAATGTCTCGGTTTTTTAATTCGCATTTTAACAACATTGATTTTAACCGGTCGAAAAATTCTGTGAAGGCCAAACTTTCCTAACTACTCTGTTATTATTTTGTAATTATTATGTATTATTAATTATTTTTCTAGTTAATTATTTTTCTATTTTTCTAGTTATTGATTATTTTCTAGTTATTTATATTAATTAATTAATTATTGTAATTATTGTGATTCTTATTTTATTTTATAACTATTTATATTTACATACATGTTAAGTAATCAGCCTTTGATGAATCTTAAATAAATAAATCAATAATTTTAAAGTATGTTAAAATGGTTTTGCTTCTTTTATTCCCGGAATTATGTAAAAATTTTTGTCGGTAGAGAAAGTTATTCCGGAACTATCACCGAATAAGGAAAATTAAATGGGATTTATTGTAAATATTCGTACTGAAAGTTATAAAGATTAATTACAATTACATGGTTTCATAAAATGATTAAACTGCATAGATAGCAGTAATGGAATTACGATGTACCTGTTTTTTCTCTTTACAGGTAATAATTCTGTTTAAAGTTGCCTGCTTTTAAGTATTGATGAATTATTGATGCATGAAATGTACTTTATTAAATTGAAATTTATTTTCAGTTCGTACTATACCGACCTTACGAATACGGGATTTTTTGTCAGTTCTTATCAAAATAAAGGTGTGCGAAGTTGACCCGGATTTGTTCCGGGCTGGGGGTTAAAACGTCCCAATCGATAGTCTATCGTTAGACCACATTTTACACCCAACTGGTTTCGTTTTACCTCATATCAATATTCAAAATCTCCGGGCGAACTTCACAAGCCCGGAAAATTTTCCGGGCCTTCGTTAGTCCACGATATTCCCACTGTTGATTTCGTTTTACCTCCTCCCAAATTAAAGTTATTTAATAACAAAGTTTTTTTTTTCAAAAATACCATGCCCCGATTTATGTTTTTTGAAAAACTCGTATTCAAAAAGTTGGTTAACAAAACTAATTGGTGGGTGAACATGGTCATTTCCTGGTCAAACGAATGAGCTATTAAAATCAAATTTTCGTTCGATTCGGGGGCTAACTTCACAGACCTGAAAAATGGGGATGATATTTATACGTTCTACTATCTATCAAACCGATTTTCGAGCGAAGAAAAGGTCTCTTCAAAGATTTTGCGTTTGAAAATTGAATAATGCAGCTTAATGAAACGCCCATTAATTTGATACCTCATAAACCAATCTTTGCAGAAAATAGAGTTGTCACTTCCTATAACACTAGTTGACAGCAAAAAAGATCTGGTTTTTCATGGACTTTTGTTTTGTGTATTTTGGGGTGTACATTCCAAAAATGACAACCATTTTTTTCTTAAGAATAGTTTTCGAGATTTTTTGAAAAAACCCGTTATTTGGTACTTTTTCACATCAATTTTTATCCGATCTGCGTATATTACATATGTTTTGAAAGGTAACTTTGTCCTCTTTCTAAAGCTATGCTGTTTACGTGGAGATTTGATGAAGTTACAGGCGTTCAAAGTCCAAAAAAAATGCCATTTTTAAAAGCCACTAAATTTCAATTGCTCCGTTTAATTCCAAAAAAATTTTTTAAGTATAAATTAGCCCAAATCGGACAAAAAATGTAGAAGTTATTCAAAAATGAATGAGAAAAGGAAGTGTCCATATTATCACATATTATATTTATTCTGGTCGAAAGTACATCTTTTTGCATGCGCTTCTTCGTAGAATCCATGAATTTCTGTTAATTTTCATGCATTCCAGGTGGGAAATTTATTTCCTTTTCTCATTCATTTTTGAATAATTTCTACATTTTTTGTCCGATTTTGGCAAATTTATGTTTAAAATCTTCGTAAAAGAATGATATTTCATGAAATTGATGGCTAGATGGGTAAAATACAAAATACATAAAAAAAGTCTATGAGAAACCAGATCTCGAGATGGGGCCCAAATTTGAAAACTAGTCTAATTATAGACTAAGTAGTAGTGTCCTCCTCTATTTTCTCAGCTGTAGCCATTTTTACCGCGATCACTTTCTTCTTAGTCTGAGTATTAGAATTAATTCAGCAGTTCATCGAAATGGTTCGGAAATGGAACTGCTACCCAAACTACTATGGCAAAAACAAAACCTGATGATTTATATGTAGACTCACATTAAAAACATACTCTTACTATAGCTGCGTTCCATTGCGCCATGCAGAGTACTCCGGCATACTTCCCCAATGGAACGCGTTTTCTTTACCCGACTACTTCGAGCCGCTGTCAATATTGTCATTTCATAAATTGTACTTGAAGATTTTTGATTTTGTTTTTAAAGCACAAAAACCCTAGCGGAAAAAATCGCTGTAACTACACCTATCTATGGTCAAGTGTAGCTGAGCGTACTTGGATGTACGCCGGAGTACTCAGAATGGCCCAATGAAACGCAGCTTATATGAGTACTACATAGTTATTATAATAACCAAATAGCTGTTTAACGAACTGATAGATGGGATCAGGCGCTCATCGAATCACTGTGCAGTGAAAAAGATAGTGTTTAAGCAAAAGTGGTATGTATGACAGTCAGTATTATAAATGTCGAAATCATTCTTTTAAGTAGCTAAGAATTAATATAAGATATTTAGATAAATAGATATTAAGAAGCCAATAAGGCTTATAAAACTCCAGAGAACCTTACTGTGAGTCAATTTCTCACAATTTGGATTGGGTGAAAAATGCTGTAGCGGTAGCTCAAAGTATTTGTCTTTAATATCAATTTGATTATACTATTCTGATAAATAATATAATCAAATCCACTTTGCGTAATTTTCAATCAGACTATACGAATAAAATAATTGTCAACCCGATAAAATGTTATTAGTGTGAAATACAAACCCTTTGAAATTTAAAATAATCACTTTAGTACTGACATGTAAATAATGTTCTATATACAAATAAATTTCCAATAAATATATCAATGTATTAGTTGTAAAGTGAGTTACAAAAAAAAATTTTTTAAATATTCAGTCTAACTGGTTATATTTAAAAGTAAAATATTTTAATTGAAAATAAAAGTTGACTTCTTAATAATTTTCATTATAATGTATCTAGCAAATATTTCAGATACAAAGAAGGACTAGGTGCTGGGGTTCTGCAAAAAGGGACTTCGCCTACATACATCATATTCTACATCAAGACCCCATTCAACCTAATATTCCCCAGATGCCAAAGATTGGTGGACTATTGTCATATAACTTAACGAAATAAAGGTTAATAGGGGTGCAAACGTTAGGATCTATGAATTTAAAAACCACTTTCAAAATGTCCTCAATACTTCTACATACGTGGATCCTTTATGCTGTACCTTACATTTCAGAAACATTTTTGAATGGTGATATTAAAATCAATGAGCACTTTACGGTGAAATCAAGGGCTAAGGACAAGAAAGAACCGGAATTGGACAAGGTCCCATATGAATTTTTTTTAAATGGTCTCTCAAACGTTCTATCAGAGCACTTCAGGATTTTTAACAACATTTTTAATAGTTCAGACATGACTCAACGTTTTACAAAATCAATTATTTTTCCTTTATTTAAAAAAGGAGATCCTTCTTGGATGCTGTGTTAAGACTTTCTACAGGCTTGTTGCATGGGAGCGAAGTAGAAGAATATTAAGTGAGAGTCAGCAGAATTTTGCAAAAGTTATATATATTATTTATATTTTCTCGCTAAGTAATATAATCAATATTCAATTTGCAATCAGAAAGAAGAAATTGTACACTTTCTTCATAGACTTTAAAGCTGTAGTTCTATCACAGCCACAGAGATTACGTGGGGTTTCAAGCAAGAATGTTTGCTAATTCTATTTCTCTTTTCAATATTTATAGATGAAATAGAGGAGGAAATGGAAGTGGATCTAGATATTGGCGATGTCAATATTAAGACGTTATTGTATGTCTTACTCGCGGATGAACCACAAAAATTACAAAAAATGATTGACTATGTGGATAGATACTGTAAGGAGTGCAATCTAACGATTAATCCTGACAAGTCTGAGGCCAAGATGTTCCAGAAATTGGGCGACTGTATAGGGGCGAAGGAGATATGTTTAATGAATAATAAAAATAGTTTATTTAGGAATTGACTTTACTTCGAAGCTGTCGTCTAAGAACATCCTGATGTTGTTTATCTTATACAAAAAGTTGCATTAATAGCATTTGGTGAAATTTTATGCATAATATTGAAATAAGTTATTCGTCAAAGTTTAATATGTTAAACACAAGAATTAGACACGGAGTATATAACAAATTACAGTATGACTTAGGAGCTTTAATCTATATTAAAGACGAATTTTCTGCTTCAAAGAAAAGTACAATACTGAACTGAAAGGCGGGAATGATCCGTTTGAGCAGTTGGTAGTGAAGATAGTAGGTTGTGTCAATTATGTAATTTGGAGGAGAATGAGGCTATTTTGCACTTTCTCGGAAAATGTCCAATTCTATCAGATTTTCGAGTTCCTGATTTTGGGAAGAAGGTTTAACAGAGAGTGAAATAATCGAACTTCTTAATGGATTTAACTTTCAGTACAGTGAAGTGATAATTAATGAGTACTACTAGTTTTGGAGGCATGCTCATTTTGGTATTGTTGTTTGGTCACTTAAAACTTTTCTCTATTATATCAACAAGCGAGTATTTATGAACTAAATATAAGAGTTGCTTAATTTTCTATTTAACTAACGTCAACAACGATCGAAGCAAGTCCAGTCGCAGTTGATTATGAATTATGAACTTATGAATTTATTGTTTTTAAGAACTAATAAACATTATACCATTTCCCATTTGAATACAACCATTTCCCAACTAAGCAAAACTAAAACCCAATTGAATAGATACTTTTTCTAATTGGATTAAATTTATCCCAACGAAATTGATATTTTTCTCTAAGAATTAAACTTTTCTCCATTTTCAAGAAAACTTTATTTCATTTTAATTACACAATTTTTCAAATAATTTAAACCTAAATTCATTCTACATACAATGATCTCAAGAGTATTTTTCAATTTACTTAATAATTATGTTGAAATAAAAAATACAAGGAATTTATTTGGAAGTTTAATTGAATTGAGAAAAAGTTTTATTTATATTTGAATTTAGGTTAAAATTATTTGAAAAATTGTTTAATTAAAATGAAATAAAGTTCTCTTGAAAATGGAGAATAAAGTTTAATTTATTTGAGAAAAATTTCAAATTCATTGGGATAAGTTTAATTCAATTGGAAAAGGTGTCTATTTAATTGGGTTTTAGTTTTGCTAAATTGGGAAATGGTTGTACTTAAATAGGAAATGGTATATTATTATTACTGCCACACAGACACCAACGAATTGCCCCAATAATTTAAAATAGTTTTTCTGGAATCTGTGGAGCCCGCACAATTCATGTTCTTCCTATTTTAATTGGACATACTCATTAATTAGAAACGACAAAATAATAAAAATAACCTAGTACTTATCATACATATAATTTTTCAAACTTTTGAGCAATCCAGAACACGACGACGAAAAATTCTAGAATAAATTTTCCAGTACTCAAGCGTGGTCGACCTCCATTAAAACTTGCCCGGTGGTCGGTCGATATATGGTTGCCGAGGACCGACCAAGACTGGATATTAAATTGGGCGATAATGGTAGATTACTGGGATATATAATTATATTGAAGACCTAGGCCCAGATGCTGGCGTTCTGAGTTATTAAGACAATATCCAAAATCAAAGTCCTCCTGATTTTGCAAATTAAAAGACTGATTAGTATTAAGTCAGTATTTTCTAGGGCTAGAAGTATCCGGATTTCCCAAAATCCGCATTTTAAGAAAACGGATATCCATATTCCGTGATTCCAGATGTACAAATCCGTGAATCCGTGAAATTCGGAGGATCCGTAAATCCGGATTTCACGTAAATTCGATACAAACGCCTGATTTACACTGTTTTAGCATTTATTCGTGGTATATTCCAGTGTCATTAGTGTTTTACATTATCGTATACATTTGTGAAAAGAAATATTCTTTTCGGAGGAGTTAAATAATTCACAGAAAGTTCAAGTCTGCAAAATCCTTAGGATTTCTTTTCTAAAACCGAACAACGTAAATGAATTTTGAACAATATTGATAGGTTTTGCCAATTATATTGAACTTTGCAACTCTTGCAAATAAAATTTAACTTTTTGTAAATAAAATTTTTTATTTACTCGATTCGATTCGGAAATAAAAATTTTGGGCCGGTTCCCAATCAATTTGTCGACTTTTATAAAGTTTTTTTTTAAATTAAAGGTATAAAAAATTTAAGTGCTAAATGATTGAAGTAACGATGTCATGACATATGTTAAGATCCATCCACTTCGTGTGGTTCAATTTTGATATAAATAACATATGAGATCTTCCTGAATGTAGAATTGTTCAACTTAATCGTTTGCGTCATTCGAAAGGTATAATATTTACAGCATGAGCAGACTAAATAAATTATGTATATTTTACTAAAAACCTTCGAAATAAATTCAAAGGGGCTCAAGACGTGTATGTACTATATATCTATTGCAGCCTTATCCATTTTTAAAATTCCAATGATTCTTTTTTTATGGGAATCGAAAGCACATTTTGCACTAGACTAAAATATCATACATTAACTTATCACAATTACACAAAATCTACCAAACATCTACGTGAGTATATTGTTTTTCCAAACTAAAATCGTACAACTAAGAATTCAATTAATAACTTTATCTAAATTCTTTTACTAAATGCAAGTAAATTTTGAATATTTTGAAAACAAATTTATATTTTAACGTAAGCTATAAAAAAAGTACTTCATAGAAAAACTTGATTTGAAAAAAGTTGAATTTAATTTGCAAAAGGTTTGGAGCACCCTATATATTACTTTCCAAATTCCAATTTCCAAATTTTTTATTCAGACAACTACACTTTATCAAGTATTTCTAGTGTTTGTAGGTAGTTGAATATTTAACTGATATTTCAATGAACATTATCTCGAAAAAATTCGGGTTTTTAATAACGAATTTAAATTGGAAACAAAAAAAAAACTACTTCGCACTTGTTTTCTTAAAAAATTTAAGGAGCTCCAAACTATTGACCGCGGGTGTAAATTTAGGGTACAAAACCTATTTAGTCAATATTATTGTTTTACCCCATGACTAAAGGCAATTCACTTTTGTGCAAAAGTAGAAAAAACCCTCTGAATGTTAATACGAGAAGGGCTTTAATTGACATTAAAAAACTGATTTATTGAGTGTTTTACAGACATTACGAAAGTGAACGCAAAATCAGGAAAAAGTTAAGCTAAAACCCTTCCATTCCTTATCGACACTCACAGATGACCCTCTTCCTACCTCATTTCTCTTTAAAAACATAGTCAAACACAATAGGATTTACAAATCCAAAAAACTGACACGTTTATATTTATTTGTAGTTACTTTTTTTTATTTTTTCAACACTATCGTTCAAATCAATTAAAATTCAACTATTATTTTAAACAGTCCTCAGTAGATTTAATAAGGAAAATCCAATTTCGATTCGAATGCATAAATTAAATGTCTGAAAAATTTAAGACAACCAAAATAGTAATAAAAAATAATAATAAAGGACCGATATGGCTACCCTGAAAGATCTCCGAATCAGCTGTAGAAAGTATTCTGTAATTTTTAACTCTTATAGAGTAACTATAAATAAATTCCCATACATTTTAGCTTATAAAAACATAGGATAATGTTAAGTATTGTAAAATGTTTTAAATGTCAAAAACAAAAATTGCGTCAGTGAAGTAAGAGATAACGAATTTTCCTTACATCAGGACCGTCTATGGTTATTGGCAACGACCAGTGTTTGTTTTCTGCGGACAACAAATTACGCTTAAAGACCATATGCTGTTTTAGAGTTATGTAGGTTTTTCGGAGTCTATCTGAAATTCATGTCCACTTGCAATAGTTGTTATCGCATCACGTTCTTTTGCCGTACCATGCCTTACAAAAACTTACGGTAACTAAAAAGATAGATACCTTTTGGAATTTTACTTAATACCTACTATTTTTATTGTTACGTATATTCCCAAAAATAATAATTTCCGCATAATTTGCTAAATAATTTCTGCGTATAAACTGTCAATGTTCTGCATTAAGTCAAAACTTTCCTTAAATAGTACAGAAAAAATTAAATTAAAAAATCCACTCAGTCTTTGGGCTGTTGTCTAGCTCTCAGCAATACACATACAAGTTCCCTCATTCCCCTTACCCAAATTCATTTCTTTTCTTTCTTTTTGGCTACATAAAAAACCCCAATTTATGTCATTAATTTGTTTCAGAACATGACCACTTAACATGAAATGACATAACTCGAAACGACATAACTTAAAATGACATAACTCAAAATAAGATACAAACGGGCAAATCAGATGTTTAAAAACCCAAATAAATCTTGTGTTATATTTTATGTATTTGAATTTTCTTTGAATATAGTTTTTATAGTTAAAGTAAAAAAAATCTTATTAAAAAGACATCTTTTAACTAAAGTTATAATTTAAACCTGCAAGAAATCCACATTCAAACAACATAATCGCGAGACTAAAAACAATGAATTTCTAATTATGTTCCTACATTTTTAATTTAAGTCTTAAGCAACATTTAATGGGGCGACATAAAGCTGGGTTGTCGTATATTTCTTAAATGAAACTATTTAGTACGAACAAACCTCGAGTACGACCACTGAAGTTAACCAAAAACATCCATAAACATGTAAATGTAAGTCATTATCGCATTAATGTCCATTATTAAGTCAGAACTATCACATAATTAGTAAAATACCTGAACAAGCTCTAGAGCTCATTAACAAATAACCCTGAGTTGGTGAAATTTTACCAAGTGCCTACCAGTAGCATACCTTGATGTTTCACTTAATGTCATAAAACATTAAAAAATCATAAGCAAGACCTGTTAAGTGGTATGTAAAACGTCAGAAGTACCATCTCCCAAAATTAACCCTCTCATGGCATTAATTCAGAAAATCAGTGTTCCATTTAAGATCAGAGCAACCTAGCAACCCCCATTAGGAGAGGGTTGAACAAAACAAGCATTTTAATCTGTCCCTTATCACTCGGCATAGTAGATGTGGCCAAGACTGGAATGTTCATGTTCGTGTTCGCAGCATTGTGTTCATTCGATGGAAATTTGTTTGTAAATATTTAATTGTAGACATGAAAGCGCCCGAAGGAAGCTTTCAGGAGTTTTCCATTACCAGAGGGCCTAGGCTGGTAAGAAGGATTCAATGAATTTGATAAATAAATACAGGTAGACACTTTGGGTCTATAGATGGTCGACGCCACAACAACCCTATAAAACCCGCATAAACCCTTCTGGTAATGGACCAGTTAAGATTTAGAAAAGAAGCCGTTGGCTGTACCTTTTTTCCGTCCCGAAACTTAACAGTTCCTTCTATGATGGAGCTGATGTCAACCATTGTCTTTTGTGGTATTAAGCGAACAGATGACGGCGGACCTAATTCCGGGCACTGCGGGAAAGATGATAATCCAAAAGTTGGTAGATGAACTTTTTCTTAATTTTGTACAAACTTTCTTAGGTCATATAACACACTCACACAATGCCTCGATTCGGGCTAACGCAACATCACTAGAACCACTCGCCCGAAAACTTTATTAATTACATCGTTCACACTTGGTAATTATTGCTTGATAACAAATTTGCGGTGGTTTCTCACAGAATGGAAAATTTTAGCGGCAATCATGCCATTGGGTACACCACTGGTAATTCCTGGCTACACTTCGCTAGGCCTCCTCACTATTACTAAATAATCATATCAAGGCCTTGTCACTGTCGAGATTATCACTCTAATGGCCACAATCAAACGCTATTATTACACTAATTATCCCAACAACTATCACATAGTACAAGCACTAATCACTGGGAAATTTAATTGAATAATCACTGCACATAAATTTACCGAAAATTTCAAATTTCCCGCCTTATCGAGCGGTCGGTCCTACGGCAAACGTGGTTTTAAAATCGTCCGCACCGGCGACTTTTCCAACAGAATTTAGCTGAAAAGGGCCACTAGCCGAGAGTAAAATTTTCATCGTAATTAATTGCCCAAAAGGACTTAAGTTAGGCTACAAATCAATTGCTGATTTCGTTTGCGTAGAGTCTGCAGGTCCAACTAAAACCTACAAAAGCCGAAAGCCAACAAACTTCCGCGGCGCCGACCTACGAATGACTGGTGGCATTGTATGAAACGGTCCCTGCCGTAGCCTGTAGCCAACATTGGCATGGCATTCACCCTCTCGTGGCTGTAGCCTCAATCGACAGACATCCAGCGAGGAATCTTCTTCGGCTCGATGCCATTACCACTTACCACCAACGGCACTGGTACGTACTGGCTGCGAAGGCCAAAGGAGCCACCACAGTCGAGATGATGTTCATCTCTGTATCCGAAATCTGAGCTGAATCCCTGTAGAATCAGTCAAAAGAACAACGAAACATGAGAACGACGCCGAACTGCAGAGATACTGGGTAACATGAAGTTGTCTCCGGGTATAGACAGCATCACATGTGCGCGCATAAATTTCACATTTCGAACGGAGCCATGCTCTTAGTTTACAGTTAGAATAGGTCTTTATCACGCGCCAAATTTTGTTTGGTTTCCAGGAGAGCGCAGAATTTGTTTTTTTTATCTCATCACAGCTTCAGTTATGGGTTGAAAAGGTAAGAGAGTTGTTATCGAAGAGCATTTCTTTGGTCGAAATATAACTGTAATCTCTTTACAGAGCAGGTGCTCTTATAAACGACATTAAGTTCCCCTTAGTAGTATAACACCTTGCTTTCTTCAAACAGTTAAACTTCACATTCAAGCGAAACCCTCTAGTGGATACTAGCGGAAACTATGGAAAAGTTTTCGATTTTTGTATAACAAGTGAGATTTCAGGTGAGAGAGTGAGAATAACTGTTTAAGAGAATAGTGTTATACAAATTTTTCTTATGTTCTGTTTGATTTGCTAAGTGATATTGATAAAGGTGTGTATAGCTCTATGTAAGCGCCAGTTAGAGTAATTTGCACGTGCTTGTTTAGCAATTTCAAAGCATTTTAGGTGACTTGAGAATTATTCTGTTTCTTTTTTTACATTATATTTGTTTTAATATTAATAGTAACAAATTTTGTTTTGTTAGGCAAGAGAGAAAGAGGTTTAAACCGAAAGTTTCCAGGTTAAAGTGCTATTCCTAGCTACCATTTTGGCAACAAGGTGGGTATGAAAATGGATAACGCAACAAAACATAAACAGAGTGAATTATGAGTTATTTATTTATTTATTTATTAAAGATTCATCAAAGGCTGATTACTTAACATGTATGTAAATATAAATACTTATAAAATAAAATAAGAATCACAATAATTACAATAATTAATAATACATAATAATTACAAAATAATAACAGAGTAGTTAGGAAAGTTTGGCCTTCACAGAATTTTTCGACAGATTAAAATCAATGCTGTTAAAATGCGAATTAAAAAACCGAGAAATTGACGTGACGTGCTCGTGAAAACCGTAATTTGTGCGATGCTGTGGAATTTTAAGAAAATCTCGATTTCTCAAGGATCGACTCGGAATCGAAATGTTAAAAGAAGACAACAAGACTGGAGAGTCAACATTACCTTGAAGACATTCAAAAGCGAAAACAGTTCTAGAGAGTCTAGTTTTATGAGCTTAAGCCTATCTGAGTACGGCGGTAGGATAAGAGGGTCGCTCCAAGGAAGCCCACGAAGTGTAAAGCGAACAAAACGGCGCTGGACTGCCTCTACCCGGTCAATTGCGTCACGATAAAATGGAGACCAAACACAACTAGCATACTCCAGAATAGGCCTAACAAAGGTGCAGTGGAGAAGCCTGGTGATATAAGGGTCGTCAAATTCCTTTGCCCATCTTTTTATAAAACCCAATGTAGAATTAGCCTTAATAACTATCTCATCAATGTGATCATCAAACGTAAAACGACTGTTCAACCAGACACCCAAGTCCTTGGTCCTATTAATTTCCAGAACACAGCCATGCATGGTGTAGTTGAAGTCGAGAGGATTCTTTCTACGAGTAAAAGACATAGACGTACACTTACTAATATTGAGGGGAAAATAGTTATCAGAACACCAGTTGTAGAAAGCGTCTAAGTCAGAATTTAAAAGTTCACAGTCTCGAATAGAGGACACAACACGGAAAATTTTGGCGTCGTCAGCATAACAAAGAATTTTTGAATATTTCAAGAATAAAGATACATCACTGATGTATATAATAAATAAAATCGGGCCCAGATGACTTCCCTGAGGTACGCCAGAGGAATTAAAAATAAACTTGGATAGTGATCCACGGAAGGACACACGCTGAGTCCGATTTAGTAGGTAAGAACGAACCCAGTCTACAAACAATGAAGGAAACCCGAGGGCCGTCAAATTGTGAATTAAAATTTGGTGGCTTATTCTGTCGAATGCCTTGCTAAAATCTGTAAAGATACAATCCACTTGCTTTCCAGCCTCAATTTTGGATAAGCAGAAATTTGAGAATTCCAGTAGGTTAGTCGCAGTAGACCTACCTTTCATAAAGCCATGCTGGAAAGTTCCAAGAAAAGGTTTTGCAATGAAAGTATAGTGTATCACAAACTAATGCCTCAAAAATTTTAGCCATACAACACAAGTTTGCAATGGGTCTGTAATTGGAAATATCACACCTCTTGCCTTTCTTGTGAAGAGGGATAATAAGAGATGATTTCCAAGATTTTGGGAAGACTCCACAAGAAATAGATAAATTTAATAAATAACAAAGAACAGAAACCAAGGAAGAAGAACAGTTCTTATAAAGAGAAATAGGAATACCATCAGGACCGCACGAAAAACTATCTGCCAAATTATTGATGTAATTCGCGACTGCATCGTCATCAAATGTAAGATCTTTCATTTCCAGTGAAGAAGGAGGAAATAATGTCAAGTAGCTAAAATCCCTAGAGCAAGTATCGCAGTTGTCAGAAAGAAAAGCTGTCTTAAAAAAGTCGCCGAAAAGGTTCGCAATCGTCAAGGGATCACTACTTTCAGTGTCACCTAGTTTTAATAAATCCAATAATAAATAAGGGGAAATATGTGACGCAAATTTAAGTTTATGTAAAATTAACTAGAAGAGACCGCAGTTGTAATATTCGTTTCTTGGTTAGAAAGAGCAAGTTATTGTCTGTTTGTCCAGAGTATCTTGATGAGAATTTTCCTAAGCTTGTGGGTAATTTATTCTCGAGGTAGTCGCTGATCTCATTGCCCAGTAAGCAGTGCCGGCTTTAGGGTGGGGCGAGCGGGGAGGTTGCCCAGGACGCCAAGTATGGAGGGGGGGGGGGGGGGGGGCACCAAATTCTGGGGTGTTGCCTTATTGCAGAAAATTTTCAAGTGTGAAAGTATGAAATTAACATCTTCTTATCATTCTGCTAAGACGTGCTCGGCCTAAATGTATATCGCCTCCGTAAACCAAATTCAAAAAATTGAAACTTGCCGCGCTGCCGCCTTCGTTACTGATCATTCTCACTCGTTTGAAGATCATCACACGGCTATTGTCATAACAATGTTTTGTTCTTGAGTGTTTTAGAAACGTTTACACAAATCAAATCTTTATGAAAATTAGACTCTAATTTACAATTAAAAACAACTCCAAGATCATTGGGTCATAAGGTCTCTGGAGTCAAAATTTTTTACTCATAGCAAAAAAGTTGGCGGTTCCGATAGAAACTAACAATTTTATATTTGATATGGTTCAGCCCAATATCATTGATAACACACCACCTGAGTAAACAGTTGTCGACATCTTAAAGATGTAAAGAGTCAGATTGGCAAAGAAACAAATAAGAAGCAAACAACTTAAGGTCATCTGCATATGACAAGAATAGGGCAGAAGAGTAGACGCTGGCTACATCACTGACTGACAAAAATTGGGAATAGAACTGGTCCTAAGTGGCTACCTTGCGGAACACCACATAGGGTGTTGAAAAGATGAGTAAAACCCAAACTCATAAAGCTTGTCCAGAAGTAGAGAAAAATTTACACGACCGAAGGCTTTCACAAAATCTGTGTAAAAGCGGTCGACCTGTGCACTCCTTTCAATTTCCTCGAGACATAATGTATAAAAAGTACTAAGTGCGTAGATGTATATCTCCCACTCAAAACCATGCTGCTGAGGACAAATCGCTTCCTTAATAACGAAATAAACTTTCGAAGTATTTAGAGATTATATGACGCAGACCAGCCTTATATAAAGGTTCAATGTAGAGTCAATGCATATCACGTCATCCAGGTAATGAAACCATGTCAAATTTTATTTTGATATCTTGAATATTTTTTTGAGATATTATTGTCCAAGAATATATAAGAAAAAGAGTGTTTGCATTACCGAGAACTGTACCGTTTGTAACATAATTCAAGTAAACCTTTCATTTTTTGGCAATTTTCATCACATCACAATCATGTGAAGTTAGCGTCCCTTTTTCTGAAAAACAATTATTTTATTAGTGTTCTGGGTAGATTCTACTTATTTTAATTGTTGCAATCCCTCGCTCCCCGATCTCTTATTTGTATCTGAAAAAGACAACATTCTATTTCATAGTCAGCTTAGTCCAATCAGTATTTTAGATCATGATTTGCTCTTTATGACTTATAATATTCCAATTGGTGGTTGTATTCCTAGGAAGGTTTTTTCTTACCGTGATTATAATAACGTCGATACTGGTAGTTTATTTACCGAATGTAGTTCGCTCTCATTGTGTAGCATCCTTAATGATCTGTCAGTGAACTCCACGGTGGAAAAATTTAATAGTTTCATATCCTACTTGTACGATAAATATGTTCCGCTTAGAGTTAAGAGTATCAGGGTTAAACATTGTCCATGGTTTTCTCAAGAAATTAGAGCCCTTATTGTGGAGCGCGAGTATTTGTACAGAGAGTGGAGACGACTCAGGACTATCCGCAGTCATTCCTTCGATAGGGCTGCACGAAATAGAGTTACTTTGTCTATTCGTAATGCTAAGCGTGATTATTTTGCTTCCAGACTAGACCCTACTCTACCTCCTAAAACCCTTTGGGGTAATCTAAAGAGGCTTAGCATCCATAAAGAATCTGGTGCAGAGTGTAATCTCGATCTGGACGAAATGAACCAGTTTTTTACTTACCCTACTGAAATTGTGTCCAATTCATTGCAGGTTGATACGTCTTCCTTTACATCTGGTGTGAGTAGTTCTTCTCGCGTTCATCAATCTGGATCTGATGCATTTTCATTCCGATGTACTGATTATCTTGAACTTTTGCGAGCTATATATTCTATTAAATCTAATGCTGTTGGCTCTGATCAAATGGATCCTCGTTTCATTAAACTGATATTGCCATGTATTTCACCATATCTACTTAACATAATGAACTGTTGCCTAATGTCGTCTTCCTTCCCGGATGCGTGGAAAATAGCGTTTGTTTCACCAGTTGCTAAGAAAACTTCCCCCAGTATCCAACACGGATCTTCGATTTTCACTTGATGCAGGAAATGTTGGTGTTCTGGTTCTGCTTGATTTCTCAAAAGCATTTGACAGCATTGCTCACTTGATCCTGCTTGAAAAGCTTTATAGTAAATTTGGTTTCTCTACTTCTGCTGCAGCTCTGATAAATAATTTTCTCGCACACAGGTTTCAACGGGTAAGAATAAGGGACAGGTTATCTTCGTTGTTATCTCTACGTCGTGGAGTTCCGCAAGGGTCTGTTCTTGGACATTTATTATTTTGTATGTACATTAATGATCTCCCTACGGCAGTCCAAAATGTGCAGCTTCATCTTTATGCTGATGCTGTTCAGCTTTATTGGAGTAGACCGGTTGGATTATTGGAGGATTTATTTGCTAGAGTTAATGATGAACTCGAGAGAATTTCTGCTTGGTCGTTGAACAATCACCTCATACTAAATCCTAGTAAGACCCAAAGTATAGCTTGATATGGCAACACAACGCTTAGGGTAAATGAATTACCGTCTGTTATTCTTAATAATAGTATGTTTTGCCTTTTGTAACCAAAATTAATACTCTTGGAAGGATATATGGTGGATTGAGAAGGCTGTGGTTGTCTGCCGATGTATTGCCTCTTGAAATGCGCTTAAAGTTGGTTAGAAGTCTTATTCTGCCTTATTTCACATATGGTAGCTTAATTTACCCAAAACTTGACTCAACTTGCAGGCGCAGGGTAGAGGTTGCATTTAATGACTGCATTCGATTTGTTTTTAAACTGAGCCGATCGGATCACATTACATTACATTAAAGCTTTCTTTACTGGGTTGTAATATTGATGTATACTTTAGGCGTAAGGCCTTATTATTTTTGTTTAATTTAATTCATTCTGGAGAACCAATATATGTTGCTGAGCACATTCAACTTTTACAGTCGCGGAGAGGTCTCAGGTTGCTTATTCCTAGGCATCATTCGACAGTCCTTGAGGGTTTTTTACTTTGTCCAGCTCGCCCGACTTTGGAATTCTCTTCCTGCAAGAGTTCAGGATGCTTTTTCTGTCAATGAGTTCAAACGTCTTATTTCTTTTTGTGACTTATAACTTGTGGTTCGTGTGTAAAAGGTTGTACAGTATTTTTTATATTTATATGAATTTTTAAAACTATACATTTAATTTATTTATATTATTTTCTTATTTCTTATTATTTACAAATTCAATTTTCGCTTGCTTTACTTTCAAATTATTTATATTTGCTTTATGATATGTAGTAGACTTTTATTTGATTTAATTCTTATAATGATTTTACTCTTTGAATAAAAATGCACGCAAAAAAGGTTTTCCACTACTGGTCACAAAAGTTCTCTCAAAATGAAATAGCATACTGACCGCCATTAGTTTTTCCGTCAGATATAGTTAAAAATGACTCGAAAGCGTAATTTATATTCCATTTTAAAGTGGAGTGTATTACGTTTCAGTGTACAGAGAATGTCCTCGAATAATTTGTTCCGGAAGTATCTCCGGGAACATATTAAGATAGATTTCACGATGTCGCTTTCTTTTTTTGTCTTTGCTTTGTATAGCTTATTTTTATACCTTTCTAATAGTTAGTAGTTTTTTTACTTATTGTTAGTTCATTATATTGAACTTTTCCCTCTTGGTTATTTATTCGTATTAATGTAAGGCATGAAGATTGCGATTTTATCTGCATCTCACTTATAAAAAATAAATTGAATTGAGCTGATGGTAAGCTTCTTCTTTAGTTTGTTACTGACGTAATGATGAGCTACTTCATTACTTTGTCGCTGTGCTCATTATGAGTTTTTTTTTCTTTTACTGAACTTATGATGAATTTCCAATGAGAATTTACACTCTGAACCTTAGTTTGAACTCATGGTGAATTTTCCGTGAGCTATGGCCTTATTACTGAATACGATCCGATTGCAGTCGATCACAAATATAGGAAATTTAGAATTGAATGATTACAAAGTTAGGAAATCGCGCAAGGACAATATCTCTTCCTTATTTTATTCAATTCTAAATTTTCTGTACTTATTTACGATCGATTGTAATCGAATCGTATTCAGTCATAAGACCCCAGAGTCCGTCTCTGAGCTCTTGTTTAATAGCTTTTGTTTTCCCTTGAGCTCATCATGAATTTTCCGCTCAGCTTACTCATTTTTTTCGCTGAGCTCATGGCCTGCTTTTCCCGTGTAAGTTTTTCCTGAATACATGATGAGGTTTTCTCTAAATTTGTTCTTGAGCTTATGCTAAATTTTCCCCTGAGCTTATAATGAGTCTGTTCTTAAGCGCTTGATAAGATTTCCACTTAGTATGGCCCTGAGCTCATAATGAATTTTTCCCTGAGTTTGCCGCTGAGCCCATGGGTAAATAGAAAAAGATAAATCCCGGTACCCGCAATGGAAGAAGTTCCGGAAAATTTGTCTTCCAAACGTTTTGCGATGAAGCTGGACTTCCGCTAACTGAAAGTGCTGTAGCATTCCTGGAAAAAGGTGCCATTGGCGAAATTATAACTAAAACATCCTCAGGTGCGGCGTTGGCACAGATGGTAGACTGGCTATCTGCGGGGTACACACACACTAGCAGAAGATGCAGACTTGCCCTCCGAAGGATTAGCTACAGTTAATCCAGAGCAAGGTGCTTGTCTTGGATCTGAGATTAATACAAAAGCCCTCAAGTGTAAAATAAGACAGGATAGAGCAAGGCTACAAAGAGGCGCTAAGAGGGATGCGAAGAATCGGGAGATCAATCAAATGGCCGAGAAGTTCAACAGATCCCTGTCAACTGACGTGTCACCTGGCCATGCGAATCCGGTGAAACAGTTTTAAGACTTAGATCTAGGTAATGTGAAACGGGAACCGCAACGGATGTGAAGGTCCAAATGTGGATCAAGATGGCAGGACGACTAAGTTAGATGCTTAATTGTATGGCGTGGAGAATTGGATACTGAACCAAGCAAGAGCAGCAGATCAGCCATTGAATCTATCTTCTTTGCGGAAGGAGACTCCTAACCCTAGACAGAAGACCAGTTCAGGGCCGGTCCAGGCTCACGTTAGCATGTCTGTGGCAGTACGGAAGACTAAAGTTCCCCAGGAAGGAACGGAAGCCGTCACAAGTGGTGAGCGGACCTTCTCTCTGGCGGCGCCGACTGACCTGCGCCTGCGAGTAGAGATGAGGGATAGCGCCGGCTCATCTAGGGAATTATAAGGACGCCCTGTTGAGGGCTATAGACTTTCTTCATGTAAACGCCTGGGATATAGAAGTAAACTCGGTGACCTTTATGGATGGTCTAATAACAATGAGATGTGTTAATCAACAATCCAAGGTCTAAGTATGTGAAATCGTCAAAAAGCTAAACAAACTTTGGGAAGGAGCTAGCTTGAGGATGTACCCTATGGATGAAGAAACTGTATCGAATGCAGACGTATGGGCCGTCAAGAAGGTAGAAAATATACCGATTATTTAGGGTCAGATGGAGAAACCATGCGGTTGAGTGACTTGCAGTCAAGGTCAGTAATGAGAAGGGTGCCAGAGCTTGGCCGCAAATATTCATGCCCGGATTCCCCCCTGCCTTGGGAAGAGAAAGGGTGAAGGTAGAGATTAACGCATGAAACAGAAAGGAAAAGAGGAAACATGGATTTCTGCAGACGGGCTAAGATGCTAGCACTGACCCAGGGAATCTAAATTAGAGGCGATAG
This sequence comes from Leptarthrus brevirostris, assembly GCA_964036015.1. Lineage (NCBI taxonomy): Eukaryota > Metazoa > Arthropoda > Insecta > Diptera > Asilidae > Leptarthrus > Leptarthrus brevirostris. Next base: position 133,593,225 of record OZ038372.1, on the reverse strand, counting down.
TAGAGTAACTTAGTTGACCTCCGCTTAGGCAGTCTGGGAGAGGACGAAAGATTTTCTTCTCTCTCGCTAAAAAAGGTCAATGAGTCTTTTCCTTAGTTTGTGTCTGAGCTATTAATTAATGTGTCCACAAGCTTGTCGCCGGGCCCATAATGATCTGTTTACTAAGTTGCGATAAGTTTTCTCTTGCGCTCATGATATCCGTAAGCTCATGATGAATTTTTGTCTGAGCTCTTGATAAGGCTTGTATACTGAGTTACGCCCTGTTTTATGATCAGTTTTTGTCCTAGTTTGTCTCTGAGCACATATGAATTTTTCCCTGAGCTCATAATGAGTTGTTCACAATATTTTTTTTTTTTTGAGCTCATGAGGAGTTTCTCCCTGAGTTTGTCGCTGAGCTTGTAATAAATTTTCCACTGAGTTTTTCACTGCGCTCATTATGAGTTTTTAATTTCGTCCCAAAATTCATAATGACTTTTCTCTGCGTCTTTCAGCTCATAATGAGTTTTTACTTAATTTGTCCATGAACTCACTTTAAGTTTTTCCCTGAGCTCATGATGCAATTGATCCTAAGCCGTGAGCTTTTCTTTTAGTTTGTTCCTAAGTTTATGTTGACTTTTTTCGGTTTTCCCTTACCTCACAACAAGTATTTTTTTGAGCTGAAGGGAAATATTTCCTTGAATTTATTCCTGAATTATGAGTGTGTCATTGAGCTAATGCAAATTGTTTGACCATGCTGAGCTAGAGTTTGTCCGTGATCCTGCAATGAGCTTTTCTCCTAATTTGTCCCTGAGCTTATGACAAGTTTTTCATTAAGTTTGTTTTTGATTTCAAATTGATGTTTTCAAGTCAGTTAGTCCTGAGTCCTTGAGTCATTATCTCGAAGTTTTCAAACCCCTTTACGTTTATCCGGGAAGTAATTTACCTGAGACTACTCGCTATGATCACCACGGCGCGCTTAAAAGCAATAATGCATCGCTCTCTATTATTTTTGAGGTTTATCCTAATACGATCGAAGTGGACATCATTTTCCAAGCCTCCTCTTCAGCTGCGATTAAGAAGCATTCAGTTTTTGCAAAAAATTTAATCCCACAGCATCTTTGAGTTCGTGAATTGACTTCACAACATTCTTCAAAGTCAAGGATATTCATCAAAAATGTAAATGGAAAATAGAAAAGGGAACATACCTGCCCAATAACTGGGCAGATTTGACCGACCTTCGATCTAAAGCGGTCAAAAAACATATCTCGCTTAGCGATGTCGTGATTGTCATCATGAGTTTTTGCTCAAGAAGTAGGCACGCTAACAGATTCGGCGTATCCTCAAACGACTTTTGAAAGAGTTTCCATGATGAGAGACAAGAAAAGACTTTTCCTCTTTTTCTCTGTAACCGTCAGCTATAGCAAATTGCAGGAGCAGATATTTAGGCTCCTTCTTCTTTGAGGACCTTGACATATTGGGTCACGCTAACCACAGGGACTCAGTTCGGTTCATTGCGTTATGGCTCTACTTATAGAGACGAGGATTTACTCTCAACGTGGTCTCTCAATACACCATCTTGGCCTAAGTATGCCTTTTTCACCCTGGGAGGTAACAACTCTAACCTTACCTAACCTTTCCTTCAAAGCACAAGGCGTACAGTGTTTTTTACCTAAAATCTATCCTGTGAAACTGCCTTGTGAATATATACCAACTGATTTTTCAACTCTTGGGTTCAAGTTCAAGATTTTACATCATGATCATCAACTCTCAGTTTTGCCTGTTCCGGTGGTGAAATTGATTGTGCTGTTGCGGACGATTATGGCTTCGCGTTCCCTGGAAGAGTCTTTTCGGTATCAAGATTTAACATATTCCTCCTGTTTCATATGTTTAGGGTAATGAACATCAAGGACCCTGCATTGACTACCTTGCAAATACTTTACGGGCAAAGTACCCATTGTGTTGATACTTGACGACTCCAACTTTTCCACCGTAGCAAAAGGTTATTCACAGGACGCTAAGAATATACTGCTTTCGGTGATGGAGGTGCCTACGTTTAATTCCCCATCTCTCGACTATTAAATCTTTGGTTGAGTTGATAGTACATAGTAGATAGGAGATATCTTTGCCCATAACATATAATTTTTCATATTGAGAACGTAAATTTAATTTCTAAACATTCCAGTAATAACACCTTTAATTCCAAAGAGGGCTGACAAATCGAATAATTAGATTTCAATCTTTGGATGAACTAATGTTTACAATTTCCTTATCTTCTGGCGCTTTCTCCACTGCTTAAAAATTAATCTTGATAATCCAACCCAGCCCCTCTCTCCACAACCTATCCACAAGAAATGTCCTTAACTATATAGAGTAATGTCGATTTTCTTTCGAATCTTTTTGGTCTGCGACGACTTACGTTTTTATTTTCAATTATGTTTGGGTGTTTTTCAATATGGACTCCACCGTCACTCTTCTTTTATCACGGTATTTCAAATTATTAAATACTGACTTGGGGCACGGATTTCATCCGTTCTGACTTCCGCAAAACTTCGATCGACTTAATCATAAACTTCTTTAATAAAAACTCTCTCTTCTTGGATTTACAAACCGTAATAAAATACACGAGCAGGTCGTCGTATTTATCCAATCCAACTTAACGAGGAGCTTTGTTGTCCATGTTTGTTATTGACTTTGGTGTACCACAGGGTAGGGTCTTAGGCAACACTTTTTTATTTTATATACTCACGCCATTTTACTTCTTCGTAATTCTATGTTATGCTGACGATGTTTATCTGTTTCGTACTGTTAGTTGATAGTTAGTTTAATCTTTTAAATATGCCTTAGGCATTGTTTACTCTCAGTGTTGCATTAGCTGTATTGAAAAGGGTATACTGGTGACGATTTACCGTAAAAGATATCCTTTTCTATTATATTTCTTTGTGGGTGGAGTATTTTATTTAAGTTTGACCGGATAAAGGTCTGGCAGTGATCTCAAATTTTTTATATTTAATTGAAGCAATTAAATCATCTGAGCTTTAGAAATCGATGAGTAACTCTTCTTTTACTTCCCAAAGGAAACGCGCCTTTCTAAACCTTTCCTTGTACTAATTACGTTATGCATCCGTAGTAATCGGTATTTGATCTTTAGATAAATAAATTGTCTTTTCTTATACTTGTGCATAAGCACAGAGCTATGACCGACATAAAGTCGCAGAAGGTCGGCTTAATTCCGATAAGTTGACTGATAATTAGGGGATCTTAGTAGTTTTCGCAGATGATTCAGGAGTCAGTGTAATATCGAGGGAATCCAATTTCGAAATATAGGTCAAGAGTCACACCTTCGAAATTGGACCCTTAAAATATACTCCCAAAATGGATTACACTACAACTGTTGAATTCATCGTAACTTAGCACCGGTTGTACAAAGTTTTCGAAACAATATCAGTCTTGCAAGGAAATATGGTAATATTACTAAGTGTGCAAGACTGAAACATTTATCAAACCAGAATTAATACCAGGATTACAATATCACTGATTAGTAAACTGAGTTCGGACTGGGTGCTATAAGACAGACTCTGGTTTTGGGCAGGTATTAAGTTGTCTTCAATAACCTCATAAGCCAAGCAGTAAAAGCGGCATTTGTTTTTTTTTCGAATTATTTTAGGTGTCATGACCACTTTCTCCTCCTTTAACTTTGCCGATTTACCATCTTACCATCTTCCTCCATGCTTCGTGGAGAATGGAAACAACTGCCTTCTAGCGGGTTCTATTTTGAGCGACAACTTTCATGGCGGTCTAGGTGCACCCAGTTTGTCGACTTAGTTCTTTCAAATAGCAATTTTTAACGATTTCCGTTAACTTTGAGTGCTCTATGGTCAGCTGGAAACTTTTATAGGCCATATAGTCCTACAAAAATAAAAAAACAAAGCAAAGTACAAAAAATCTACTTTCCTGAAGGAAAAATTCATTCGTTTGCTCGTTCCCAATGTATACAGTTACTTGAAAATACTCTAAATTAAGGCTGTCAGTACCATACTGACTCTGGCTTTTATAACTACCTAAAACGAGACCATCTACAATTCGTGCTCCTTCTAATTCGTTAAAGGTCACTTTGTTTCAAAGTAAATTGCAATTTCATGGCAAGAGTTTTCAACATTAAAGTCACATTTAAACTGCTATGAAATCGGACTGCACTAGGTGATTTATCAAATTAACAATTTACTTCCAATCGATTAAGAAGACTCGTTAATCTGGAAGCTTTCCAACACGTCCGGCATCGGTCTGAAGCAACCTGCCCGTATGGGTCCCTTGCCTAATTTATAGTGTCAGCAGTAAAGACGGCACGTATTGCTCCAGTGTGTTACACTATAAACCAATAAAATATTTCCTTTTAAGGTTCCATCGGTATTTCCCAGCCCCAGCTTATTTTCACGTTGGCTTCTTACGTCCTGGTCCCCAAAGAATGGTTAATCGAAAGGGGATAAAATGGCCATCTACAGGATCAACCGGCATGTACGTCTGCAATGCGAACGAATGCGTTTACTACTGCTGTCCTGAGAGTTAAACTGAGCTGAACTGTGCTATGGCATTCGTTTGCTCCTCACTGACCAGAAGAAGTCCTTCGTCTTTTGATATGTGGCATGAAATCAAATTTGGCACTGTTGTTCTGTGATTACGTGCAATTTTATTTTGTTTCAATAAATCTGATTTGAAACGTAGAAAAAGAACTGAATCCAGGATAAAGAAGTTGACCGGAAGTCCCAGTGCGCAATCGAAGGTTGGTCGGTTGGGGACCGCAAAGGGACTGTAGACCTGAATTATTCCGTTTGGATGTTTCTGTGAAAAAATCCCTTGTGGAAGATTTCATGATTTCCTCGGCCTTAAATACGGCAGGATTCTCATCCTTTGAGAGGTGGTGGTTTGTGCATTTCGGCTCAAGTGTTTGTGACATAAAAGTTTTACGATGCTACTTTCCTCCAACCGGCGGCATAGTGGTCGAAGCCAAGAAATGTCTTCTCTTCGCAGAGTGGATGTCTATGTCGATATGAGTTCTGCTCGTCGGTTCTTTTTCTGTTTAGTTCACTAGGAGCAACAGAATTTCTCATGCATGCAAAACCATTTATTTCCGGATTTCCGTTTCGCTTTTCCTTTTCGAGATCTTTGTCATTTTGTGGCTCTTCCGCTTTACTTGGTTCCTTCTTCAAAAGCATAATTCACCGTTGACTGCGAACTAACTTTGGACACATTTCGAGTTTCTTGGACAGCCAAGGAGTGTAGAGGGAGTAAGCTGACGATGGGGAAAAATAAAAGATGGAAAGATTTTCTGTTTACTTTGTCTTCAAGATGAAATTTTTATGAACTTGCCTTTGTTGGTTCTTTTGTTGTTATTTTTGCTCTTGACCATTATTGCTGCTTTTCCCTAGGAGTTTCTCAGTTTTTCAGCAGCATCGTTATCATCCTCATGTTTACTTTTAGCAGCAACAACAGGAATATAATATTTATTCAGAGGATTTAGAGATACGTGATAATTGATATTGTTTTGTGGATGCCCATTGAATTTTTAATCTTTGGAAATTTGAATTGAGATATTAAGGGGCCCCAGTGAGAAACACTTTCAGGTAGAATATTAAATAAAAAAAATTTTAGTATGGCTAATAGCATTATGATTATATTTTCTTGTTGGAACTTATGGTAGATTTGACCGACACTCTCTATAAGTTTGCGAGGCAAAGTGTTATCGAGATAAACAACAGCGCAAACGGTAAGATATTTCGTACCCCAAAAACAAATTTCAGCTGAGATTAAGTGATAGTAGCTAGTCTTGTCACTACTACACTACAAGAACGCTGATCTCGCATTAAATAATTGTAACTGTCTTTTAAGAGCTTTTCGCCTAGTTTTATATGGCACAAGGGTTGACGTAGCTAATATGGCTATCTCTCGTGCTTCTGTAACCTCCCCAAATACAAGTTAGGGGAACACTAATCTACTATTTAATTACTGTAATGGGCTTTTGAGACATTTTCCCTAACGTTAGCAAAAGTTCTAAGTTCTATTATCCCAACAAATATAAATTACCTAAACACTAATCTCGCAATAAATAACCAATTGTATTTTAAATGGTGTTCGCTAACTTTCGCGCAGTTTTATATGGTCCATGTTTGTATGGTACAAGAATTAACCCAACTAACATAGATATCTTTGTTGTTTTTGTAACTCTTCCAAATATAAGTTACGGAAATACTTATCTTCCATTAAATAACTAAAACTGGCTGTTAAGTGGTTTTCCCTAACTTTCGCGCAGTATCATATGGTACAAAAATCAACTTTGCTAACATGACTAGCTCTCTATATTCTATAATTCTTTGTGGGCATAAGTTAAAAGAAAAACTCCGATGGCACCGATTGCAAGTGAACCTACAATTTACAGTGGATTTCCAACAAACGAAACAAACATGGTTGGAACGCCCAAAAGAATTTTAGCGCAATCCGTTATCAACTGAAAACAAACATATGTCACCGCCAGCGGAATTGAGAACTGCGACGCAGCACATACCCTTTACTCTGCAGATGGAAAACTTCACTATGTTTTAAGGAAATTAACAATTTTCAAAAGTGAATTTTGAATTAGATAGTGAATTGGTTGAGGCATTTTGAGATAATTTGTGGAAAATTATTTTCGCAATACTTCGAGCTAGACAACAGCTCAGAGACGGAATGGATTTTTTAATTTCTTATTAAAAACTCGCGGGGAGATCGAGTCGCGAACCCTGGACCAATGGCGTGGTGATCTTGTCACTCACCTAATTGATCCAACTCCTTCTCCATCCATGTTTAAATTAATTTAAAACGCATGACAATTGTCTATAATATGCTAAGTCTAAATACTCAATGCAGGAAAACTAATGTCTGAACAAAAGTTCTTCTATAGTTGTTTGCACCTTCTGCTAACCTGGCTAGGGAGTTCGCTCAATAAAATGTTTACTTATTTATTTTGGATTATGATTACTACAGCAAGGTATAACAAGTATTAACCTAAGTAAATTTAAACCTTAATCTAACACAGTAGGAACTTAACTAAACTATAATCGACGTTGTTTCCTTAACTGCGGCCTGGAAGAGTTAAGTTAGATACAAGCGACCCTCTCATTAAAGAGGCGATACATTGAGGATATTGACTCATGCATGAATAGAGAAGAATTCCTCAGAATTGCGTAATAGAATGTTAAAAGGAAGTCCTGGTTCCTCAAGGAACTATTGGGAACGGAAATGCTCACAGAGTCCAGCTATTCGGAAGAGCTTCCCTGTCGCCGCTTCAAATCTTAAATAAAAGTTATCCTAGAAAAATTTCTCCTGTTTTCAAGGGCGTCCAAAGAAATTAAGGAAATTAATGATAAGAGGGAAGGATAATGGTATTATTCCAGGGGACGCTAAGAAGTTTGAACCTAAGAAATCTACGCTGCACTGCGTCGATGTGGTTAATGTGCAGTTCGCAGAAAGGAGCCCATACTGCTAGCGTATTCTAGAATAGGTGTTACGAAGGTGCAATATACAAACTTGGACAAGTCATAAATTTCCCTGGATAATCATTTCACGAAGTCCAAAGTCGAACAAGCGTATAGAGAGAGCATCCAAAAAGAATGGGATGTTTTATGCAGGAGAAAGTCATAGCAGTGAAATTACCAGTATTTAGTGGAAGATAGTTGCTAGAAAACCAGTGATGAAACGTAGCTAGGTCCTTGTTCAAAATAACACAATTAGCGCCACAAAAGACGAGTTGAAATATTTTTGTTCATCGTCATAACAAAGAACTCTGCAATTGCCAAGAAAGAGAGAAACGTCGTTGATATAAAAGGCAAAAAAAGGAGTGGGACAAAAATGTTTCCCTGTGGTAATCCAGAACAGACAGCGGTCTCGGTGGAAAGAGCCCCCTTTAACAGGACACTTTGTGTGCGATAAGAGAAGTAAGAAGACAACCAATCTACGAACGGACGCGGAAACTTGAGCAACGACAGCTTATGAATAAGGATGTAGTGGTTTATCCTCTCGAAAGCCTTATTGAAGTCCGTCAATATACAATTCACTTTTTTGCCTGATTCATTCACAGGCAAACAAAGATTGTGCAATTCAGGTAGGTTGGTAGTGGTAGACCTGGTGATGCAATGCCGAAAAGTGACCCTGAATGGTCTGCCGTGAAAGCGAAGTACGTCGCTAACTGAAGATTCGAAAATCTTCGCAACATGATCTTTTCAAAATTTTTTAAGCATGCTGCTAATTCGGTGGATGTTGATTTAGTCGATGCAGAAACCCTTATTCCGTATAATAGGTGTCGGTTCCCCAGTAGATACACAGACAGCATCTTTCATTAAAAATTACTGCGTTATCAATGGTGTGAGAGATAATCTGTAGACAGCGATGCATGATTATTGCGATGTTATAGAGATATCAGTGGGTTAAAATGCAAACTATACGTTCACAGGCAATTTTAGTTATCAAATCAAGCGCAGCTCTTTCCTGCCTTGTATCCCACAGCAAGTTAACTATAAAATCGAACCCAAAACCGTACACTTTTCTTCTTCCAGTAAAAACCATAATTATTCAAGCCAGTTGGAACAGAAAATTAAAGTAAGTCATGCATTGAATTGATCCATGACGTAAGTAATTTGGTATTCCGATAGGTTGCGTATCTATTTATTTTGCTTACATAGACAAACAAGTTCTGGAAGTTTTATATGAAAATTCTGGTTCTCAACTATAATCGTGTTGCATCTATCATCTACCTGAATTTTTACGAAACAGCACCGTAAAATTTCCTGAAAGATGAGTATCTCCCGAGTATCTGTTTGATTTCAAGGGATAGTCCAAGAATAGAATTCGAAAAAAAAAAACCAAATGAAAAAGTACAAATCTGAGATTCACCTTTAATAAGGCTCCTCCATGTAATATACCTACGAGTAAATTACGGGGGTCTCAATGCCAAGATTGATTTAAATAAAATCGGTTTGGAATATGTGAAAGGGAAGTGTGAGCTCAGTACCAAAAAAAGGGGAGCAGGGGTAGGGGGTAGGTGAAGTTTGTTGAATTTTGAGACTCACCTGTAGCCGATGGATCCTTGTTTAAACCCAAAAAGTGCCATTTGACATTTTGGGTTTCCACACTGAGGACCAGAACGCCAATATTTCTGTTCTAAAAGGTTGCAGAAAGTGCCTTTTCAACGTAACATCTTAAGGCAACGCTGATATTGACAGCGATTACTATTATAAAAGAACAATTTGATTTATGAACGGTAGCTCGACGGTGAAGTAAGTGTTAACGTGCTGGCCTTACAACCTGGAGGTCCAAGATTTAAATCTCACCGTCGATGACCCATGGTTGTTTTCTGCTGTCAACAGATTACGATAAAAAGGCCATTGAGGTTTCGGTGATTCGGAATGCACTTTAAATTGTAGTTCTACTTGCAATGGTTGTGCGGAATCGGATAACGTATTTCTTTCACACCGTGTCTTACAAGGTGTTACTAGAAACTAGAGAGACAGACATCAGCAGTACGCCAGCGACAGAAAGCTGATGCACTGCGTCATAACACCGATGTCTTCATCGATGAAAAATTACAAAGGGTGAAAAATTCACTAGCGACAGCTCCGTACCATAGTACAGTTTGTAAATTTTGAAAAGGTGTTTGATAGTACGCCAGAATATTCGCAGCTTTACGTAGGTGAGGTATCCCCCAATTAAATTATCATCATCATCAATAATTCCTACTCAGGAGTATAATGTCACGAACTTCATAAGAAAAACCTCTCTGAGCTCTTCTCAGCGCTGAACGGAGCGAAACCTCTCCTTTTCTTCACCGTCATCAATGACGTAATATGAAGCCTCCCATCGCAAGGGATTATATGGAAGCTTTGGAAACACTTTACGTACTTCCATTATGCTAACGATGTAGGTCTTTGGTCCAAAAATCGTACGAAAGTATCTCAAATGTACAAAACCTTAAGTGCAGAAAGTCGCAGAGTAAGACTTAAGATCAATACTGCTAAAGTCAACCCTGTGACTGCAGGCGCAGAATGAAATTTATCTTAAAGAGCACCGAATAGATAGATGTGGATAAAAATTTTTATCTTGGAAACAAAGTAACAGCAGATGGCGGAAATAAAGCTGGTGTTCAACCTCGCATCAACAAGGCTTGCTGTGATACGAGGCAATAATCTTTGAATCGAACGTCAAATCCTCTATTTCCGTGTAGAAGACGTGCTGTGTTAAGGCAAGGGGTTAAAGGAAACAGAGGTATCGCTTCTCTATAAGAGAAAAAAAACATTAAAATTTTCCCTGCGAAGAACTTTCAATACATCCTTTGCAGAGTCACTACACTCGCCTGACGCTTAAATCAAGGTTACTTCTAATTGATTCGATAACTTATTAGTTCTAGTCACTCGCTACATGTGTATTTGTTGACAGATACTCCCCTATTATAGGGGATTTCGATATTCCGAAATTTTAACACATTAGTTCGAAGCTCGTTTATTCGGAAAATATCTTCAATAAATATTAACCATACTCAACCATTTCTTTCGAAACAGTACTCAGAAATATGTATATCCTACATCCAATTCAAATGTAGAATCAAAATTTTAAAGTCCGTATCAAACTAGCTGGGAACCCGTATTGTTTCGGTAACTCCGTCCGTTTGTCTGTAAGCCACAGCCCTCCTTCTCTTTAATTTTCATCAAGTGAACCCAACAAAATATTTTGCTTACCTAGTACATAGGGTGCTGTTGATAGGCCTAATAAAATGCCTTATTAGTTTAACTCTTACGTCACGAGATATCCTCTTTCAAGGAAATTATCAACGCGGACATAGTACCGAGTATCTGGTGGGTGTTTTATATGCATCAGCGCGTGTTTCGAGGAATGATAAATTTTAAATCCTACAGCAGCCCTGAACGATATATATTCTGTATTTTGGTATTAATCCTTATACGAAACTAAACTAACAAAAGTAATATCTCATCTTTCGAATTTCCATGCGAGTTAACACTAATGTTTTCATTTATTTAGAATATTCAATTTTTCTCCACCCTGTTTCGCAGTACCGGAAATAAACGTAATTTTCCAAAAGTATACCAAGCGATAATTTTTAATACCTATAGTGTTAAAAATATATTTCCCATCTATCAACAGAAATCGAAATCTTGCTTTTCAAAATCCTTAATAGCTCATAATACCGAATTAGATCTCGGTTGAAACTACTTTACACCCCGCTGCCTCTGAAGATAGTATTACGAATCAGATATAAACTCCTTTCCACTATATTTTGCCCACATCTCCGTACAAATCTTACCCTACTCAATCTGCTTTTTCATTACGAAGAAAGAAATCAAGTTTTATTGGAGGAAACTGTCCTGAGAAAAAATTGATTGCGAGTTTCCAAGGCGAAAGAGATTCTGTGAAAGTAATAAAACAAAAGCGAGCGAATATAATTTTCACCCTTGGAATCGAAAGGACTCAGTGGGGCACAAACAGATAGCGCAAAATACCACCGGCTGAGAGTATTTATTGTATAGAGCTGTGAATTGCGGAACACACATGAATACGCTCCATAAGGGCACAGAGGGATACTATTTCAACCTATGGCCAACAGTATTTGCTTGCTCATCCAGCATTGTTACTTCTGTGTCTATTCTATCTATTCGGCCCCAAATAAGATTATGTTCTTGATCCTTCTCCAGGTTCACTTTTTCTAAATACATTTCCTGGCAGAAGTTTTTGACCTTCGCCCAAGAATTTAACGAACACGTACATAGTAGAAATTGTAGCCAGCACTTTTCGTTCACCATGGCCCGCTTTTCCGTCGACAGAAAATCAAAGGAAACGAACTCAAAACTCCTTGCGGATGCTTGCGGGCCGAACAGATGAAATCACAACCAACGTTGCTTACATCCTGAATATGCGATTTCACGACTGTTTGCGTTTGAATGGAACACAGCAATAATGTCCCCATCGTATGGTCCTTTCCTGCACCTTGCAGCAATAACTGGAAATGTCGAACAGCTGAACAAAAGGACAGTCGTCAACGCTTATCGCAAATTTTGATAAAAAGGTCATTAAGTCCATTTGGCCACGTGTCAAGCGCCTGGTCAATAATCGTTCGGATGCGTTCAAACCCTGTCGTTCATGACTTTGCCACAACAGAGCGTTTCCGGAAACTTCCAGGTCCCGCGATGCTGCCCTTTGTACGCCCAACGACTGTTAACTACCTCTGGAGTCGGGATCGGGATTAGCAATTAAATCTCTGAGCACGAAGACTGCTGAACAATGGCTGTCGTTAGCAAAGAACAGGTCTATTAGGTAATCGGATGATAGAATTAGCTTATCGTGATGATTCGTCATATTCAAATTCCCCTCAGATGGCTGTAGGTTGTCGCCCTATCCGGGGTGGGGGTTAATATTTCAATGTCACGTAATTCAACCCCAAAAGAGTTTGCATGTGAAGGGAAAAATCACACGACACATTTGGCAATTTTGTAAGGACATAGAATGGCAATTAGAGAAACATTTGGGATAGGGTTGTTTTACTCCCGGCCACATCATAGTTGTTCTGACAAGGATGCAACGAATTTCTTGCTACTTGCTTATCGATTGTAGTGGTGATAGATAAAAGCGAATTTGTAGGGGCAATTACGTAATGAAAAATTAATTACTTCTGTTTTATGGAGTTGCACAAGGTTGCCATATGGCTGCCTTAGTGTTTAGTTACTTTTATATTTAGTTATTATAAAAGCTGTAGCTGAGCAGAGGCAGTTATTATGACTTGAATGTATTTTTTTATTTTAATGGAAGTATAAAACATAAAATTTTTATTTTTTATTTTTGAGAAAAATTTATAAGTTCACAAGCATAAGTTTTTTCAATTTTAACATAAAAAATTCGAATTTATATTTTAAGTTATGCACCGATTTACATGACTAAGAGCCCTAAAAGAACGTTAAATTCAAAGAAATGGAAATTTTCTTAAATTATGCCGAACTCGAATAAGGCGTTGTCGAGAGCGTGAATTTATTTTTATTCCTATAGCTGAATAACATTGTTCATACTGCTCTGTTTTTATTCGGGTCTTTTAGTATTTTTCAAATTTCTCCTAAGCATGTAGGTACTCACGACCAAATCGGGGCGCTTCTCAGATAGATTACATATATGCATCAGGGTCCTACAGACTGTCGGACAAGCAAGTTTACTTTAAGCGGAGGTGTTTGCGATTCTAAAGGCTTGCTTGCTGCTGGGACTCACCAACGATGAACGTTTGCATTTTAACGGAGAGCTAGGCTGCTATAAAGGCGCTGGACTCAGTAACCACCTCCTCGAAGATAGTGAGAGACTTAAGGGGTAGATTCAATATTTTCCTTCTCTGGCTTATAGGCCACATGAACGAACCAGGGAACGAGAGAGAAGATGAACACGCGAAGAAAGGCTTTGCTCTCCATGATTCCAGACTGTTGATATACCGCTAAATTTCCATAAAACGGAACTCTTTAAGCACTTCTTAGGGAAGGCTAACCATAGTTGGAGTGCTTCCTCGACCTGTACTATCTTTAGAGCCACCTGGCCAAGTTTTAACAAAGGAAAGACAACGGAGCTGCTAAACAAGTCTCGGGCTGTCGCTGAAACCATACTTCACCTTCTATGCAAGAGCCCATTGGTATTTAGCATTGGCGGAAAATGCTGTGAGACTACTGCCTGGAAAACCTATACGGAATCTCAGAAGCAAATATTAAGGAGATTAATTTCTCAACGTCTCGGGTTGATGTTAGTACATATTTCCCACCCCGTTGGCGTGTATAAATACCTCGTTGCCTATGATAGGCAGTAACTAATCAAGCGGGTTTTATAGGCCGTCGTATCAGAATGGCGCATAAGGTGCTAATTTAGAGTGTTTCAAAATCATGCAAATATCAGCTCATTGCATATGAAATGGCCGTATTACAACCATTATTAATTAGGTGCCCGTTATGATAAAACGTATTCAGCAAAGTAACTGAAAATATTTATTTTGTAACACTAGGTAAGGCTTCTTTATTTTTATTATGTTTTCCTATCTCTTAAGCGAGTATTACTTTACCAGGATTTTTTGTGAAGTATGGCAACAGGGCGGGATAATCGTGTTATTCTTTTCCTCTCGTACAAATCAGAGGAATCAGCTACAGCGGCATATTTGAGAAGGAAAAATTTTAATCGAAATTTGCTTTCGAAATTTCGTGACGGATATGTCAGTTTCAAAAATTAGCCCTGAGAATGTACTGCATCCTCTCGTAAATTGTGTAGAATTAGCAAGTGAGCTCCCATCCGCATAAATGAACGTAACTAATTAAGGCCTTTCGAGATCGTAACATTTTTGGGGCTGCGTGAAAACTGGGGGCCATTTTTGAATCACATAAAAAAAAACAACATACGATCAAGACAATCCTGGTGACATATCAGGGCAAGCTGTACGTTCAGAAACTCACCAAGTAAAGTTGACGATACCAACACGACAGGGTTGAAAAATGTCTTTTATGTTTTATCTCTCTAGGTAACCCTTTGTGGGACATGAGGCGGCAGAAGAACTTCACCCGATTCGAGACAACGATTGCAAGTAGACCTTTAATTTAAAGTGGATTCCGAACCACTGGCATTTTCTGCGCAGCCCCATATCCTTTTTATTTTAATCTGTTGTCGGCAGAAAACTGTCATGGGTCGCTGCCGGTAGGATTCGAATCTAGGACTTCCGGATTGGTAGGTCTACACGTTACCGCTTACGCCACGGACGACTTTTATGTTTTATGACAGCTGTCAAAGTAAATGGAGGAACATGAACTCTAAGCATAACCAAAAATATAATTTGTTTAGAAAAACTCAGCATCTCAATTGAACAAGGTCCTTCCAGTATAGCTGGAATTCGAGGAGCAAACTTGCTTGAATGGTCAGAAATCACAAACGAAATTTGAGGGACTCACCTATTAGAGAACCATCAAAGTTAAAGACAACATGTGCTAAATTACTGAAGATTAAAGAGGTTGCGCATGGTGCCAAATACAAAGTCTTTATCTTAGCTGTTCACTCGATCATGTTTTACGGCTCGGAAGTGATGGGAATGAAAATTATGAAGAAGTTGAAAAGCCGTTAAGGTGCTCTCTGAAAAGATAATTTTATATTTCCGCATAAACACCGATTTGCATGTTAACATATGGAAACCCGTCTTAATCCTTTTTTCGTGGATATGCTGAAGGTACACTTTAACTACTTGATTAAACTGGTCGACTTTTCACAAAGCAGACTCCCTGGAAGTAACTATGGAGGACGGTAAGCACTGGATGTTACCGGAGGTTTAAGGAATTAGACGAATTTCATGGAGTGTCAGCAGATCTTGTGGTGTTATCCTTAATTTATGTACCCCAAAAACTACCCAATGTTTCTTTCATTACTTTTATTATATTATTCGATGTACTTTTCCGTAAGAATAATTATTCGTGAGATAAAGCGCTCTAAAGGATCGCGAGTATTGTGCTCTAAAGGATCGCGAGTATTGCACTACTCAGTGTATGTACTCTCTACCGCATCACCTAAGATGTTGAGTACTGAGCAGGACAAATCTACGGTCATATATGTTGATATTGTGTTTGATGCTCCTGAAGGATCATCTTCATCTTATAAATCCCATAGACCTTAAACATGGTTCTAACAAGGGCAATGAATCTACTTCGTCTTTCAAATCTGAATATTCAGTTTATAAAATTTGTTCTAGGACAGATAATGCAGGTTCAATCTGGATGAAGCAAGCTTAGATATCATCGAAAGAGCGACTGAAACAGTCATGTTCAAGGAAGAGCATGATTATGGGAGAGAGCATAGATTTGTTAGTAAAATTTATAGGAAGAGTTATAAGTATAAATATTAAAAGAGTAGATATAGAGTTATAAATACATTTTCGCAAACCTAGTACAGGAAATATCGAAGCGAAGCTCTATTCATCACAAAGTTAAGCTTCTTATCCCAAATGTCAAGCCCAAAGCCATCGAGAGTAAAACCAAGCCCAGTGATGACAATGTACGCCCCCCCCCCCATTTAAAAAAAAAATTTGTTAAAATGAATTCACTCTTGCTTATTCAGGCGCCCCCCTTTAAAAGAATTGCACCCAAGGTACACAAAAAAAAAAACCGTAAAACGTGGTGGCCCGTCAGCAATGGTTTCGGGATGTTTTACTTTATCTGGCGTTGGTCCAATTGAAGAGATAGATGGAAAAACAACTGGCGAAATGTATAAAGGCATTTTTAACAAAAATTTGAATGGGGATTTCGCAGGCAATTTGCCCTTAGCCTGGGTCTTTCAACAAGATAACGACCCGAAACACCGCTCCTGAGTCTTTAAATCTGAATTGGAGGCCAGCCGCATAAAAATTCTGGAGTGGCCTACACAAAGTCCCGATTTGAACACCACCGAAAACTTATGGGGGATCAAAAAAAGGACTGTTGCAGCGAAAAAACTCCGCAATAAGCATTCTCTTTGGGAAATTATTCAGCAAGAGTGGTACAACATGTCTTCAGAGCAATCTGCAGCATTGGTTTAATACTATGAATAGCAAATGTGCCAAAGTCATTAGAAACAAGGGCTTTCCAACTAAATATTAAATGTAAGTTAGGTAAAATCAAATTATAAATAAAAAATATAAAGAATTGAATTTTTTTCACAGGTAACTTAATTATATGTTGACTGTGGCTCAAGCACTATTGAACTTTTCAAAATGAATTTATGTGCAAATGAGTATATTTTTGAAAAAAATTGCAATAAATGAATTCATTACACTTGATTTGTATTGTTTTCTATTAATTTAATTTAATATTATCAATAAAAGTTAAGAGCTACACAGAGTAAAACCAACTTAACTATGTGACTTAATTATATGAGCACAAGTGTACATAGCTCAAAAAAGGGATAAAAACTTTTTATAATATATCTGCTAGTGTGTTATGTTAAAACAGAAGAAGTATGATGTACTATTTTATTTAAATGCAAGAAGAGTAGTTACTGCATGCAGCGAGAATAAAATGGATGAAAACTCAACGCACGGATGTTTGAATCCGTAAACAAATGTACGATTAAAATGTTAATGTTTATCACACGTTTCGGTGGCAGGTATTATTGACAGATTTAGGTTATTATGCAGTCAGTAGGACGAGAGCGAAAAAGTATTAATCCGTTGAAAATATAGAATTCTGTTACAAGTTCTAGGGGCCTTCAAATTCTGAGGCCCTGAACCTGTTTGCTACGAAAAAAAAGTTTAAAAAAAGTAGTACTTCTGCAAATGTGCGGGCCCCTTCGAAAAACTACCGATCCGGCGTGAATCCCCCGTTACCAACCCCCCACACCTCACCCCCCGTCGACGGCCCTGGTGAAGCCAATATATTATTTTTGCAAGCAATTAGAGCTAACACAGCCTATAATGCTATTTTTAATCGTGGTCTACGCTTCCTTCTCGAAAGATACTAGACAGAATAGATTTACTATTATAATATTAATTTTTTACTAAATCCACTAAATCTACCTAAGTGTATTTATAAAAAAAAATTATTGGTTTGCTCATAAGGTATGCGATTCTTGGACCGTTTTTTGGAGAACTCTAGATATTCACTCATGCTATTTCGGTATAAATAAATTGTGTTAAATAATTTATAATTGCCTCCCAAACTGAAAGCCTATTCTTAACTATAAAAAAAAATCACAAAAACACCTTTTTTGGAGCGTCACCCTGGTGGTCCTCCTTAAAGTATGTTCACTAAAATGATGTATGAATGTAATGTTAATGAATTAAATTTTTTCGTTTGACTTCTACGGAATCGTATTCAACAAGGGTTTTTTTGGGAACTCTGCGATATAGTCCATCGCAATTGGTATTGATTTGTAAGTTTAAGATCAGATGTCCCAAAACAAACCCTTGTGGGACGACACCATTTTCAGAAGTCAAAAGAAAAGAAAATAGTTTTTAAAAAAAAGTTCAACCGAATTCACAAAAAACACTAAAAACATAACATAATTTTGTATTTAATATCTATTTTTAAATCGGTACAAATTAAATAAACAAAACAACTCCCCAACCACAATTGAAGATAATACATAAAACTACCTGAACGTTTCAGCTCACGGGATCATAATGAAGGACGATTAAATACTTTTGTTGTAGTTGTTTGGTTTGTTTGATTTGCACCGACTTCAAAATGTCGTAATAGATATAAAATTAAAAATTGTTTTATGCTTTTTAGCGCTTTTTGTGAAGTCGGTTCAAGTTTTTTTAAGACTATTTTATTTTTCACTTTTTAGTGTCTTCTACTCTGTACAACACTTTTTAGTGTCTTTTACTTTGTTCAACCACCTACCCACACCCCCAACCACCAACATTATTTTTCTTGTAGTATCAATCAGAGAACATACTCTACCGAACAGAAATCATCGAAATCGGTACACGCGTTACGAAGTTAGACTACCCCTCCAACTTCCCATCTCCCACCTTTGGACCAAATTATTCTCTTATTAGTAATGGGGGAAGACACTCACTACAACAGCAAAAGAACCAGACAAATTAGTCCACGCGTTAAAAAGTTAGTTTTCACTCCCACCCCCACCATTTTTGATATGGCACCAATCGGTGAACATACTCTACCCAAAAAAACAGAATCATCAAAATCGGTGAACGCGTTACGAAGTTATGTCCGGTTAGACATAAAAAAAAATACACGTCGAACTAAGAACCTATTTGTTTTTGGGAATTCGGTTAAAAAGTAGACAAAAAACTCAAAATAAAAGTAGAACATTTTGTAATAATTGTGTTCTATTTGAGCCGATGAGAAATCATTGCGCAATAATGTTTATGTGTAATTTCAATTTCTCTTCCTCCAACATCTGCTGCTGCTCAACAACGAGAGGAAATGAACGACGATATGGATCCATCATCTGTTTTAGAACAGATTGAAAAAACCATGTAGATTTGTCGGAGTTAGAAGATGAAGATGAGAGACTAGGACCATCAATCTAAAGATCAACTTGATTGGCCGTGGACAAGGCGTATTGGTAAATATAGTCGTTAAAAAAGACATGTAGTGCTTAACCTCTTAAGTGATGAGGAAAAGAGTACACAGAGTGAGTAGCGTAATTCTCTTAGCACCTTATTTCACCTTTTTCTTGCGTAAAAGTACCTCTGAACCTTTCTTTTTTTTTGAGAGAATTGCCTCAGCTATAATTTATTACTGAATCTTTATTGTCGAAAAATCTATCGAGATATTCGCGAAAAACCGTAATTCGCGGCTTTTAGCCTGTATCTAATTTTTTTCATGTTGAATGTCTAATTTTCCGGGATTACAGTTGAAATTATTTTGTATTTTTTTTTTATTATTTATGTAGTAGCGCGTTATCCCGCTAGACTGAATTTCGTGTCGAATTGCAGCACCTATTATTAGGGTTTTATATATTAGCCTTTTCCTTTTGACCATCTGAAACTTTTTATGTGTTATTCATTTTTTGTTGACAAAATCAGTTATTTTGTTGAACCAGCAAAAACCTTAAACAATTACTTATGTGCACACGAAACTCGTATATAAAAACAAGAATGCGCGGTATAATTTTAAAAAATTTGAACACGACAAATTGACAAAAGTTAAAGTTAAAATAAAGGGAGCAATCTTTAACACGCCTAGATACTCACAGGCAGCCATCATCGTAAAACATACATGAGAAAACACTCATAAAAAATTCCAATAGGCAGGAATTAAGTTGAGAATACTCTACGCAACTAAACTTGGAAGCGTTTTCACATGATGAGTATGTTTCCAGCAAAATATTCATAAAATCGTAAATTAATCCAAAAGCAGTTAACTAAATTGAGCGCTCAGATCGCTTAATACCCGGCAGTCACGAACGTTAAAATGCGTAATAAAACGTAGAACAATGGACACGGTCGCAGCCAATTTAAGTGGTGGTATAAATTAAATTTGATTCAATTAGTGTAATTGTTTCATCAATAACAATTATTCATGTGCATACTACACATAAGGGCGGGTGGATTATTAAGGCGATTAAAAGTGCCGAGGAGAAAAATGATCAAAAACTGAGCGCCATAAAGTAAACTGCTTAGAATATTGCTGAAGACACGACGAAGCGCCATTAATTTCTCCCAGAAGGGGTGAAGAGGAAGCGACAATTTAATAGCAATAATTAAGCCATATGAAGAGACGCATTTTCTGTAGCTAAATGGAAACCAACCCCAGGATGCTACTGTACGACAGGGTGTGTAGACGAGAAAATAAAATAAAAAACACAACAATTGTGCTCGGGCAAAAGGTGGCACTGGGTATCCTCTGCCGTCCTGGGCCTGAGTCCTGTTCTCGTAGTGTAAAAACAAACGCTTCCGCTTGCGTTATTCATATACGTGCCCAAAGGATGTGAAGTATGAGGAGGTATTCTATGCTAATGAACAGTCAGGGATTGAATAATTAGTTTAATTGTTTTGATATTTCCCGTGGGCATACTTTTGGCAAAATTATTCATATTTAACGGGCACTAGCTTGGTAACCTGCCAGTGACGATTATTGCGGAAGTGATTCAGCACAAATTTTGCATATGGGAACAGGTCCGTTCCGGCAAGGATTTAATCGGATAAATATGATTATTTTCGGATTTGAAATTGTATTAATTGGAGAAATTTATTACCTAACTGCGTTTTAACCAATAAAAATATTTATTCATTGAGGGGGTGGTAAGCCAAATTGACCTGAGAAGAATAGCAAATATTTGGTCTAGGGGATTACTGCTCAAGGGAAGAGATGAACATGTTAAATTTTACTTCAAATATTTAAGGGAGCTGTATTGAACAAATAGGATTATATTGATACTTTATATTGACTATATGTACTTATTGACCATGAACAGTTCAAAAAAGTGTTTGAGAATAACTTAGGTATTTCTAAAGGACGAGGTATGGGAACATTGATTTGAATGGGCAAAAATTTCTTTGTAAGAGTTTTTTAGCGTTTTACATCAGAATATAGGAATTTTATTTATAAAAATATAAGTGTTGGCAGAAAATTATTTTACTTTTCTCAATAACAAGAAGTGATGTGATGATGTTGGTGACGCGCGAAAAATTAGATGTTTAATTTTTTTCGCGATGAGTCGATGCGTTGTCCTGATGTAGGAAAAATCTTTACAGAATTTTCTAAGCAAATTTTTACTATCAAATCAGTGTGATGAAGAAACGCAGTTATGACTTTTGTCACGAACACCGAAGATATTGCGGTGAGACTTTTATTTTAGTCTATACTATTGGCTGTTTGACGATTATATTTGTTACTGTAGTGACTATAGTAACTTCATATTTTTACAGGCATTTTGAGACAGAGAGAGAGAGAGAGAGAATTTATCTTGTTAATTGAGTTCATATTATTTCTTTTAGCATAGTTCGTTATTCGCAGGATAGTATTAGTGCTAGTAGTATTATTACAGCTTTCCTCGATCTTGACATTTAACAGTCTGAAAACAGAATCCATTATTTCTATGGAACAAGACAGTTTCTGGATACAGACGATGCTAAATAGGAGAGTTCAGGGGATTTCTCCATCAGGAAAACAATTAACAAAGCCACCTCACAGGGAGGAGTTTTATCACCTCTGCTCTTGAACGTCAGTCTTAAGAAAATCCTTACATCCCACGTCAGCAAACATATCAAAAAAATAGCTTACGCAAACGACATTCTACTACTGACAAAAGGAAAATTCCTACAAACTGTCAGTAATATTATGAACTCTGCGAAAAAGAAATCTTAAGATGCGCAGAAACCAATGGCCTTAGTATAATTCATATAAGACGAAAATGGTATTGTTTACAACAAAATACAAAGTAACTATTTGGAAACCACTAAAATCTAGAGATAGTGTTCTCAAAATCTATCTGGAAGCCCAATTTCTGGGAGTCATATTCAACACCAAACGAAATGTGGAAAAGGGGAAAGAGAAAGGACTCAGCGCATTCTTTGCATGGAAAAGAAACTTGGGTAAGAAATACACAGCGATTGTCAGACCAAGCAGTCACGTCTAAATTTTCTAAGGAAGGTGCAAAGACTAGCTTGCTTGGGAATAACTGTTGCGATAAAATCCAAACCACAAGTTAGCCTGACAGCTACAGGTGTTAGAACTTGTAACCTGTAGAACTGTACATAAAAAAAACAAAAATAGCAGCCTTAACATCTCTCAGGCTAGGAGAGAAAAGTCCACAGAGGACTTTTGACACGCAGTCATTCTGGCCCTATTCAATCAAAGAGGACTATACCTAACGACAGAGTATATAGGACCACAGTACGACTTCCGAAAACCTTTTCCTGTTATCATTCCTAGCATAAAAGACTGGGGATTACTAGGGAAACATTCATCTTCACAGACGGATCAAAAACATACAAGGGCGTCAAAGAAAGAGTATTTTCGGAAGTGATGCAAATAGAAAAATCTTATAGACTCACAAATGAATGCAGCGCCTTCCAAGCAGAAATATACGCTATAATTAAGGCTGCACTCGCTGCCCAAGCAAAATATATATCAGGTATTGAGATCACCATTTGCGTGGACAGGCAAGCAGCACTAAAAGCATTGAACTACAATTTGATAAATTCGGAATGTGTTAGAATCTGCATCCAGGGAGCTATTAGCCATTTCGTATCTGACAATTCAGGTTTTTTGGGTTCAAGGATATTTCGGCATAAAGGGAAATGAAAAAGTGATTAACTGGCTACAAAGGGTTCAAGCACAGATATAGACACAGCCATGGAAATTAGGGTCAACAATTGACCCTCCTCTTAACACGGTAAAAAGTATAATTAAAAGATATTATTACAATACGACTAACGGTGGAAAAATATTACTTATTGTATCACAAAAATAAACTTTAAAAGAACTGCAAATCTGCTATTCCTCGACAGAAGACGCATTCGAACTCTCTTTGGTGTCCTCACTGGCCATGGCCCAATTGGAGCCATGGCCACTAGACTCGGCGTGCCATCGAAGAAATTCTGTAGAAGCTGTAGAATAGAAGAAGATATTGAATCCATAGCGCACCTGCTCTGCGAATGTTCAGCTCTACAAGAACGATGTTGCACAGACGACAGGGAGATTTTCCCTATGGTATTGTGATAAGATCACCTACACGATGATGTTTTGTATGCGGTTTAAGCCCGCCCCTTTTCTTTTATATGTTTTACTTCCCACGGTAGTGCGGGAGGCAAACAGGCTAAAAAATTATTTCTCAATTATCTCGGCTTCTATTCAAGCTGCGACAAAAACGACGATACCAAATTAGAGGGCGCTTCGAGCACTACAACTTTGCCCGTATGACTTTGTCGTGTCTGCAAAGGTTATCGATTGGGGATGGGGCAAAGTTTTTTTTTACTATTTTATACGAAATTATAAATACCACACAACAATGACAATTTTAAACAGCGTTCATAATAGTACAAATAATTAATTATAGCCTTTATTAAAGTAATAAAATGATCACAGAATTGCTAAACGTTACAAAAAAAATGTGTTTGCTCCGAAAGTTTGCCCCACCCCCAATCGATAACCCTCGCAGTTACGACGAAAGTCATAAGGGACAAAGTTGTAGTAGTCGAAGCGCACTCTACGCTGGTGTCGTAGCTTTTGTCGTAGCGTCAGTAGAAGGCGAGGATACTTGAAAAACATCACAGTAATTTACCTGTCACCTGTATTAACGACTTGCCTGTCTGGGAGAAAGGTTCTTCGATAACTTGGACGACTTAGCGAAGACAGCACAAGCGCATCTCAATATTTTTTTACTGAGATCTGGGTGGCTTTACGTGCAACGTTTTTATTTAAAGGGCCTTCGAAATGGGCCTCATTGGCCGTCGAGTGGAATTGTTGCTCTCAGCAGCAAACAGCTTGACTAACCAACCAGCCATCAGTAGTGTACCTATAGAATCTGTAGAGTATGATAGAGCGAACTTAAATTACGTTTTCTCGAAAGTACTTTTGTTAAGCTCACCGATCACATATTTTTGAAACTGGTCGTCATATTTGAAGCATTTTTTCCATAAAAATTTCGTATTCGCAGCGGCTTTTATTAAACGCTGCCGTTTTTTTTCATTTCAAAAATTTATAAATGTGTTGAAAAATCGAAAATAAAAAATTTCAAAAAATCACTACGCTAAACAATAGTCACAATCATACTGAACCTAAATTGTTTCTATAATTCAGAGTTTTGCTCATAAGGTATGCTATCCGTTATCTTGGAACGTTTTGTGGAGAACCTTAGACAGTCACTGATGCCACATCGGTAAAATAAAGTTTTTCTCAATGAAAATTTCTCGAAATGTAGTTGAAAATGTAAAAAATATGTTAAATGATTTATATTTGCCTCCGAACTGAGAGTCTATTCTTAACTATAATAAAAACCACAAAAACACACTTTTTTGGAGCATCACTCTGGTGGTCCCCTTTAAAGTATGATCACTAAAATGAAGAATGAATATAATGTTAGTGAATTTCATTTTTTCTCTTGACATCTATAAAATAGTAGCCCACAAGGGTTTGTTTTGGGACCTCTGCTCTTAAGCTTACAAATCAATTCAATTTGCGATATAGTTCTTCACAAATAGTATTGATTTGCAAGTTTAAGAGCAGAGGTCCCAGAGCAAACCCTTGTGGGACACGATTTTTTAGAAGTCAAAAGAAAATTTCATATTTAGTAACATTAATTACATTCTTAAAATTCCCTGATAGAAAATACTCAATAAAATTAAACTATTTGGTAATAATAATTATTGCGCTATAATGTTTATGTGTAATTTCAGTTTCCTTCATATCAACTTTAAATATCTTAAAAATGCAAGCCCATAATCTAAAACGACAGAATAATTTGATTGAGGTATAAAACGCAGGAGATATAAAGTGACTGTCTTCTTACCAATTTGTGATTTCATAAAACAGCCTCAGACAAGATTTTAATTTTATAATCAACCAAAGGAAATTACCAAACATTAAGTAAAAGAAAATTTTCAAAATAGATTATAGCTCAAACCCTAATTTAAAAAAAGTCGAACAAATGTTTGAAATGTTCTACTATAGTACTTTTAAGCGAATGATAAAGTTATGAACCAAATATCGTAATAGTGTATCATCCAAAAGTTTTAGAAATTAAAAGAAAATTGAAATAATTTAGTTTTACAAGACGAGCCGAATTAAAAGTTTAGTTTTTACTTATTTTCGATATACGAAGCGAATTATTTCGAAGGACTGCTAAGGTAGGTTAACTCAAGACTTTAAATTAAAAAAAAATTTGAGATCTTACCAGAAAATCGGCAATATTTATGTAATTGCTTACCTGAAAAGATAAATAAATAAAGAATTAAATAAAGTTAATTTTTATATTAATAAATATATTAAAATTCAATTTGATGAATGATGAACTTTTTTAATTAGTTTAATTAGAAAAAGCAGGTTTTTGAAAAGTACCAAAAGTATTGAAAACAATGCGATCATAACTAAGGTACATCATAGCAGATGTTCCTGCAGAATTACTAAAAAAAATCATTAGAGTGCTTGCAAGCCTTCGATATTAATGGATTTTAACCAAGAGTTGTTCAAAAGGACTTAAAGACGCCGATTGTCAAAAAAACTTGTGCAGTTCACTTACCATGTTGAGCAACTCAACCACAGAATAATTTGTTCGAAGACTCAGTAATTGGTGCATAAAGAGATCGTGCTATTATGATATAAGCGAGGTTCCGTATGAGACTCATAATCAAAACTGAGTGTGGCTCGACTAAGGGTCTAAAAGGAAATTCAACCAAACCAATGAAGTGAAATGTCTGAACAATAAGAAACAAAAACACAAATAAAATAGGTTGAAAATGAACTGGGCGTGTTTTAAGAGGAGACATCATTGAGTTTTGACAGCATTAAACATAACACAATTTGCTTTGCCCCAAACGAGGATCATAAAAATGTCGTTTTTTAGTGATCTAAACATACTTTCTCGGTTTATTTCTGTAGCATTCATTCATTCATTACAGAATTGATAGAATACGGGAAATCAAGGCTGCTGTTGTCAGTGGAACTATGAATAGAATTGTGAATAAGAGATAAAAGGTCATTAATACAAAGAAGAAATAAGGTTGGTGAAAGAACTGAACCCTGAGGTACACCGACTTTCATTTCGTGGGGATCAGATGTACCTCTGTCAATTACTATACGGATTAAACGGCCTGATAAAAAAAAACTCTCAAACCATTTAACGATGTGAGGGTGCAGATTAAATGCTTGAAATTTGGCTAGAAGGGCAGCATACCAGACTCTATTAAAAGCTTTAGAAATGTCAAGAGCGACGATTTCGGACTCATTAAAATTATGGAGATAATAATTCCAGCGCTCCATTAGAGTCTTAGAGATGAGCGGCCAGCGCGGAAACAGTACTGAAAATAGCTATTTTCTAAATATCTCATCAACTGAGAGTTGATGAGTGATTCAAAAACATTAGATAAAACCGCATTTAGTGCAATTGGTCTGTAATTAGAAGGGTTGCATACCGCTCCTTTTTTAGGTATCGGCTGAACATGAGCAAGTTTCCATGGACTTGGAAACATTTCTGTTGAATATGACAGGTGAAAAAGTTTACGCAGAGGTTTAGCTATTTTAAAACCAGGGGCGAAATATCATCAGCTTTCGACCCGGCGAGTTTCCGAAAGCCTAAAAACTTCCCGAGTTCAAAAGTGTAGCGGCTTTACTATTGCACTATGCTGTAGATGAAAGTGGCTGCGGTGAAGGTGGTAAGTACGAACTTGCAGCAAACAGGTTGGCCTTGTCTAATTAACCAGTAAAAACATTCCCATTATATAGAAGTGGTGGTGTTGACGAACAGGTGAAATTGTTCTTTAGAGTTTCTACTAGAGACTACTTTCTACCCTTTTGAATAGAAAGTAACTTCCGTCTAACGTTCTGGTCGAAATTGAACTTTGCCCGACTAATCACTGACTTGCAGACATTTTGAGCATCTCTATAGATACGTCTCAATTCAATTTATTAGCCTGGAAGGTTACTTTTTTGCTTTTAATTCCTATGGAATAGTTATTATTAAACCAATTGGTGTTAGTTGGTTTGACGTTTTTGAAACTATAAAGTGGACATCCGAAACCATAAGATGTTCAAGATATAATCGATGGTTTTGTTAATGTCTTTCATAGATAAGCAATCCGAAAAGTCCAGCTCTCTGAGATATTTAAGTCTAGCTTAATCCGAATTTTTATAATGCCACACTAATCTTTTGGTGGAACTAAGATTAGTGGTTGTCAGAAAGGAGGTGTAGAATTGGTTGGAGATAAGACAATGTCCAAGCTGCTCCCTTGTTTACCGAAACCGAGTGCTTGTCTGGGTGCAATGTTAGAAAAAGATCCAACAGATGCGCATTGTGCCCTATGTACCTGGAACACGAGTCGGACATTGTGGTAAATTAAAAGGCTCACTATATAACTCGACGTGTCTTTCAAACGGGCTTGTGGTAGAAGAATGCTTTGAGCCATTGTATGTAGTGGACGTTGAAATCGCTAGCAAGAACGATTTCGCAAGGACGAGATAATTCCAAAATCTTATCGATATCGGAAGACAGCTTATCGAAGGAGCACACAGTGTCAGTGTTAGACATATTCGGGCTGCGGTATAAAAAGCAGAAGTGAATGATGTGCCTATAGAGTTTAAATATAATTCAGATATAAGTGAATTCTGGATTAGTAGAAGAGAATTAAGGGTGATGGGAGAAAGGCGCATCATTTCTAATATAAACCGCGATTCCCCTCTTGAGAGAGAAGAGCAGCACTTAGTGATAACCAGGAATGTGATACTGATTAATATCAGAATCGGAAACAACCGTAGTCTTACTAAGTGTACAAACATTTGAAATATTTAGCTCAATTTATTGGATAGATAATTTTTCTGAGTCATGGATGTAACATTGGGCCTCAGAGATAGACTCACTAGGATTGTCCACCATTGAGTCTATCTCACAAAATTTTCGGCGATATTCGGATATTTTTAAAAGAGTTACTAGCTCCTAGTTTACGAGAGGGAAGTATTATCTGCTAAAATACAGTCTATTCCCAGTTGGAAATTAAAGAAGACAATCTTTTTCCCTAGTGTTGAAAGGATTGATATTTAATTAGATCTTCTCAAAACTTCTTTGAATTTCATTTGGAAGAGCTGTTAAAAGAAAGTTGCAATTAGAAACGTCTTCTGGTTTTCTGTGAGGAGGTAACGCTAGCATGTGCCAAATAAACTTGAGAACTAAACTAATTGAATTTTGAACGACACTGTACCTATTCCCATAACTTTCCAGATAACGCATTTAAAATTAATTCGGAAGAATTTCATTATGAGGGGAGATCGACTGCCTACTTCTTGAATTGTTGTTTGGAAAACCTTCATCACCTAAGGTATCAGTTTCAAGCTATTTTTTCTCTCCGATGTTATCGAGATTTATCTGCAAATATATTATTAAATTCCAAGAGAAATTTTAAAGATACTGCTGAAATCTCTTGCAAATATGGCTATCGACTTCAAAGGAAGTTTAAAATTATATGAACTTACCAGAAGTAGGAAGGGAGCAAAAATTAATTAAATTTACGAAATAAAACTTAAGAAGTATTAAACAATTTTAATATTCCTCTAAAGTTGTGTTCCGGAGCAGGGCAAAATTATTTCTACTTAGATGAACTTTCTGAAAAATGTTTCATTGCAAGGATCGCAGGACGAAAACTTAGGAATTAGTACGGAAATGGACAGTGACATTGAGCGGAGCTCCTTTAGCTTCAGCTTATTTTCAATGCTATTTCTGGGCCCTTTTTATTTTAATTAAGTGATTAGTGGGAAACTTCGGACAAAACTTCTACGTTAGAATGAATTCGGACTGCAGTATGCAATTCATTCCGAAAAGTGCTTGCCGAAGTTCGTCGTAATCGAATAAACACTTCTGAACTTTTAAGTTGGGCTTTCAAGCCGATTTTGGTAGAAGCACTACAGCCTTGTAAATGTGTCACTTGTACCTTGTCCATTCCGGAAGTCTATCCGTGCCAGCGAGCGAAAATTTTGTAGCATGCACTTGCGTTTATTCAACACGACACAGTACTTGTAACTCATAATTAGTTTCATTATGCTGATGTTGAAGGGATTATGGAGTTTTCATTTATCGCGTTGTATGGAAACGCTTCAAGTCCGGACAATCCCAAGCTGTTAGAATGCCTTCGAAGGTTGCTTAATGGATTCATGCAGTTTTCTCAACTTTCAATCCGCTAAACTTTTCGTGTTTCGTGGCTCCTTGAATGACTAGGCTCCTCTTTACTTTGACGTCATAGTTTTCACAAAATTAATCCAAAATGAAGCCAACCACCAACTGTTAAGCGTAGACTTCATTCACAGATTTTTGTTTAAATATTTGAATATGAAGTAGAAATTCTGGGTGTTCACTTTTCAAGGGTTGGTGATTTTGTGGGTCGCCTTGCTTAACATTTGTTTATTGTTACAGTTCTGTTTATAAATTATTCTTGTGCACAAACTTTATGCATATCTGAGCTTGTGCATATTTGAAATTTTCATTTCGACAAGTTAAATAGAAAACTTTTGACGAAAATGAAGTTTGCTATTGAAACAGTGTGACGAAGTGCGGTATGAAGATTGTTTGACAATTTTCCGGGTTATGAGAAAAGTTAAATAATTTTTCTTGAAATTGTTTTCAAATACTTCCTTTTTGGATATTTACATGAAAATCAATTCATTCAGTTCTGAGTTTCAGTGTCACGGGGTCAGAAAATGAACAAGATGAAGTACGATTTAAAAATTTTCCAAAATTTGTGACATTTCACTTATCAAATCATAAATGAATGCTATTTATTCACAATTTCGGGAGGTAAATTTTATAATATTTAACTCAGTAAAGGTTGTTAAAAAAAAGCTGCCTAGTGCACGATGGCTGACTGAAACGAGAGCCATTTACAGAGGAAGTGAACAAGGGTTTCTTACTCGCTCTCGCCCTTGCAGCTGCCGCAGTGTGTGAAAATAAGCAGTCCAGCCGCATGAGTCCCAACTGACCAGAGTCCCGTTTTCTCCGAGACCGCCCTAACAATGTCTCTGCGGGATCTGTGAATGAGTTCACGGCTTCTACTCTGGTTGATGGTTGCGGATAGGTTGCTCCACGTGGAGTTAGTCATGGGTAAGTAGTACGATAGAAAGGCACTCCTAGCAGCTCCTATGGAGGCCTGACTTGCACCGCTAGCCCATCGATCGACTCAGTTCTCTCTATGCCCCTGTGACCTGACAGCCAGAGCGGGGTGACTTCAACATACTCCCAGAGAAGGGAATGCACCTTCCGACGTTTGGAAGATATTTTAGCCGAGTGGAAGAATTAATGGCGGACAGGCTATCGGAGAAGATGCCGACCCGTCTACCAGGGTTTAATTTCGCGATCTGACAAGCCTTTCGGATGGCGAATACTTCAGCCTGGAAGACTGTCGCATGGTCCGGCCATCGGTGAATATATTTGCGTCGAAGGCCCTTATCACTCCGCCGTTCTTCCACTCCGCTCTAGTAGGAATCTTTACCGCCAAGTCTTTTCCGAAGTTTAACTTTGGGGTGCTGTAGTCAGTAAGAGGTGTAGCCAGTTCTCAAACCCAGGATGCTATTGTGGCCATAAGATTTGGTCCTCCAGCATGTTGATTCTCCTAGTCTAGCTATCCCACCCGACACAATATTTTTAATGTGTAGTTCTATGGTAGAAGCTACAAAAGCATGTCTAAAGCAGCCATTGAACAGGATCTCATGGTACCGGCGATGACTATTTCCACAGATCTCTAATCCTACTTATGTAGCTTTTTTATGTTATGTTTATATTCTTTATTTACTGCTGGCTACCACAACAGCGACCCTTAGGTGAGGATCGGACGTACCACAGCAATGTACATCCTGAAGACTCCACGTCTTATCAAAGATTCTCTTACAAGCATAGAATGGAATGCAGGCTTTCTTAACTCGCTCTTCCACGCTAAGTTCCAGCTGAGCTTGTTGTCAATAATAATCCCCAGGTAATTGGCGCGAAAGGATAGCGATAGTGTCTGACCGTTTAGTTTACGGAGATTAAACCCTGGGATCTTAGTTTTTGTGGTCAAAAAATCCACTGCTGGTAGTGCAAGGGCTTACTATAGCAAAAGCACCTTCCATGATTTCGCTTATTATATACGAAAACCTTCTTGAAACCAAAATTGCCACATCATCCGCAATCGCGACTGCCTTAATTCCCATAATTTTCCAATACGGACAGGAGCAATCAAACAATGATAAAGGAATAATTTTAAATAATTCCGGCCAAGTACGAGTCGCAACAGGAGTTCCTCTAAGACTAGTGCTCGATTACGTAGGGAATAGGACAGTTTTCAACGCAATATTTTGGAAGCTAGCTCTGCACTGTAAAGCATTATATCAGCAACGTCGCTTCTCGAGAGTAACATGATGCAGCACCCTCAAGCGCTCCTTTTAAGATGGCAGAATAAGAGGGTCGCTCCAAGACAGAGAACGAACCTGATTAGCATACTTCAGCAGGGGTCTAACAAGGAACGTATATGTGTATGTGAGGGCTAGGAAATTCCTTGGACCAATGGAGTCCCAGCACAGAGTTGGCCCTAGCAACGACATTAGTAATTTGGGAGGCGAAGTTTAGTTATATATCAAGATACACACCCAAGTCCCTCATCCCTTCCACCCGTTTAATACAAGTACAATCAAACTTGTACTGAAAAGTACTGTAGTTGCGAGACCTCGTAAAACTCACAACCTGAAATTTGCCGATCTTCAATTTGACATCACTGTTGCTGCACCAGCGATAAAATATGTGCAGGTCCGATTACAAAATCTCACAATCTACAACAGATTTGATCGGGAGAAAAACCATGATATCGTTCGCATATATAAGAATTTTACTTCTTTAAAGCAAATAAGTAATGTCATCAATAGTTAAGATGAATAGCAAAGGACCCAGATGACTACCCTGGGGAACGATAGAAGAAGCCACAAAATCATCATCATGCACACATTACAGGACTCTTCGTGTTTTTTTGTGAAAAATAGTATAGTGTTTCTCATATTACCGGTTACTACATATTAACCCATTCCAGTTGAAGGAGTTGTATGGTTTTCGGACACTGAGTTTTTCGATTTTTTTAAACGATTTTACTTGGGTTTACTGCAACACTGATAAAATCGAAAAAATATTCGAATTTTTTTTCGAATTTTTCATTATCAATAGCCAAAACAGTGGTTGCTATAAAAATATTGTCCTACCGCTCAACTTGTTTTCTGCCTGTATCCAATGATTTTTCAGCTATCTACTCTTGGAACTCCAATTGGGAATTCATGAGGATTAAAAGTTTGTCAACTTTATTTCAAAATTTCTTTCAATATTTGGCTATTATGTCTGCAACCCTCGACTCTGCTGTACATTTCTTGTTAAGCATAAAAAAAAGTTTTGAATTCATGAACAGTGAAATTAAATTTCCACAAATCAGTGGAATTTTCTGTTATGAATCCGTTGTTCGCGGCAAATGGAGTCCAGCCACCCTCAACCTCCAAATACTGTGCACTGATTAGACAAAAAATGAAAAAGCGGAGGAAGGACGAGTTAAAATGAATAATTTCAGTGAAATAGAAACGAATTGTAAAAGAGGTGGTCTTTTGCTGGGCAGAGATTAATTTTAAAATTCGACATCCGCTTCAGTTGAATCTGAAAAGGGTCAATTAACCGGGTTTGCCTTTATTTCATTTCAGTGGGTTTTTGTGTGTTCCCTGTTTGGTGAAATTTTTTTTGTACCACCATAAAACGTGAGGGCTAATTGCGGACTTTTATTCAGTTTAGCTAATTGCAAGGGAAACATTTCATTTTGCTAGAAAAGTGTCAGATGGAAATTCTGTTCCAGTTTCAACATTGTCGCAAATTTACAAGAGTGCTATTACAGCTCGTTTTCATTAACTTGCCTTTTTTAATTTGGCTGACATTCATTAGTCTTCAAAAAGTTAATATTATGTGCTACATTTTACGCTATTCCTGAGTTTCTAAAGATTTTTATATGTTTTACAGAAAATTCACTCTTGAAAGTATCAGAACTATGGTCAGTTTCATGTCGAATCCGTGTCACAAAGAAAAAATCCTAAAGCGAACAAGTGTGAACAAAGTATATTTTTTGATACAATATAAACGCCATCAACCTACTGTTAGCAGCGACGAAAAATTTTTGGAAAAAGAAAAGCTTAGACCAAACGTTCTCATTCAGCGAATTGTAAATGCATTTCCATCATGATAATACATCTGCTCACTCTTCTATAATTAGCAATCTCAAAATAGCATTCCGTTTTCAAGCAGTCCTTTACATTGCTTTTTCGTATTCACCGGCACCGTCAAACAGTATGCCGGGGCAGTACGAAGAGATTAGTACGCACCTATTACTGCTTGGAACAAATCGGACATGCCGTGGCATATTATGACGAAACAGGGTGCGAATGCCACGGATCGCTCTGAGGCGGAAAGGATTGTGACGGTTGAGGGGGTAAGACGATCTATTAGATCGTTTGAACCGTTCGGTATGTTCCCAGCCCTGCCTCAGTGGTGCAGTGAGATTGTAGCACCAATACTTAGAGGAATATACACAGCATGCCTTGCAATAGGATATGTCCCGGTTTCGTGGAGAGAGACTAAGGTCATATTTCTACCAAAACCCGGAAGAGCCGAAGTCCTTTAGACCCGTGAGCCTGACGTCTTTTCTCTTGAAAGCAATGGAAATGACTCTGGCTTACTACATCGGAGGAACTACGCTCGCTTATACACTAAGTAGGAACCAGCACACCTATTATCTACCGAAACGGCACTCCATCAGGTGGTGTGAGTGGCAGAAGAAGAGCTTAATGGCAAATGCATAGCGATGGCCGCAATAATGTACATTGAAGGAGCCTTTGACAATATAGACTTCAGAAGGCTGGAGGATGTTCTTGTCGAACGTGGAAGTAATCCTACCGTAAAGATATAGATTGGCAATATGTTAAAGACAAGAGCAGTTAACATCCAGAGAGGTAAATCGAGACTGCGAAGGGGGGTATGCAGATGATGTTCACAGAGAAGAGTGCTATCCCCCATTCTGTGGAACATTCCTGTTGACTCATTACTTCTTAGACTTGAAGAAGAAGGCATACATAACGTGGGGTATGCCGACGACATAGCAATTATGGCAAGGGACAAGTTCATACGCGCCGCAGCAGACACCTTAAGGAGGAGTACGAGGGTGGTGCAGCAATCGTGTGTGGAACAGGGGGTCTTCATAAATGCAAAGAAGTCTGATCTAATCGTTTTCACTAAGAAAAGGAAGAATCTAGACTTTGGACCAGTAGAACACCTTAGAGAAGAACTTACGGTCTCGGGTTCGGTCAAGTATCTGGGAGTATTCCTAGATTCAAGACTTACCTGGCAAAGACATTTTGACAAGAAAATCCAAAGAGCGAACAGGGCTCTACATCAATGTGGGAGGGTGTGTGAGCGGAGGTGGGGGATCTCGCCAAAGGCCGCATACTGGATCTACACTTTGATGGTGAAACCGATTATATCATATGTCTCGGTGGTTTGGTGGACAAGCGCTTCAAAGTAAACAGTAAAAAGGCAATTGAATAAGGTTCAGAGGCTAGCGTGTGTGGCGATAACAGGGGCCTTTCAAGCCACGCCGACAATGGCGTTAGAGACGATACTGGGCTTGCTTCCTTTAGACAGCAGCTCTTCGCATGGATCGAGGCGCAAACTGGTACAGATCTCGTGATAACCAAGGGAATAGGAAAATACTGTAACTCGTCCGGAATTAGAAATGCCCGTTGATGGTATAAGCAAAGTATGGGTAATTGACACAAACGCTTATAAGGGATGGGTCCCTCCCTGAAAACCGTCTAACCGACGTTACAATATTCACAGATGGATCCAGAATTGATGGGAGAGCAGGCGCAGGAATCTTCAGTGATGACCTGAATTTTAACACCCATCTTTGCCTGGGGGCATACACCTCAGTATTTCAAGCAGAGATGCTGAGTCTGGTCTACGCACTGGATTACAGCTAGAGAGTCGGGTAAGGGGCAAGAAGATAGTGGTGGCACTCGATAATCAACACAGCGCTGGCCTTGGAGTGTGTCCGTAAACTAATCGCGTGTGCCTCATAAAATGAGATAACACTGGCGTGGGTCCGAGGACACGCGGGAGTCGAAGGAAATGAGAAAGCAGGCGTACTGGCAAAACTAGGGGCTGCTTAGAGTTTTCAAGGCCCGGAGTCGTTCACTGCGCTAGGCAGGGGCACGGCAGACGGCCTGTTAGGAACGTGGGCCACGAGGGAGCACTGGGAGCTGTGGAACATCGTGGACTCGTGCAGACAGACTAAGATGGCGATTGTAGCGACCTGAAGTGCTGAACAGAGGAAGGTCCTGGATATAGATCATAGGACCTTCAGATGGCTGACAGCACTACTAAGAAGAAATGTTAACTTTAGGTGTCATCTAAGGAAGATGAACATTCTCTAGGATGATAACAGCAGGCTGTGCCTGGAGGAGCAAAAGTGTGCCAGTGTCCTGCTGATAATGATAATTTAATGATAAAATCTATTTACGTTTTAACCAATACCTAAAAAAGACGCTACACCACCACTCTGTCTCCCATTACAATCATTCCAAAATATAGTAAAGCCCGGTAATGACATTATGTTACTGAAGTTGGGAGTTCATCACCTTGGCTCAACACATGTCTCATTGATAAAAATTGCATTTAGATTGGAAAGAATTTAGTGAAACTTGTTAATTTTTTCCGGATACTGCCTCAATGCCTCAAATTCCTAGTTAGCCACATGTAATATATGAGTAATTGAAAGGTAATTCCAATGCATTACCTGTAACATAGCTGAAAAGGATATGCTGTATATTTGGTTTCACTTGCATTACTCGCACTGTAACGCATATTGTGGTGTGAAGTGTACATGCGTTTTAAAAGGAAAGAACAATGGCATTATTCTATTTCAAGGAAACTCTATCGGTAGTTGTAAAGAGAGTTAGGGGGCAGGAGACCATTCTCTCTGTTTTGTAAAAATCCTTGGCGGTTTCTTTAATTTGTTACAAATAGTACCTAAGCTAAATTTAAAAAAGCCCCAAAAAGGAAATAGAATAAAAATATACATTGCAAATATATTTTTAATGCATTACAAGTATCTTAACGTGTAATCGATTCGTCATGAGTGTTTAATGCATTATAAGTAATATTTTACATCTGAGGGCATGGTCTGTACAAATTAATGCATTGAGCACTGTATACGTAATGGTTTCTGTAATTGAATATGATAAGGTGTAATGCATATATAATGCATTTAACTGCATTTGTGGCTTGCTGGGGTATTATATCACAGGTCGCAGTTTTATTTTAAAGACAACTTATAGCATCATCAATTTTGGCAACGATGCAGATCTCAATTTCGTTTACTAGATAATTGATTTTGCTTAGGAGGCGATTCCACTAACTAGCTCAATATAGAATCCGCAGAAATTGGGTCGTCCGGAACAATTTTGGCAAGTCAGCGAGTTAGCACTGCTTTCCTTTGGATTGGATGTTGAAGGTTTCTTTCTTTTCTTTGGTCCTTGTAATGTATCATAAACACGACAATAGCAACCCGCAAAGCACAGCTAGCCAGTCGAAAAATAAAAATGTTTACTTTAAGATATCAATGCTAATTCCACAACAAATTCCAAATTGGCTTATTTGAATAAGAAGTACGTAAAAGAATAAATATTAAATATTTCCTGGACAGATTACTGAATATCTCAATACCCAATTCGCACGGGTATATTCAATTTATCGATGGGTTCAAGGTGGACTGGAACCGACACTTCATCATCAGTTGCGAAACGGACGCCCACCACATGGTTTGGGGCAGCAGAAGCATTAATGAAAGAGGTGAGCACCTGTTTAACTATATAATTGATAAAAATCGTGATATAATTAACAAGGGATGCAAACCTTCTTTTATCCCTGCATCCGGAGAAGAGGTGCTATATCTCACTTTGGCTAGCAGAGTCCTTTCCGACCTTATAAGATGCTGGCGAGTCTCAGATGAAGCTTTGTTTATTCGATTCGACATTCCTGGACATTTTAAGATCTTATGTAGTACCGTTATTCCCAGAAGAACAAACTTGCTAGCTTGCACTTTCAGTCGAAACATCCATCATCATTTTTTCTTTGAGCGCTCAAAATTTTTTGAGCGATCACCATCCCAAAGGAAAAATTTTACTTCTGTTTGTGGAAGGGTAAAACAAGTGCTTTTTACTTTTCATTTAAATAAATGACTTCCACCAAGCGTTTATTGAAAGGAAACTTTCTGACTAAACTTTAGGAACACAAACACCTTTAGAGGTGTTGTGATCTCGAGGGATGATATTCTGCTCATTACCACTCGATTGGTGAACTACAAGGCTAACTAACCGGCTAAATGACATGCTCATCTCCTCCCAGCATGACAATACCGTCTCAACCTTAACTGAAGTGGTACGTAAGGGACCCTGGTGAAGCGAACGGCTGCCTGAAATGCGTAGGGAACCGAGAGGACTATTTAGTAGAGCTAAATACTACCAACAGTGGGATGAATACAGGTTCGCACTCACTGAATATAATAAAGAAATAAAATGTTTCAAACGCGAGTCCTGGAGAAGGCGCTATGAAAGCATAGATTCTTTTCTAAGGCAGACGGCCTTCAAGACGTACTACCCAAGGGCGCTTCAAATGGTGGACTCCTCAGAAATCACGATGATACCTACAACAAGACCCAAAGGAAAACCCTTCACTTCACTTGGGTAAACATAAGACCAGACTCAGTACACCACGTGCCCCGTGACGAAGGATCTCTGTCGAACCTTAGGGCCTCAAGTTTATCCGGCATTATTTTTGACAATGATAAGGTTAGATGGGTAGTGGCCTCTTTTCAAATTTTAAAGCCTTTGAGGTTGATGGTATCTTCCAAGCTCTGTTTGTTCCACTGGTCAAGTTGTTTAATGCCAGCTATTATTGGGGATACATACCGCTCTCATGGAGGTAAGTCGAAGTGATACTTGTCGTTAAATAATGCATGAGGTCTTTATAGCTGCCTTAATCATACAGACCCATCAGTCTTACCTCCTTTCTACTTAAGACAAATAGAGAAGAATAATCTCCCCTTTACTCTATTAAGTTTACATACACAAAAGAAGAACAATAGAGACTGCCTTACATATATTAAGCTTGTTGATAAGATTGAGGAAGCCCTTCAGCCCAAAAAATATATAACACCTCTGTGTGAATTACAGCAGCTATGTGATGCTCTCAAGGCGGTTGCTGTCGCCGTTGCTCTGGCCTATAGTAGTAGATGACCTTATAAACAAAATGACCGGATGATCCTGCATTCATTATTACAGGGAAGTTCGACTCGACTTTTACTGATTTATTGAACTCTGCTCTGCACACTTTTACTGACTAGTGCGCAAACGAAAATCTCTATTAACCCTGGCAAGATTGTTCTTGTTCCGAAGGAACAATTTGAACATTTACTCCAATTTCGATCCAAGGTATGGTCTTGAGGACTCACCCAAAAGATTATCTTCTGGTCAATACTATTGTCAAACCGATTGTTACATACGGCACTACCTTGGTCTGGTGAGCATAAGTTCAATAACGGTTGGCAATTTTCAAATGTACCAAGCCGCAACGGCTAGTTTGCCTCTCCATAACC
This sequence comes from Leptarthrus brevirostris, assembly GCA_964036015.1. Classification (NCBI taxonomy): domain Eukaryota; kingdom Metazoa; phylum Arthropoda; class Insecta; order Diptera; family Asilidae; genus Leptarthrus; species Leptarthrus brevirostris. The sequence continues at coordinate 133,554,371 of OZ038372.1, read as the reverse complement.
CACGAGGTCCTGTCCAGCAGCTGCCATTGAGCTCTTTCTCTTGGATATCTCTAATATAAAATCGGAAGCAATTAGTACCCTGGGAGTATAGCTTACATTAAATATGCCAGTAGGTGGAAAGGATCAAATGGGCATTGTTTAGCGCATTCCTGACATAAATGTGTGCACCGTAACGGATCACATGACTAAGGAACTGCACTTTGGCGGACGATTCAAGATTCTCTTTCCTGAGCAAACAGATTGAGATAGCGGTGATGCAAATCTGGACCCCGGTAGCCTCAAATTGTTCACTGATCCCGAGTAAAACAATTGAGTTGGTATACTCACGCTCAAACCAAGAACAGACGTAAACGCCCGATGCACAGGTATGCACGCTCCCGCGACAGGCACGAAAACCTAAAAATACGCCCGCCCCAAGTGCAAGTTTCTGTTGCTACGTTCTGGCTTTAACACATTCGAGACTCTTGACTCATTGCGTGAGTTAAATAAAATTTTGCACGTATATACGGGTGTGCACCGTGTGGATAGCCGATGACTCAAAAAGTGAGTTATGGCAGTAATAATAATAACAACTACTTGAAATTTGTTAGTTTTATTCTTAAATATTTTTCAGTTTTAGTTATATTCTTTATTAACCCGAGTGAAAAAAAACGTTGCGGGCTATTGCTTAAATGCCTCATTTGAGTGCCAGTCAGGCGTTTTGACGTTGTGCGTGCCTGTTTCAGGGCTGGTGTCTTTTGGTGTTTGATATTCATTTTCTTAGATTATACAGCCTGAATGCTTGATGTCTGGCTAAAAGGGCAGGATGCCAGACTCTATCAAAAAATTTTAAATATCAAGGACGAAAATTTATATACTCTTCAAAGCTACGAGGGCCAGGATTTTAATGCTTCCCCACCCAACTGTGGTTTAATAAGAGAGGAGAAAAAGAACATGCAAATTTCGCTTATACTTTTAAATTTGTTGCTTATCACGAAATCAATAATTATAGTTTACAATGATTGATTTGAAACTTGCACATCTAAATTCAACAAAAATCTTATTCATGTTATCCATTTTGACCCATTCCGCAGTGACATTTGCTCTTAAAATCTTTCTAGATGACATCAAAGACTTTTGGGATGCAATATTACTATTGACTCCACAAGAAAACTTCCTATCCCCTATATTGGTGTAACCAGGATCGTGCCGGTCTATTTTATGTACAAGTCTAATTCACTGGACCGTGGAAAACAATTACTAGTACAATGCACCCTAACCTCACTCATCCAACCAACAATGATGGATCATCAAATCGAATTCACTTTGACATAATAACGTTCTTAGCTGAACTCATTACGTGACATTCTCTGGGGTATAAAAAAATGTCTTCTTAAAACACAAGATATCCTCTGACACACCTTTCTTGCACAGGTCCAGGCATTTTTGCAGCATGGAATTACATTCCGCAGTAATGGAAAATGAAGGCGATGTTGAAAAGCTTTATAGTACTTCAGGCGGAAATATTTTGAGCTTTCTTCTACCTGAGAGATCTTCCATTCTGAAGTCAAGTTTAATATTTGATATTGAAGGGAATGAAATCTTAAATAAAAAGTTTGTGTGGAGGTGAGTGCAAGACATTGATGGCAAATCGATTTTATGTAATGATTTCATAAATTCCTATAAAATGTTTTGGTTCACAGTCTGATTTCTACATATCAGGAACAGTTAATGATCATTAGAATGATGTTCATTAATACTATATTTGTTTAGGAATGATTCAAAGGACTTTTCGTTTCATAAATGATTTTGTGACTCAAAAAGAATTCACTATTCTATGAATGAACAAATTTTAAAAATAATTGACTTATTTGATGCGCTAATGATGGTAGGAATAATTTACTTAATGATAATTAAGTGCTTTTAACTTAATTAACACATAATAATTGGATGATTTCTTTTAGTATAACATAAGCCTCATAATACTTCGTGTAGGTTGGTTTAGTAAATTTATGAATGAACAGTCTCTGATGAGCAATTAACACTCTAATTATTGAAAAACCATCGACTTAGTTAATTGAACTTAAGCAAAATATCTGCACACAAGTAAATTTTAATGAAATCAACAGTAGAAGAACTGAATCTTAATTACAATAATTGCATTAAAATTCGTAGTAAATCTAAAGTTGATTTAATTATGCTGGAAATCTGATTTTGGTGTAATTTTAATCTCCAAAAAGGATCAAGATAATTTCTTACAAATTACGAATTGTACGGAACACATCTCTGGTGCATTGCATTAAGATAAAATGCTGATTTAAATAAGAAGAAGAAAAAAACCGTCCACATCTCGGCATCACTAATTGCGAAAAGGATACGCTTCGTTTGTTAATTAAGATAAAGCCCTTAATTATTATATATGCATAAAAAGTCAGCACCGAACAAGGGAGTATATACGTTTACAGACCCATTTGCAGTAGGAGCAGAAGTTGAGTGTGAACCGCACCGGATGGCATCGTATACTGCACGGCGAAGGATCTCGTAGTGGAACAGAGTCAGAACGAGAATATTTTTTAATTCCGTCATTAATGACTTGAGGAAGGCATTAAAGGATAATCTGCAATTCAATTAAGCAAATGCCTACACCAGAGAAGTATACCCTTGAGTCTGGCACGTTCAGTTGATGGAAAGCTCAGCGACGTAAGAAATTCTTCAAAGGCTACAGGAATTGAGCAGCGCCTTTTTCAAAGGAAAAACTAATCAGCCACTGGTTTTGGAAGGAATATAATTGAGGGATAATATTGGATTACTCAAGTCGATATGTTATCCCAGAGACTTGACTTATGTAGCGATAACAATTAAGAAGACTGGATTTATTTGGTTTTGTATATGGTTGGAAGAGAAAAGGTTTCATTACGGATGCAAATTTGAATGGGACCCAAGTGAGTAGAAATCGCTTAATTATTTCGGACGTATCCCTTTAGCATTATCCTTTCGGATAAAGGGATCGTTTCCGAGATGAATACAAAGCAACCAGACGAGTCCTTGCCCGAGTTAGCAACTGGTAGCCCTGTGCATCGTTGGAACCATCAATGTATTTTTCCAGAATAATCCTTTTCTGAAATTGATGGCTTTAGCTTTATTATTAAGTAAATCAGGCTTTTCTTCCCGCAAATTCATTCAGGGAGTGTCATTAACTCCGTAGCCTCCAAGACATTCAGGCTTTCGATGCTTGGCGTGGTATACCAAACTCAATAAAAATCAAACGCAGCTCGACTCTGTAGACTACTAAGTACGTCATTACCCTAACGATGCGACATTATATCGGGCTTTGAAGACTCATTTCGGTCTTCATTTGCCATTTTGTGTTCCTGTTAATTCGAATTGTGCTAGTGACAGGATCCTCTTTAATTTCCTCTTCACGCCCAAATGCTGCCACCCCTTTCGATTGACTTCAAAACAGTCGTATACTTTGTGTTGAGTTTTGTGGGAACCCACACCGACGGGATTGGATTCCTGGATGTCGTCGTCTAAATTTGGAGTGTTGTTGGTGCTAATTTTTCTGTCCTTTTAGGCGTTGATTGTTCAAATCAATTGGGCGGTTAAAATGGGAGGACAAAAAAGGTTCGCCTTTTTAACCGCTCCCTTAAACGAAATGGACCTTTTCAGTGTTCACCCGTAGGAAATTTTATTCCGGTTGACTTATCAGCAAACGCCTTTCAATGGGAATTTAAGGATATTAAACTCAACTTTGACTTGATGTTTTTTTTTAGGTACATACTTGCAAAGTAGGAACCCTTCCTATTCTTTAAACGGTTTGGGTATTAGAGGAATGTGTGATGAACAGAAGAAAAGAAATATATTGAATGCGTTTAACCAAGATAAAAGAATGTCCGCGCCATTTTTAATGCAATTCTATTTACCCGGAAGCATTGTAAAGTTTAAGTCCTACATTTATGTTAAATCGATCGTTGCTGATACTTTCTCATTTAGTTGGATTCACCAGCAATTTTGAGTAAGGTGGTTAACTATCTCACAATAAGATCCACACCAATTTACCTTGACTTTACAGCCAGAGATCAGATGAATAACTGAACTGAAATACACTTCTGGACTATAACTTTTCGGGAGCCGCAGCTAGCGTTGATGGTATTGGGACCTCCTAATACAGCTCATAAAAAATACATTTGACCCTCAAAAATCTCCGGGAGTGAGTAGAATGTGATTAATCATGCTTCAAAAAGCATGTTTTCGCACGGTTGGTGGTAATTTTTATAAGCGGCCTCTGGCTCAGGTGTGTTTCTAAGCTTCGATGGAAAGTAAAGGCAACATCTTCATTCCAAGAGCTGTTAAAGATGGTTAAGTCACAGCAAAGGACTGCAGACTAATTATATCACTATTCATGCTTAAAATGCTTGAGAAGCTATTGGATGTGCATATAAGAGAGGTATGGATGCGGTTCTTCCAAAAGCCACAAAAAAATCGATAGAGGCAACACTGCACGAAGTGGTATCGGTAATCGAATGGTCCCTGGAAACAATGTGAAAAAGCAAGTAATAAACCACAGACTGGGGGAACTGACTAAATAATGAAAAAGAACACTACACAGAGAGGATTGCTTTCACGTTCACCATATTGGGAATAATAGAAATCCTGGCTATTCTGGAATCAGGCTCTGAGTCATGAACGGTGGTCTGAGCATCAAACCTGCGAAAACGACGCTTATGTTGCTCACCAGAAGTAAAATACCAGATCTTAGGAATTCAATACAATCTATTCTGATTATTTTTGGTAAAGCCAGGTTTTTATCATATTTTGAAAAGAAACATATAAAGTGGGGCCCTCTATGTGTGCAGGAAAATAACTGTGGTCAAATGGGGAGGAAAATTCATGCATTGATAAATTTTTTTTTTCGCTACGGCTTAATGGTTTGGTGAATTGCATGAAGAGGAAACGTAACCTGGATGTGCTAAAAATAAAGTGAGTGACCAGTCTGGGAATAACTGAGTGTACCACGTCCACAGTGACATTGAAGGAAATGCTGAACTTGATGCCGCTGGATCTCTACTAAATAAGTAAAGACACGATGTGCGTAAGCAACGTGAAAGCTATAGGATGCTAGAAAGAGAGAGTTCGTGGAAATTCTAGTATCATTCTGAAAAAGACTGCATGGAGAAAAGAATAGACACGAATTACTCCATTTCGATTCTGTTCTTGAAGTGAGGTTTTAATGCAAAGCTACTCAACATCATCGGTGATCTCTATTTATAGGGATGAACTTCAGGACAATCCAGGCAGAGGGTCAGAAGTATACTCAAACAAATGGCACTGAAACGAATATGAACTAAATCTGCTGGGTAAATGTAGTCTCTGTCAGGCAAAAATAATAGACATTTAAGACGCGACACTGTTAATACTTAGGCGCATCGAGTCCGGTAAGGAATTCTGTATATATACTTGCACACTTAAATCATTGGATATGAATAAGAAGATGGGAAAAATCAGAAGAAAATGTCAAAATTAGAGCTACTGCTGAAGTGTAAGAATAGCATGGATGATATTTTTAAACGCCACAATGGCGCCCGGATAGTTTTTTTCATGATGTAGCGAAAGCCCAGGGGACAACCCTAAGATGAGTTCAAATGGGAATTAGGGTAAGGAGAATTAGAGAAATTGATTGTATTATTTTTTCATCGCTGCGAGCTAGACAACCGAACTGAAAATAAGAACTAACTAATTGATCCAACTCCGTCTCCATTCCAGACAATAGAAACTAAGATGAACTGCCCAAAATAAATTCTGAATTAGCCAACTTTTACCCGGCCGCTTATGTAAAGGTTCAACTTGGTACCCTCAAAGATAACATGACGTTGAATTTAATAGTACAAATGAAATGACGAAAAGGAATTATAAATTGGCTAGGTCTTAACCGGGGCGTCAAGTTAGAAATTCCGAAGGCATGGAATCCTTCATTTATCAAAAGCAAAACTAAGTCAACAGTTGGAGTGGGGAAAAGTAAGTAGCTCAGATTTACTGAGAATCAGAGTGGGAGTAATTCGTCATAAATAATTCCCTTGCAATCCTATCAAACACTCATTGGGTGCAAACCAGCTTCTCCGACGGGTTCAGCACGATCACCTGCTTTTCTTTAAGTCTTTTTTCGCTGTACGTTTTCGTACAGACCCCATTTTTCATCGTCTGTCGATCCATGAATCGCATGAATGTGGCAGATTCTCTCCTTGCGCGTAATGCAAAAGGCGCCTTTTCATTACGCGCAAGGAGAAAATCTGCCATATTCATGCGATTACAATGTGTGCTTCTTTAAATTACGACAAGCGGCCGATTTGTCGATATTCATTCTCTCCGCAATATCCGCACTTGTAATCCTTGGGATATTTTCCACCAAGGCACGCAGAATGTCATCCTCAATGCCACAAGGCCGACCAGAGCGGGGCTGATTTTTGAAGTTGAAATCACCATTCCCAAGTCTGCCGAACCACTTTTTAATTGTCCAGAGAGCAGGAGCACGATCCTTATAGACACTTGCATAGTTTTTTTGTGCAGGCTCAGCATTCACGCCTTTCCGAAACTTTCTCATTTATTTTCATTCTCCATTTTGGAAATTTTATTAAACACACAAGCCAACATATCTGAAAACTAGGCCATGTAGTAAAGTCTGCGCCATCTGTCAGAATCGAGCACGAACTTATGAAATCACAACCTACTTTAATTCTTCCAATCCTTCGATATTGGATTTACTTGTTCTCTCTGATATATTATCCACGACCAAGTAAACCCACCCCTACTTCTGAAATATGACTTTGAATTCCTTATCCAATTAATGTTCACTTCTTCCCTGAAATGATGTTTATGTCACTCCATCAGTTTACCAGCAATTGAAAATTATCACATCCTTTTTTCCACAACTATTTGTTAAGGTGTCTCAATTAAAACCAAATACATTCGGGTACGCAATGGCCCATGGTTTTCACCTAAAGCTCAATCTAAAATTGGTAAGGAGTCGTTCAAGTATTACGTAACGCAGTCAGGGGTCGAGGGGGTCTTGTGAAATGTTATGATGCATTATATGGGGGGAGGGTGGGGGGTTAAGCACCGCGTTACGTAACATTAAGATTTTGTTAAAATTAAAAGTCCTAACTCTTAACTCGTGACTTACGGCTCATTTTACATGGTATATCTACACTACACATATTTCGCGTCACTGAGTATACAGAAGGACACCAACCCACGCAAAATCGAAATGGTACTCTTCACTAGGAAGTATAAGGTAGCAAACATCAAGGCACTATGGCTACACGGTATGCTGCTATAACTGAAACCGAAAGCTAAATTTCTTCGACTCATCCTAGACAAACTGACCTGGAAACTAAATGTAGAAGAAAGGATTGCTAAGGCAAACAAAGGCTTCTATAGATATAGGAGACTTTTTAAAGCAAAGTAGGGGCTCAACCCCATTATCACGTAATGGTTAAACACAGCTATAGTGCGGCCAATCCTGCTGTACGGCGTCATGGTTTGGTGAGTACCTGTGAGTAAGGAAACTGAAACCGCATTCAAGACAACTCTCTCCCGTGCTATTGGCACAATTCTCAACCTCCACTGCGAACCAGAGGGAAAAAAATGCCACGCTGAGGGCAATGTTGCGCCTTAAAGAGTTAAATTTTCCTCAAGACGCGGGGGTACGGCCATACTAGCTTAGGCGAGAGTCTCTACACGGCTACCGATCATATGGAGTTTAACAGGAAGTTCGAGATAGAATTTGCGGACAGGAATGTCTGAGAAACAACAACAGAAGAATTGCAGATACCGTAAACATCTACACAGATGGCTCTAAAACGAGCTCCGGAGTAGGAGCATTAGTGTTCTGCCAGAGCTCAATATCTACTCTTCTACCCATTCAATTAAGCGTTTTTTAAGCCGAACTTGTGGTTATAAGCAATGTGGCAGAATTGGCTCAGAGTCAACTGGCAACAGGGAGTTCAATTAGTATCTATGTGGACAGCCAAGCAACGCTAAAAGCTCTAAGGTCCAACGAATTTATGTCGAAATCCATCTCTGATGGCAACAGAGCTTTACAAACTGTAACCATGAATAGAAGGGTACAACTCTGCTGGGTAACCGGGCACAGCGACATCACCGGGAATGAAGAAGCAGATGTTCTCGCTAAGAAAGGAAAACCTATGATCAAAAGAAGACTAATTGCCTACTTAACCTATCTCGGACTCAATGTAGAACTTTGTTTGGGATCTACACCGGCCACTGTCTTACATGCGCTAAGAATTGGTGTTTCCGAACGTGATGTGTGCAATTACTGTCAGGAACCCAATACAAACGAAGCAGTAGAAAACCTCGTTGTTCTGCGCTTGCTAAGAACAGATTGGAGGTTCTGGGCAACCACTTAATTCAGGGCTTAAAGGAAGCCTCGAGAATTAGCATGAAAATAATTCTGAAGTTAACAACGTAGATGGGTATCTTTGATGCTATTAGGGTAGCTCTCCTACGATCGTAAAACGAGACCTCTAGGACGTAGGGCATCTTATTCGTGGTAGCGCTGTGGAGGCTTTTTCGCCGCCACCATAATCTAACCTAATCTAATGAACTTATGTGATACCGTAAGTTTGACGATTAGCTAGATCTTTACCAGGTTGTGCAGGCTTTGGCTGTCGGCCTACATAATCAAGAGAAGCTAACGTCGGGAATTGGTTAACGTGTTGATACCGCCAACCAAGTTCAGTTAACGCGCCTGGCTCTTAAGCCGTCGCTTACTTAAAGACTCCAATCGGTATCTCCAACAGAATAAGCTTAGTAAATCTTACAGATAGGCGTTAAAACTCACAGCTTAAATTAACTGGCGAAAATAAATTTTGAGTTGGATAGATTTTAAGTGGTCGCTTACATGAAGACTCCAATGAGTACCTTAAAAGGGAATATTATTCGAGAGGCTTACGGAAAGACGGTGAAAGTACAAATATGCATGTTTATATCAAAGCAACTGGTACCGGAATACAATAAAAGAAGAACTAGAAACGATACTAGAATTCTGGTAGATATCATGACGGTGCACCAGCCCTTGATAACCCTGTAAAGGGACTAGGTCAGATAACGACTAGAAGACTGAGAAAGTCTGTCATGTGTTTTATGAAGAAGTAGGGTACTTGCAGTTATTTCTTCTCGAATATAGGGGAGCTGCAAAACCCAGCGCTCAAATTTCTAGTACAATTTCTGTGGGAAGCAAATTCGATTTGAGAGTCAAAACTGGCGAAGATTAGATTCCTGCTATTATATGATGTTTTTTTCTTTTTTCTTTGTGATTAAGTTAAAACCTAGGGGACAATCCTATGATGCGTTGGCATGGCACCAACCGGAAGGGAATTAGGGTATGGGAAATAAAGGAACTGAAATGACTTGTTTTTATATTATACAGCCCAGAGACGGAGTAGATTTTTAATTTAAGTTAAATACTCACGGAAAGACACTGGAAAGATCGCGTGGTGATCGTGCCACTCAACCAATTCATCCAACTCCGTCTCCGTATATGTGATAAAGGACCTACTTAACTTAACCTAATTTAGCAGGAAAATGTCTTGAGACGAGAAACTCTTTCAAACTAGATATAATTTTCTCTGTCTTCTTATCTTTTATATTAATAAAATTTAAGCGCTTTTTTGACACTCCCGATGCCGTTAAATACTTGGGTAAGAAGACATTCCTAGGCGTGGGGGTGGGAAGGAAGGGGCAAACAAAAATAAGCTGAATCAATCGATTCTACTGTCGAATTCATAGTTTTCGGGATCACTGAGATGCATAATCTCACTCTAAATATGTTTAAATATTATTATATACATAGCCGAGCGGTACCTTTGTATGTGTCTTGTCTTGATTTGATTTGATTAAATTGGAAGTGTGAGGTTCTCAAGCGCCGCGGCCACTGTGGCCTATTGCACTAATCCTCTCAACTCCTTATAGTAAGCCGGTCCCTCTGAAGAGGTTCAACAACTCCCGCAGTTGGCAGCCAATCAGCCCGCTCGGTACCAGTGTTGGTTTCCCAAATAGGCTAAATCTGCGCGTGCCCAATTCAGGGCATTCACATAGTACGTGTGATGGGGTCTCATCATCCTCCAGACAGAGTCTGCACGTGGGGTCGATGGCTCTGCCTATCCTCACCAGGTGCTTCCTTAGCTGACAGTGGCCGGTAAGTAGGCTAGCCAGAGTTCTAACATCCGACCTGCTCAGCTTGAGGAGCTCCCTGGATATACCCGGCGACGGTGAGGGCATAAGGCTTCTTGAGTGAACGTGCCCCTCAATATTGTTCCAATACAGCCTATGCTCCTCATTTGCGCGGTTTGCTATTAGCGTTTTAGCCGTGCAGAGAGGAATTCCACGGACCGGCTCCGGCCCTATAAAACGGGTATTAGACCCCTTCCTAGCAAGTTCATCTGCCTTTTCGTTCCCCGTGTAGCCCTGATGTCCCGGTATCCAGATCAAGTTTACTTGATTAGTTCTACACAGTTCATCTAGGCTCCTTTGGCATTCCCACACCAGATTAGATCTGGTGGTAGATGAAGCAATTGCTTTGATTGCAGCTTGACTATCCGAGAAGATTGAGATCCTTTTGTTTTTATAGGCTCTTCTTAGGTTCTCGTAGCTACATATCACTATGGCGAAGATCTCAGCATGGAATACCGTGGTGTATTTTCCCAGAGCCAGTATCTTGTCGTGCTGAAATAAGTATTTGTTGATTGTTAAGGTGTTGTTTTAGTAAGTTAAGCGGTGAAAAGTTTAACTTTTGTTTGTTTTGTTTATTATTTCTGAAATATGTGTGGTTGATTACAAATAGTCGGGGTGTTTTGGACTTTGTTGTTGACCTTATTGAAACAACTACGTGAAGCAGGTAATAGTGTAATTGAGCCAAATCATCGGGGTGTACAGAGAACAGAGATCGTTTCAGTGAATCTCTAGTAAGGGTTAGGTCGAAAACAGGGCACATATGCACCGCTTTACACGTGAGACTTATGAGCTTATGCATACTATAGTTAGACCGTGAGTGAACGGCATGTATTAAAGTCAGTATCCTATAGCTATACGGGGTATGTGGTTTGAGCTGAACTACTGACGGGGACGGACGTGCCGCCGTGTCTTGCTCCCCAATAAATTTTTAAAACGGTTGCGAAAGCGAATCGAATTTTAACAAATCAAAGTGCTAGTGCCATCTTGCCGGAGTGAAGGGCTTTTATGCTCTATTTGAAAGCACAGTCTGGTGAGTCCGTTCCTATCTATTTTTTATTTTCTTCCATCCAACATTCAATGTAGTACAATCGTGCTGCATTGAATGCGTTTAACGGGTCTCCACTGCTGAGCATTTAGCTGCCTCGTCGAGATCAAAGTTCAGCACAGCAGGCATAACACTGCTGCTGGCTTTGTTTTCACAGAGGAGGCTTTGCTTTGCATCTGTGGATCCCGTTCGTCAGTCTTTGTGTTTGTGTACGTTTTCGTTTGTTTTGTTTTGGGCAAATTAAGACCGGGACTATGCAAAAATTTTTATTTAATTTTTGCAACATTCGTGGCTTAAAAAGTAACCATTTTTCGGTTTACTGCCACTTGATCGCGGAAAATCCGGCAGTTTTTGCACTAAGCGAAACCAAGGTTGTTTCCGATTCTGATATTAATCAGTATCACATCCCTGGTTATCACTTAGTGCCGCTCTTCTCTCCTCAGAGGGGAATCGCGGTTTATATTAGAAATGATGTGCCATTCTCCCATCTCCCTCAATTCTCTTCTACTAATCCAGAATTTAATTATGTCTGGATTAGATTTAAACTCTATCGGCACATTATTCACTTCTGCTTTTTATACCGCAGCCCGAATATGTCTGACACTGACACTGTGTGCTCCTTCGATAAACTGTCTTCCGATATCGATAAGATTTTGGAATTATCCCCCTCTTCTGAAATCGTTCTTGCTGGAGATTTCAACGTCCACAACACACAGTGGCTCAGGCATTCTTCTACCACAAGCCCGTCTGGAAGACACGTCGAGTTATTTAGTGAGTCTTTTAATTTACAGCAACTGGTTGAGTGTCCGACTCGTGTTCCTGATACTTCGGGGCACAACGCGCACCTTTTAGATCTATTTCTAACATCGCATCCAGAAAAATACTCGGTTTCGGTGACGTCTCCCTTGGGTAATTCGGACCATTGTCTAATCTCCGCCCAATTGTCCATCTCCTCTCTGACAACCACTAATCTAAACTCCACCAAAAGATTAGTGTGGCATTATAAAAATGCTGATTGGGCGGGACTTAATAAATATCTCAGAGAGCTGGACTGGTCTGATTGCTTTTCTATGAAGGACGTTAACAGAAGCACCGATTATATCTTGAACATCCTATGGTTTGGAATGCATCGCTTTATTCCTCATAGCTTCAAAAACATCAAACCAACTAACACCAATTGGTTCAATAATGACTGTTTCGCAGCCATTAAAAAGAAGGAAGCAGCCTTCCAGGCATATAAATTGTGCCCTTCAGAGGAATTGAGACGTATCTATAGAGATGCGCGGAATATTTGCAATTCAGCAATTAGCCGGGCTAAGTTCAATTTCGACCAGAGCATCAGACGGAAGGTATTTTCTACTCAAAAGGGTAGTAAGGGCTTCTGGTCTCTAGTAAAAACCGTAAAGAACAATTTCACCTGTTCGTCAACACCACCACTCATTTATAATGGGAATGTTTTTACTGACTCATTGGACAAGGCCAACCTGTTTGCTGCTAATTTTGCTGCTAACTCGTACTTGCCACCATCATCGCAGCCACTTCCATCTCTATCACAGTGCATTAGTAGGCAAAAGCCGCTACACTTTCGCACTCGGGAAGTTTTTAGAGTACTTTCGAAACTCAACGTGTCCAAAGCTACTGGGCCTGATGGTTTCTCGCCCCTTGTTTTAAAATGCTGCGCCTCTGCTTTGGCTAAACCTCTGCGCAAACTTTTTCACCTGTCATATTCAACAGGAATATTTCCAAGTGTATGGAAACTTGCTCATGTCCAGCCGATACTTAAAAAAGGAGAGGCATGCGACCCCTCTAACTACAGACCAATTGCACTAACCTCGATCATATCCAAAGTTTTTGAATCACTCATCAACTCTCAGTTGTTGACATATCTAGAAAATAACCATCTTATCAACGATTGCCAGTACGGTTTCCGCGCTGGCCGCTCAACCGGAGACTTACTAACGGCTCTAACGGAGCGTTGGAATCATTGTCTCCATAATTTCGGTGAGTCCGAAATCGTCGCTCTTGATATTTCAAAGGCTTTTGATAGAGTCTGGCATGCTGCCCTTTTAGCCAAACTTCAAACATTTGGTCTGCATCCTACCCTCGTTAAATGGATAGAGAGCTTTTTGTCAGGCCGTTCAATCCGTGTAGTTATTGACGGCGTTACATCTGCATCCCACGAAATAAATGCCGGTGTACCTCAGGGTTCAGTTCTTTCACCAACTTTATTTCTTCTTTTCATCAATGATCTCTTATCCCTTACTCTCAATCCTATTCATAGTTTTGCCGACGACAGCACCCTTGATTTCGCGTACTCATTTGATTCTGTAATGAATTCACGTGGAAATGCTACAGAAGTCAATCGGGAACGCATGTTTAGATCATTAAACAACGACATTTCTAAGGTCCTCGCTTGGGGCAGAGCAAATCGTGTTACGTTTAATGCATCCAAAACTCAATGCTGTTTAATGTCCCTTAAAAAACGCCCAGTCCACCCCCAACCCATTTCAGTCGACGGAGTGAATATACCCAATTCACCCTCCCTAAAGATCTTGGGTATTGAGATATCCAGCAATCTTAGCTGGACTGATCATATATTTGCAATCGCTAAAAGTGCGATGAAATGTTTGGGTTTTCTACAGAGATGTAAGAAATATTTCACCCCACCCGACTTAGCGTTGATCTACAAGTCCCACATTAGGCCTAGACTTGAATATAATTCCCATATTTGGGCAGGGGCAGGACACACCGCATTGTCCGCGTTAGACAAAGTTCAGCGTAAGGCTGTTAAACTTATTGGCGATTCCTCAATCTCTGAGGGCCTTGACTCTCTTGAGCATCGACGGAATGTCGGTTGTCTCTCACTCTTTTATCGCTATTTCCATGGCCATTGTTCTAACGAAATCGCTAGCCTCATTCCTTGTAGACTCATTACAACGCGCGATACAAGATCTACAAGTCGCTCCCACCCCTTTACTCTCCGGGTCAAATTTGGACGTACCGTCAAATTTCGGGAATCTTTTCTTAGCAGAACAACACGAATGTGGAACAGTTTACCATCTTCTGTTTTTCCCTCGTCTTATGAGCCTGAAACTTTCAAACGGGGCGTACATCGACACCTCCTTCACTCAACCTCCTAACCCATTTCCCTCATCCTTAATTCCTTTCCTGCCAAGGCTGTGCTTTAGCATCATAGGGCATCCCCTGAGCTTTGGCAACATCATATATATAAAAAAAAAAAGAAACCTTACTTGCGAGGGTACGAGAATCTATGTTCGAGTTCAAAATCTGGTGAATAAAAACCAGGTCATCAACTTTGCGTCGTACCTCCAAAGAGTGCATATTAAGCAATCGGAGGTGATCCTCATAAGGAGGAAGCCTTAGTAGATCAATGTACCGATTCAATGCGTCTAGAATGAACAGAATAGCAAGGTGACCAAACGTGAGATGCATACTCGAGAATTAGTCTAGCCAAAGCAAAACATAAGTGAATTAGTGAGGTTAGTTTCTGGTTTTTCTTCGAATTTCTATTCAGGATGCTCTTTCGCGTCTTCGCCTCGAAGAAAATAGCAGTAATTGACTTCAGTTGTGAACTTACTAGCAAGAAACAAACATTTACAAATGTATACATTTTTTGCTGTTCGAAGATACCAGTTTTGTAGATACCGGTTTTGTAGGGTCGCTGAAAATGAAAGGGACCTGGGCGTTGGTAGACCTATGCATACACCAGGTGTGGCGTCGGTGTTAATTAGCTTCTTTTCCCTGTTTAAACTGGAGGTCAAGACCTGACCATTAAAGAACTGCCTCTCCATTAAAGAACTTTGGAACGAAGAATTGGCACCAAGCGCTGGTAGCCCAATAGTTAGGGTTGATGGAGTATTACCAAGTATATAACAATTGGCTAAACGTTGTTTTCTGCCGACAACAGATTACACTGGGGGCTGCAGACTAATATTGCTGGTTCAAACTTCACTCTTGATTGTATTAATAATTAATTGCAATTTTTGTCATCGCGTCGGGTGAAGATCGTCTCCCACCTTAATGCCCTCTTAGAGAAAGAGCGTTCACCGACGAAAGTTTTAAAATTTCACAACGTTTAAGAACGAACTGATTTAACTTCTTATTGAGATGAAATTTAATAACCAAGAATAACTCACCACATATAAGATTTAATTAAATTAAAATTCGTTTACTGTGTGACTGCCATTTCTCAAATATTTGAATTAACTCAATAAACACAATAATAAAAGTTGATCGAAGAAGACTTGCAAGTTGCTGGAAAGAAGCTAACGAAGTCAATTTAGTTCTCAAGTTCTTGCGTTCTTGAACAGAAATGGCTTGAGGGTAAGGGCGTACTCAAGGTCTCAGAACTCAATGATAAAAGCATCAATTCAGTTTGCAATGCATCAAATAGATACCTAGTGGGTTTGATTGAACGGGAATCGCAGAAAACTCGATACATTTCTGGAGCAGAATAGTTTGATGCATACGTTGACATCTACAAATGTAGAAATCGATACTATGCCAAAGTTTGAAGAGGGTTGCAAGCAAAACTTTTCGGAACTTAAAATTGAATGTCTATGAGCACAAAGCGAATGAGTGAAGGAACACTTAAGGACTGTACTAAAGTTGTGGGAAGAGAACTTAAAAGTTAAATGCAATTCTACCGAGCAGTTTCTTAAATCCTCCAGTGATTTTAGATAGAATAACGAAATAGTTTCAACATTGATTGTTCAGAAAGCATTTCCGAGTTTAATTTGTCTAATCCGGATTTCTGGAAGATCTCTTTCAAGTGAAAATACTTCCTTTTCTTATGTATGTTGCGGAATTAACACTGCAATTTGTTACCTCATTGGGATACTTTTCTCCCTCAGGCTCACCACCAATTAGACTTGCAATTCCATTAAAACCAGATGCATCGTCCCAGACACGTGACTTCTAATCCTCGGGTGCATTCATTTTGTCTACAAACACGGGTGGGCCAAATTGTAGTAACAAGCGACAAATGCATTTCCCTCTGTCAGGACGATTACTGATTTCTTTTTCAATTCCAGTCCTTACCCGAAACAACTACCCCTGTCAGGATACGACCGCGTTATATAAGTCGAAAACCGGCACGTGAAGGGAAGCAATCAGTGAATTGACAAATGATCCTTTCAGTCAAGCTCCTCAGATTTAGACTGGGAGAAGGCGTTTCGACGGTCTTAAATTCAGGGAGAATTAATGCATCCAAGAAAGAAAAAAAAATTGGTATAGGAGCAAAATGTAACATGCGGAGAAAATAAAGGAACTCACTAAGAAGAAGAATTTTCCACTTGATAGTGTCTCTTAATGATTTCTGAGTGCAGTTAGTATGAGTTTTCTGCTATTATGGTGGAACATTCTTCAAATTAATGCCATTGTCTGACCCTGCTACTTTCGACTTTTGTCTGCAGTGGCTATTACTGTCATACTTGAACGAAATGAAAGCAATTGAAGGAGCTGAAGTAGTAATCTCGGCAGTCCATCTCCTTAAGATTACATTTCTATTGTCAATTATCGATTTCCAGTCCAATGGCGTTCGCGTTTTATTGCACGTTAAAATGTAGATACAAATGTGTGTCCGTTATGTGTGAAATCAATGTATCAATCAGATACATTCTATGTGGAGTGTGTCAATAATTGTAACAAATATGGTTTTGTTTGCCGAGCAAAGTATAATTATTGTTTTGGGAATAGCATTGTTTGCAGATCCCAAAAATTTACGATGCGTACCTAAAGGATTTGTTTAATGAAGGAATGCTTTATCTGGTTGCTGATCTCTATTATCGAATTATTCTATAAAGCAATCGAAGTTCTGTAGGAGACCTTGTTCTATGTAACAGCCTCTAAATATTTCTTAATGTGCCCTTGATGTGACTCCCCGCTAATAAAACCGTCGACTTTTTGGTTCGTAAAGTCAGCTTTAGCGTAGCACGAGTGTTTAGGGTTCCGTGTAACCGAGTGCAAACAATGAACTCTTTTAAAATGACTTTACTATCTGTATGGCTGTCCGCCAAAAACCTTTTTTGTCAGAAACGACCGCTAGCCGTTCGAGTTGAAATTAATACCAAACATTAAAATCTGCATCCACATAGTCCCGTAAAAACACTTCTAACAGAAAGCAATAAAATGATACGGTATTTGAAAGGTTAATTTTACTGACGAATTACTGCTTCATCAAAAACTATAGGGTACTTCCGAACCTATATACTTATTTGAAACTAATAAAAAGAGCTAGTGTTAAAAATGGTGAAAGTGCGGAACCCGCGGCGCATGAACAACTATCACACTATACCGGTTTTTTTCAGAGTTATTTTTTCTTCTATATAAAGGAATTTTGTTTTGTGTGATCGCTGGATTGATACTAAATCAAATAGTTACTTTGAGAGCTATCAATGTAAGCAAATTAATTAATTAAAAATCATGTCCAATAATAAAATGAATTAAATGTTAGAAGCGGCATTTTAAATATCCTAGGCGAGGTGATGCAACATATCATCTCCAAATTATCCTCCTGGAATACCAAGTGTGGTAAACATAGCTGATACCCTTCTGACGAAAGCATAAAGTTCCTCCCTGCAACGCTCCAATACTAAAAGATGTCAGCCTATATGTAAGTGACCAAGTCAAATATATGGGCCTTCTTCTGGAGGGGAATCTTATTTGGAAAGCAAACATTAAAATTCATGCAAAAAAGCAATAGGAAAAATATGTATATGTAGCCATGAATTGTGAGCTGACTTTATGTAGGTTAGGTTAGGTTAGGGTGGCGGGCATCAGCCCTACAGCCGATCAGCCTCACATAGACCTATAGATGGTTCGTTGTGTTACCACATCCGTGGAACCGTGCCTGATTGCCGGGTTTAACTAAAACCAGCCGCAGCTGTTAATAAACCTTAGGAGCTGCTTCAGTAAGTGCTGAATGCTTTCCACCTCTTCCTCGTCCATACAGCTCTGGCAGAAGTCATTTGTGGGAACGCACAGATGTTCTGCCTGTCTACCGAAAAGACAGTGGCCAGTAATAACTGCCACAATGTTTCTCTGTTTAGCGAGCTGAGTAGCCTTAAGGTCAATTTCACTCTTTACTGATTCTAGCGGCCAGCCGATCGATCTGTCAATAGAGGAACAGTTGTGATCCCTCCTTTGCCAGATCATCAGCTGTCTCATTCCCTTGAACACCACTGTGACCAGGGACCCAGCAGAGAGTTACCTTGTGTCTCGCCCCTAACGTCCGGAGACCCGCCAGACACCTGCCGACCACCTGACTTTATGTAAGCATAAAAATACATAAATGGTGGCACCATTTCACCCTCAAATTGCCGTGTAATTTCCGTGTACACGGAAGTACGTCAAATTTTTATTAGACTTTCTGTGAGGAAGAGGTGTATTAATCAGGCTTTTAGTTGCTTTATTAACTGGGGGGACTGCCGCCCCTTCACCCGCCAGGTTTGTATCTACAACAGGCTGTGATAAACTATTACCAGTAATATGAATATGGAAGGGACTATTTGCACTTACGTGTAGTTTCGTGTATTTCCGTGTACAAGGAAATTACACGTCAATTTGAGAGTGGTAAATAGACGCTACCATAACTGGTTGTAGTATTCTGACTTGCACTGAAAAATATGACCCATCAGTGTGCACTATATAAAAACTATTACTATTATCTATCTAACGCTGATGAAACCTTTCGGCAAGCAAACCGGATTCTCAGTCGCTATTAAACTCGATTCACTCCATGGCAATATATCAAACAAATACCGACTATCTCTCTCGCTAGTTCCCGTAACCCTTTGTGTAACATAGCACGTGAGAAGAACTTTACCAGCTTTGAGACAACGATTGCAATTAGACCTACAATTTAACCGAACCACTGACATTTTCTTTACAATTGACCTTGTTATCGTGATCTGTTGTCAGTAGAAAAACAACCATGCGTGACCTCCGGTGGGATCCGAAACTAGGACCTCCGGATTGGTAGGCCGAAACTTATTCCACCGGCGACTTAAATACCGACTACAGTGACTCCGAAATTCTGGATCCTAAGAAACAACGGAGAAATAATAACAAAGCTTACTTTCAAAGTCAAATTTGACTCCTCTCGAGCTGCCAGGCAGAAGTGGGAGGAAATCAACCCCATAGGCAACAGTCAGTACATTAACACACTGAGTAATCTAAGTTGGAACGCTAAGTGGGTAAAGGAATACCTGAACCTGTAAATTTCTTTTTGTTTGTTAGACTGCAGCAGTTTTTTTCGAGAAGTAGCCATGGCTTTTCAGTTAATATTAGTATATGTGAACGAATGCTGCTAGCAAAACTGTTATTAAATCTCTCAAATCAGTGTCTAGGCCCTCGAAAACTGCCCAAGAACATCGCCCTGTTTTAAATTAGAATTCTGATGGTTTAAAAATTCACCTCACATAAGTAACATGTGGCTATAGCCACTTACAAGCTGGATATTAAACAGGCATTCAAAAAATAAACAAGAAACAGCAAAGGGAGCACACCTGGTTAATCACCCGCCAGATCAGGCCGACCTAAAGCGGTCAAAGAAGTTTATCTGGTTTAAGCGAGTATCATTAGTTATGTGGCAGCCATCACCACTGCATATATCCGGCTCTAATCAAACTCGATAGCCGACATTAAGGCTTCTCCTTTTTTGAGGAGCCCTCCGCTGACACTAGGGAATTGGTTCAATTAATTTTTGCTGCTGGAGTATTAAAACGTAGTCTCAATGCACTAAAGATAAAAGAGAAGTTAATTTTAATAAAATTTTATTGTTGTTAAAGGCAGTAAAATTTATTTAAAAAAATTGTATTTTCCCCGTTTAGAGATCCAGCCGATAACATTTTGACAGTGAACGCTAACCCTTTATACCTTTACTTTAAGTTTAATTGAAGACTGGATTTTTGGGATATTGACCTCTAGTCTATTTGAGAATTTTCAGACTAACCACTTGTTAAATTTAAAATTCTAAACTTTCAAAGTTACAGGTCTCTAACAGACTAGACAGACAGACATCGATCCACACTACAAGGAATCTATTGTAAAACTTTTGGAACCCTAAGAACAAGTAACCTATTCAATACTATCGTTTAACTTAGATTTATAGTAGAAATTTAAAACTCCATATCATTAAACTGACAGTTTAAGTCAGGCATGGATGTTATAGGCTAGTGAATACCATAATTAGTACGTTGGTAAAAAATAAATCACACCTTATAAAACAATCAAAAGTAAAAGCTACTCTAAATTTGTTACCTTTATCTAAGTAGATCGAGCAAAGTGGGTTATGTAAACCACACAGCAAAGTTTTTTTCGGAAAAAGTGTTTAAAATAAATAACACAAAATAAGATGGTATACAATTTTGAAGCCCCATTCATTTATAACGACACGGCTTTGACTGGGTCCTCAGTTCATATGTTTGTGCCAAATTTACCTTTCTATGTAAAATGGTTTTCGAAAAGCAGCTGTGACGGACAGGCGGACAGACATCGAATTAAGTGTCCAATTTACCGATTTAGGAACGAAACACAAAAAATTAAATATGTTCATCATAACCTTTATTATCATTAGAAGTTACAACAATGAAAATATCTAAAGCTTATTAATATTTTTAAATAATTTGGAACATAAAGCTAAAAGTACTTTCAAAGTAGACTTAAGTGTGCTATTTTCAAAATGAACAGCTCATACACACGTCAACAAACTTCTTTGTTATTTTTTCAGCAAAGCCAAATATTTAAATCCTTAAATGGAAAAAGAACAAGAAGAACACGTTTATTAAGTCTAATTATTGATGTACAACATTATAGTCACAATGAACTTCAACAGATTCATTTTGATATAGAACGTCTCGGTAGCACACTGTTTAGAGAAAGAACATTAATATACCCCTACTTACTAAAGGCGTCCAAGTCAGACTTTAAAAGAGCACAGTCATTTTCACAAAAACCAATTCTTATAATTTTTCCATCGTCAGCATAACTAAAAATTGTTGTGTCTGGTAAGAACAATAAACACATTATTGATGAAAAGCAATGGTACTAGATGGCTACTCTAAGGAACCCCTGACGAATTACTTATTTTTTTAAAAAAGGCACCACGAAAACATGTCAGAGGGAACACTGTCCTATAAATAAGAATACTATTGATACACAGTGCAATAAAATAATAGAATCTTAACAAGTAGGCTGCATGCGATTCATCCTTTTTGGAATCGGGCCCTTTTTGAAGAGTTGAAGGAAAGAACATCACGGACTGAGAAATTAAAGAGTTTACTAAAACAACACAGAATAGCAACATCCTGATAATTCTGAATATCGCACTTATAGTCTTTGCCAAATCTCTTTATCCCCTTTGCGGAATGCGGTAAGAGAATTAGATGACAGGTATCACATGTGGACCTTCAATTTGAAGTAGCTTTCACGTAAAGTGTTGTCAGCAGAAAAATAAGCCCGAGTCGACGCCGGCGGTGTTCAAATCTGCATCTCTTACGTGGAAAACCGCAGAAGATTAGGGAGGGAAGTAATCTAAGATAATTTTAAGGTTTTCGAAATGTCACCAGAACAGATATTTCCAGCGAGAACCAGCGTATTGAATCACTTAAAAACAGCGAAGGAAAAAGCGACGGATTAGTTACAAGGTTAGGACGGGTGTGGACTCGTGTGATTATATTGAAGTCTGGGCAAATATAAATTCGTGCTAAGCTTATTATGCAACCATGTCCCATTAGTTGTGAGAAGACTTATCCAAATGTTAAATATAAAGATCGTACCCAGCCTGACACCAACAGATTATTAATTGACGTCATTAA
This sequence comes from Leptarthrus brevirostris, assembly GCA_964036015.1. Taxonomy (NCBI): domain Eukaryota; kingdom Metazoa; phylum Arthropoda; class Insecta; order Diptera; family Asilidae; genus Leptarthrus; species Leptarthrus brevirostris. The sequence goes on along the minus strand of OZ038372.1, from coordinate 133,532,261 downwards.
CACATTTCAAGCTCGTTTTGGATTTTTATACCTCCAATGAATAATTTTTTGCATTTCCTTCCAGGCTTGTATCTAAAGTGTGCTGTTCTGGGACTGAGTTTCGGTCAAATAAAGTAATAAAAAATATTTGTATCATTGCTTACTTTTAGCCTGCGCCTAAGTATATACTCATATTATAAAAACGCCATATCTTATCTAATCAATTAACAACTCGTTTCCCGTATCATGTACAAATAATGTAAAAGACAAACTTTAAAACACATTTTCGATGAAATGGTATTCACAGGTTGGCACGTGCTCGACCAAGCACTGCAGAACCCGTTTACAAAAACTAAATATTAGCATAAGGCTGGGTTATTTTCATATTTCCAAGCCATGGTATTCCGCTCTTATATTACATTTAGGCATTCACTGAAATGTCGAAGTATAGTTGTTTGCGGAAAATTGCTTTACTATTAAGCCGCAACAAGCCACCTTTGCCTAATAATATGTTCAGAAGACTAACCGGCCACCGGGAGAATCGAATTGAGACTATTTGATTTCAAACTTAAATACCCGAAAGGAAAATAGAGCAAAGAAACAATATCCGAATGACTCTGAAACAGTCATACTTTCTATTTAAAAATACATACCTAAACGATTGTGGTTTCACAATATATTATCATTAAAGAAAAAACAAACAAAAAAACACACAGATTTTCAACCAAAAAAACCTGCGATTCCGCGATGGTTTCATGAGCTTTTATGCCTGCGAATAATTTAAACTATAAAGATCTAGAACGACGTTCTTATAAGGCCGATCACCAAGAGGGCCGTATTCCTATTATTGCGTCACATAACCTAGGGATATTATTGATTTGCTGAAGGTAATATTTCACCACAGTTTAAGAATCGCCCATCGGCCAATAAACTGATAGAACCTACCTTACTTTAAGGTCTTTTAAGGAATCGAAGACTTCATTTTGAAAATCTTCAGGAGAAAAAGTTTTTGTCCGTGCACAGCAAAGAAAATTATACCCATCCGTATCTACTCTTTCTAGTTCGCGCAACCCTTTGAGGTATAAGGCGGGAGTAGAAGTTTACCCGATTCGACGACACTATTGCAAGTGGATCTACAATTTAAGATGGATTTTGAACTACCTTTATTACACTTCAATCGCAAGTGACATTTTAGCGTAACCTGTTATCAGCAGATAGAAGGCCAACACGTCATCCTTAGTGTTCAGATGCTAACAGAATACCATCTGCGAAATCGAGTCGGACTACTACAGTTAACTTATCTATTACTACTACCAGATGTGGGCATTTTTTTTTTTGTTAATATGTGGCCAAAGCCTAGGGGACAACCCTTAGATGCGTTAGTATCTGAAGGTCGTAAGGGAATTACGGTAAGGGGAGACCTGGTCGTGACGTTCAACCAATTGATTCAACTCCGTCTGCAATTTGGCTTTTTTAAAAGTAAAATAGACTTCAGAATGTTACCAGTCGATTTTATTAGCGAACCAATTCATAATAAGGTAGCGAGGTCAATCCGCTATGAAGCTAGCTATCGTTTGGCTAAAGCTCACGCGGGATATGTCTTTGGCCAGACGGGAATTAGGAAAATGAGAGGGAATGAGGGAACATGAATGCCTTGTTTTTTGCATTCCTGCGAGTTAAACAACAGCCTAGAGATGAATTGGATTTATTTAACTTTTTTTTATTAAAATCTCACGTGGAGACCCAGGCACGAACCCTGGAACCATTGCGTGGTAATCGTGCTACTCAACGGATTGATCCAACTCCGTCTGCAGTACTATGATTATAGCAAAGGAAAGGGCAAATAAGCCCCGAAAAAAAGGAAGGGATATACCAAGCGATTCAAAATTAATAAAGCCTGTATTTTTGAAATTGTTAAGCAATACCAGGGTTACTACTGATATTTGGCGCTTTGGTCAGAAGTGTGTGATATTTAGTTTCATGCTCACACTTGCTTTCACATGGTTACAAATCTACACGCCGCAGCAAATATAGTCTCTCATATGCGTATGGTAAATTACCGTCAAAATTAACGAATAATTACAGGATATAGTTAATGAAAAGCTTGACTAAGTCAAGCAAAACGTTTTTTTCATGAAGCAAACTCACCGCGTTACATGTCAAAAAATTGCATAGAAAAAATTTGCACAATCAATTTCATATTTTGAGGATACAAAAATCTATCAAACACAACTGCATGTACGGGAGGACAGTTTTAACAAATTGGTTTCCTTTCCATTTATTTCATTTTATAACGTGCCTTTCGTCTATTAGTATTGCCCTCAATGTACACAACGGAGGTTTATTCTATTTCACCATATTTGTCCAAGGAATCCGAAAAAGAGAAATAGAAGACACAAAAGAATAAAAATATATATACTGATAGCGGAAAAACCTACATATGTATATATAGAACAATATATGCGTGTATTTTAAGTACTTTCGTACAAAACTTGTTATCTTGGACCATTTTGACCCAACACTAAAGTTATTTAGTAACATTCGTTGACATCTTAGCATTCATCTGAATCAGCTTATCGGAAATATACATTATGGTTAAATTACGGATGTGATGTAAATCTGGAGAATCATGCTATCAAACAGATTCATAACAATAAAGCAAAGTACGTTCTCACACGTTATGTACCTCCATTCGAGCCTCGTCTAATAGAAGCATAAAGCACGTATCCCAATTCCAAGTAAAGCCACTATCCGGTTAGTAGTCCCTGTCCTAGTCCACAGGGCTCATCAGCAACCCATCTAACCGTGGCGGGGCCATGTTTGCAATTAAATCATGAGTTGAAGTTGGAAATGGTCTCTATCTGGTCTGCCTCCATCATAATATTACAATCAAGGCACGAGTAGTATACCAGACGTAACTGATAAGCTTCTATCAACAAAAGCTCTGCATTAATAAACATGTCCAGAAATGCCAGCTCTGATTGTAATCGATTTCCATTTGTAATAAATTAAGCGAGCGGTAGGGACTTGTTCTGATTCCCAGGCTTTTCGTTTCTGGATGTGGCAGTCTTTTCCGCATGATACTGGTAGGCAATAAGAACAGTCACAGGATATCATTCGTGGTAGAGGCTGAACACGACGAAACGATAATATGAAGGCGGAAGACAGGAAGGAAGATTCGTCCTTCGGAATAATGCCATGAAATAAAAGTTCTGGGATGAAGCCAAAACATCAGTGCTTAAGCATGTGAAGCTTTTTCGTCTTAATGAGTTCTTTTGTATTCCACAAATATACCGGATGTGAAAGAACTACTTGTTTGGTAGAATCTCTGTTGCTATTCTCTGTTGAAATACGACAACATTACGGAAAAGTTTCTGGGTAATTCAGTTATTTCCAGATCCCATAGAAGACTGTATTAAAATTTCAGATGGGAACTAGTTCTCAAACAGTAGTTTTCTCAAACAATAAGAATCCTCCAAAGATGGTCTCTAAGCAATCTCCGCATATTAATGATCTAATTGTGTAAGATTAGGTTCGAAGGCTTCGCAAGAGCGATTAAAATTAAACGAAAGGAGAATAATTCCGCTTCCAAAGACTTTTGGAAGGAGATCTTAGCCGAAAAGATTATGTATTGCCTAATTTATATTCAAGAACAAACTCAGATACTTATTTGAATAATTCAGAAAGTCAATTTTCATTGAATTGGTATTACAATCATCAGCATAAAACCAAATATTATCTTCGCTTTTATTCAAGTACTTAAGATATACAAATCACCTGAATCACCGGAATACATAAAAGCCACATGATCTGCTAAAGTTACTAGCTTACCTTTGAAGTTTAATGAACATAGTCAATTTATGTAAATAAAACATAAAAAAAGGACCAAATAGAGATCCCTGCGGCACACCAACATCTTTCAAGATTTTTTTGCTATAGAGCTTTTTATTTACCCAAATCACTATTTATGACATGACAAATAAAAAATGTTCCCTCATACATATACATATGTATTCAATAGTTTTTTTAAGTTAAATTTTATGGGTAACCAAATCAGTTTAAACATTTTTTATTAAAGATTCAATAAATATTACTGGAGATTGACAATCAAAATAAATAAATAAATACTTCTCGTACTTGCGCTGCACCGGGCACTGTTGCATGTAGACGGATTGGTTCCTCACACAATCGCTCTGGCGGTTCTTTTACTTCGTCGTTCAGAGTGCTGGTTCCGGAGGATTTATTCGATGAAGTTCTTTCCCCTGAGATTTGGCCTCGCAATTCCATAGTGCGAGAATTTGTCCCAAGAAATCGACTTAGCTTGGCCAATGAGTCCTCAAAAAACGGATTGCGGAATTGTCGATCTACTACGCAAACGTAACTGGTCTTCGTTCAAAAACGGCTAGGCTCTTTAATGGCTCCAGCGATCTTTGTTACGGCGTCATTTGTTTGACTGAAACGTGGCTGTTTCAGGGAATTCTGGATGCGGAGCTGTTTAGCTCTGATTATATTGTTTTTCGCCGTGATCGTCATGCTGATTTGCTTGATGCGCCCGTGGGAGGCGGTGTTCTCTGCGCTGTGCGTCGCGATGTTCCATGCAGACTGGTTGACATCCCGAATTCCGATGATTTGGAGATTTTATGTATCGCTATTGGACTGCCTGGCAAAACTGTGTTCATTTCGACCGCTTATATTCCTCCAGGTTCTCCGTCTTTTGTTTATGAAAGGTTTGCGTCCTGCCTGGCTGGGAGCTCTCACACTCGGATGATGGCTTGGTTCCTTCTTTTCGGTCTGCCAATCAGTTTGCTTTTTCTTTTATAGATAGCCTTGCTTCTTCGGGCTTAACACAGACTTGCAGTATTTCTAATGATCATGGAAGGTTCCTCGACCTAGTTTTTTCTACTGATCCTGCTAGTACACTGGTGAGACGATGCTTGGTGCCCATTGTTCCGGAGTCGGGACATCACCCTGCGCTTCATATTGCTCTTTTCATTGATCCAGTTATGATGGCTTCTTGTGTACCAGATGATGCTTGTTATAACTTCAGTGTCAAGCGATCGACACCCTGCTTGAGAACGCTAACGCCTCTGATGAAATTATTTTATTGGGTGACTTTAACCTCCCCCGTATTCAATGGTCATTGTCTGAGGACTGTTCTCACTTAGTACCCCTTAACGCCTCTTCGGCCAAAGAAACCTATTTTACTGATCAGCTCTCCGTTTCTGGTCTTTTTCAAGTAAGTGGAGTCAGGAACTTTCTGGACAGACAATTAGACTTAATCTTTTCTTCAGACCCAGTTAACTCGGTTGTCGTGGAAAGCAACCATCTCCTCTTCTCTCTCGATCGTCACCATCCTCCCCTCTTCCTCGTTTTCTCCTACGAACACCCTCATACCCTTTCAAGCTCCGAGTCTTCTCTTTCCTTCAATTTTCGCAAGGGCGACTTTGAAAAATTAAATCACTTGCTCCTCAACTCTAACATTGGCACTATCCCTCAACATCTTCCAGTCGACGTTGCTATAGAAGCGTTCTATTCGGAAATATACGCTTGTCTTGCACAATCTATTCCCCTTTTTCCTCGTAAAAACTACTCCTCATCCCCCGTATGGTACGACAAAGAATTACGCTCTCTCCGCAACAGGAGGAATAAACGTTGGCAAACTTTTCTTCTATCCCAGACCGAGTCTGACTATTCTTCCTACCTATCTGCTTATATCTCTTTTTCCGAACGTTGTGATACCCTCTACCATGAGTATCTCCAACGAATGGAAACTAGCCTCATATCCGACCCCAAGCGTTTTTATCACTTTATTAATTCCAAGAAGAAATCCAATGGTTACCCCTCTACCCTAAAGCTTGAGAATACCTCTTCATCTGATCCTCAAGTTATCGCCAACCTCTTTGCAAACTTCTTCAGTAAATCTTTCAGCGACAATTCCCGACAACTTGACCTTAACTACTTCTCATTCTTGGACAAATGCACTCAAACGTCGTTTACGTCTTTCAACCCTGATCCCGAACTAATCGCCGCCAGTATCAACGGGCTTGAGGACGACTTCAACCCAGGTCCTGACGGCATTCCGGCCATCGTTCTTAAAAAGTGTGCCACGCATCTAATTCAACCCCTTACCTTGCTATTCCGCCTCTCGGTCACTCAAGGGGTTTTCCCTCAATTATGGAAAAACTCGTATATTATTCCCATCTTCAAAAAAGGTTGCAAAAACGATGTGTCCAACTACAGACCCATCGCTAAATTATCATCCATACCTAAACTATTCGAAAAATTGGTCTATGACTCCATGTTCTTCCACTGTAAGTCTATCTTCTCCCTCTCCCAGCATGGCTTTCTCAAAGGAAGATCTACTACCACCAATCTTACTGACTTCGTCTCCAAGACACTATGTGCTCTGGAAAACGGTAAAGATGTTGATGTTATTGCCACCGATTTTAGTAAAGCCTTCGACAAGATCTCCCATAATGTTATCTTGTTCAAACTTGATCGCCTAGGCTTCCCCTCCCGATTCATCTCCTGGATTCAATCCTACCTCAACAACCGTCGCTACAATGTTCTTTTCAGTTCATCCATTTCTAACCCTATTGTCGCTCGTTCCGGCGTCCCCCAGGGCAGCCACCTCGGTCCACTGATCTTCATCCTTACAATAAATGATGTTGAATGCGTCATCAATCACTCAGAGCTGTCCATTTATGCTGATGACATGAAAATAATTAAACATATCTCCTCCACAACCGACTCTCTTCTCCTGCAAAAAGATCTCGATTCCTTCACCACGTGGTGCATGAAAAACTTTCTTGAACTCAATGTCTCCAAATGCCAGTCCATCTCTTATTCCCGCAAGCGTCTTACCACCACCCCGAGAGTTTACATGCTAACCGATGTACCGGTCCCTATTGTTACCTCTTTGTGTGACCTTGGAATAATCTGTGATAGTGAACTCAACTTCCGTTCTCATATTGACAGCATAATTAACAGAGCTAACTCCGCGCTAGGATTTGTGATGCGCTGGTCTAGAGAGTTCTCCAATCCATATGTTTCCAAATCTCTCTATATCTCCTTCGTTAGACCTCTCCTTGAATATGCCAGCCAGGTATGGTCACCTACACAAACAACCCATATCAATAGGATTGAATCCGTCCAGCGTAGGTTCGTTCGCTTCGCTCTACGTGATCTCCCGTGGGCAGACAGATTCAACCTTCCACCCTATGAAAACCGTCTGAAACTGATTGACTTGCAACCCTTAAGTAAACGTCGTGATGTTTCTGACATTCTCTTCATTCATCAGCTATTAAGTGGAGCCATAGACTGCCCTTCAATCCTGCAATCTTTACCCATCTATACTAATCCCCGCAACCTTAGGTCCACTCCCCTTTTCCGACTCGACCGCCATCGCACAAACTACGGTCAAAGCGAGCCAATTACCAGGATGCTTCGAAAAGTCAACGACCTTTCCTCCTTTGACTTCCATCTGAGTAAATCATCCCTTCACAAATCCTTATATCTTGACCCTGTCCATCCTGATCGCATTTCTTAATTCGTTTTCCTTCCAGCCAGTTTGTTCCTTAATGAGAGCTCATATTGTAGCTTTTTAAATTTATTTATAATTCCATCATTTATCATCTAGTATAGCTTGTAGTATTAGTATTATTATTATGTTATAGCTTGTATTAAGCTTAATTAAATAAATAAATAAATAAATAAATAAATAAATAAAAAAGTAAGGCTGATTTCTCCGTGATTAACAATTGGCTCTCTCAGCTTGTGATTGGAGTAGCGTCCTCGATGAACGTGACATTAATGTGGCCGTAAGATCTTTTTATAATTTGCTGTCTATCTGTTTTACTTATTGTGTCCCTATTTCTAAATCGAATAACTTGCGCCCTAGTCTGCCTTGGTTTGATAGTTCCTTGAAACATTTGAAGAATATTAAATGTAAGGCCTGGAAGAGGTTTGGTTCCTCCTGGAGCGACGATGACTACTTAACTTATTCCAATTTACGCAGTCAATTTATATCTGACTTAGTGTCTTCTTATAATAATTATATTAATAGAATGAAAGCGTCCCTACGAGTCGATCCTAAGCGTTTTTGGATGTTCGTGAACATGAAGCGCAATTCTGATGGCTATCCATCTTCTTTGTCTTTCGGAGGCAGCGAAAGCAATGAGCCATTGACGATAGCAAACCTGTTTGCCGATTTTTTTAAAACTGCGTTTTTGGATGATATCTGTGATATTAGCATTAAGGATTTTACCCATTTGACGAGATTTACACCGACTTCTCTTGAACCCAAAGACCTTTTATTTGACGAAGTTACGATTTTGAAGAAAGTCTCTACCTTGACTGATAGTTTTTCAATTGGTCCTGACGGTATCCCTGCCTCACTCGTGAAAAGATGTGGTTCCGTTCTTGCTCCTATTTTGTGTTATTTATTTAATCTCTCAATCGTTGCGGTGTTTTTCCGAAGGCTTGGAAAACCTCATTAATTATTCCCCTTCACAAAAAAGGTGATAAATGTGAAAACTCGAACTATAGACCAATTGCTAATCTTTGTTGTATATCCAAGATTTTTGAGGCACTTATTTGCGATGTTCTATACTTCCACTGCAAGCTGTTTTTGCAGCCGTTTCAGCATGGCTTCATTAGGGGTAAGTCAACTACCACCAATTTATTGGAATTTTCTAACTTCTGTATTTCTGCAATTGAAGGTGGTAAGCAAGTTGACTGTATTCTTACTGATTTCAGCAAGGCTTTCGGTAGAATAAATCATAGAATTCTTATTCTCAAACTCTCTCTCCTTGGGTTTCCGCGAGTTTTTGTAAATTGGATTCATTCGTACTTGTCTGAACGCACTCAGAGGGTTTCTTTTCGTGGAGCTCTATCTGATGCAATTTTCAATACTTCCGGTGTACCGCAGGGCTCCCACCTTGGCCCATTGTTATTTATAATTTATATCAATGATATATCTGCGATACTGTCTAACTCAAATAATCTTTGTTATGCCGATGACGCTAAGATATTTCGCACTGTGTCTGACAATGCCGATTGCCTACTCTTAAATTCCGACTTGGACGCCTTTCAGAATTGGTGTTCCATTAACGACCTTCCTCTAAATATTAGCAAGTCTACATCCATGTCTTTCTCACGAAAAATGTCTCCAATTCAATATAACTTTACCATAGAGAGTTGTCCTTTAACAAGAGTTATTAAGACAAAGGACCTGGGTGTTTGGCTCAATTCTCAATTTTCTTTCCAGGATCATTTTGATGCCATAGTCAACAAGGCTAATATGACTCTTGGTTTCGTGAAGAGGTGGTCAAGGGAATTTGATGACCCTTACATTACAAAGCTCTTATATATTGCACTTTTGTCCGGCCTATTCTAGAATATGCCTCTCCAGTCTGGTCACCGCTCTATGTATCACATATCAATCGCATTGAAGCTGTTCAACGGAGGTTCGTTAGGTTTGCCCTTCGAGGCCTTCCTTGGAATAACTCCCTTATGTTACATCCTTATGCTGATAGACTTAAACTTCTGCACTTGGACACACTTGAAAAGAGGCGCCGTAACGCCGGGATCCTTTTTGCTTTCGACTGCATTCGAGGGTCCATTGATTCTTCTGTTCTCTTGGGTAGCTTTGCCATATCGGTTCCAGCTCGCTCCCTGAGGAATCATGACTTTCTTCGGTTACCTTTTCATCGCAAAAATTATGGATTAAATGAACCTATAACGTCGATGTCGCGATTTTTTAATTCCGCGTTTAATTGCATTGATTTTCATCTATCGTGTAATCATGTGAGGAGTCAGCTTTGTTGAGGTTACTTTTTGGTTTTTGTTATGCTTTTTACTTTTTATTTCCTTTTTGTTCACTTTGGCACTTTTGTTTTCTGAACTTATATTTTGCGAATTCTCTTCTTGTTCTATGTTTTTTATATGATTTGTTATAATGTTTTTATTTAGTTTATTGCTTAGTTCTTTTGTAGTAATCAGCACATTGATGAAATATTGTAAATAAATAAATAAATAAAATAAGAAGAGTTTCTAAAAAAACTTTATTAAAAAAAATCATACTAAAAAGTCAAAAATAATTACGAATAATTAAAAATTTTTGAATTTACATAGTAGATACTACCCGACAAAAGCAGATTTCTCGACGATATTACGAAACAATGGCATCGATGTAAACAATCAATCAACTATAGGTTGCTCATTAAAAATTCATCTCTTAACAATTAGTTTCGATTTCTTGCTCATTATCCTCACAACTGGGGATAGCGGCATACAATAGTGACAGGCAGCCGACGTGCGCCCCCCTCCGCCCCCAGTTCCCTCGCCCTACGTGAAAATATTCCCAAAAGTAAAGATGGAATATTGTATTGTCGTCCATCCTTAGAAACTATGCAAAATTGTATCAATTAATTACTTTTGTCAAGTTCAAAGACAAACATTCTCAAAAAAAAACTACACTGTACATTAAAGAAAAGCAAGTAAAAATAAAAAATAACAATAAATTAAAAAATTAAAAAAAAAAAAGTTTAAAATTAAATAAAAAATAAACACAGCATCAGTCGAGACACAATCCGAGCTGGCGTCTCAAACGTAGCCAAGAGAAACCCAAGTCAAAGTTAGCAAAGTGCTCATTAAAGAGTTAAAGAGTTTTGGTGGCTGCAAGCGTACAGGATGTCGTGAAGGTTTAGGGAGCGGGGCGGGACAGACACCTATAAATTCCGTTGAATTAATTGTTCCCTGCAATAAATTGAAGATGAGCAAAATTCTGGAAATGTTACGACTCTTTTCAATGGTCAAGAGAAATCAGTCTAAGTCGGTCAGTATATTGGTGGAGCACCAAACGCTCATTTCAAGGAAGTCCTCTCAGTGCTAACCTAAAGAATCTGCCTTGATACGGTTGATACGGTGAACAGTATAGTAGGGAGCCCAAACAGGACGTATTCCAAATTTGGTTTAACGAAAGTGAATTAGAGAGCTTGGTTAAGTTAGGAAGGAGTGGCGTAAGCTCTTCAACCAAGCGAAAAGAACTAATGTTTGGACTTCCTCTAAGGAATGCCTTGGTAAGTTTAAAAAGTTGATCGGGAAGGCAAAAGGATACTCGTGGGAGTGTTTCTGTAAAAAAAATCATGAGCACATCTGAAGCGAGCTGCTTGCGAAAAATCCTCTCAATAACACCCAGTTATTGGACTTCATCCAGTCTTGAGTTGCTGGAGTTATTGGTCGTTACCCACTTTCCGGGCTGCTCAACAGCTGACGTTGCTGGCACGAACTGGTCCCAGCTGAACTCCCATCAGTTTTCGAGATCCTTATTCCGTGACTGGTGCTCATCTACGAGGACAGCCTAAACCTCACCTACATTCCGTCGTCGTGCACGAGGGTGAATATGGTTTTCATTCCCAATGGCGGAAGGGCCTCACACTCAACCCAACGGTTTCAGGCCTGTAAGTCTCTCTCCTTCCTACGCAATACCCTGAAGAGACAAGAGTCTTCCTTGATATCGAGGGCGCTTTCAATAACATTCAGCTTTCAGTAACATCCAACTGAATCTTGACGATCCTCTCATCGAACTTATTCAGCTTATGCCAAAAAGCAGGATCATTAACTCCAGTTTGATCTAATATACAAAGTGTCGTTACTAGAGGTACTCCTCAAGGAGGTATCCTAATACCGCTCTTGTAGAACCTAACTCTTGATGCGCTAATCCTAGTTCTGAAAAACTCTGACCACAAGGTTATCGCCTACGCTGATGATATTTCTCTGATTAATTCAGGTAAGCACCTTAATATATTGGCTGAAGCGTTGAAACACGCAACCTCCAAGATATACTCACAGAGTGATGGGTCTGGTCTGAGTATAAGCCCGGATAAGCGAAGAGTTAATACTGTTATATCGCAAACATAATGTTCCTCCTATGAACTGCGTTAAATGGGGTTGGACTGAAATTAGGCAACCAGGTTAAATATCTAGGTCCTGTTCTAGATAGAAAAGTTAACTAGAAGCATAAGATACCAGAAAGAGTGCGTAAGCTGCATTAGCGTTGTACTCGTGCAAAAGAGCAATAGGAAAAAGATGGGGTGTGGAGCCACGTATTGTGCACTGGGTCTATACGAGTGTTATACGACCCATATTCACTTGTGGGCTGGTCGTATGATGGCGAGCACTGGACATAGTGAATCACCACAAAGCACTCGAAATGGTTCAAAGGATGACAGCGCTACTAATAACAGCTGCCCTTGGAACCACACCTTTAAAGCCCCCAATACCATTCTCCACCTACTACTAGTGACTCTTTTTGGGAAGCAAACCGCATACTCGGCTGCGATTAGGCTAAACTCAATCCAGACATGGATAGCAAAGCCGCAATGAACATTGACTATACCATACCCAAGCCTTTTTTGAAAGCGAAATTTGATTCCTCTTTCCTTACCAGTTCGGAGCGGGAGGAAGATCCCTATCAAGAAGAGTCAGTGCATCTTTACAAATTGGAAGGTAGAGTAGGTGGGTGTATCTTTTCCTATCTCTGTATTACCTGGACCTCGACATTTCATTCCGTTTATGCTACTGCAACATTTTTCAGGTGGAAATTATGGCTCCAAAACGGTTATAGCATACCACTCAACTCTGATTAGCCGAGCATCTGAATGTGCGCCTAATTTGGGTACCGGGGCATAACACAGAATTCTAGCACTGGACAAAAGAAGCGAAATATCATTGATATATATGTAGGAGGAGAACCAATCGACAAAATACGAATGAAAACCGATAAGAGACAACTTGTAGATCAGGCCATCAAAAGAGCCCAGAAACAGCCTTGGATTTAGTACTGCGATTCTATTGAAAGCTATAGGAAATCAGCAAGGCTCAGCAGAATATTGTTAAGGGCATAGCAATACCTGTTTTCTGAAAAGACATTGGTGCTTCTAATGGATGCTCACTTCCTGGTCCATCGTCACCAGAGAGAGAATGTATAGGTTATGAACCACTTTGCCCCCTACAAATTTCTTGGGCCAGACGGAATTACTTTAATAGTGCTAAAGCAGCTACCAGATTTAGTAGTGTTGTGGCTGGTGGCTTTCGTTAGTGGTTGTATAGGTTTTAACTACATATATGCATTCCTCAGAGCTGGCGAAATGTCAAGGTACTATTCATTCTTATGCCGCCGATTTGACAATACTGGGAAGATTCTTTTACGTAATAAGCGACACTGTGGATAACGCGCTGATCAAGATCAGGAGATTGGTCGGTCGGAGTCCAGTACTTCTGAATGCTGTTAGATTCCAAGTTAGGTTAGGTTAGTCGGCAGCCGCCGGTAGTAAATCAGTTCACCTCACATAGACCTTGATATAGTCAGCTGTGATACCGTTAGAAAGGAACCTCACCTGGATCGATTTTATAGTGCCATGGAGTGATTTATTGAAGCAGCTATTGAGAAACCTGGGTAGGTCTCTTAGCTCCACACTTGTGAACTCTTCTAGTCGATTAAGGAAGTGATTGCCAAAGGCTTAAAACCTACTTCTGGATTGTCTAGGGCATTCGCAAAGTAAACGCTGAATGCTTTCAACTTCTTCCTCGTCCAGGCAACTCCGACAAAAGTCGTTTGCAGGAATACGCATGCAGGCAGCATGACTATGAAAAAGGCCGTGACCTGTTATAACCGCAGTGATATTACGGAGATTCAGGCGGCTGCTTTATTATCGCAATCAAATTGCGGAACCGAAGTTGTGTTGAAAGCAAAACATAGAATAAAGATTCAAAAAGAGTAATCTGGATCTCTATCCCTTCAATCACATTTTTGGTAAAATTTGGGAATTGCGGCCTTAAATTACTCTGTGATTGTACATTCCATTCCCACCTATGGCTACCTAATTTGGTAGCAAACTATGGAGCAGAGTTGTAACAAGGCAAAATCATGGTAAGTGCAAAAAAAACGCTTGCATTGGTGCTACTGGGGGCATTACGCCCTACCCCGACCGATTTATTCTGCTGTACCTCCTACCTCCTGACTTCCACATTGGCTATCAGGCGAGATCGATTTTCTAACAGAAAACAATAGGTCACCGCCGGTGGGATTCGAACTGCTTAACTGCTACAAATATCCTGTTCACTGACGACTCCAAGAAATACTGTGGTGACCTTGCGGGTGTTTTTTTCTGAAATACTACATATATCGAACAACGCAAGCGTATTCCCGGTGGAGGTGCTGGGACTCGGTGAATCATGAACATTTAGATTTTTACGGACCGTAAGCTCCCATTAAGGCACTTGACTCGATAACCACCACCTCGAAGCTATTAAGGGAATATAGAGCTAAAGCCAACTCTCTGGGAGATAGATATCCGGATCTTTGGGTTTCGGGTCATAAAACATATCAGGGAATACGAGTGCTCATGAACTTGGAATGGCTCTGCAATCCACTGCTCCGAAGCGAAAGCCGTTCACATAATGCTTAATTCCTTTAAACTGGAACTCATTCAGCACTTCTCAGCGAAAGCTAACCTTAGATGGAGTGCTGCCTCAACATATACCATCTCTAGAACGTCCTAGCCAAGCTTTAACAAAAATAGAACAACGGAGTTACTTCATAGGTCTCGTGCTCTTGTTGCTAAAACTGTTGTAGTCTGCACTGGCCACTGTCTATTTTCCAGATTTCACCTTCTGCGCAAGCGCTCAGCTCTAACGGATACTAGGAGGAAGTAGCCGCAAGACTTCTCAAGCGCGCAATCTCAGGAGTAAAAATTGTGAAATCAATCCTCAACTCTTCCGGTATGTTTTAACGCAGCCCTCATGTCTCTCCGGCGTCTCAGGACTTCTATCTCGTTGTCTAATAGACTGAGACCGACAATCCGGGTCTTACTGGTCCTAGTATTAAAACAGCGCTAAGCGCTAATCATGCCGCTCTGCACTCGCCACTTTAATCAACCAACCAACCCACTCTAATGTGAAATATTTCAGCGGGCATGAATTAGAAAGACTGGTGTTCATCAGTAGTACAATAAAGATAAGTTGCTGTATTTAATTGAGAAAATGTTTGCCAAAAGCGACGAGTTTATGTTTTAACAAGATAATGCTCTATGACGTCATGCTAGAATAGTAAGAATTTAATTTTCCCGTCCTTATATTACTGTTTATTAAATACATTTATAATTTTTTTTTAGAAACAATTGCTTATTTTTATTTATTTTTTATTTTAGACGTAAGAGACTCCCTACACAATTACGAAATTGAATTCATTATCTGGTCTTCCAGAACCGCAGACCTCAATCCAATCGAACATATATGGGGACTCACTTAAGCCCATACAACGGCTCTGCTGATGCCTTAAGTACCAAAATAAAAAATCTGCAAATACATACATATATGTACCTACCAAAAATGTCATTAAATACAATTTTATGTCTATTTCCATAAGTTGTACATAACTAACAGAATCAAACAGATGCTGTGTTGATATAACAGTAACAGTTGCAAAAAGATGACAATATTAACATTACATTAAGTCTCACTGGAAACTTATCAAATTATTCTAATTCATTCCCAAGTGGTTCAGTCCCTTGAAATAACTTTATTCCTAAAATATTCAAAGTTGGTATAAAATCTCATACATATATGTAAAATCAATTTGTGTTCGTTCTGTATCAGGGCATTTCTGTTGGAGTGCAGAAGTCATATATCATTAAAGGGATCGTTCTCCTTCTGCCCGGAAGGGAAATTAACCCAACACAGGAAGACCATAATTCACCGATTATTGAATTGAAAGACATCAAACAAAAAGGGAAAACTGTCGTCATGTGCAAGATCATAAAAATTGATAGTGTGATGTCCTTTTTTTTGACATATCTATAAATTGGCAACCGCGTCCCGTGCGGAACAGGAAAGGGCCCTGAATGTATAAAGTTATAATGGGACTATCGGACACCCCTGAAAATGAGCTTAGCTGTCGATGGGATTCGGCTACTGAACGCAAATTGCTGAGAACTGGAAGAATAATGGAACGTTTCGTACAGAATTGAGCAATTTATATCGAAATTATGTCATTATCCCAAAAAAGCAATTAAAGGGAGACCTGCATCGTATCAGGCGATTGAGCCAGTTTGTATCGAGCCTTATGGACCATTCAGAATCCGGCCAAGTCAGAAATGATGGTATCTGCTGGAGACCCACGTAAAACTACGGATCTAGAAAAAAGGATAATTCAATTCTGGCAATGAGAATGATGATTATAATCATAACAGAAAGTGAATCCTTTGGGTAATAAAATTCCCTCCATGTTCCGATAAATCCCATACATTCGAGTGCTAGTGACGTTGAAGGAATGATCAGATCTCAAATAGGATAATAAGGAATATAGAAAAAGGAGATATTGATTTCAGAACCTTTTGCACTTGTGTACCTCTTGGAGCCTTTGGGTACGTAGAAGGTCTGTTCAAACAAAGAAAAAAATGTTTGGGGTGAACTTGCTTTTAGACGTCCCAATTCAGCACAGACCGGGTTACGAGAAGCTTTTTGGGGTACAAGAAGTACAAGGATATCCTGAAATTGACGTTTCTTATCAATCAAATATTGTCGAAGAGGTTTTCTCCTTCACTAAGCTTCGGCTTTTGTTTTTTTGCTTTTCTTCTAAAAAACTTTGGTTATCTTACCGATTCACATCCGGAATTTTTTAGCCTTTGGGAACTTTTCCCAGTCTTAAATGGGAGCGAATTTGCGAAGAACAAATTGGCGTTGTCGTGTCTTATAAATTGGATGTTATATAAGTCCTCAAAATTTTCTATAAAGGCAGGGGAATTCCTTTTCTCTTTCTTCTGCATAGCTGGGTCGTTAAAAACACATGCCTCATGTACATAATTCCCTTTGAATTTAATTTCGTAGATCTATCGATTTTTAAAAGGGTCGCCTTTAAAGAGAAACTACGAGTCAGCTTCAATACGTTATTCCGTCAGCCTTCCATAAATAATGTAATAACTGATGTAGTTACGTTGGTAGATGTCACGTATTTCTAGGTGTTTACCTACTACTCCAATCTTTTCCAGGTTCGTGTTCTGGCGGTTTATTTTAAATTTTCCATAAAGTTCATATTGATGACTCAGGCACGTTATTCCTTTAGACTGACCCAATAAACGGATCTTGCACGAATTCTGTAAGAAATTATGGTGTGTCATCAAGTTTTCTATGTGAAATCTTATCCTTGTGAAAGCTACTGAAATGAAGGCAAAGTCTGTGATTTTATATCACTAATACCTCGCCAAATCACTATGAATCCTTAGTAAACCAAAGATAATTACGAGTGAATCTGCACGTGAGGGTATGGAGTTTCCTGATGCATTTTTATCACCCGTTATTCTATTCTGGTAAATCGACTATATCCTTTTTCATTAAAGTTTTGAGAGACTTCTCTACTTTGGAAGATTTTACTGGAGTTCGCGGTTAAAGTAAGTTTGCTATTGGTTGTTTTACAGCATGCAGCAAAGTTTATTTCAACTTTTAATATTGCCGACAAAACGTAATTCCATTTTTAACCTGTAATGCATGCATGGTATTAAACACTGCTTATATGTAATGCCACCACATATTAACCGTAACTTTGGTCTCTTGGAATTGCATATTGCTTCATAGCACCTAAGAAGAATCATACCAAACTACAGCACCCTCCAATTCCAATCTCTAGGATTTTACCAGGATTTTAAGGAATGGGGGGGGGGGGGGGGGGGTTTCTACAGCGAAAGTTATTATTAAGACATTCTGTGTGTCACCCTCTTTCTTGAAATTTGTGAGTGGGAGATTGCATGAGAATTTAATGGAATATTCATTATATATATATATATATATATATATATATATATATATATATAAAGCAAAGACATGATAATAGCCGAGGTGCTTGCTGGCCATCCCAACCATAGTCGCTGTTCTTAACAGATATCTACAAACAGTAAATACACCAATATTCGTATCTCACTTTAGTTACCATAAACCATTATTAATCTTTGTAAATTTTTAAACTTAATGTTTTGCGTTACTCTTTTTCACCTGCTTAGTTTAAATTTATTAATTGACAAAGACGAAAGAAGTTCATCCGTGGGTTTAGGTTTTAGGGCTCCGTAGCAGCAAAGAATCTTTATAGTTTTTGTCTGTCCGTCCGTCTGTCTGTATGTATAATACCTGAGAAGAAGAGGGTGAACCTGTTACCCCCTCTGCACCGAGCTAGTTCCTGTCTCAGTGGAACCAGATCACGGGGAGCCAAAATAAATGTAGCGGGAATGGGAAGGGTGTTCAGCCTTAACCAGTCGTTGGGAACCATTTGGAACTCCTGATAAATCGAGCTAGGTTTCTGACGTGAGTGGAGCCTAATTCGGTTAGCTCTTCAAAGAAGGGAGAGCCCAAAAACCGATTCCTACGGTTGGCTAGGGCCGGACAGTTGCCGAGGAAATGGAGTATGGCTTTCTCTTCCTCTTCGTCATGGCAACTCCTACAGTAGTCGTTCGAAGGTGCGCCTAATCTATCGGCGTGGCTACCTATGAGACAGTGGCCCGTAATAACGGCTACGGTACTGCTAGTTGCTTTGCGTCCGACTGGGATGAGCTGGCTTGACCGTTTAGGGTAAAGTTTTGGCCATATCCGTCGGGTAATCAGGCAGGTGTGTTCCGCCTGCCAATTAATATTTGCAATCCTGAGAGATTTCTGTAAGAATTCCAGTTTGGAAGTGGCCAGCGGTTTGCCCAACTGGTGGTTGATGTCTGAATCAGGACGAGTGGTACCGATTCTCGCTAGTTCGTCAGCTCTACAGTTACCCGAAATATTACTATGTCCTGGCACCCAGATGAGACGTACTTTCAGGTTATCAGCTATGTCATTTAGTGCTGAGCGACATGCTATAATTGTTTTGGAGGTGGTGTATACTCCCGTGAGGGATTTATTAGCGGTCTGACTATATGTGAAAATACATATGTTGTCTCTACGTAGCGTTGAATGACTCAGGCGGTCCGCGGCTACCTTTATAGCCATGATTTCCACCTGAAACACGCTGCAGTAATCAGGTAAGTGGAATGAGATATCGAAGTCCAAATGTTAAGAGAAGATACCTCCACCTACGAGGGTTATTCAATAAATAAAGAGCCAAATTGGTCTGAGAAAAAAACCTTTTTTTCCTACTTTTCAATATAATCCCCACCAATATTTATGCACTTGTTCCAACGGGTTACTAACTTTTTTATGCCGGTTGCAAAGAACTCTTTGACTTGGTGTTTGAGCCAATTTCACACAAATTTTTTGAGATCTTCGTTATCCTGGAACTTCTTCCCACGTAATGCCTCCTTCAATGGACCAAACAAATGGAAATCATATGGTGCTAAATCGGGACAGTAAGGAGAATAAGGCAT
This sequence comes from Leptarthrus brevirostris, assembly GCA_964036015.1. Classification (NCBI taxonomy): domain Eukaryota; kingdom Metazoa; phylum Arthropoda; class Insecta; order Diptera; family Asilidae; genus Leptarthrus; species Leptarthrus brevirostris. The sequence continues at coordinate 133,512,885 of OZ038372.1, read as the reverse complement.
TAACTGCCAGCCTATTTTGTTGATGGTTTCACGGGTTAGTTGAGCAGTGTGAGGACGTGCGTTGTCTTGATGGAGAATCACACCTCTCCTCTGAGACCCACGACGTTTCTCTCTTACAGTTGGCTTCACTTTGTTCAAAAGCATATCTGAGTAGTATTGGCTTTCACGATACACTTTAGTGATTCTAGAGTATATATTAGCTGCTTTTTCACCATCAGCAAGTAAAATACGAATCACAGAAGGTTGTTCAAACAATGTGGAATTTTCAAGTGGACTTGCCATCGTTAAACTTAATTTTAAGGTTATAAACACAGCAATGTTGATCCAACAGCTGATCAGGACTCATCTCAGTGATGCCAACTTAAAGTCTTAAAAGTACCAAACTTGTCCTAATAACCATTTTTCCCCAGACCAATTTGTCTCTTTAATTATTGAATGACCCTCGTACTTTGCCTTCTAATTTGGAGCCGTCAGTGTAGTGATGCACTGACTCCCACCATTGGGGCGGACCTTTTTCCCATTCCGATCTGGTGGGAAAGAGGGAGTCGAATTTAGTTCCAAAGAAAGGCATGGGCGAGGTGTAGTCGATATTGCTGGCAGTTTTTCTGTCCAGGATTTTGGAGCAACCGAAGTCAGTTCGTTTCCAGGTCTGGATTGTGTTAAGCCTAATTGCGGCTGAGGATGCGCTTTGCTTACCAAAGAGATCTAACGGTAGAAGGTGGTGAATAGTGTTGAGGGCTTTGGAAATTACCAAATTGAGATTTTTAGGAAAATAACTGGCGATAAGTTCAAATGTTGCTATTGACGAAAAATTCATACCAACAATATTCTGAATAAAATTCTTTTACCAATGACATAACCCACTCCACCCTTTCCTCCTAGATTTACTGCTGGTTAACTCGTTAAGAAGTTAGGTGCTACCCCTCCCAGAACCACCACCTTAGAACAGCATTTTTTCTTATAGTGCTAATGGGAAAAGGTACTCTATACGATAAAATACGAATCAAAATCAATCATTGAAAAGCCCGTTTTCACTATTCTATCCGTCCCCATCCAAAGTGCAAAATTATTTTTATATGTAGTAGCAATGCGAAAACATACGCTATACAATAAAATAAAATAAACACTGGTTGCTTAGCAATTTAAGACGAGATATCATCAAAATAAAACCCAATTTGGAAATAAAAGTTAGAGCCAATCACGTAACGGTTAACGGCACGGAGTTCACTTGGGACGGAGGCAAATTCATTGATAACAACAATGCAAACGCAAACGAAGTTATGAGTAGGGCTGTAGGTCAAAACATTGAGGTTCTCTTGGAGAAAACACTTACTAAAGCTAGAGATTTAAGCGCCAAACAAAATAATTGAGGTAGGTCTGTCTGTCGAGCTAAGCCTAGGTCAATGATAAATATTTCTAATGAATTAAAAATTTTAAGTTACAATATATGTGGCCTAGCCAGTAAAGTTTTATTTCCAGGTTTTTTGAGTTTAATTGAAAAGTATGATATATTTGCACTTTACGAAACTTTTGTTCTAGAAAGTCAAGTTATAAATTATAAGAAATATTTTCCTGAATATAGGCTAACGTGGGTGCACGCTGAAAAATTTAAGAATTTTGGAAGAGCCCGAGGAGGATGCCTTTACGGATTCAAGCAATCTTTGAGTAGTCACATTTCATTTGTTTCTGTGGAAAATTTTAGCTTTTTGCGCATATTTTCGAAAGACTCACACATTGACGTAATACCAACATATATTAACTGTAATAATTGGACTTCAAACTTCCTCTGCCTAAAAAATCTTTTCCATGTTCTTAACCCGGAAAAATTTCTAATAATGGGTGATTGTAATGTTCGCATTGGCGAAGAACAGCGCTTTCCAGCTGAATTATTGTCGGATACCTATGTTCTAAGGGAGGAAAGAAGTTCGGAGGACAAGCTAGTTGATTCGAAGGGTAGAGATTTGTTAGCTTGGTTGAAGGATTACGGCGGGGTTATTTTAAATGGGCGAACAAGAGGTGACTCACGGGGAAATTTTACGTTTGTTGGTAGTATGGGCAGTTCTGTGAACGATCTCGCTGTCGTTTGACTGGTCGTGTGAGAATGCCCGTTGTAGATCCTTCCAACTTTTAAACAAATACAGAAAGACTAGTAATGATTGTATTAAAAAACTTTACATAAGGGAAAATCAAAATTATAAATGCCTATGCAAGGAAAATAAATGCAAATATTTTAAAACTCTAGCAGCAAGGCTATCCCAGGTCAATGATAGCAAAGAGTGGTGGGCGATTGCTAGAGAATTGAGGGGAACTAAGTTTCAAATCGGTATTTTTTTTCGAGTAGATGACCTGAAAGAGCATTTTAAATCTCAGTTATGTAGGCCTTTAGATTGCAACTCTCTAATCTACGCTCTCCCGTATAAGGAAAACCTCCTTTTGGATACCCCATTCGAGATGGCAGAAATAAAATTAGTGTTAGAAAAGGCAAAAAACAACAAAGCACCGGGTATAGATGGAATTCCGTATGAATATTACAAGAATGCACCGGATGAATTCCTTGAGAAATTAAAAGATTTTTTAAACCTCAGTTATAATTGCGAACAGACACCAAGTAGTTTTAAGAAAAGCCTAATCTTCCCTATCCATAAAAAGGGTGACCTAGATAATGCAGAAAATTATAGGGGTATTTCATTTATAACAACTTTAGGCAAAGTATACTCTTCTCTGCTACTGAATAGGCTTACTGGGTGGTTGAACGATAATGATATCCTCACTGAGTCTCAAGCTGGTTTCCGAGCTGGCTATTCAACAGTGGATAATATTTTCGTGTTGACAAATATTGTGAAGCTGAGGCTTGCTGCCCAAAAAAAGTTGTATTGTTTCTTCGTGGATTTTTCTTCCGCCTTCGACAAAGTAGATAGAAATGCTTTGTTTTTTAAGCTCTCGCAAACAGGATTGTCTTTCAAGTTTATTACGGCCTGCAGGGAGATATACGAGAAAACTGATGCCTTGGTTTGGGATGGAAAAGGACTGTCAAATGAGTTTGTTACTGAGACGGGTGTGAGACAGGGATGCCCAGCGAGTCCGACCTTGTTTAGTTTATACCTAAACGATTTACCGGAAGTGTTGAAGGGAGGAATAAGAGTAAGAAATGCTCTGGAGCCTATCAACTGTCTCATGTACGCGGATGATATAGTCCTTCTTGCGGAATCCGCTCCTTCTCTGCAGAGAATGATTGATAGGTTAGAGAAATACTGTTTGTTATGGAACCTTCAGATAAATTTGAATAAATCAAAGGTGATGGTATTTCGAAATGGGGGTAGAATAGCAAGAAATGAACGTTGGTTTCTGAATGGGAATGAATTGGAGATCGTAAACTCGTACAAGTATCTTGGAGTCCTGCTAACTACCAAGCTCTCTCTTGAAAATCATTTAAACGATCGCCTTTCCGCAGCAAAAGGAAGCATTAACGCGACCTGGAACCAATTTACAAGGAAAAAAGAAGTAAACATTTCTGCAAAATTCAAGGTCTTCGAGTCGGTATCTCGTAGTATAATGTGCTATGCAGCTCAGGTCTGGGGTTACAAGTACCGGGAGGTGGTAGAAAAATTGCAACGGTTCTTTGTGAAAAGACTGGTGGGTCTCCCAGAAAACACCCCAAAATACATGGTTACAATTGAAACCGGTCTCTACCCCCTTTTTGTCTATACTCTTCACTTACACCAACAGTACATTTTAAAAGTACTCAACTATGGCGATAAAAGATTCCCGAAAATTTTGGCGGAAGAAGTAATAAGGAGAAAAACCTACTGGTTTCACGAGTGGGACTTGTTGTCGCGGCAGGTTGGGGTTAGCATGACTCTAAATCTAGACAATATTTATGCCTGGAGGGATTATCTTAAAATCCTAAACGAAAAAGTGAAAGAATATTTCTCCTTGAGGGATATGAACGAGGCAAAAGCAGGAAGGTTTCACGACCTCTATCCTAAGCTTGACTTGGTAAACTTCCCTATATATTTTTCAAATGACAATACCGTGGAGAAAATAAGACTAATCTTCATGGCAAGAGGAGGTTTGTTGAACATAAACGCAAGAGCATGGAAAACTAACACAGATACTCTGTGTTCCCTTTGTAACCTAGACGAGCCTGAAAATACTTACCACTTCATTGGTAAATGTCCACATTTTTCTAGAATTCGTCAGACCTACCTGGGAAATACTGAGCTTTCGGAAGTTGGCGTAGTAAAGTTTTTAAATGGAGAGAACTGGAATAGATTATTTAAATACCTAAAATATGCCATTAATAGAAGACATGGATTGCTTGAATTAATGAATAATTAATTTATATTTCGAAAAAGTACTATCTATTTGTCATATCTAGCACCCACGCTCAGCTTATATGGTTGCACTGTTTTTCTTCCTTTCTTTCTCTTTTTGCTGGAACGTATACATGTATGGATATCCTACTTTGAATTTAATTATTATTATTTTTATCTATTTTATTTTTGAGAATAAATGAATTTTATCAACTGAGCAGGTTTAGGTTATATCGAATAGCTTATAAATATAACTAGTTATAAATTGTGTTTCTTTTGTTTGAATGAATATCAATAGTATTATTAATTATTTGTTGAATAGCTTTTTCGACTACTCACTTCGATATTACACAAATAATACTTTCTGAATTTGTAAACATACACATATAAAATTAATTCTTATCGTTATGCCAATCTCGACAGACGGCCTTGGAGCCATTGTTGTAGTTTATAGTTTAGAGTTATCAATTTTATATGAAGTAATGATTAAGTCAATAAACTATTATTATTATTATTATTACAATAAAATAATAATCAATCATCAAAATCAGACCACAAGTTACGAAGTTAGACTTCGTCTTCCCCCCACTTGCATCCTAGGCGCAAAATTTGTCTCGTAGGAGAATTGGGGGAACAAACTGTATACACTGCTCGTTTATACTACACATACTATGTAAAATACGCAGTTATTGGAACTCAACAATTAAATAACTGCACCCTTCAAAAACAGGAATGTCCCCTGATAGAACGAATAAGTTTCTCAGCTTAGAACGACTATTAAATGCCATATGCCTTTTAACCTCTTAATTCAAAAAACATTACACTATCATTAAACAAATCTTAAAGTTAAGTGTTGGAAAAAGAGTAATATAAGTTAAGTTCATAAATAAATAATTCATAACTAAAATTATTACACAATAAATAAAAAATTAGACTAATTAAATTATGTCAATTATATGACAATAGCATCCGATTTAGATGCGTTTAAGTTCAGGACAGAATTCTTGAAAAATTTTCTCGCCATATTGCCGTCGTTTGATGTCTCACTTCTGCCACTTCGTGGTTTTCTACAATTCAACCCAATCTATTTCTAAACTGATTTTGTACATGGATTTTCCTTTCTCCTTTCTCTTGTCTTCGTCTAATCAAATCTGCCATTTCCTAACATCAATCGTATACATAAACGAGATAAACAAAATATTCAAAGAAACGAATCCAAGCATGTAACGGAGATAAACCAAACAGATACCAACTTTCCTCTGTCTGCTTTTGCAAACAAACGTCTATGTTGTTCATCTCTTTGGGAGATGCCCCACAAAGGTAACCCTTACATGATGATGATACGATTAGGGCACTTACCATCAACCATAGTTAATTGCAAAGTGTGCTGAATTTTGAAATCGTGGTTATTTACGGTGAAAGTTGTTGTACGCAAATTACTTATTTTTTCTCTGCAGTAGGCCTACTCTTCCCTAGACAGTTAAATGCTCTCTTTCAAAATTTGAAAGTGAATGTAGACCTATTATCCTATTATTATAGTATCTAGTGGAAGGGGGGCGAGGATTTTTCCACCTAATGATGCTAACGTCTAAATCTGTATTAACTACTAACTGAAGTGGGACATAAGGTGTGAAAAATAAACTACTGTCGTCTGAAACTGAATCTTAAAAAGCTGTTTATATTCTCTATGGCTCGTGCTGCGTCAAATACCCATTTACCGATTAAAGTTAAATTATCCGATGAATCGATTAGCACTCCATCCGAAACATTTTTTTGAGACTCTAGTATTCTGGAACATGTTTGATCTAATAAACTTTGCAGTTCAATTTCGGCTGGAGATTCTGAGACTGATACATCTTCCGGGTAGCACTTCGTTTTGGCATTTAAAATACTTTGATAGGATGGTAAAATGTCACATGACAATTTACTATTAATAATATTCTTCATTAACAAGTATTGGTGCTTGGTCAAATTAGCCTCAATAAAAAGTGATAAGACCTCGTCCGAATTATAATATTTATTGTTAAGCTAGTATCAGACGTATCAGAGGTTTTTAGCAGTGCCCTCACAGTAGACTCGTCTACTTTAGATAATTTTCCGTTTCCACCGCTTACTAAGCTCGCAAAAATCTTTTTTAGGACGCCCGCGAGATATTACCGGCTAATTCTCTGTGCAGTGAGCGCACTGCTCATCACTTCTTGTTAATTCAACACATTCAATTACATTTAACTAATTCGAGTACTTAAGCAAAAATGTTGACAGCTTTCTAATAATTACACAGTCCTACAAGGTTTTTCCATTACATTACCATTACAAAATTAATGGTAATGCATTACCAAAAGTACCTGTTCGGAAGTGACCCCTAGCTGCCCAAAAGTAATCATCGTCCCATTTTTTATAGACCTGTTATCAAGGCTTTTACGCAAATTCAGTATACGATTATCTGAAGCCCTAAGGTCTATATTTTCAATGTGTCGTTGTTTTTTTTTAAATACCTCCACTTTCGGAATTTCAAATCTCAAATAAATGCATACTTGAGGAGGAACAGGTGATGACACTATCTGAAAATAAAGTTAGAAGTTAGACAAGCGTCTTGCAAACCATGTCACGCTCGGGCCTACTACGCAGACTTAGGGGGTTTCTAGCAGACCTGACTGCAGGGGCATGCAGATAAATACTTAAACGCGGCGCAGCACGTGAGTGGCGTACAAATAATAAGCAAAGAGTAAGACTAATTACCGGGACACAAGTTGTATTAGCAGACAACTGTGGTCTGAGTATAGTAAGAGAAGAACTAGGATCCTCCTTAGTGGTAGTAAAGCCGACGCCAGGAATCTAGTAGGTGTTATAATGGGTCACTGAACCATAGGCAACAATGCTAGAAGACTGGGTCGTGATGCAAACGATTTCTGTCGTAACTTCAGGGTTTGGAGGAAATCGAATCAGTTCGTCATATACTCTGTGACTGCCCTGCCTGGTGACGGAAAGAGGTAATTACTTATTCTCGGGATAGGAAGATAGGGCACGGAGCCGTGCTGAGGTTCCTGAGAGGAGAAGAATAGATATGAAAACAGGGTAAACAGTTTGCATCCCCAGGAATCTATGGGGCATAATGGACCCATCTTGTGGGTTAAGTGACGCGGACTGATGGTGGTTAAACAGCACCCCTCGAACCTAATCTAACCTAATCTGAAGAATAGGATCATGAAGTGTCTCAGGAACCAAAGGAACCAGGCAGCACCTAACTAAGGTGCCGCATGGCTCAGCGTTTAATACCAAATCTAAGATTCTACCAGAGTCTTTAACAATGCTGAAATACTGCTATTCATGAAACATGAAAAACTCGGCGATGTCTCCGAGTGGGGCGGAAATCAACCCGTCAATATCCGAAGACATCTAGCTCATAGTTGGCAAGTTGACGCTTTTGCTTATTAACAGCTCATCATGCGGACGCAAGGCACAGGAAAGAGTGTCGGTGCAAGAAGCAACTGATTTATACATATTCTTAGTAGCTCCTGGAGGAATGTAAAATTTCAGAACAATACATACACACATTATAGTCCTCCCCTGACAGAGGCGTTTAATAAAGACATATGTCGATCTCGCTGAAAGACAGAGCAATTCGATCATATTTGCGATCATTCCAAAGAGTCAAGTTTCAGTCAGACAGAACAAATCGAAACATGAAAAGTAAAGCCAATATAGAGGATATTCGTCTTAGATTGCAAGCCGGTTACATTAGCGCAGTAAAACTTAATCTCTCCAATGAGTTTTTGTAGTAGCGCTGGAGCATGAACGATTATTTGGAAGAAATTTTCGGGTGATGGTTTCATTAGGGCAAATATCAGGAGAGACGAAGGCGTTGAACAGTGTATCAGGGAAAACGATCTTAAAAGACGCGAAAGAGCCGGAGCCGTTCCGTGACTTGTCAATATGTCGGCAATTAATTTAGTCCCCTGAAACTTTATGGTAGTGTCAGGATGAATTCTTGAGACGAAGAAGCTACGAACAAGCACAGTCGATCTTAAAGACACGGCATCGACGCTTTCACTGGGAGCGGTGGAAATATTGGGCTTGACCGAACCAATAGCAGCATCAACAGCATTATCTGGACCAGGCTGCGCGATTGTGTCAATTAGAGTTCCACGACTGGATGTGTACTGTTGTTCTGACTATTGATAACGACAGATGCTGGGGATGTACGTATCTTATGTCTGCGAAGACGCTTGCCCTCAGGCTGAGTAGGTGGCTGCTGAGTGGTTATGTCCTGCGAGAGAATGGTAGATGTGCCCTCAGACTGTGAAGCGGCCATTGAGAGTCAGAGTCGTGAGAGGGGCGGTAGGTTTTGAGCACCAGAAGCAGCCACAGAGAAAGAGTAGAGCCAAGAGAGCTTATTGAAGCCATCCTCCTGGAGGCAACTGAGCAAATGAGTTCGCAGTTTTTTTTTAATAACAGTAGAGTAACATCGAAGGTTCCGCTTAAAGTCTTGGACATTATGCCGTCAAGCGTCAATGATTGGCATAAATATTGGGTGCGCAGATTAGCCGATAGAAAACAAAGGCGAGTCGGATGCAGTTAGCATCATACGCAGGTCATGCAAGGAAGTAACCACGGAACCAAACTTTCAGGGTAGCTCGTGAGCTTCATTCGAAAGCAGCATTGAATTATCGCCTAAAATCTGGTGATGTGAAGAAGTTTTGAGTTTAAACCAGCGTAGACATCTGACAAAATTTGAAATAGAAATCGCATTGGCGTTGTCATCTATAAATGTTTGATCGGTGGAGAGCGTTACAGCTAGTCCCTTCATGTTGCGTTTAATGACTTGACAGGACTGAAGCAATCCTTATATGTCCACCAGTGGAGCGCTCCAGATATGCCGGAAATGCCATCGCAAACCACCTCGTTCTTAAGTATCCTGAAAGAGCATGGTTTGAAAATTGCCATAAGGTACGATTAACGATAACGATTACAGGCACAACATTTAATTTTTCTTTTTTTAGGTACGCATTACATGTCATCCACTGTAAGTCACTTAATTTCGCTCTGATGACATTGAGCTCAGCTCAATTTCTTGGGCTTCATGCCCCAGGTAGCACCGCAAGCTCTGCGCTAAACCCAGAAGGATTTTCTCGCTTTCTCGGTTATGTTATCTAGGTGTGGGTTCTAATATAGTTTAGATTCCAGTGTTAGATATTTTACCTGTTCAGTAAAGGTGAATGTAGTTCCTTACTACTCTCTAGAAAATCCTCTTCTAATTTTGCACTTACTGAATTAATTTATGAACCTATGCAAAACAGATTCGACGAAAAGTTTAATTGTATCCAAGAATTGTATTAAATAAATCGCTACCTATAAGAAATTTGGGTCAAATGCTAACATTTTGAACAACTTTTGTATTCAAATATAATTTACAAAGACTTTGCTTGAGCTAATAGACGACCAGCAAGGAGGATATAAATTACAGCAGCCAGACGCAATAGTAACAGAGGTGTCCTTAATTTAAAACAGGTTCTCTTAGAGAAGAAAGTGTGTTTTTTATAGATGAAACAGTTACAACGATCATCTTCTAGTTTTAAGATATAGTGATGGCCTTTAAGTTCAGAATTAATTAGTTGTATCATAATCTTAGTCTTAACTGAATATGGCAAAAATACATTTTTATATTCTTGGCTGATGCAAGGGAAAATTCTAATAAAGGTTACAAAAAAAACTTGAAATATAGTGCGACTTAATCGCATGTCAAACATTATGGTTTACTTTTTATCTTTAAAGGAAGAAATAATTCTTTTTTTCCAAAATACTCATTCCATAGGACACGTAGAGAATATATAACGCCTAATTTCACAACATTGTATAGGTCGAACCACCACCTTAACTGTAGGATTGTCCAGGACCCTAAATAGCTGCCTAAATTCATATATCCCTTCTATCTGTGTAATAGCCTTAAAATCAATAGAATTACGAATGAACATCGCAACCTTGTTAACCGCTAAAATATTTATTTTCACAACCGCAATGCAATTTGTATTCGCAGCACGAATCAATGTCGTGCCGCATGGGGTAACAGATTCCACCATTCTTCCGGATAAGCCCTAAGGATTTTGCTCCCTGTCTCCAGAAGACTTTCAGATTCAAGCCAAATGTCATAATTTCGTTTTCCCTTCTGCATTTAAGAATCAATTGCAAAGGAACTTCAGAAGGGATCGTTGAGTGAGAGGGAACTTTGGTTCACACCTTCTGTAATTCTACCACAGCTCAAACACGTAATTTAATGCAGTTCCATTTTACGGAACTTTTTAATGAATCCTCAAAGGGAAAAATTATCATGAGAAAGGACACGCGATGTCATCAAATTAGAATAAATCCTTCCCGAGTGGTTTCACGCAAACTAAGTCCTCTCTATAAAAAGAGAATATTTCAACCTCGTCCTTTAAAAGAAGGCTTTGCCAAAATTCAAAAACAAATTTTTTCTGTCGCTATTTTTTGCATCAAACACCAATCTTCGACTCTTGTATTGTCCGCATCTGCATGGTTGAAACATAGACCAGGGCGCGGTTGTGGTATTTCAAAATGTTAAGCCTGAATGAATAGCAAATTCGCAAAGTGAATCCCTAAACGAAGCGAAAAGTTTGACTGAACATTTTGGGTGTATGGTTCTGGTGGCTAACTCCATGTGTGATGTCCTTCATCACGGCTGACCGCTCTTCAATTTTTTTTATCCCAATTCGTTCATCTACGGCAGACAAAAGCCTTCCGGTAAGGGTTCCAACATATCCAACTTGTTTTAGATTCGAGCCAATTTTAAATTACCTTCTCGCAAGGACACTGGCTGAGTCGGGTGACAAAAGACGGCAAATGGAAAAATTTATTGGAAAATTCCTTTCAATCGAAGTTGAATTTTTCTGTTAAATGATGGCAATTAAAAGGAAAATTGGTTTTGCACCTTATTTTGCCCTTTTTGAGGAGTCTGGGGGATTGCACGAAAGGCTTGGTAGCATTTAAATGCCCACAATTTTTACGTCAAGCAGTCGCCATCTGCTATTAACTACATGAAATTTAATAAAAGTACGTTGAGTAAAAGCTTAAAATTTTCGGTTCTCGACTTGAAAGGAGAAAAGAATAGGAACTAGTTCCAAAAATTCCTGCTAGAACGATTCCAGAACGTACGACTTCAGGACTACCATTATAGTGTCCTTGTGCTTTCAAAGCTCTTTTAAAAATACTGGGTGTTTTTTTAATTGCTAAGATTGCAAGTTCTATCTTTTAGACTTAGATGGAGCTGAACACATAATAAAAGCTCAGTAACATTAGCATTGTCAACACCCAATTTTACTATATCGCCTTCAAAGCTTTCCTTTTCGAAAATGCGTCCAGACTTTAAAGCTCAAGGAAGGGAATTATCCGAGATTTTAACCTATAAATAGGGTTTATTCAAGGCTGTTCAAAGTAATCTAATTCTTACACGGAACTTCGTGTCGTCCGCGTAAATAGTGGTAAATATGAACAAGTAAAAGCTTTGTTAAAAGCATTGCATTTTTGTTATAAGGAAATCTTTTTCTGTGCTGTGGCAAAGCTTAAAGCTTCTCCATAGCGAGGATGCAGGATGTGGCATTTCCATAACATTCAATTATAAATTTTGGTCTCGGATTCTTCGCACATTACAGGGCTGACTAAATTACACAGGTCTGCAAATTTAAACTATTAATGTCTTCCTTTAATAATAATGTTTTTTTAGGAAATAAAGTAAATAGGATTGGTCTTTTTTTATATCACATCATATAATAAACTTTTCTACTTGATAATTTAAGAGACGGGGTGGAGAGCTTCAGCGAAGAAGCGGAAAAGAAATTCCTCAAGTCGCCGAGCAAGGGCCTGGTAGATAAAGTCGCCTACTTCTTCACAGAAGAAATATTCCGAGGGACAGAAGAATAGAAGGCGAGGTTGCATCCAATATCCATAAAAAAAGAAAGATAGGGATGAATTCTGGCTTCAGACCCATTCCTTATCCCGTACAACTATAGAAGGCCAGGAGATGAGGAATATCAGAACTGAAAATCAGATGATCATACTGCTGTTTCGAAGAGTTGGAGAAAGAGTCTTCAAGTCCTAACACTGACGACTTCATGGACCAAAAATGGGATAGGGCGATGGAATGCTTTGCGAATTGAGGTATAGAGAACGTGGGACGTTTGGAAAACTAATCAACCAAGGCTCAGCGGCGCCACATAGACAAAAATATAAGAACGGACCAAGATTAATGACGGAATTAATTGTACAGTCAAACAACTTCTCAGTACTGCAAAGAAGAGTAAGACAGGAAAAGCGCAGTTACTCTGTGCTACCAGAAAAGAAGAAGAAGCGGCTCACCGGAGTGACAGTGAAGATCTATATAAGATTGCCAAGAAACTGATAAGAAACACTCTTACACCCGAACATTCTGTACGGAGGTGGAGAAAGCGTTTTGTCTAACTCGTGAATAACGCCTTTGGACCAACGAATACCTCTTCATCCAAGACTGACGAGCCGCCGGCTGTGGTTAACATTATAATTAGATGATTTATGTTATGACCGTCTATGTTCCACCTGCTTCACCGTGCTCAGTGTATGAACTCTTGTCTTCAGGTGTGGCATGGCTTTCAGACATTATGTCTCCTTGCGATGACCTTTTGCTGCTGGGTGACTTCAATATGCCATCCATATGGAATCTATTTCTTCCGGTTGGTCTCCAGTAATCGTGTGCTGTTGGCAATGCTTCTGGGCGCTTGCTTGACTTGGTGTTCTCCACAGATGACTGTGGAACAATAGTGAGGAGATGTCTCTCTCCTTTGCTTCCTGAATCGGACTTCCACCCTGCTCTTCATGTAGTCATCTTCTGTGAACTTTGTTTGAATGTGCCTTCCAATTCTAATAGTTATTGTTACGAATTTAAAAGAGCTGATTACTCAGTAATGAATCAAATTCTGGCAGATATCCCCTGGAACTGCCTTTTTCGAGAATGCGTTATTGATTTTACTCTAGAGTTATTTTACGAATTTATGCTTTCACATTTCACCCGGTGTGTTCCCGTATCTCATTATAGGAACCCTAACTCGTTGAGGCTGGTGAACAGGTTGATTGTATTTATACCGATTTTAGTAAGACTTCGCATTGACCACAAGTTGCTTGTTTTGAAGCTTACTATGTTAGGCTTTCCGTCTCTTTTCGTCCAATGGATTTCTTCTTATCTCTCTGACCGAACACAGCGTGTTCTGTTTCGCGGTTCCCTCTCTCGTGAAATTTCGGTCACTAACTCGTTGAGGCTGGTGAACAGGTTGATTGTATTTATACCGATTTTAGTAAGACTTCGCACTGACCACAAGTTGCTTGTTTTGAAGCTTACTATGTTAGGCTTTCCGTCTCTTTTCGTCCAATGGATTTCTTCTTATCTCTCTGACCGAACACAGCGTGTTCTGTTTCGCGGTTCCCTCTCTCGTGAAATTTCAGAAGTGACCTCAGAAGGTATTTATTATTTTTATTAACGACATGGGCTGCATTTTAGCGAACGTCAGCGTCAGCGTCGGCGTTGGCGGGGGCGTCGGCGTGGTTGTCAGTTCAAGTACGAATAGAATTAAGGCCAAAAGTTCGACTTAGTCGTCGGCTTTGACTACGTGTTAAATGAATTGTTCTTCACATCCCGGCTTGGTCGTGGGCGTCGGCGTCAGCGTCAGCCTCGGCGTTGGCGGGGGCGTCGGCGTGGTCGAATAGAATTAAGGCCAAAAGTTCGACTTAGTCGTCGGCTTTGACTACGTGTAAATACATACATCCCGGCTTGGTCGTGGGCGTCGACCTCGGCGTCAGCGTGGGCGTCGACCTCGGCGTCAGCGTCGACCTCGGCGTCAGCGTCAGCGTTGACCTCGGCGTCAGCGTCAGCGTCGACCTCGGCGTCAGCGTCGACCTCGGCGTCAGCGTCGACCTTGGCGTCAGCGTCGACCTCGGCGTCAGCGTCAGCGTCAGCGTCGACCTCGGCGTCAGCGTCGACCTCGGCGTCAGCGTCAGCGTCGACCTCGGCGTCGGCGGGGGCGTCGGCGTGGTCGTCAGTTCAAGTGCGAATAGAATTAAGGCCAAAAGTTCGACTAGTTTGACTACGTTAAATAACATACATCCCGGCTTGGTCGTGGGCGTCAGCGTCGACCTCGGAGTCGACCTCGGCGTCGGCGTCGACCTCGGCGTCAGCGTCGACTTCGGCGTCAGCGTCAGCGCCGACCTCGGCGTCAGCGTCGACCTCGGCGTCAGCGTCGACCTCGGCGTCAGCGTCGACCTCGGCGTCAGCGTCAGCGTCGACCTCGGCGTCAGCGTCAGCGTCGACCTCGGCGTCAGCGTCAGCGTCGACCTCGGCGTCAGCGTCGGCGTCGGTGTCGGTGGGGGCGGGGGCGTCATAGATCACATCAATTACATTGTGACCATTGGGCGTTGTAAAGGATACTTTTACTATTCCTTTTTTTACTTTAGATTCGCGTCCTCAAAGAAATGTCTGAATTTTTTTAATTGCTGGACACTTTTAGAGGTATGTCGATGGGGCCGCCGGATCACAAATGAGCTAAAATCACGGGCATAAAAAACAACGGAGATAGCGCTGGTAGTAAATGCACGGGAAAACAACAAGAACGCATGGTCAAATTTTTGATTCTGTTCTTTTCGTTAAACTTAGTTTTGCACTTAACAAAAGAGAGATCACATCAGAACAAGCAACTGTCCCTTTGGCGGTTTATTATATTAAAAGAAATTATTTATTTATTTGTTATTTACTAAGAAATCAATGTCTCTGGCTAAAGCTAGTCTTACCTCAACTTGCCAAAATTTCATTAGAAAATCTAACATAGCACACTCTCAAAAGGTCAAACTGTTTAATGCGGTCAGCAAGTCCATATTCTGTTATACGTCACAGGTATGGGGCTACAAGCAATATGATGACGTTGAAAGGTTGCAGAGATTCTTTTTGAAGAAAAAACTGCTACTGCCTACCCAAACCCCAAACTACGTACTCATGCTTGAGACAGGTCTATCGATTATATACATTGACACGTTAAAATATAATTTTTAATACGTGCTTACGTTATTTCATTATGTTCCTGGTAGGCTTCACCAAAAGATACATTGGAAACTTTTGGAAAAAAAATATCTTTTGGTTTGAAATATGGCAAGACTTAGCAGAAAAGCACAGCGTTGAGTTGAATGCAGAACGAGCCTCGTTTTTCGAACTGAAAGAGAAACTCTCACGAATTGTCGAGCTAGAGGAGATATGGTTAAGGAACAGAGCTTTGTGCAGAGCAACGACTATAGTTAGGCATGGCTTATACGATTAGCTTAGGTATTCTGTTGAGCAAAACTACTTTAGAAACGGCTTTAGGATTAAAAAGAAAAGTATGGTTTTGAGATATAGATCCATGGAGAAGGGACGGTAGTAGTCTTTGCTCTCTCTGCAATCTTATGGAGGATAAGGATTTGTTATTCCGATCAAAATCGTTTGGGAAAAATCAATTATTTGTAACTGAAGTTATTGAGATTTTGAATGGTAAGAACAAGTATTCAGACCTTTATCAGTTTGCTACTACAGCCTGGAAATTTAGGTGGTAATTTTCCCCTAGGTCGGACATAATACCAAGCCTTCAGAGATTTGTCATTCGTTCGTTATGTACTTATGTATTGTCTTAGCGTCTTTTCTGCAGCTCAAGAATTTGCGAACAGTTCGTGTTAAGAACAACTGCTTTCTGTAATGTGTGCGCAGTGTTCTTATGTAATTGTAGTGTTTGTATATTTGTGTTAATTGTGTTAGTTGTGTTTTAGGTACTACGGTTCTAGAGAACAAGATCATCAATGTGGCCATTTTCCACATCCGCTGTACCCCGTGTGCTAAATCTGTGTATTTTGTGATCTTTTCCCTACAAGTCTTTTGTATGTTGTGTGTATTGGGTATTGCAATGTCTGGTCTATTGTGGTGTATAGTCCGATTAGCTATTATTGACCGGTCATAATATATTTTATGTGTGGAGTTTTCAATAACAGTATCTGGGGTGTATTTGTGATAGGGTGTGTGTGTGTGTAGCGTTTGTAATAAGTTTGTGTTTTAATACTAAATGTTGGCGTATGACGTTGCAGACCTGGTTGTGCCTATGTAGGTAGTCCGTTTGCGTAAGCAGACTGCATCTATCCGTTAATTGCTCTATTGTTTCAGCCGCTAAATATCAAAGTCTACATGTGTCATTTAGAACTGTCTCGTCATTAAGGATGCGTTCCTTGTAGTTCTGTGTGTTAATAACTTTGTCTTGTATAGCAAGCATAAATCGCTCTGTCTCAGGGAATAAATCACTCCGACTGAGCCAAGTGTTCGACATAATATTGGTTCAAGTCAGCATAATGTCTTCCATGTAGTGACTTCTGGGACCATGCATGCTGTTTATCTGTTTATGTTGCTATGCTTGGTGTATTACTTAGCCCTCTGTTGTGTAAGTCCAGTGGCGTTTATTTATTGTCGGCTTTGACCACCGCCGCATGCAGTGGCGAGGTATCTTCTTTCCGGTAAAAGTATTCTCTGATAGACTTCACTTATATATAATGAAGTAACTTTATGTTTATCAGGTCGCGACTGCCCTCGTACCTCTGTAGTGTCAGTCGTTCGGTACAAAGTCGAGTGGTGTGTCCTATATTTTGTCAGTATCGATCGTGTTCTCCTGTCCATATTATTATTATTACTAAGAAATGCTATTATTAAATATCTCAAATTAAATAAAAAATTCAATGGTTCTTCCTGAAATTTGATTGTTGTTCGATTATTTGAAATTTCTTAAACTCCTACCCTTTCAAATAAAAACAATAAAAAGTAATAATATTATTAAGAGTAAAAAAACAATAATAAATGTATAGACAATGAAAACATTTAAAAGGAAAAATAATAATAAAATCAAGAGGAACCAGAGATTTGCGTGCTTAGGGGCCGTATGAAGAGTAAATCCGCCGCTACCTTTTAACTGTATTTAATTTTTCTCAAGAACTACTAAACCGGTTTTGATGAAATTTGGTATAGGTGTGTTTTCCATACACGGTGTTTCAGATCGAGTGTGTTAAAATAAGTGGGGTGATCGATCTCACCTAGGAAAATAAAAAATTGTATGGCAGAGACGACAATCTCAACCGTTTGGAAGTTACAGGGTGATTCATAAATTTGAAATTTTCACATTATGCACATCACTATTTTATTTTTAACTTTTGATCTATTCACCGCAGCAACGTTGAACAAACGCCAAAACACTACTACCTCAATGACCTCTCCAAAATTGTCAACGTTGTTGATCTAACTCGTACCGCTGCAGGTACAGTCACTTGCGAAAGTGAAAAAATTCAGCATTTTCCCAGATTCTGTCTGAAATTCAGATGTTTAATACATGTATTTTTTATTTTCATTAAATTGCCCATCTTATTCCCTTTTCGAAAAGGTGAAAAGGTAAGGCAAGGTACATACGTAAAGAATTAGAAAAACCGCATCCTTAGAAATCCCCTGACCACCTAATTATTTTATTGCACTTTAGGTTGGAAGTTCTTTAAATAAACAACATTTCTAAGAGGAAGGGTCGAAAAGGTTTGTTTAGGGTATACTGGAAACAAATTTAACTTACGGCTGCAAACAATTTATAATTTTGTTTATTGTCGTTACTAACTTGTGTTAATACCCAAGTATCCTGGGTCAGTGGGCAAGAATATCGATCATAGTTGAAAAAGAATTCCATAACTATGGGTGTCCTTAAACTAAAAGTATTAAAATATGACAGAATTTACTTTTGAGGAATACGCGGATATAATTTACATTTAATGTGTAGTAGACTGGAACTAAAAGTCGGCTAAAGTGGAACATGAAAGGAGATACCATAATCTACGTGGACGTGCATCCCAAAAAGGGGCATTTTCGTGGATTTTCCAAAGATTAAGACAAACTATGTTAGAAGTGTTACTTCAAACACCGAATCTGAAACATCGGAAGATTCTGTCGACGGCGAGCGGCAAATAATCACCTCATTGGGCAAGAACGTGAAACGAACCCGAGATGTGTCTCAAGACGATTAAGAGTGTCTTAAGTTTAAGCTTGGAGAGTTCTTCATCGACAGATATTTCGTCCGCATCACCAATCCAATCCATTTAGCTTTGGAATGCGAGTGTTTCCGGATCAAATTCTGTGGACGGATGAATCGCAATTAACCGCGGGGATGGTACCACAAACTTCCACAACCTCCATACCTGGTCAGATACTAACCCATATAGGACAACGGTGACCTAATTCTAGCCCAAATTCTGTATTTGGGCTGGTATCATCGGTACATTTATTTTGCCGCAAGTGCTTAACAGCCAAATTTATGCGGACTTTTTGGAGAATACACTGTCAAATCTACTAGACGTTATCCTTACGGATAATCTTAGGGTAATGTTCTACCAAGAGGATGGGGCACCAGTAATAAAGGCAATACTGAATGAAAAATGTCCTGCCGGCTGGCTTGGACGAGGTGCACCGATACCTTGCCCTGTTAGAACTCTATATCTTACTTACAGAAGAGGCTGGCTATTATGCACCTTAAAGAGGGAATTACAAGGAGTTGTTGGCATGCATAGAAAGTGGTGGAGTAAATTTTGAAGAGCTTTTGTAACATACTAAGACTAATTGTAATAAGTTTTGAATTCAATGAAAAGCATTTTAGGTTTAATATGAGTTTAATTTCTTTAAATTGCAGATTTTTATAATATTCCTCGATAGGTTTTTTACGTATCAATTTCTTCATCCCACCTGGACGTGTTGTGCTTTTTGGAAAGGTAATAAAATAGGCAATTTAATAAAAATAAAAAATAAATGTATTAAATGCATGAATTTCGGAGAAAATTTGGAAAAATCCTCAATTTAAGGTAATTTCAAAACATTTTTTTTCACTTTCGCAATTGACTGTACCTGTAATGGTACGAGTTTAATCAACATTGTTTAAAATTTTGGAAAGGCCATTGGGATAGTAGTTTTTTGGCATTTATTTGATGTCGCTGCGTTAATAGATCAAAAGTTAAAAATAAAATAATGATATGCATGCATGAAAATGGCGAATTTCTAAATCACCCTGTAACTACCAAAAGGAAAAAAAATAATTAAAAAGATGAGGAGGTCAATGACTCGTTAAAAGTGGCAAATTATTTCTGCCAAACCTGCAGGGACCCGGTGATTCGATATGTGCTCTTCGAGTGTACTGCCCTGGTGGTAAGAAGAGAGAGGCCACTGCTTCTGGAGCAGCAGGGCTTACACCTGAAAACCTTACTGCGATTCAGGTGAGTTATATAGCAGTGGCTTAAGTAAGGTCAGATTCTTGTGAATCTATGTGGCACAATGGAGCCCTCCAGTGTTGTAAGTAAGACAGGCTGAAGATGGTCTTATGGTTTCTAACCTAACCTAGCCTAACTTGAAGTGCTGTAGTAGATTACGTGTGTATTGTTCTATTGAATATGAGACAGGTTTTCGTTGACGATATTAAGCGTAGCGCTGTACCTCTTTTTGATTGTCTTATAGGTAATCACGGGTCTAATAACGGTTGCGTAGATCTAGTGCATATTCTCGACTTTAAACACCGCAAGCTTTGTGGCAAGCCCAATAGGATTTTCTGACTTACTCTGGAGTAGATTCCATTATAGTTCCGCGTATAGCTCCAAAATCCTACTCATGGTAAAAGGAATGAGTATGGTGTTATCGGAGTTAGTTTTAAGATCAACCTTTCGGTACTATTATATATCTAATAATGTCAAGAGGTTCGTGTTTGGAGCTGATAACTTTTAAGGTACTACAGGAGTGCAGGTAAAACTTCATCCTGAGGGCAACTATTGACACTAATAGCCCGAATTAAACCGTCCAGAACACTCGCTGTGAGTTTTTGTCAACGGATTATTGTGTCAATCTATAAAGAAAAGTCATGTTAAGATTCCTACTCCATAGGATTTTATTCACATAAACACATATTATGTACTTTATTCACATATGGCTTGTTTGAACGTTTCGGGCTCATAAGAATCTTCCCAGGTTTAAAACAGCGAGAGAAACTATTTTTCACCATGACAGTGCCGCAACCTACACAGCTTCAAACAGTCTCTAAAAGGTATTTACATGTTTTATATTAAGCGTTCGGGCGTTTCTAGAATTATTTGTTGATAATGGAAAAATTTGAGCACGAGATTTGTTTGGGTAATGCTTTGATGGAAATTTCACCATCAAAACTTTGCTTCCAAAATAATATGTTAGTGATTAAAAGGGACTTAGCCGTCGGTGCTGTATGTGATAATGTGCTTGACTTCCATCCCGGAGATCCCAAGTTCAAAGTCCATCAGTGACGACCTGTGGTTGTTTTTTGCTAGGCATTGGTATTGCAGAGTATTGTCGGTGGTTCGGAATCCATCATAAATTGCAGGTTTACTTGTAGTCATTGTCTGAATCGAGTGAAGCTCTTCTCCCACCCCATGCCGGACAAGGGGATACGGAGGCTGGAGAGAGAGAAAAAGAGAGAGAAAAAAGGGATTGTAAAGAACAGTGATAAAGTAAAATGTTATTTCTTTTCAAGAAGTGAAGTTACTTTCAATTATTCGTTGCCGAACGTTAATAAATTCACTCGAATTTTTAAGCGGAGTTCAAAAGTAGTTTTTCTTTGCAACAAATCGAAGAAAATGTTAACTTTGTGTTAAATTAAAAGCATAATAAAAACCCTTCAAAGGTATAAACCAAGGAAAAGACTAACTGGCGTGACGGCGAAAATGCTGAACTAACCAATTTACTCGATGGTTTGATTTTATTACGAATTGCTTTTGCTGCTAAACTCATTGATTTTCTTGTCGACTGCAATCAGTGGAGTTGGCCACTGCATGGTTCGGCGGTGGAAAATGTTCAGCCACCGTAATAATTGACTGCAATGCAATGAAACGGAAAATTCATAGAAAAACTGCAAGTTCTACCGCTACAATAAGTGTGAAAAATCACCAATTTGTCCATAGCTCATGGTTTTCTGCTTATATAGCGTGTCCAGATAAAAACGTTGGAGTAGTTTGTTCCACAAAAGGACGTTAGTCTCAAATAAAAACGAAGAAAAAGAACAAGAAATAAAAGTTTAATGATTTTGTTGGGAGTGCCATGTATAGTAGATATTCCTAACCAAATTAGGTCACTTAGGGGAAAGTCTTACAAAACAAATCGACGGCAGGGCATTATAGTCAGGATATTAAACGCGATAATTTGTCAGGACTGAACTTTTAAATAGGAGAAGGATACTTTTCGCTAAATCAGAATAGAACAAACGGGAAAATGTTTTGTTAAGGGCGGAAAATGTTGCTCCACCAAAAAGATGGGAAATGATAGTTAGTGGGAACTTATAATTTCCTGCCACCGATTAAGGAAATGTTGCACGGAAACTTCCAAGCAGTTGATATTTTCCTATAAAGTCAGCCCAGTGAATAACCGAATCAAATCACGTACCGACTAATTAAATTTGTTACAAAACTGGCATTCATTCGATTCACTTAATTTGGAACAAATCATTTACAGAAAATCTCATTTACGAGAAATCTTAACGAAAACAACTTTGTCTCCAGAATCGATTGGACCTTAAATCCGCTTTCAGTTAGCAATCAAAAATCCCTTAAATCTCATTTTAATAAATGCTGACTGAAGTCAGACTTGCTTAGCTTATTTCCGGTGCCTCATTTAATGTGAAAGTTAAATTAGTTCCAAAAATGGAGGGGGTAATTTAATTTCAGGTGCTTTATTTTTACACTTAATTATTGCAATTTTAAAGGAACAAAAAGTTACGCAAAGAACAACTACAGGAGGAAGACACCAATACTAAGATCATGGGAATGAAGAAAATTGCTTTAATCTCCTTGACTCACTCAATTTTGGAGAAAGCGCCTTTTCTGGGATAAAGATAAATTTGATTAAGTTTAATTCTGATTTTAATTTAATCCTGTTTAGGTATGGGGTGTTTCTGGAGTTTTGAAGGTATTTTTGGTTACTTACTGCGTAAATGAATCTTCCGAAATCGTTTGGGACTTACCTAGAAAATAATAGAAAACGTTTTAAAGACAGTGTTAAATTTTGCGTGAAAATTCAATTATAGTTTAGTAACAGAACAGTAATGAATTAAATTTAAATTAATTTAAGAGGGTGCCAACTTAGTTTTCATGGATAAATACATAATCTCAATATTTTTGACCAAAATTGTTTTTAAGCAAAATTCGCTTATTTTAAATACACTAGGACCCTTAACCTGCACGTGGACTTACACATATGCGAGGTTTAATAAAAAAAAAGAACAAACTCTGGAAGAATTACTTGCGTTGTAATAGCGCAATAGCGTATTCTGACTTTGTGACCTGCTATGAAAGTTTTAAGGCACTATCCTCTTCGCTCTATAAGAAATACCTTAATAGTGTTCGCGATAATATGCATAATAACCCTCGCGATTTCTCTCGTCAATATGAAAAAGAAATCGCGCAACTATCCATCTACGATGTTTTATGAGGGGTCTTCTAGTAATAACGTGTCCGACATAGCAAACAATTTTGCTTCATATTTTGAGAGTGCCTTTTCTTCGAATATCTTTGAGCCATGTGCAAATAATTTTGATCATATTCTGGATCGTCCCACGTCATCCGAGTTTTTGCCGTTTATATCACGGGATCTTATTTTGGAAAAAAATCAATAAACTTAAATCGGACTTTTCCTCTAGACCTGATGGTATCGCTCCAGCCTTCGTCAAGTCCTGTTCCGATGCCCTTCTTACTCCATTAGCCATTCTCTTCAATAGGTCTCTTCAAGCTGGTAAATTTCCGGCATTGCGTAAGTGCTCTTTTATAGTCCCTGTTCATAAAAAGGGCCATAAGAATGTTATAACTAATTATAGACCAGTCGCGAAGTTATCTTGCATACCTAAATTATTTGAATCAATAGTGTATTCGCAGCTTCTAGAGCGTTGTGTAATCTCTCCCAATCAGCATGGGTTTTTGCCCGGTAGATCAACGACTATTAACTTACTTGAATTTACCTCCCACGTTATTTCTGGCTTCCAGCGAGGCATGCAAACTGACTGCATATATACGGATTTCAGTAAAGAATTTGATAAACTCCATCACTCCGTAATTATATTTAAACTCGATAGGCTAGATTTCCCCCCTGTTCTTCTCGACTGGATTTCTTCCTATCTAAGAGACAGGTCATATCGTGTGTCGCTCTGTGCTTCTACCTCTAGAATCTTCAGGGCTTCATTTGGTGTACCACAAGGCAGTCATCTTGGTCTTCTACTTTCCTTCTTGCCATTGACGACATTGTGCATATGATCTCGTACTCTAATGTTCTAATCTACGCTGATGATATGAAGATCTTCTCATATGTTAAGGATGGTGGTGACGCCGCCATTATTAAAAAGGACGTTGCCGGAGTGGTGCGAGCATAATGGCGTACGCCTCAATTTTGAGAAATGTGAGGCTATGACTTTTTCTAGGAGCCCTAATCCACAAGTTTCGGATTACAACTTTGTGGGATATGGTCTCCGTCGCGTGCTGTCCGTAACTGACCTTGGGGTAAAACTTGATAGGAAACTTGACTTTACTCTGCATATTACCTATATCTGTCTAAGCGTTGGTCTATAGATTTCTCGGATATACCAACATTGATTCATTTGTATTGCTCCTTAGTTAGACCTATTCTTGAATATGCATCTCAGGTCTGGTTGTCCTACTACGCTGTTCATTCTAAGCGTGTCGAATCGGTGCAGCGTAATTTTCTTAGATTTGCGCTAAGAGGGCTCCAATGGGACGATCTGCTTAGACTCCCACCCTACATCGACCGCCTCCGGTTGCTCGGTTTTCCCTCGCTTGAGAAAAGGCGCAAAGTCGCTGACTTGGTCTTTATTCACCAGCTCTTAATATAGACTCGGGTTTGCTTGTTAGCAAGGTTTATTTCAGACAGTTCCAACATAACCTTCGAAGACTGCCTTCATTTCATGTTGAGCCATCGAGATCAAATTGTGGCATTCATGAACCAATTAATCGTTTATGTAGGGCTGTTAATGCATGTCCTAATTTTGATTTTACTCTTAGTAAGGTGTTGTTTAAGAACTATCTATTTTCTGTGCCCCCGTGATTCATTGTTTGCATGATGTGTGTGGGGTTTCCTTACTTGTTTTCTTCCTGTTCCCTTCTTTTTTGTTATTTTTTCCTCTGCATGCTGGTGTGGGAGCCTCATTTCATTTTTTTGATAGAATAGGTGAATTGATTCTGGACCCCTTTAAAATAAGTACGCCTTCTGTGTTAGAAGGGTTTATTCTAATTCTAACAACGTAAGGCGAGTACTCCCTCTTTAGTAACATCGTAACATTTTAACACATTGCAACATTTTTATAACAGGATAAATAAGGAAACATTATGTACGAGAGAATAAAAATTAATTAAGTCGGTCTGCACCTTCCGAGTGACACCCCTCCTCCCACCCCCACTCTAAGCCAAAATTTATACTTGATATAAATGGAGCAAGATAGTCTATTCAGCAGTATACGGACCATCCAAATCGGTTTCACTCCCCTACCCCACTCCACCATAGAATAATTAACATGCTACCAATGTGGGGAAATATATTCTATACAACAAAATAAAAGTTAATCTATCCCTCCCCCACCCCATCCCGGGCCAAAATTTTTTCTTGAAGTAGCAATGCGGGTCATACTGATTAAAAAAAAAAATTATCCAAATTTGTGTACTCGTTACCAAGTTGAGTTCCACCTCCCACCCCCCCCCCCCCCCCACACACAACCCACCGCACATGCTATGGTACCAATAGGGGAACATTGTATAAATCAGACACAGACTCATCCAAATCGGTGCACGTATTATATAGTTCAGCTCCCCCATCACAACCACCCCCCACAGCACCAAACAAGTTAAAATACTCTTCCATAGGAGGAATGGAGGATTATATTCTGTACAACGCGCATTACGAAGTTGGGTTTCGCCCGCCCACCAACACCCTCTCCATAAATTCCTGACATGATACCAATATGGGAACATACTTTATAGAAAAGAGTTAAAGAAGTAAGACTCCCCAACTGCCACCCTAGGTCAAAATTTTTCTCATAAGTAGTAACAGAATAACAAAGACAACTATTTCTACATGGCGCTGAGTACGACAGACGTTACAGAAACCTTGTGACAGTATTTAGGGCAACTCCACGTTGTTATATTTTAAAATGCAAGCTCTCCCAAGCAGCATTTTAAGTACCAGCGACTGAGTTCAAGTATATTGGGACGAAAACTAAGTACCTGATACGTTACTGTGACCAAAATGAAAACTTTAACATAGATGGCCAACTTATACACGTTTTTTCAAGTAGCCGGGACGAAATAGCTTCTTTAATAAGCCACTTAGAAGTTCCCTGTAGATAAAGTTCCTCGATTTGTTCCAAATCGGTCTCTGTAACTTGTCTACGTTTACATCAAAGTTGCTGCCTTACCGACGAGGCATTATGAAGTTATAGTGACGTTGTAGCTTCTATGATTTACCACGTTACAGTGGCGGAATTGATAGTGGCGGTTTTAGTAGCGATAACGTCTCTTATCCTTTCATTTGAAACGACATCGTTCCGTTTTTTTAAGAAAATCTTTATGGAGGCTAAAACTTCAATTTGGGTCCTTAAAGTCCAAAAAACCTTTCAGTGTGCTACTTTAAATTACACGGTACGTTTTAGTTACTACATGAAGGCTTTCTTGACATGTTATTATCTTACTTATCAGTTTGGCCGCAGAACGTAGATTGAACGTAAAAATATTAATTTCCAAATTAAAAGTGAGCAATGAAGTGCTCAGTGAAGCGCTTTTCTTTTGTTGCCACAACTTTAAAAAAAACTCATATTCGGAGCAGCACCAGTGATATAAGTATAAACAGTTCGCCGGCTTTGAAATTTTGACAGTTCCTCGGTTGTTTGAATACTTCATAGCCCCATTTATGAGGCAGGGACATTGAAGAAACGATAAATACAATAAAGTTCCACTTCGGTATAATAAAGTAGCACTTAGGAACTGTAAGGTTCCATACTAGGATGTTTAAAGTAACTGCTTCCTTAAGGTAGCAATTCATGGTTCCAGCTACGAAATTTTTTGTATCTGCTACCTTGTAGTGACAATATTTGGTTATTGGAATAATAAGGTGGCATTTTTTCTTAGCTGCCATTTTATATATGGAAAAAATCTATGTTTTTGTCATCTTCGAAAATATAAAAATTGAGTCTCGGAGATTGCACTCCAAATGTACAAGAACTCGACGAGAATATTTAATGTATCGTCCTTGAAATCTTTTGGCTATTCAAATTTAGACATTTGATCGAAATAATTGTTTAACTAAAAATTAATTTGAATGAGGCTATTCTTATATTTAAGACTTTGTAAAGCGCGTTGTACTTTTTCGAGGTACAAGCCCTACATGTGCGGGAAAAAAAATTTCGCACATACTTTTCTAGTTAAGGTAAACTTCAGTTAAATTATAATTTTCACAATATATACCTCTGTATCATATTATGAAAGAAAACATTAAAATTGAAATTTTTTTCTAACACATACCCAACTTGTATTTAATGATGTTATGGTATTTATTAAAGTATTTTAGAAAACCATAATCGCTATGTGATCTTTTAATGGTGGTAGTGTTGTCTGGTTTTTAAAAAGTTTTTGGAACGTTTTCGGGTCGATACTGGAACGTGCCGTTGTGGTATTGAAAACGTTCCCGCAATTCTGCTAGCCACGAAGCAAACACGTAAATTGCCACCAAAAATCATTCCCCATTTTGGTACCGGGTACGTTGCAGGCATGTGCCAGCTGCGTTCCCGTACCATGTAACTGCCCCGAAATGGTTCCAAACTTCGGGGCAGCCACGTAACTAGCACGTAAATTGCTGCTTGGGCTAGCTGTAAGAAATACTACTCGAAAAATTTTTTATTATTTTTTCAATCAACACCCACCGCATTGTGAAAAAAACTCCCGCTAATTATGGTTATCGTTATAATAAGTTTGGCATTTTCGAACATTTATTTGAGCACGGAATTTGAGGAAATTCTTCTTTAATTGCACTTGCTTGTATCATCCTTAGTACTAGTTGGAATGCCACAACACTAAATTTTGTAACCTTTGCTTTTTTCGTCATCACTTTTGCTACTCTGCCAATCTTTTCTTTGGCTACTCTGTAGTTGTGTGGCTGTGCTTCATCAAGTAGATTATTTTATGATTTCTGATACTGGGGTCATTATAAAGTAAGCCAAATAAGATTCACAGATGCAAAAGATCCCTTAAACTGGAAAACTATAAAATGATTTATAACTCTAGCTTTGACGACAACGAAAAAGGAAAGGAAAGATAGGAGCTAAAAAGTTTGGTGAAGGTGTCAATGTATATGCTCCCTGAATAACAAAGGATCGCTTGGAGGAAAAACAAATGATGGTAGTCCGTACCCTATCCGTATAGTGGATTACTCATATTTTGTAGTCTGGTTAAGTCTTATCTAACGGACAATCGATAAAAGATGGCTCGCAGTGCAATTATCACGCATAGCGGGCAATATACAGAAATTTCGTTTGGATATGAAGAGCATTAGACATGCGACATTACTTCGGCACTCTAAACTGTCAATGTTAGTTGTCGCACAATTTTGAAACCTCACTGAATTCTAGCGATTTCTAGATCTCTTAAACGAATCAACCTATTTCATTGGCCGCTTCTTTAATGGATAAACTTACGGACAAATTTTATGAATTAACGCTTGCATCGTACCTATTTTGATTTTATACAAAAACAATTATAGCAACTAACTCAAACAAAAACATATAAAGTTTGCAAAGCGATGAATAAATACAGAACCTAAAGTAGAAATAAATTTGAATAATAAGCCTAGCGGTTACGCAACGACCATAAAAGCCAAAAAGGTATTACTAAGTCCTAACCTCATTTGAATAATTTGACAACACGGATCTTTTCCTCATTGTTTCCTAAACTCATCTCGTAAGCACTTCAATCATAACACTCGTTTTTGTGCACAAACAAACATTTATGTCACGTCAAAGTAATGAGAATGTCCTTAAAGGTAGAAACCACTTGACACTTTCTTTCCTTTCTAATCCAGGATTCTACCTGATGATGGTACGTTGGTGATGACATATATGCGTAGACAATTCCACTTAAGCAGAAAAGCAAGAAAATACTTTTTGTTAATTGGAGAAAGGTAAGTTTTTGCTTAAGTAGCAAACATCTGAGTATCTCCACCCTGTTAAAATCTACCCCTAGTTATTTCCGAGATTTTGTTCAGCACTTAAGTTGGCCACAGAGGCTCCAGGCTAAGAAAAGCTGCAAACCTACTTTGCTTGTCTTTTCATATGTTTACAAGGTTAAGAATTGTTCTGTCATCTTAAGTTGGGCCATAATTCTTGCGTTTTACAAGTGGGTGGAGAGTGCTTAACAAGACCCTCATAAGTGGTGAGCCCTAAATACTCCAAACAGAACCGTGAAAGCCCTTGTAAACAAGCCAATGTGTAGCACCGCACATGCATATCAACACGGCATTTTATAGATATTGCAGAAGGCACTAGGCTTCCACAAATTTAGGTTAGTTCGGGCTGCAGTTGGAAGTGAACCAAAAATTTTCAGGATACAGAAAACCGCATATATGCAACGCTGCAATCTCTGACAAAGGAAACCTTTGCTTTCTCTGAAACGAAAATGTTGTCACAAATTCGACTTTAATAAGCATTTAAACCGGAGACATTACGAGCGGTATATACTGTTTCATGGTTTACTTGAAATTTATTGAATACATATCCAACAACCGCCCCCGCCCGTCCAACTCCAAGAGAAATAATATTAGGACGACTTCATAGGATGTTTTATCATCACTTGATTGGATGAATATAAACGGGAGAGAGAAAATTCAATTCGACCTTGTTTCCGGGAAAACAGAATGGGGCAATAAATTGTGCCCTAACAGAAGTGGAAATGCCAAGCTTTTGCTGTCAATGGAGTACCACGATGGCATTGTCGTTTAGCAAAAGATGAATGCTATTAGGGAAGGTTTTGGTTTGCTGGCATGCCTGAATGTTCTGCCATTGTCTTCCTGTATGAAAATATTTGTCCATTTATGTTACACACCACAGAGATTTAGACGATTTAAAAGCATCATATATTTGGCAATAGCATCCGGACAATTAATGTTTGCGCCCCATGTCCCCAAAGGACGAATAATTATTTTTCTCCCCTAGGTTTATCCTAATGAAAGATCGTAAATTATGAACAGATGAGACCAGTTATGCAGTTTGGGTGGAAAATAGAAATTATTAAAAGTTCTATAATTGTATGAGGGGAAATCATTCGGTAATTTCTCTGAATTCCAATTTATAGGAAGAAATATTAGTTTGAGCACAGCTGGAGTTTTGCATATCGAAGTGATCAGATGGTACTTGTCCGTACAATAAATAGTTCTTGCACTAGGGAAACAGCCGTGGTATACGAACAGTGATGCTATAGGTCAGCAGTGACTGCTAGGTATAAAGATTTCTCATTTATAAGTGCCAGTGGTTAAAAAGTTAAACTGTCAACAACCCCAATTCTCTCACGCATGGTGTGCCACAGAAATCAATCCTATGACCCTCTTATTTTCTAATTAGGTGCAGTCATAGCAAAAGGCATTAGACCACCCTGATTTGTTACCTCTCTGTAAAAACTATGGAATAAAATTCTTTATAATCATTTTTATTACTATTAATTATATTTTTTTATTATTATAGATTATTTATCGTTTTCACAGAGTGAGGTATGGAAGGGCTAAGTAAAGTTATTTAAAGGTAGAAAAGCCTAAAATGAGTGAGTTGACATTGTTTCAAAAAAACAAGGGTATTGCCTGGATAGTAAATTGTTCACGTGTTGCGATTGAAAAGAACTAACAAAGATTCACCGACTCTGATTAGAATAGGCCGAAATCGGCGAAAAAGTCGGCAAGGACTGTGAGACTATTGGAAGCAGAACGAAAGTCAAAGGTGGTCTGGTCCGATGAGTCAAGCTTGGCCGTACGTCATTGACTAATAACGAAATAATCATTTAAACACATTGTAAGAACACTTAAAGCTTATTGGATTTACTTTGGCGATTAATCCACGATTTCGTTTTTTCTTTATTTTTAAGGTAGATGTAAATACAGGTGCAACGTATGTGCGTAGACGGCTGGGATAGAAATATATCCCATACCAGCGTTGGCGAAATAGTCGGTTGTGGGAGTAGAAAACCTCCCAAAATATCTTCTTAAGTCCAAGGCTGTGATAGGGCATCCGCTGCAGGACCTGGTCCTTTTACTTCTCTATCAAATCATCAGAACACTAATTGGTAAATATAATAAAAAAAAGTTAAATCTAGGAAAACCAAGCACATCTGTAGGAGAGGAGGTGGAGAGGATGGTAGAACCTAACATGTCGGCTATATCCACGGCGCCCACAAAAGAAGCAGCTCTGGGAAAATTACCTTCCCAAGGTTCTGCGGCGGGTACTAAAGCTGTACTTGCGCCGAATGAAAGTATTGTAGCAGTCCTAAAAGAAGATGGCATTGGCATATAACCAGCAGATGCGACTAAAGCTCTCAAGAGTAAGAGAAGACAGTATAGGAGAAGGCGACAAAGAGGTCTGATAAAACAGTTCCGAACAGTTCAGTTGTAAACCTAGGGACTGTAAAACCGGGAACGGAAGGTGAAGGAGCAAAGGTAGATCAACGTGGCAGGGCGATTAAGATGCATCCCTATTATACTCAAAAAATACCCGCAGAATATAATTGAAATAGCAACTTAGTGTTTATAAATAGATACACAGCAATCCACTCTCCAATTGTGCCGTATAATTGGGAGTCTGTGAAGGTAGAAAAAAACACTTTTTTATAAAGAAGCGTTGCAACATATTAACGTTTTCATACTGCTGAAAACCCCAGCTCTGTGAAGCATAATAAAGTATTGACTTAGCTCCAGCATTAAACACCGAGAGTTTGTCGGACAGTTTAACATCCTTTTATCTAACACCGCACTCCATGTGACAGCGATGCTTCTTTTTGCAGACGACAAGCATTACTTCGTTACGGAAAGTTTAGGTCCTAAGATTACTCCCAAATAATTATATATTCTTTTAACACTTCAATCTGGTTACCAGAAAAAGTCCAAAATGCATCAGCCTTATGTTTCCCCCACCCCACTGAAAAATCAATATTTTCCATTTATCAAGATTAACAACTAGTCCACATAAATTACAATAGTCTTCAAATTGCGTAATCATTCTCTGAAGCTTACCCGCATCATCTGCCAAAATGACTATGTTGTCTGTGTACATTATTGCCCTTATCTCTATTACTTCCAGGTCAATATCGAACTCAAGTGAATCCTCTAAATCATTAATGAAAAGGTAAAAGAGCATTGGACTTAAGACACATCCCCGTTTTACTCCAGCTGTTGTAAAGAAGTTGTCGGATATTCCATCCCCATTCCAAACTGCAGATCGTATTTTCTTGTAAAAACTTTGCAGGATTACTAGAAACTTGAACGATAGTCCTAAATTGTGCATATTATAAAAAAGCGAGTCCGGTTAAGTTTATCGAACGCCGCTTTTAAGTCTACTAAAAGGCGTATATTTTTGTCTTCTTCATGGAATAGCAGAGCTAAATTACATTGAATAAATTAAAGATATTATCAATTATTGAAATGCCACACCTAATGCCTGCCTAACATAGAATAGAACTCTCCAATTCCCATTTTGTAATACGCTCATATAGTAGGCCAGCAAAAATCTTCTGCGCGCAGTCCAATAAAAGTAAATACCTCGATAGTTTTGAACTAAATTAACGTCTCATTTTTTTGTAAATGGGGCAAACTATAAAATATATAAAACTTTCAGATAACTCACCAATTTCATATGTATATCTTATAATAGCGTTGCAGAACAATTTTTAAGAATATTTCTGGGAACTTTTTATAAAGATTCTATCTGGACCGGTTCCTTTATTGTCCTTACACATATTGGGAATCCTTTCTAAATCTTCCATTTCAAAAAATTTATCCAAAAGGTTATCCCGAATGAGCGGGCGGCATATAAAAACTGACGGCACCTTGTCAAGGGAGACAGCACACTCTGGAAATAGAGCTTAAAGAACTCAATATCAATGGTTAGAACTTCACAAAATAAAAAATTGCCTCGAACGATGTACGAAAGAATGAATGATCTTACGAGCATCATCCGGGTGTTAATTGACGGAGCACTAGCAGATAACCAAAGGCGACGTAGTCCTCCATATATTCTATCGATCATGCTAGATATACAATCGCAGCATTTCATTTGGAATTAAGGGTAAATACCTAAATTTTTGACACGCTTAGAGAAGGGAATTGAAATATCATTAAATGTGATAGTGAGGAGATCGAAAATCGTGATATCGTTACAATGAAAGCAAATACATTGAGACTTTAGTGGATTTAGTACTAAGTGAAGAGATCCTCGCTAAGTCTGAGTTAACCCGATCAATACAACCCTCTGATAGGCCAATGGGTCTACTAAGGTAAAGCTGCACATCATACAGGTGAATATTACAATCTTCAATCACTTCAGGCAGATCAGATTCATCATCATATGCTAAATAATAGAGGACCCAAGATAGAGTCCTGCTGCATACCGCAACTAAGAAGAAGCACGCCAGAGAAAACGTCGTCAGCCTTTACCTACTGGAATTTAGCAGATAAAAAACTAGGCGTGAGCGAATCAGATGAGGACGAAAAATTAGAATTGAATCGCACGTCTTCAAAAAATCGATAAGACATAATACGCCCAAGTGGTTTGCATCAAGGGACTTCCGAATATTGGACGTAACGTCGCTCAGTGCCGTCTCGCAACTATGTGACTTACGAAACCCTGACTGGAGGGGACTTATTAAGCTATATTCATCCAAAAATTTAACTAATTGTTGGGACATTAATTTTTCGAATACTTTGGCTAGAAAACTTAAAATACTACTCGGCCGAAAATCAGCTGGACTTATCGCATTTGAGATTTTAGCCACAGGGAGAACAGTTGCAATTTTCGAGGTAGCAGGAAAAATAGAGGTAGTCAGGCACGAATTATAAATATGCAAAAGCGGACTTAAAAACCACTTGCTCTTCCAAAACGTGCAGTTTTAGTCGCACTTGTCCAAAATAATTCTAAACGACCAATATATTTCTTAAAAGAGTCGTATGAAGCTTCTGTAACGTGCGTTTCGTAAAGGTAAAAGATGTCAAAGTTTTTCAGATGCTTGAAGAATCCTAGCTATTAAATTTAAATTCATCTAAATGTTTATTACTTTCAATGGTACTTGTGATCATATCCAATATTGCACTACTAACCTTTCTTATATAAACCACCTACATCAAAGACTTTAATACTTTCTACCTCACACAGAAAAATACTACACATTGTTTTAACTAGTACTAAACAGCACTAAATTACCATTTTCCGTTGCTTCTATCAATTCTCGTATTCTATTCCTATTTTTAAACAAATTACAAATAGTTACCAACACAGATTCATTTTCAATCATTAACCTATCATTATTACGTAGGTTGCTACTAAAGTTTTGAGAGTGAATATGTCAATCTGTCACTGTCAATCGTGGTCGCACTTCACTACAAATCAAATCATCATGTGGCATACCGTGAGATTGACGCATGCTTGGGCATTAGCTCCACTCGCATGTATTCAATATTGCATGAACACTTGGCCGTCAAAATGATTTGATCGCGTTGGATACCGCATAATTTGACAATCGCTCAAAAAAAGGCTCGTGTCAATTGGTGCAAAGAAATGTTGAAAAAATTCAATCGCGGTGCTTCAAAAGATGTTAATAAGATCGTGACAAGTGACGAATCATGGACGTATGCATATGAACCCGAAACTAAGCAACAAAATTAATTATGGATCTTTCAAGATGAGCAAAATCCAACAAAAGTTGTTCTCGCAGGAAGCACTTCGAAACAAATGGTCGCCTGTTTTTCGGAATAATTGGACATGTCACCACCATGCCAGTACAGAAACGTAAACAGGTCACCAACCGCAGAAGACGAATCATTCTCTGCCACGACAATGCAAGCTCTCACACATCGGTTCAAACAAGTGAATTTATGAGCATTCAAAACATCGAATTGCCCGGTTGTCCGCCGTACAGTCCTGATTTGGCACCCAACGATTTCTTCTTATTCCCGCAGATCAAAAATAAAACACGAGGTCAACGTTTTTCGACGCTTGAAGAAGCGGTTGATGCGTTCAAATCACATGATTTGGAGGTACCTCAATCGGAGTTGAAAAAGTGCTTCGAAACGCATGCAAAAGTATATTGATCTTCATGGAGAATATTTTGAAAAACAATAAAGCCATTTTCGATTATAAATATTTCTTTCTACTTGTGTATCTCAAAATTTAAGTAGTAACCCTCGTATAACCAAAAATTTTATCACCTAAAATAAGCCTAAGTCTCCACCTATAATTTTAATACTTTCTCTGAGTTTTAAAAGTTCAGCACGTTGTTTGCATATTACCTGACCTGCATATTACACGCCCTGGGTATTCTCTGTTGATAAAGATCTTCAGCTTTCTTCAGAGTTCTTTAGAAAGTTATTTTTAAATGGCAACAACTCATTTGGTCTTCAACGTATACAAGATGTTATAAGGTAAATGGTTGTCCTATAATGAAATTGGCTAGACGTACACACGTCCATTTGACGATACCAAGGAAACCTGTGCCATTTTCAAAATGAAATCTCCTTCAAGCGGTTATTGCTTCAAGATCTTACTATAATAGCATTCTACACACAACCTCAATATTCAGCTAATTATATTACGCTAAAGAACTCATAGTTCCTAAATCAATTCTATTCCCTTGACACAAACTTCATCCATTTTATCATCACGAAAACTTTACATCATCTAAAATTAATTATAAGAGCCTCAGGATAGCAGCCTCCCTTTTTAAACCACAACGTCTTCAAATCATCCTAATTTTATCTACTTCAATCACATATGTCACACCATGTGTCAAATGTTTGATAAGTACTGTGTTATTCCATATAACAAAATTACCTCTCTCGTCCACCCTTTTAAAGTTGGCCACGCTTTCGAATTTGCTAGGGAGGTATACCGCGAATTCCTTAAGGCAAGGCAACCGTTGAAGACCGCAAAATGAAACTAAGTCTCCCCCTAACTAAAAAGGTTGATTCCTTTAGGGGTAACAATGTCCAACACTCTTGTCGAGCAAACTTTCCCTGAGGAGGTGTTTCAAATTTTCTAAGGGGATTCGCATGGAATATAGTACTTTCACCGGAAAGCGTACATGTGTTGCCAAATATTTTTAGAAGCAATTCCCGCAAGAGCTTGTCTGTATAGTATGTTGTATTGTGGTAATAGCCTTCGGCGACAATAAATCGCCCTCCACGGATGAGTACCTTACAATTAATTTAAAACAATTATACGCCCTCCTCGAGCTTTTGTTTGTGCAAAGCACAAAAAAAGGGATGAAAAGGGTAAAGGACCCAGCACGGTTGTATTGTGAATTTGGGATGAAGTGAATTACCCTATAGATCCAGATCTGCGTTTATTACTATAGCATAAATTACGAACTTGAACAATGTAAAATTATTTGCAAAATATTTAATAATTGATGTTTCATTAAGGCTGGTATACCTTGAAAACAGCAGAAGGAAGTTATTGTTATAGAAAATTACGACATATCGAGGGTATTGTAACTGAGCTCCTTTCATTGATTTCATGAATTTAAATGCCTCACCTCTGCAAGTAGGAGAGGTATTTCTATAGATTGACTTGTTTCAAAATTGTTTAATATTTAGCGTTGCCGAATTTCGTACCTGAGTAGAAAACTTCAAACATTAATCCAACTATGAAATAGTATCACCACCACATTTAAAGTTTCATAGAATTCCTAATACAATTTTTCAACCTCTCATTCTGTCAAAAAAATTATTATATATATTGACATAATATTTACAGTGGCTGTAGGGAATTTTATTACTTTTTGGTTTGGTTGGCTTTTCCGATGAGGAGCAGAAGTCACATGAAAAGATCTTCAGTAAACAAAATTATTACAAATCGGGATTTTGTAGTCAGCAAGTCGAAAGTCCTTGAGAAATATTGTGAAGTTGTGTGTAGAAAATTATGACAACTTGCATATTGTCAGCTTTAAGAGAACATATGGGGTTATAAAGTCAATTAGGTATTAAAGTATCCCTTATTGTCTTACAGGTTATAAACGAAATATAATAGAACAGAAAACTTCTTCGGGATAATTAAGAGAATCTCAATTTATTTTCTATGCTATTTGATTCCACTACATTACATATTGTTTGCACAGAAATCGTTAATCACAACTCTTTCAGAATTCTTTTAGTTCTTTGATTTCATTTCGGCCCCAATCATTTTTGGTTATGTACCAACATATGCTAAGCTGGATTCGTACTAACCACAGTTATGAAACAACATTAATCAAGATTAAAATTGGTATCGTAGGACCCTTAATAAGGATTAGTTGTTGATTTTGGCTCTTCTCAATTCAGTTAGTCATGCAAGATTGCTTTCTTAACCTGTAGGCAGACATTAGTCTTTATTATCGGAGGTAAATAATAAGCAGTTTAATTTATGTCATCGATTTTTCTGTCACTTTGTTCTGGAGTACGACAGGGATCAATA
Organism: Leptarthrus brevirostris; assembly: GCA_964036015.1. Classification (NCBI taxonomy): domain Eukaryota; kingdom Metazoa; phylum Arthropoda; class Insecta; order Diptera; family Asilidae; genus Leptarthrus; species Leptarthrus brevirostris. The sequence continues at coordinate 133,475,762 of OZ038372.1, read as the reverse complement.
TTAGGTGCACTTTTGGTTTGGTTATTCATAAATGAGCTACAATCATTGCTAAAGAATATTTTTACTCATCTATGTGTCTATGTATTTTTACTCATCTGTTATATCCCTGTTTGTTTTAGTGAACCTTTCTGCTAACTGAAAGACTGCGTCGTCCGACTGGTCACTGGACAACATACTGTGTCTCAATCTAGTGAAGTGGGGCTTTATAGCAATATACGGGATACAGTTAACAAGTCCGATATCTCTCTAGTTTCGGTAACCCCTTGTGAAGCGTGGGGTGGGAGAAATACTTCTCCCGATTCGAAACAACGATTGGAAGTGGACCTACAATTTAAAGTGAATTCCGAACCACTAACATTTTGTTGCAACACGCAATGATACCCTATTATCGTAATCTGTTGTTATGAGTCTCTCTGCCGGTAGGTCTGAAACCTGGGCCCTTTGGGTTGGAAGCTCGCCACGTTGTCACTTACTCCACCGACGACTGTTATTTTAGGTGGCTGCGTTCTTAAATTTCTTAATTCTGTTAAGAATTTAAGCCTTGAATGCTGTAACAATATGCGTCTCTGTGATGCTGGTGGTTTTCCTTAATTGCGAATTATCTTCTCTTTCTCTTTCTGGTTCACGAAACCCTTTGAGGGGCATGGGGCTTTAGAACAATTTCAGCCCATTCGAGATAACGGTTGCAAGTGGATCTATAATTATAATTAAGGTAGATCCCGAACCATAGTCACTATCCTGCAACCCCAATGGCCTTTTTATTGTCATCAGCAGAAAACAGCCATAAAAGCAAGCACACACCGACGTGCTGGCGGTGGCGCAGTGAGATACATAACATTGAAATGATTTCGCGCATTCACACCAAACGCAGTAGCGGAGGCGGTAAGTTACTGCATTTTGCATTCTCACCGCTACCGCCACGGCTACTGCGAACTTAATTTTATTTGAAACAGTGCTTCAGTACTTCAACTTCCGAATGCTCTGCCACACCACCGCGTCGCCATCATCACCCTTAAGTTGTCGCCGTTTTTGAACTTGGAACCTCCTGGATGAAAGGCCGATACGTTACCACTTACTCCTTCGACGACTTCGATAAGCTCCAATTACCTGTTAATTGAATTTCGGAAAAAGTTGACTGGGTCACAGATAATTCCTTACTTTAATAATGGAAACTTAATTTTTAGCAAGCTGAATTCGGTGTGGCAGAGAAAGCTAACAGTTGTATTCAATTATTTAGAAGGTTTCGCGTAATCCTCATATATCCTATTAAATACGCAATCTATACTAAACTCTCTCAACTGACGTGATACTGAACATGCAGGTGCGGCTAAACGAATCCGGAACCGGGAATCTCAGCGGGTGGTGAAGGTAGCAGAATGATTAAGATGAAAGCCTCATCGCACAATGTCTTCAGAAACTCTGGACAAAACTACGTCTTCCGTGTAGAAGAGGACTCATAGCCTAGGGAAAAAAGCGACCAAACCGGTCCAGTCAAAGGATAAGATGTCTGTGGCAGTACAGAACGCAGAAGTGCACCACGTAGGGACGGCAGCCTGCACCAGCGGAAGACCAACCGTCTCCCTACCGGCGGCGAATGACCTGCGTCTGGGGTAATGGGCGCGAGTAGGAAAGGGAAATATAGTCGGCACAACTAGGGTCTTTAAAGATGACCCAGTTGAAGGCTATAGACGCCCTTTCCTGTAAACGCCGGGGATAGTAGGTAAACTCGTAATCAAAAATCCAATGCCTGCGTATGTGAAACCGTCAAAAAGCTGTCCAACCCTTAGGAGGGAGCAAACTTGATGGAAGAACCCCATACGGTCTACCCTGAAGTCAGCGCCTTCCCCTTCTTGTTTTTTAAGACATTAGAAGAATGATCATCTTTGTTCCAGGGGGATGAAGAGATTGAGATAAAGAAATCACTATAACAGAGATATGAGAACGAAACCTCAGGTAGAACCCGTCTGACGATCTGGTGTCCAACGGGGGACGCGCAGGCCGTCAATAAACCAGGTAAAACATTGAAAAGATCGAAAGATCGAAAAGATCCAGCCAATTAAACGGAATCAGCTGGAGTAACCATCCGGAGAGTGACTTGCAGTTAAGTTAAGTAATGCGGAAGACCGGCCAAGATGGCCGTAAAAATAACTAATGCTGTTACTAAAAGGGATATCCTTCACTTGGATAGGGTAACCTTGAGGTAATGTTGACAAATCATTGTAACCTAAGAACACGGTCAGGTCGCAGCGAGTTATTGTACTTCGAAGTTGTTAATGAATCTGTGTTGACGACAGTAATTACAGCTGCCGTGTTACAGTGAATTCTCACGTTATCTCGCGAAATGTGAGTGCTTCAATGCTTACTATTACTACTACTAGAAGCCTTACTAACACAGCAAACCTGAAAGGCTATTCAATACTGCCTATACAGATTATAAAGAGAATATTATTAAGAAATAGCGGTTGCGAACTCCATTGACATTTAGAGAGCGTTTTATAATACAACTTCAAATGAGAGCCTTTAGTGGTAGAAATTTGAGTGCGACCTTCTGTCGATCCATTGACACAATACTCAAATAACGCAAACTCATAGGTACTATTAAAGCTGTCGTCGCCAGGAATTTCTCTCAGGGTGAAATGTTATCTACTGTGATGCCTTGCGACACTGGTAATAGTGATGCCGCAAATAAAGAAATAGACGCGATTGTACATAGAATAGTTTCGAGAGGTTGATCTTATGGCTAAACCCAATGAAACCATATTCGTTTCTTTCTCAAATAGGAGGACCTTCGAGGTGTCAGCTGAACGCAGCTTGCAATAGACCTGAAGTGAACAGCTGAAATATCTAGGGCTAACACTGGATCCCCAACTAAAATGGAATATACCCCTACATACCATAACCGGGAAAGATGGTAAGAGATTAATTAAACAGCATACAACGGAGTACCTGTGTAAATCTGAATCAAATCGCATCTCACTGACTGCAGCACTTAAAACCTTGGGGAACTCCAACTTCTTTACATTGAGGAAGGGCTATTAGTATTGCTTAGAGTTTAGAATAAATAAAACCTAAGATAAAAATTTTTCGAATATAAGAGAACAGGAACTTAGAACTTGGACAGGACCTTCGACGACATGCCGGCCACGCTTTCAACATTTCAACCACACATATTAAGAGTAGAGTAAGGCGAAGCTTGGGACTTCACCCCTATCTTCCACGGAGAACTTGGAAGGTTCTAAGATCGATGCGGGAGTGCTTGCGGGTATATTGCGTTAGTCATGTAGAAAAAACGCATCACTGCCGTTATTTTGCCTACAAGAACGAACAAGGACATCTGTATTTTCTCCGGTAGCAATGCGGGGATTAAAACAATCGGCTCTTCCAAAGCAAAGTCTTAGTTAGTTTGGGATCAATCTTTGAACGAACTAGAAAAAACCAAAATCGAATAAGCTTGACTTGGATTTGAATACAACTACAGCCTTACTCTACAAGCTTGTTTTAAGCTTCAGCGCTGATTAGAGCTAATTTTTTTTTTAAGCTTTTGTTACATCAAACTTGGGAAAGATCGATTTGTTTGATCAGCGGTTACTCTTAACTAAGAAAGGACTTGCCGAAAATCGGTTAGGCGACTGACTGTAAACTTGTCTAGAGGACGACGAACCTGCTTTTATACCATACGCCAGTTGACGCCAATTGCCAGGCGCAGAATATCTATCTTTACGAAGCCGTTGCTGGATTGCAGAAAGTTAGAGAGCCGTTCACTGGACGACCTTTTGTGCTTTTTCAGAAGTACTAGCTTGACTTAAGATGTTGGTAGGATTACCACAATAGATCTTACTGGTTGCAACGCTTTAGGACCTCTTTCATATCCATACTAACCTAATCTTACCCAGCTTGCTGCTGACTGGGTACGAGTGACCGGACGAACAACAGAAGAAGAAGAAGAAGCTCCAGGTAATGATAGATGGATCGTATCCCCTGTGAATATAATTAAATAATATTCCCACATAATTCTTCTTTTGATGAAATTAATGATTTCTTCTTCTTCCAATTTTAATATTGCTATGCTGCACTGCAAAGTTGTCCAATTTTCTGGTTTATTTCTACGCCAGTACATTGTTATTTCCCTTGTAGTAATGTAATTGCTGTTTTAAATTATCTTACATTGACGTCGGTGACGTGAAATGCCTGAGGCCGTTGATGTAACGGCGCTATCAACATCTACTTGAAGCCTAGTCAGGTTGACGTTTATTTTCCACAAATTATTCTACCCTGGTAAAGCCAAAAATAAAAGAAAGGGGGCACGGTCTGGTGGTAATTAGCTATAAATTCAGTATTTAGTAAAAGGCACGTGGCTTACCAGTCACACAAAACGACACTTTTGACAACAGTGGCAAGTGCAAGGAAAATATGCCGAACATACCGACAACATTCAACCCTCTGCAATTGACTACGTGAAAGTATCCTGGCGATGGTCTGGCGTAGTCAACCCCAATGTAGCCTAATGATTATGAATGGTAATTAAGATGAGTATGTGCTTCAAGAAACGTTTATGCCTCAACCCCAATACCGTAGAGTAATATGCTGGGGATTGTGAATGGTATTCGCCGTTGTGTTTGGCATATGAATCCCAAATATAATAGCGGAAAAAAGCTTTTCCGAGGGAGACTAACTTTGGATTAGAAGCGAATAAAAAAAGATTATGACCGACATCAAGTTATCCATATTTCACCGAAGTACTTTTTCAGACGATGCTCTAATAGGCTTCGCCTAGATCAACGAGCACGGTACACCTCCTTTTGTTTCTTTGAACAATTCCTCTTCTCTGAATTACTTTTCGCTCACTTCGGCTGATGAATTCTTGCAAAGCAGGGAAATCCCCTTTGCGGTTAGATGTGTATGTGTTGCAAGCGAAAGGATGCAATTATCAAACTGCTCTTCGCATGTAATTTTCCTGAGTGAACGATTAAAACGATGAAAGTAAAACCCACAATACACCTTAACCCTACTTCTGGCTGGATTGAATGTAACCCACAAATTAAAATCTTGTTTACAGCAGCTTCGAAATAATTAGAATTGTTGCAGAAGTCGAATTATGCGGGTGTCTGTAAAGGTTTGTAATCGAGCCTTGCTAATTTATTAATTTAATTGAAATTTTACGTAAGGTATTATTTAGGGTATGCCAACTATTTTGAAATGGCATTCGAAAACGGTCATTTACTTGAAAAAGTATTTTGTTTTCTAGTTTAATATTTTATACAGTGGAAAAATATTTTACCAAAGGATTGGTTTGAGAATGTAGATGATCAGTATTTTAATATAGCAGTCTAGATCGGAGAGCGGGTTATAAAAATGCTGACAAAAGAGCGAGAAGAGGGAAATCCAATCAACTGTCTACCTCTCTATGTAAAAAAAGTTCCTTAAATATTCTGTAAAAGGAAATTTATAATTTTGGTGTACAAATTACACCCTCCTCCACCCTACTTTATTCATAAAATTACTGAGCATAACAATCTCTACTTTTTGTACGTAAAGAGATAAATAATAACAATGAATTGCCTTTCCCTCTATAGAGCGGTATGCACTATTCATTTGATCCCGCTAAAATAAAGAATAGGGAGAGGGGGTGGGGGGGGGGGGGGGGATATTCGAAAAATATTGACGTGCATCGTTTCAATTTTTAACCGACTTCCCAAAGATAAAGAGGTTTTAAGTTCGACGTTTATTTTTTTATTTATTTATTTATTATTATTTTTTTTTATGTATGACCGGGCATAATTTTGTAATGCGTCCACCGATTTTAATGTTTCTTTATTTTATTAGGAAGAGTATGTTTACCGATTGTCTAAAAAATTAACTTCGTAGTGCGTGGACCGATTTGGATGATTCTGTTATTGTATAAAGTATGATCCACTTTGCTAAGAATGAAAAAATATGTTCCTAGAGTGGGGGGTAGTCTAACTTCGTAACGAGTGGACAGAGTTGAAGGATTCTTTTTATGAGGTATACAGTTTAAACGGTGGGGTTGTAGTTGGCGAGGGGCTTGATGTCAACTTGTTAACGCGTACACCGATTTATTTGATTCTTTGTATTTTATATATAGAGTATAATTCCCCATTGCTAATAAGAGGATGCATTTTTCCCTAGGGTGGTGGTGGGGGGAGGGGTAGGTTAACTTCGTAACTGTGGACTGATTTGGAGGATTTTTTATGTGTAAAATATCTTGACCCACTGGTACGACGACAACAATTTATTGAGTGGAGCGGTGTGCGGAGCGGCATTACCCAATTTCTTAATGCACACGTCTATTTGGAAGATTCTTTTTTGCTGTAAACGGTACTATCCCCCATTGCTACTATATAGAGAAATGTTGACATAAGTTTGGGGTGGGCGAGGGATAACCTAACTTTGTAATGCGTGAACTGCTTTAGATGAATCTGATTGCATAGATTTTCTATTTGTATTCTGACAAAATTTGCCGATTTTAATGAGAGTAGCAGGAGGGGCAGCGTCTAGCTTCATAAGGCATAGACTAATTTTGATGATTTTGTTCTGTTGAACAGAATACGTTTCCTGATTGATAAATGATAACAATTTTGGACCTCGAGTGACTACGATGACTCGCTGACTACGGTAATTCTCTCTTGCAAGATGTTTCTAAGGTAAGGGAATGAGGGGCTGACCGTGACTAATTTCATGTTCATTCAATGTTGCCGAAGTTGGATAATTCTGTTTCCATTCCTTAGAGTGCACTTCCTCTGCAACTTTTAATTCTTCGAGTCGTATATATGAAGACAGTAAGAAGTGACAAATAAAATAGTCTTTTAAAATAAAGTTGAACCGACTTGACAAGAAGCGCTAAAAAGCATAAAATAATTTTTAATTTTATACCTATTACGACGTTTTGAAGTCGGTGTAATTTAAATAAACAAAACAGCTACCCAAGCATAATTAAAGATATTATATAAAACTATCTGAACTTTTCAGCTCACGGAATCATAAGGAAGGATGATTAAATACCTTTGCTGTAGTTGTTTGGTTCGCTTAATTTGCACCGACTTCAAAATGTCGTAATAGATATAGAATGACGTCACACAGCTTATCGTGTTTTACTTCTCAAACCCTTTCATTTGATACTTATGTCAAGGGGATTGTAAAGAAGAAGGAAATCCGACATCTTGATGCGATAGGTTTAGAATGACGCCATGGAGATCATCGTATTATCACCAAATTTGTGATAAGAACAGCCCCAATATCTTCCTATTATTACGATTAGACCTTGGTTTTTCTTAAAGGGTGGTCAAAAGAGTTCGATAATCGCTACACTACGAAGCTTCTTTATTGTACTTTCGTTAGACCAATCCTAGAGTATGTTTGGCCAGTTTCGCCAGTTTGGTCTTATTTTTACGCTAACCGTATTGGTCACATTAAGGCGGTCCAGTATAGTTTTGTTAAATTTGCCTTCCGCGGTCTTCCTTGATCTGATCGAGACATCCAACCCCTCCCCTACTACAACCCCACCGTTTGAAATTGTGTCGCGGTTTCCCTGGGGTGTGTTGCAAAGTTAGTTTACCCCTTCCTCTCCCTACTCCACCCTAGTTCCATATTTTTTAATTATTAGCAATGACGAATCATACTCTACACAACAGAAACCAGTCATCTAAACCGGTCCACGCATTACGAAGTTAGGTTTCAATCCCCCTCACACGCAACCATTATTTTTTTTTGACGTGGTACCAATGGAGGACATACTTTACCCAACAAAAAAAGAATCATCAAAATGGGTTCACGCGTTACGAAATTATGTGCGGTCATACATAAAAAAAAATAAAAATAACAAAAAAAATACATGTTCAACTTATAACCTCTCACTTTTTAGGAAGTCGGTTAATTACCAAAATTAACAAAAGAAAATCAGGAAACATTTGAGCAAAAATCCTTCCATTTGTAATCGACACTACTAGATGACCCTTTTCCTTTTTTTTTATACTATCTGACCAAAGCTTAGGGGACAACCTTTTGATGCGTTAGTATGGTTTTGGGCGGAAGGGAATTAAGGTAAGGGAAATGAGGAAACTTGAGTCTTGTTTCAGCATTGCTGCGAGCTATACAACAGCTCAGAGACGGAGTGGATGATTTTAATTTCTTAATAAAAGGTCACGGGGATACCTGGTCTCGAACCCGGGGTCCATAGCATGGTGGTTGTGCCGCTCAACGAATTCATCCAACTCCGTCTCCGTTTCCTACCTTACTTCTATCGCCTTGAAAAAAACTTGATTGATTGATAGAGTAAAAGCTCTTTCGTCTGATTCAGGACTAAAAGATTCCTGACTTTCTTATTATAAGCAGTTTTATGTAAAAAATACAGCTCGTGCAAATTTATGTTACTTCTGGATTCGTCATTCCGCGGCTGTATGTATTTAAATAAAGAACTACCAGATCTGTCCGAAGTGACTCCCTGAACTGCAACTACATACACTGCGCATCACTGATTAGGTTCACCAAATATTTCTCGTATATCTACCTGAAGAAAAGGTACGGAGTGAAAATCATTCATCGCGCTGTTTTTGAATTTCATAAAGTCCGGTTGTATTAAGAGAGATAAATTTTAGTGGTTGCTATAGAGTTTTTACATAATTGGGTAGAAGTAAAAAATTATTTATGAAAGAAATTGGTAAATAAAAACATTTAAGGAAGAAGGGAAGTCAGATAGAGAAATTGCCAAAATAATCAACAGCAGCGTCAATGTAATTAATCATTTCACGAAGGATGCGGAAAATTACGGAAGAAGGCGGACAGAAAACAGTCAAACTAAACTCTGATAGCACGCAAAATTGCACGAGAAGCGAGGGTTTCACGCAGTGTTAGGACGGTGCAAAGGATCATAAAGACATTCCCAACAATTAAGCACCTACGACTGAAAAAAAGCCTGCCTTAACCGAAGGTAATCAAAGCGCGCAACTCAGAAAGAGTCTAAGTATTTGGCACATCACGATAGCAGGTCAGGCTCTGTAATGGTGTGGGACGCTATCTGTTATCATGGTGCAATTGATATCGTTATAATAGATCAACGCTTAAAGTGCTCAGATTACAAAGAGTTGCTGCAGCGAGAAATTCCCAACTTTAACGAATACATGCAAGGAAACCTATGGATTCTACAACAGGATAATGCACCAGTTCATATGGTGCGAGAGTTATAAACTATTTAGATGGTGAAGAAGTCCGTCGTTTGGAATGGTTTGCGAATTCACCTGATCTAAATATCATAGAGAACAGCTCCACAAAAAAATTTGAAGAAATCAAAAATAAGGTCTGACTATGTTTACCAAATGTTATCGAGGTCGCTGAATCTGAATCCGAGGTCCGTTTAACCCCATCACATCAGGATTTTCCATAACCTCAAAATTTAGACCAAAAACCCTTATTACCCCTTGAATTTAAAACCCCATAGCCCCGTCATACTAAAAATCCTAAGCCCTTAACCACCAACCCCTCAACCTTTAAGCCGCATAACCTCAACTAATTTCCTTCTCATTTCCGAAGTTAGGGCTAGGTAGGCAATTCGACAGTAAATAATATACATAAAATCCTGATATAATGGGGTTAAACGGACCTCGGATTTGGGTTCAGCGACCTCGAAAACATGTAGTAAACATAGTCAGGCCTCAGTATTAATTTTAAAAATTTTTTTTTGTGGAGCTGTGCAATCATCCACAGAACATGCCATAAGAAAAACTTGGGACGTAATTCCGATAGGGGTTATGTTATACAGAACTTGTACAATACATTACCTAGAAGAAACTCAGTGGTTACAAATAATAATGGAAAAAGAACTAAATACTTAAGGGTCATAAAATAAACAAATACTTCCTGAGCTATTGTCTTTTCATTTCAAACCCGTGAAATTCCTAAGCATCCTTGAATTTAAAACCCCATAGCCCCGTCATACTAAAAATCCTAAGCCCTTAACCACCAACCCCTCAACCTTTAAGCCGCATAACCTCAACTAATTTCCTTCTCATTTCCGAAGTTAGGGCTAGGTAGGCAATTCTAAATAATATACATAAAATCCTGATATAATGGGGTTAAACGGACCTCGGATTTGGGTTCAGCGACCTCGAAAACATGTAGTAAACATAGTCAGGCCTCAGTATTAATTTTAAAAATTTTTTTTTGTGGAGCTGTGCAATCATCCACAGAACATGCCATAAGAAAAACTTGGGACGTAATTCCGATAGGGGTTATGTTATACAGAACTTGTACAATACATTACCTAGAAGAAACTCAGTGGTTACAAATAATAATGGAAAAAGAACTAAATACTTAAGGGTCATAAAATAAACAAATACTTCCTGAGCTATTGTCTTTTCATTTCAAACCCGTGAAATTCCTAAGCATCCTTCATATAATTACTTTTAAAAATAGTGAACCTATTCAGCTGTAGCACTTGTGTAGGCAAATTAAATTCTTAGAATTTGTACTATATTGTGCTTCCCCGAAAAACATTTATTATTAGTTGTCTCATGAGACTGCGTATACACATATATGTGTTTTCACTCCGTACATTTCTTTCAGGTAGATATAGGAGATGTGTATAGTGAACCTAATCAGTTCCAGTTTACTTGAACTGGCCTTACATATCTATTTTATTTTAAACAATTTTCTGGCCCTCCATTCGATGGCTTCTTATAGGATTCAGTGTATAAACGTCATCTACTCACAGTACACTAATCTATCGAAAATATCTACTTGACCAGTTCCATTAACCCATTCCTTCTCAACTTAACGAAACATATTCGACCGAGCATAACTCCACAATGAAAGAAAAATTCATTCGAAATAATTAAAAGAATCATCCCTTCCTCATAAAGTCAGTGTAGTTGCCTGTTCCAAAAATTTGCTTCGGATTATTACACTACACCCTTCCCATCAAAAACCGGGAATTGTTCATAAATTTGTAAATTTTAAAGCAACAAATAGCGAGCGGTTCAAGATTAATTCATGGTCGATAAGGGGAAGAGGAAAGAACAAGGCTTGAGCTGAATCTCAAGCATAAATGCTTAATGCCCGATAACGAATTCAAGGAAATTGAATTGCTGAGATTCCGCCCTTTGAGCTGCGAAGATATCATCTCTCATCACTTTGGCTTTGTTTGGTGGCGCAGATTTTAAATTGGAAATGATAAGACGATCAGACATTCCGAGTGATGAGTCACATTGTTCGCGGGGGGTGATGTTGTCATGATAATGACAGAGAAATTATGAACGTATTGTTGGCTTTTGGCTTGTTTCATTACAGCCATAGATGTGGGGGTGAAAAAATGAAATGAAGAAGATTTCCAGCACCCACAGTTGCCGGCTTTTTCTTGAACTTTAACGAATATCCTCTGGGGGAAAAATACGGGGAGAATTCATACAAAAGACGTGCATTAGTACAAACAGGATAACTAGGATAAATCGGAAAGCAATTAAATATTTTCGGTTGGTTACATTGCTAAGTTGGCAGAATTTGTGTCAATTTGGCTTAAGCAGTTTCAGTCTTTTCCTCTTAAGAACGCTGAAGTGCTTCTGCTTTAGCAAAGAACCACAAAATTTGCCATAATCTTTGATATCCTTGGAAAATAATTTTCCTTATTCCTCGAGCCTTAATGTATTAAGACCATCGCTTACTATGTTTGTGTGGTTATGAGGAATGAGAAAAATGAAAAACCACACTAAAGGAAAACGAGATATCAGCCTTCTACAAAAAGTTCCTTTTGACTTTTGTCCTGATTTTCCTTGGGATCATATCTCGACGTTTCCATCTTACCCGCCTACGAGGCTCCTGCTGCATTACACGGAGTTGTGCGCAGTATGAAAAGTAATTCCTCTGTGAAGTGGAGTAGTGGGCGATATGCAGATGTAGCGCTACTTTTTTACAGCATCCGCGATGCATCCGACTTACTGACGGTGCTGAAAACCGGAGAAAATTGGATACAATATTGAATTTAATGTCAAAAATGAATTTCGAATAAATTCTGTATTTTTCCATCACTTTTCGCTGCAATGACGTGGCGAAATAGGTATCTGCTGCAGATAAAACGTCAGATATTTCATAAATCGAATCACAATGGCGGCTGAGGTCATTATGTTTGCTTTTAAAAGTTTTTATTAAAGTCAAATTGAAGAATGGTTAAAATTTTATTTTATGCATTATTTTATAACGAGAGTAGTAATGATATTAGGGGATAAAAGGAATGTTTAAATTTATACTTATACATATTATATAGTCTGGTAAACGTGGCAATTTAACATGTAGATAGAGAAATAGTGATAACTAAGAACAAGTAAGACAAAGATTGATAACGAAAATAAATACAAACGCAAGGAGCAAATCTATGTCGAAAATTAAACGCCACATTTGACAAGGATAGATAAAACAACACCATATACTCCTTTAGATAAAAGGCGTCACCCAATCTGTTTTTTCTCATTTAACAAGGTTAATTCTGATTAAATTTACCAGACATTGTGGCGGGGTAAATTGCACTATTGAAAAAAAGACAATCTCCAATGAAATGATACTTGAATTTCAGACACTAATGTTACAAAGCTATGTCAAAACTGGAAAGAAATGAAAGAAAGATTGAATGCGTGGCTCTAAATCAGTACTGCCTGCTCTGGTTGTGTCTTTCAGCAGCTTATAATAACACAGATATACTGTAGAATTTTAAGAATTTGTCAAATAGGAAGAGCGCACTGCCATTATAATAATCGTGGAAAACTGTAAGAACCAAAAGAGAACCCTGTGGTATACGTATTGTTCAGAAGAGAAATTGCTAAAAAATTACTTTTTGTAACGATCAGTGTGATAGCTTACTTCTGGACACTAGGCTGAACCGTCAGCACGGCGAGGTGGACTACTACCTCACCCAAATGCTGACGGGGCATGGGTATTTTCGGGCCTTCCTCCACCGCATTGGGAAGGTGTCCAGCCCGTGTTGCCTATACTGCGACTCTCCATCGGACTAAGCTCTCCACACATTTTTTGAGTGTGTCCGTTGGAGGGCGGAGAGGAGTGAACTAGCGGGGGCGCTTGCTGACTTGTGGGGGGAGGGGGCGAGAAAGCGGGGGCTCTTAGGGGAGCACCTGTTGGCTGGTGTCCCTTGTCGGAGGCTATTTTATAGGACTCCGCCACGAAGTAATGTCTTCCTGACGGTTCCGTGGTGATCCACCTGGAGGGGGGAGGGGGTTTTAGCCGGTAGGACTGGTGATTAGCCGGGTGAGTCGGGTACATTTCCTCGCTTCCATTAAAAAAAAACAAAAATTACTTCTAATCTTAGGATAATAAATGAAAACCCATAGGAATTTATTTCTTTGCTGCCAAAGCAATTGCTTTATTTTTTGTAGCGAAGAAAAGCCGATCCAGTAAAAGCTATTTTAAAGCCTGGAAACTTTTAAATGGAGGTAATTGCTAGTCAGATACTGAAACATTTGCTTTGTACAATTAGGGTGAATTGTACAATAATACGAGGGTTGCTGCTTAAGTTTTGAGATAGACAAGTAAAAATAAATATTTATAATCGAAAATTGCCTTATTGTTTTTCAAAATTTTCTCCATGAAGAATACACTTTTGCATGCGTTTGAACAAATTTTCGAAGCACTTTTTCCACTCCGATTGAGGTACCTCCAAAACATGTGATTCGAACGCATCAACCGCTTCTTCAGGCGTCGAAAAACGTTGACCTCGCGTTTTATTTTTGATCCGTTTTGAATGCTTATAAATTCACTTGTTTGAACCGATGTGTGAGAGCTTGCATTGTCGTGGTGGAGAATGATTCGTCTTCTGCGGTTGGTTTCCCTTATTTTCCCGATTACTTTTGACAAAGAAATAGTGGTGATCATTCTACGTCGCTGTAATGGCACGGTGGTGACATGTCCAATTATTCCGAAAAAACAGGCGACCCTTTGCTTGGAAGTGATTCCTGCGCGAACATCTTTTGTTGGAATTGGCTCGTCTTCAAATACCCATACAATCAATTGCTGGTTAGTTTCGGGTTCATATGCATAGATCCATGATTCGTTGCCTGCCACGATCTTATACGTCTTTTGAAGCTTGCATCAAAAGACATGAGCCTTTTTTTTGAGCGATTGTCAAATTATGCGATATCCAACGCGAACAAATCTTTTTGACGGCCAAATGTTCATGCAATATTGAATATATGCGAGTGGGACTAATGCCCAAGCATGCCTCAATCTCATGGTATGCCACATGATGATTTGATCTGTAGCGAAGTGCGACCACCACTGAATTCAGAGAACCAGCGAAACACGGTGGCTCGAGATGGTGCTTAATTACCAAAAGTCGAAGCGAGTTGATCGGTACATTGTTGTTGGTTTAATCCACGTCGAAAGTGAAAGAAAATCATCGCACGAGGATGTTCACGATTTAATTCCATTTCATGACCAAGTTGAATGTTTCAAGTACCTGTAAACAACACAAATAGCACACGTATGACAAAATGTTTTGAGTAGAATTACCATTAAAAATGTCAAACTTTAAGACGACAATGTCAGATTTGACATATTCACACTGGTGTTGCCGTATTTAAAAACTTAAATAGCAACCTACGTACGAAAGCTTCACAAGCAAAACCATCACCATAACCAGTGGGTAAATTAATTAAAGATCACAAAATGGCATATTTTTTCTATTTTTTTTTAATCCAAACTTCTTTTACAAAATATTAGGCTGTAATTGTTCATTGGTGGTGTATGGGATAACGTGCTGGTTGCGGGAAGAATTATTAAATTGTTGTATCCCTTAAATAAGGGACATGCGGAAGAAGCTTTCACTATTTTACTATTTCTATACGGAAGAGGATTCCACTTAATAGCTGTTCAGGAGATTGTACGTGAATAAACGAGATCCTTTAATAGTGAATAAAATAAAATTAGTAATTAAGACAGGACGACATTGCCGACCACGATACTTCATTCTGACCAATCGATTGGGAACTATGATATTGAATTAGGAAAGAAGTATGCAGGAGTGCGTCAATGTATGAACCACGACCTCTCCATACTGAACTAAAGCCACTTCAGGTGGCCCCCGTAAAGGTCGCAAACATTTCAAGTACCCAAAACCGTTCACTACAAGCTACAAAAAAGGTTCCAAAACGGCGGTACTAATGATTTTACACCAAATATTAATTAAGAAGGAGCCTTGGTACCCAAATCTTAAAACTATTGGATTTTATCTTACCCATAGATCAATATTATATTAACTTTGTGAAAAGTAATTATTTTTGATACAGAGCTGTTACTATTTTATTTAGTTAATAACAGGGTCTACCCAGCGTCGCTAAGACTTTTGTTAAGTAAATGTCATTTTCAATAATTTTTGCATGTTACTCGAACCCCTACCATTAGGAGTGTATCCACCCCCTTCTCCGCTGAACATGTCCATGCCCTCCACCCTCCGATTGTTCAAAGTAGACTAAATTATTCCTAAGGAAATACTGATCCTTGCCGTAAAAGTCCCATCGAAATTGGATTAGACGGTTCAGAGATTAGCCTGTGTCGTTTTGTCTTCTCTCTTCCTGCCTCCATCCATAGGTAAATTATTTACCAGCATCAGGAGCGTCATGTTTTTATGTTATATTATATTATAATATAATCGAACATATCTACATGTTACCCCTAGTACCCCAATCCCTCCCTAACAACTATAACTAGTCTAAACCAGTTTTAAACTTGGTAACTATAAGTAGTCTAAACTATGCCTACGAAATAATGATTAGCCGTTTTCGAGATTTGCCAGGACAAACTGACAGTCTAAAATTGTAAAAATTTTTGAATGACTCATATACCTAATCATATGAGCTTATAAAACGACAATTATTTTGAAATCACAAACAGACACTCTAATTTTATTAACATAGAAGAAGATAGAAATAGACGAAGGAGATTTATCAACACGTAAGTAGTTAATAAAAAGAGAGAAATAATAAGAGACATTCACGAACGTAAAGGAGACGGTCAACTTAACCTCAAAACCCAAGAAATCCTGAGATAAGTGGAATTCAAAGTAGTCATCGAAGCGATCAAGTAATAGTGACATCGATGAAATTGGCTCGTACTTATCGTAATTATCGCACCAAATTATGGTGGAAATGGACCTAGGTCAAATCTTTAAAATCTTCATTGAATTGCCTCAATGCGATTAAGAGAGCTGTTCCTTACATTACCTTGTTGTCATAAGCATAGTAAAGAATTTTTAAGCGAGCCGGGATTAAAAAAAACATCATTGATAAAAATAATAAAAGGTAATGGATTAAGATAACTACCTTGTGGAACTCCAGAAGAGATAGAAAGTGCATTAGATAGGGCGCTATCAAATAAAGCAAATTTATTACAACTTAATATGTAAAAACGCAACCAAATTATAAAAACCTGAAAGCTAACAAGAGAGCAAAATGTACATCATGGCGGGAATCCTGTGATTCCATTGATTGTATAAACGAAGTCGCCAGTCTCAGGAAAATTCTCGCGGGCAACACCAGTGTACCATCTTTTATAATGCGAAGTGATGACATTTACACAAAGGCGAAGGAGGAAACACTATAATTGCTCATAAGCACGCACTTTCCCGGTAATTCTAGATCTATTACCAGTTGCGTTAGTTGACCGGAGGTGTGATGAATATTCCTAAGGGAGGTAATATCGAATATTGCTACATATGACAAAATGAAATGGGCTATCGCAGAACATAATGCGATTATGCCTTGTATGTTGCAGAGAGATAATACAACGATCATCCCATGGCTTCTGGTGATTTTTGAAAGTTATCTACTACACGTCTATATCCCCTTTGTCTGAATACAGCTCAAAGTGATCTTTAGCCCCACGGCAAGCACGAACTTTAGGACTATTAACCTCACCTGTTTTCTTCTACATATGTTGAAAGTCTCATGGATGTGCACCTATGCGCTGCCCCCCTCCTCAGTGGTGTTTAAAACGTTCAAAACTCTTAAACGAGGAAGAAGTCAGTAAAAGCTGCACTTCATGAGGTTATAGGCGCATTGAAAAGACACTCAAATGTAAAGAATTCACATTGGGAACTTCAGCTATCAGCATTTCATGCAGTAGCCGCCACATGCATGGGAAACTGGAAAACCACGAGGCTGTAAGAGCAATCTGTAGGGGTACCCCATAAGCCACGTTATATGCACTGTGCTCTGGCTGTTAAGTTCTGATAAACTTCTATGGTTTCTAGAGAGCACCGGAATAAAAATGGTTGCTTACGCGTACGACCTGGTCTTATTGGTGTCGGGAAAGTTTTTAAGCAGCATATGCGAACTAAGTAAGAGATCTTTGGGCATTATATATAAATAGGTAAATGACTACGGTTTAGTATCCTTTACCCAGAAGACTGAAATTCTACTAACGCAGCAGTATACTAATGACTAAACCCAAGTGGCAAAGTTGTCAGTGGCTGGCAATGCTAGGTAAACAGATTTTCACGGATAGTTCAAAAATACGGAACGGTGTAGGAGCGTGGGTTTTCTGCGACTATTCCAGCATAGGTAACTCGTGTCGGCTGGCAGATCACTGTAGTGTGTTTCAAGCAGAGGCCCTGGCCATTGAAAGGGTGACAAGAGTATTGCTGTCGCACAAGCATCTACAGAAGCGTAGTGAAATTTGTTTATACAGTGATAGTGGCTATTAAGGCGCTTAACTCAAACACGATTAAATCACCGTTGGTGCACAGATGCCGGACTGGTCTCCAAAACTTGGTGACTTTCTGCTAGGTAAACGGTCATGCCGATGTAACGGGTAATGACACGGCCGATGTTCTGGCGAAAATAGATTCCTAGATGTACACTTCACAAATTGACAGATTGAGCGAGCTGATCTCTGACAACCTGTAACCACAAATGTGGCCTGAGCGGAATGAACAGAGAAAGGCGTTTTTACTGAACGGAAGCCGCCAGAATCTCCGTAATACCATTGCGGTTATAAGGAGTCATAGGTAGTTATCGGTATTTTATTAAGTTCACATGCGCATTCCTACCAACGACTTCTGTCGGAGTTGCCTGGATGAGGAAGAAGTTGGAAGCATTCAGAAACATTTCCTTAATGGACTAGAAGAGTTTGACATAGTGGACCTAAAAGACCTAATCAGTTTGCTTAATAACTGCGGCTGGTTTATGACAGTACTAAATCGATCCAGGTGAGCTGGCCTAACCCATAAACACCGGCGAAAATGTAAGCAAAGTGAGCTTGAGAAAAAGAGCTTTATGATTTGTTTTATCGAATGGAAATCAGTAAAATTGTAGTCACTTGCTTCTCAATTATAATTATCAAGATACAGAAATAGGAGAATTCTTACAGGTAGGTGGTGGTTAGCGAGCGATCTGCAATTCAATATATTGCACTAATAACATTTTTATGCGATGGAATAATAATAGAGTGTTTTTGGATATTCGCGAGCACACTATATAAGTAAGAAAAAGCAAAAGGCGAACAGTATAATTTCACCAGAAGGCAACGATGCAGTAGACACCAATTGCGGAGCCAAAGTAGAAATAACTTTTGAAATTCTAGCTTCATCAAATAAAAGATCTCTAACTTCGAGTGAATTGAAAGGAAACCTCATCAAATGAGTAGAATTCTTAAAACAAATAGCACGGTTAGAAACCAAAGAGCAGTCTTAGCAAAGAGGTTAGCTATAATTAGATCAGAAAAAGAAGGGTGACAGTTAGAATTTCGCTTAGAGTCCACTTATCGTAAGAATTTCTTATGAACGCGAAGGGATCCCTTTAGTCCTCTGATGAATGTAGATATATTAAGATAATACCGATTACGAAATAATCGCTGGTTACGCAAAGCAGTGTTACGTATTCAGTCTCACTCTTATTGAACCTACAATTTTAGCTGGATTTCAAACCACCGACACTGCTCTGCAACGTTGTCAACAGAAAACAGACAGGAGGGGTTCGAAACTGGGACCATCATAAAGGCCAACAGGCTTCCACTTTTTTCACAGTCTTCTTTTCGATCTTATCTAGAAAACTACTTCAAACAAAAACAAGAGCTGTTATTAAGCTCAGGGGAGATATAAACAATTCCGTTTTAATAAGGGATAACTCCCATGAAAGCGGATCTTTGTTAGACAAAAAACATCGCATACGATAAGTTCTATATATCTGCAGCAAAAGACCAACTTAAAAACAATATCCTGATTCGTTTTTTTTGTCGGTCAATTAAAATCGAATCGAATCTTACTCTATAGGTTTAGGTTTGTAAAGAAAATTAGAAATTAGTTTTAGCAGAAATTTCTCGGCTTGTTTTCATCACTTTTAAACGGCAAAGTAAATTAGTTTAGTTAAAGAAACATGGGCTTAAGTGCCGGTTTTGAAGAGTGTGTCCTTGATTTGCTTCTATTACTCTTGTCACTTTTTCTGCAATTTAATTAAAGTAAAACATTTAAACACCTTTCTCACTTTCACTTATTTCACCTATTTAAAATTTCTTTTATCAGCTTCGTCTCCTACGTCTCCTTTTTGCAGTTGATTTCACTATAGAATCTTCTACATGTACAGCTTCAACGCATTCAGTCTTTTCAGCAAAAAAAACTTTCAACATAATTTTCTAATTAAGCACACGTGCTTAAGTGAAATGAAGATGATGAGGTGAAAAGATAAAAAAACTGAATGAAAAAATTTTCAGAAAATGTACTAAATGGCCAACGTAATGGCAAAGAATAGATTAAAAGTAGAGAAAATCGTTATTCACAGCTCGTGAAGAAATTTCAACTTATTCTGCGAACTCAATTTGTGTGAAAGCTCATCTCTAAAAACATTTTCAAACGTAATGACGTTTTTTTTGTGTCCTACTAAATATACATTATGCGCACGTATGAGGATCCTTCATATGTCAGCACCACCTGACTACCCACCCGACCATCCATTTCATGTAGAGATAACCCTCCGATGCACTTTATTTAAAATCACTGAATCATGCAGAAATCTGTCAAAGATAAACAAAAGACATTGAGAAAAACGTGACATTTCTTTATGTTTGCGATTTCAATATTAAAAAAGAAAAAGTGAAAAGGGTGCATCACTTCGTCTTCCCTCTGTCGACGGCTAAGGATATTTATTCTGTCAACGAGAGTCCTTTATCCCTTTCCATTTAATGTCAGATCAAAATGGGAGTCTCTATTGAAAAAAAGAACAGCGAGTACCTATAAATTGTCCTTGGCCCTTGATATTCGAGTGGTTTAGAGTTGGAGGAATTCCTTTGATTTTCAACATTCCCTTAATTTCCCGTTTTTTCGTTGGAACTGGCGCATACTCCTGTGTACAAAGGGAAGATGCAAAAATGTGATTATAGGGTGACTTGCATGCTTCTGGTGATAATGCAAGGGACAAAGTCAGTAAATTGATAATTCTTGTACACACAGCAATGCCATGTGTTAGGGAAAGAAAATAAAAGGGAGGGGAGAAAGGGTATAAAGGTGGAATACATATTGCAAGAAATTCATGCACCCTTTTTAATTGAATTGCAAAGATAGGGCGATGGAAGAGTCAGTGACCATTTACTGAGGGAATGTAACGAAACGAAATTTATGCATATTTCCGAAATATTAAAAAAAGTCTTATTCTGATAAAAGTGTCTAATATCATTTTAAAGGTGTCTAATATTTTAAATATTAGAATATGTAGCGTTCAGGTTAAATCAAGTTCATCCGAATGAGTATTATAAACACAAGACATTTGAATTAATAAGAAAAGTCATAGTTTCTGAGAGAGCGACAAGGAGCAGAAATTTTCAGATAGCCAAGCAGCTTCTAGCCAGGCTAACTAGCCTATCAATAGCAGAAGCAATTAGGTCGTAAGTTACAGAAGAATATTACAGTAAACAAATACATTTATCTATTGAGGCTTCAGGACGACCACCAAACGGTTCCAGACCAGCCACACCAGCAACGTTAACTAAGGAAGGAGGTTAGCTTCGCGGAACAGAGCAAAGTGCCCCTCTACCAACAGGAGCGGCGAGCTGTTCTAATACCGATAACAATAGAAGACATAATATTCAGAATTGTACAGATCACGATCAACCAATTTACCATAAATACATATAACCATGTGTCTGTCCAAAATTATACTTCGGAGCAGGAAAACGAAGATGCGAAATTTTGTAACATTTGCTTAGTCCTAAATTACACGAGAGGGCTTTTACCCCATGAGCGATGAAAACCTGTTTTTTTCTTGGTGAGAGAAGGCTAATGCATACCATAATTAGTGCAGTGGTGGGGAACATTAAGAAAGCTTTGGTTCCTGAAGGGGCAAGTAGGGATCGATAAATACAGAGCCCCCAGCAGTTGGGGGGAATCAACCGCGCCCAACAAGCAATCGAAGTCAAAAATAATTCAGGCGTTGTCGCGTCTACTTTCAAGGGGCTCCAATGAAATAAGCTTTAATCGGTCAGCGTAGGGAGGCAGCCGAAGAGAATCGATCCAAGGAAGGCCACGAAGGGAAAGTCTTACGAATCTACGCTGCACAGCCTCAATGCTATTAATATGAGTCCCATAAAAAGGAGATCATACAGGACTAGCATACTCCAAAACAGGTCTCACGAACGTAAAATACAGGAGTTAAGTTATTTATAGGTCATCAAATTCCTTAGCCTATCGCTTGACAAAGCCCAGAACAGAATTAGCTTTGTTTATAATAGTGTTGATATGGTCGTCAAATGAAAAGGTTGTATTAAGTACGACCCCTAAATCCTTGGTCTTGTCAAGTGTGTTCAGGGCGCCACCATCTGAACTCCTTGATCGAGAGAACGACATAGTAGTGCACTTGCTAATATTTAGAGGAAGCCCGTTTGTAGAACACCAATTATAAAAGGCGTCTAAGTCAGAGGTTAATAGTGCACAGTCATTCACACTTGAAATAACGCGGAAAATTTTGCCGTCATCAATGACATACTGGTCATATAAAGTACTAATTGATTAGTAAATTTTGGCAGTTGTACCATGCTACAAAAGTAATTGAAAGTGCTATCAATACTCGATGTATTCGCCTGCGTAGCCTATCATACATATATTTATATCTTCTTATAAAAAAAGTTTCTTCTCTTCCAAGGTTTGAAGCCATCCGCTCTGTTACATTTCGTTTAATACTTAACAACAAATAGATTCTTGTAGTTGTTGTTATTTACAATTTAAATTTTGACAATCACAATAAATAGTATAGAAAAAGGAATTATTATTCACTATAATAGAATAATATTACAATGCAGACCCAATTACATTTAAAATAAAGTACAAACTAATCCTTAGTTTGGCAGTATAAATTAAAATCTGTTCCTTTTGTGTTTCTTTCAATCCATACGTTAAAAATATAAATAAACTCGGGTGGAAATTCATCTTTATGAGAGCCTATAATCCCTCTTCTAACAAATCTGCGAAAAACATTACCTTAAAAAACAATTTGTAACTTTTTTTACCACATACCAAAAATTTTTTTTTTCCTTCGAACTTATGCAATCCCTAATAACTTCGAGATGGCAAGCCTTATTTTCTACGAAAGACGGGAGTAATAAAGTAAAATGTACACACTTTTTTGATTACCCCACGTAAATCTCTTTTCATTTCTTCATACGTTAAAAATAGTATGTTCGGTTGATTTCTCAACTTCCAAGACTCCAGAGTATGATCCCAAAATGGTGCAAATACAACAGTTCCTTCAAGAAAACCATTCAAGATATATTCTTTACTTACAGATGTTAACCACGAGTTCGTTTTATGATATAACGATATCGCGACATCTCTTGGGTCTCGGGTGACGTATATAATCTGATAAACAAATGTTGAGTTAAAATAAAGATATTATGTATATAAAAGTGATATTACTTTTGATTTTTTCGTCCACAGTTGTTTGGGAAGAAATTGAACTGGAAGATGCGTTCTTATTAAACGAGGACTTTTCAATTCATTTATGAATTTATCCATATTGACAGAATGATCGAGGGATAATGCATTTAGCCTGCAATCAAATGTAATATAAGATACTGCTCTTTTAGTCTATTGACAAAATATACTCAAAATATGGAGATCTGTACACAGTGTCGACGCTTCTTGCGGTTTCAAAATCAAAGTTGTTTAGAATAAGCCAGCACATTTCTACAAGCCAAGTATTGCCGCATTTCCGAAAACCCACTATCCAAACGTCATCATCCCTTACTTCAAATTCACTAAACGATTGAAGACTACTTATTAAGTTATTAGATAACACACAAGGTCTTGGATTAATTATTATATCATTCACTTTCGTCGGCTTAGCCAGTGTAACGTTAAACCATTCATCACCAATGCCGATAACTGGCTTTTCTAACTTTTCGATGCGGAACATAATGAGAAACTAATTTCGAAAAAAACTATTTCTTTCATTTATGTATATATTCATCTCAGAAGCAAGTAAAGCAAATCAGCATACGACTGATATTAGGAAAGCTTAATTGCACTCCCGATAACAAATGCAAAATCTTATCGGATTGTTCTTTAGCCTATTAAATTATATGCTATTAATTGTTGCGCAATGAAGATGAGATCAGTCTAAAATTACAACCGGTTTTCAAGATTGCAGAAAATAAACAAATAATATGGAATTGTTCTGAAATTTTTTTAAAATTTGAAGCCAAAAGTGATATTTATCTTAAAATTAAGATACTATGATAAGAGACCATAAACCTCGCAGATTTTTTAAATCAAATACGCATTTTAAGTATTTGGATCTTTTTTTTAGATGAAGACATGATTAAACTTTTGGGTGCTCTAGGTTTTTACGCTACTTTTTTTCTTTTTGTTGTTAGATATATTCACTTCCAAAGGATAGATGGAATCATGTATTCATAAAGAAACAAAATAAGGAAAAAAGGAATTATCATTTATTCAAAGTGAGATAGTTACAAATTTTAAAATATATCGTATTGGCTGAAATATGGCTTTTCTCGACGTTTTAATAGCGAAATCTCTGATAACTAGTGATGTACACTACCGAATGATTGCAACTATCGATAGTTAGTAACTGAACGATTTTAACTACTTATTCATTCATTGATTTTTTGTAATAACAATAAAATAGTTTTAAAAAAAGTTTTAATTTTATATCTATTACGACATTTGGAAGTCGGTACAAAGAAAACAAAACAACTACAACAAAAGTATTTAATCGGCTTTCCTTGTGATTCTGTGAGCTGAAACGTTCAGGTAGTTTTTGTTTTGTTTGCACCGACTTCAAAATGTTGTAATAGATATAAGATTTAAAATTATTTTATGCTTTTTAGCGCTTTTTGTGAAGTCGGTTTAACTTTTTTTCTTAAAACCTATTTTATTTTCAATTTTTAATGTCTTCATATATGCGACTCGAAGAATGCTGCTCTTACGAACAGAGCAGTTTCAAAAGAAAGAAAACAGAATTATCCAAATCCGTCAACATAGTACGAAATTAAACACGGTCACCCTTTCATACCCTCACCTTAGAAAATTCGCTTCATGGCCCTAGTGCGCCATCGTACTCTATACAACAAGAGAGAATCATCGTAGTCAAAGAATCATCTTAGTCACTCTAGGTACAACATTTTTATTATTAATCTATTAAGAAACGTATTCCGTACAACAGAATCAAAATCGGTTCATGCTTTACGAAGCTAGGCGCCTCCGCCAACTCTCACTACAAACCAAAATTGTTGTTACAATACAAATAGATTCTCTGTGCATTCAGAATAATCTAAATCAGTTTACGCGTTACAAAATTATACTACTCCTCCCCATACCTCTACCCTAGGTCAACATTTTACCTCGTAGCAATGGGGAATCATACTGTATACAACAAAAAATAATCATCCAAATAGGTGTATGCATTAAAAATAATTGGGTAACGCCCCTCCGCACAGCACCACACCACATTAATTTAATCGTGGTACCAGTGGGGCAACATATTCTACACATCAAAAGAAGAATCATCCAAATCAATCCGCACGTTACGAAGTTAGCCCACCACATCCCTTTCCACCACCCGAGAGCAAAATTTATCCACATATTAGCAATGGGACATTATACTCTATATAACGTAAAAAGAATCATCCAAATCGGCCTACGCGTTAAGAAGTTGACATCCACCCCTTCTCCCGCTACAACCACTCCGTTTAAAATTGTGTCGCGGTACCAATGGGGGACATACTCTAAACATCAGAAAAAAAAGAATCATCCAAATGGGTCCACGCGTTACGAAGTTAGACCACCCCTCCCTCTCCCCACCCCACCCCAGGCCATATTTTTCCATTACTAGCAATGGGGGATCATACTCTAACATATACAATTAAAAAAAAGAATTATTCAAATCGGTTCATGCATTACGAAGTAAGGGTTCAAAACCACTCCACTCAAGTTAGAATACCCCTCACCCTCCCCACCCTACTCTAGGGAAATTTTTTTTTTAATAATAGCAATAGTGGATCATACTCTACAGGGTGTTTCAGATCTGACGTGCCAAAATGAGTAGGGTGATAGTTATCAACTAGACAAACAAAAAATTGTATGTAAGCGGGGGGGGGGGGGGGGATCTTAACCACTTCGAAGTTACAGGGGTATTTATAAATTTCAGTTTTTCATGGTATGCTAATTACTCTTTTATTTTTGTCTTTTGATATACCCAACATAGCGACAATTGCAAATAGCAATTTTGACCTAACTCCTACCATTGCAGGTACAGTCACTTCCAAAAGTGAAAAAATGGTTTGCGATTACCTAAAATTCAGCATTTTGTAGACGTGTAGAGAAAATATGTAGAAATTTATTCAGAAATTCTATCGGAGAATATTATAAAAATCAACAAATTAAGGAAATTAAACTCAAATTAATTCTAAAATGCTTTTTATTGAATTTAAAAATAATTACAATTTATCTTGATAAGTAACAAAAGTCGTTCAAAATGTCCACCGCCCCTTTGGATGCATTTCAACAATCTCCTTCAAGTCCCTGTTTAGGGCGTATTTCAGCCAGCCTCTCCCGTATTTTCGTCGCTGCATTCCCAATTCGGCTAACTAAATCCTCCCTATTGTTAACTAGGCATGAATAACCTTCATTGTTCCCCATAAGAAAAAGTCCAATGGCGTAAGGTATGGAGATCCAGCAGGCCAAGGAATCGGTGCACCTCGTCCAATCCAGTGGTTAGGAAATTTTTTACTCAGTATTACCTTCACAATGTTAGCCATATGCGCTGGAACTCCATCGTGTTGGTGAAAAATTCCCTTAAGAATATCCATAGGTTCTCCGCTATTAGATCTGGCAGTGTATTGTCCAAAAAGTCATAAATTTCATTATTAAACACTTGCGGCAAAATGAATGGTGCTACCAAATGGTTGACGATGATACCAACCCAAACATTGACACTGAATCTCTGCTGGAATGAGGTCACCCTTGTTCTGTGTGGGTTAGTTTCCAATCAGGTATGAAGCTTATGGAAGTTCGTGATATCATTCCTGGTGAATTGACATTCATCTGTCCACAGAATTCGGTCCAGAAATGCTCTGTCGTCAATGTCGCGTTCCAGAAGCCAAGTTTTTTCAGTTTTCTCTCGAAATCTCCTTCCAGTATTCCTTGGGCTGGGTCAACGCCATCTTGATAACTACAGGCCGTAAGGTAGAGCCAGTTTTTGGCCGCGGCGTCACACAAAATGGAAAAAGTTGTAAAAGTCATGATTCTGTCATCCGAAGTTTTGTTTAATTTTAAGAATTGTGATAAAGTTTTAAACTCATTCTAAGCAAAAACTGAGAGTGAACCGTGTAAAAAGTTATTTGTGGTAAAAGTTTTTTAACATTTAAGTGGTTAAGTAGATAAATTTTTTAGTTAAAGTGAAAGTTTCGTCTAATTTGCCTGGGTCTTTAAAGTAATATTGTGTGAGTTTCAGACATTATTTAAGTGAAATAACTAGTGTATGATAAAATTAACTTGTAAGATAATGACGTGATAAAAGTTTCGTTTAGATCAATTTAATTATGCGTGAGTTATCGTCGTTCAAAATATATTGGCAACATCCAGAAGAAATGTCAAATGGAAGGGAAGTAATGACGTCCGCCCTTCAATCAAGCAGATGTAAACAACTCTCAATTACTTATGAAAGTGAAAGAAATTATGTTTAACTCTATTATAAGTAATAATATAATAGTTTTGTGATGTTGTGAAAATATGTGGTACTAGTGCTTCGAGTTTTGTTGGTAAATGGGGACAAATCTATTGACAACTTTTACATTTGAAGAGTTGGCTTAGATTTTTCTCTAATTGCTGGCATTATACAACAAATTGTACGATAAATATGAAGTGATCTGATATAAAAATTTATTTGGGAGAATATGTGAAAATAGTGGTTTGCAATTGTTATAGTTTTTTGGTAAATGGGGATACATATATTAATAAATTATGCAATTGAAAAGTTGGATAAGATTTTTTCTAAGCTGCACTTGAACAGCTGATAACAACTTTTCCTTTGGTCGTATAGATGGCAATGGATCACCGCCATCTTGATTTCCATTTTGTGTGACGTCATTGTTTCTACCTTACTGCCTGTAGTTATCAAGATGGCGTTGGCTGGGTGATGATGATATGGACGTAATCTCCCTCGATGAATAACCCTCCAAACCTTAGATGACGACACACCTAATCGCATTGCGACTTGTTTCGTGCTCGTCTCAGGATCCTGCCTCACGATGGTGAATATTTGCTACTCCACGTCGGCAGAAGTTCCCGAAGTTTCGGGTCGTGTCTACATGTCGTGTGAAGTTACACTTCCTGTTTCTCTTAGCCTTCGGTAAGTCCGTGTAAATACCCCTCTTTGGGGTGCTCGCCGGTTAAGGGATCTTCTTTGATATTCCAGTACAGCCGCTCTCTCTTTTTTGTGTTTTTCAACTACCATAGGTATTCTTGCTGACTAACCCTTTTTTATAGCAACATTTTCATCAGGTACCAATAACAGAACGCCAGGATACAAGGGTGTGAATTCTAGCTAACACAAGCTAATATCGGCAATAAATCAAAACTACACTACAATTTTTATAACTTTTGTGCAGCAATAATTAAAATTATTTAGCTGTTAACTCAAAAAAAAAACATTTTCGACCTTTTATCTAAAAAATTTTGTTTCTGTAAAGATTTTCCTACCTGAAGTGCAATAAAAATAATGTTGCACCTTTTTGGAAAGGTAATAAGATGGGCAATTCAATAAAAATAAAAGCCAGGTGTGCTAATTACATGAATTTCGGAGAAAATTTGGGAAGGTTATAAGGATAGTTGTTTTTTAGCGTTTGTTTGATGTGGCTGTGTTGGGTAGATCAAGAGATAAAAATAGAAGAGTAATGTGCATACCATGATAAACTGAAATTTATCACCCTGTAACTCCCAAACGGTTGAGATTGCCCCCCCACCCCTGCCATACAATTTTTGGTTTCTCTAGTTGAGGTCTATCACGCCGCTCATTTTGGCACGTCAGATCTAAAACACCCTGTATAATAAAGGATTGAATCTAATAAAGGACGTAATCTATAAAAGTATATAAAAGTCAAGAATGTTTTTGCAAAACACTCACTTTTAACCACAACTATTCACTGCTCCCCACTCACGGTTGTGGTCGATAGCCGTTGGTTTCCCATTGTTAATAAGAAAGTTTGGTAACAGAATCTGTCCGTTGGTGGTGAAAATGTTTCGGATGTTTTAGAATAAACCCTCTAACTAAGAAGCGAATTGTATCGGTGGGTGGCAAAGAACATGTTAATATTCGAGAAAGTTTCACTAATTTCTTTAATATTTCGAAATTCTCGCCAAATTTCTGTAATGTTCAAGATCGAGTGTATCCGAATGTTGGAGAATGTTATGGAACCAGAAACTGTAGATGCTACATAATTTTGTAAACACTATATCTTACATTTAATGTAAGATATACCTAACTATGTATGTCTAAGATAGGGAGATATGTATTTGTTCCATTAAGCATGCGATATATTCTTACCCGGGCAACGCCAGGTATTACAGCTAGTTTTTAATCTTTGACGGTTTCGAAAGGGGTTCTTACATCCCCCTTCAAAACGTCCTGGTATTATCCCGCTTCTAGGTAATCCGGCTATTTTGAAATTAAATTGTTTCACTATTCCCGTACTCTGTTAAGCAGTAAAATTCAGAAAATACGCGTTTTTTATTATAAATAACCGCGCACCACTGTTTGTTATCTATATGCTTCCGCACTAACCTACTATCTCATTTCTCTCCCTTTCTACACACAACACAACTTCTCTAATTGGTTTGAATATGTGAGTCTAAATTACACTTATCATATTTTTCACTTTTTTTAACCCCTTGTGGGGTATGGAGTGGGAGAACAAGTAAACTTGATTCGAGACAAGGACTGCAAATGGACCTACAATTTAAAATGGATTCCGAACCACTAACATTTTCTTTGCAACCCCCCATAGTCTTTTTAACGTAATCTGTTGTCAGCAGATAACACCCGACATGGGTGCCGTCGGAAATCATTTCAGCGGAAAATGTAAGAATAAAAATTACCCTTCCCTGCAATTTTTCTTACCAGTAGTGGGAAACCTTTTTCGCCTACATTTTTATTTGGAGTATTATATAATACTGTCCAGAGAAAAATCCATTAATATATACAGATTAAATTGTCTTCTATGAAATAAGTTTTTATGATATACTTTTACTCTGTACTCCTCTTATTTATTAAAATAAAATTTAGAAATAAATGGTTGTTTTCCTCTGGAATGTGCTTAACCAGAATGAGAGCGGAGATATTTTTCTGTACGTTCGTCTATTTCTATTACATGCGCTTTCTTGTTTTGAATGTGCTGCCAACATAAGAACGCAATTGTATTTGCTGGCGGCAATTTAAAAAGGAGATCAAAAATTTAATCGAAAATATTTTAGACCGGCAGGAACTCCTACATCTCAAATTATGAATATAATAAATATTGTAGTGCCTTACACGAAGTTTAAGACAATGATTAAAATTAAAGAAAGGAAAATTCGCACTTTAAAACAGACCATTCCCAGAGTCTGTCTACAAATTTACCTTTCAGAGTTCAATGCAATGTGCTTATAGGGAAAAGGATGAACATACAAAAGTGTTTCACTTTGCTAAATCCCAGGAGAAAATCAGTCACCGTGGATAGCTAGTGGAAAATGTACCCTCATTACCTCTTTCCGAAAATTTCAAAATGGACGCATATTTATTTCACTCTAAGTGGAAATTATTTTGTGAATAAAAAAAAGTTATAATTTGTAAACGGTTTAAATATGTTAGCTTGGAATTTATCTTGTGAGTATTTTGTTGTTTTATACATTTTAATAAAATGGTATCGAAAAGATATTTTTGACGACTAACCAGCGCAAATCCCGTCACATGAAAGTCCGTGGAAATATTCTATATGATCCACTTGGAGTTTACGTAACAATTCCCCGTAAACTAATGTGCATAACGCCTAGGACATCGGTATACAAAATTTTACTTACTTTCGACATAGAGTTTCAAAGCAATTCCACGTCGAATCATAGTATATTCCACGAGATTTTTTTTACTGGAATGTGACTTTGACAGCACTATCCGTCCATAGTTATAAGTCGTTGCATCAGACTTACGAGGATAGTGTGCATTGTCGAATGACTTTATTGCCCCTCACCCTAGATCAAAAGTTTAAAAGACAGCAGGGATTGCCGTCTTCTAGTCGTTCCACATTTTTATTGTCGCTTGCTCAACAGCACTACCACCGACAACATTTAAAGTGATTGATGATTTGATGAACAAAACTTGTCTGCTCTCTAGTTTTCGTAACCCCTTGTGTGGCATGGGACGGTAAAAGAACTTCACCCTATTCTAAACAACAATTGCAAGTGGACCTACAATTTAAGTTGGATTCCGAAGCACTGGTTTCTAAATTCTAATTAATTTTATAATCTGTTGTCAGCAGAAAACAACCATTAACGACTTAAATTTTTCTTCAGTACTTGTAAAACCTAGACCAAAGTCAGCTTATGTGCAAATAACAGCTATCACCGACTATGTATAATATATATTTTCAGTATAAGCATGTCTCATGCATTCGTTTTTCTAAATCCGCTTGAATGTCAAGCCGATATCTATCTTAAAATGGGGCGTTAAGCGCCCCAAAAAAATTGAAATGAAAATTTGAATATGTTCTAATTCAAACGGTCTTTTCCTATAGTGTGTCGCATTTTTAAGTATATACTTGGGGCCAAAAAAAAAGGCAACACTCGTGCCTGGATACCTTGAGTCAGGTAAATGTTATTGCTTACCTAAAGAATGTTATTTGTTCCCAAATTGCTATAAATACCCGCTCATAAGGTAATCGGTTATCAGCTGGTAATTGGTAAGACAATAAAATAAAAAAATAATTCAAATAATTCACATAGCGTTTAACAAGTGTAAAAAATGCCAATGCTATTACGAGAGGAAGCTGTGGTAATAGCATTGTACGGTGAAAATTTAAGTATGCACGATATATTACGTCGAGTGGTTAGTGCAACATCTACAGTATCCAGATTAAGTCAATACAACTGGACGGGAAATACAGGCCGACAAATGGGGTCGGGACGTCCTCAAGCTACTTTCCCACGAGAAGATAGGATTCTTTACAGATTATCCTTGGCCAATCATTTTAAAACAGCTGTTGATTTAAGCACCGAGTTGGCAGAAACACATCAGGTGGTGCGAACCACCATGCGACGGTTACAACAGCTTGGATTGCATGAAAGACGATCAATACTCTCGAGCTCAAATTTTTTTGTTCTTTTATTGGGAAATCATAAATTCAAAATTGTCCAACAATAATATCCGATTCTAATCGGAATAAGAAGCCGGAAACGGCCTTGGTCTTTGTTCCGGCCTCGTTTTCGAAAAGCATTTTGTGATTCATTCGAAGGAGTAGCATTCGAAGAGCCTGGAACGGGGTCTGAATGCAATTCTTCCACTGAAAAGTTTAAATTCGCAGGCGAGTGTTATTGGTTATAAGTTCGGCATGTATTTTTTATTTTTTAAGTACAGCCGCGCATAACGCCATAATGCTTGGACCGTTTTGAAAGTTTCTTTTGTTTTTGGATAGAGAATGTATAGTGATAAAAATGTTGGAACTAGGGCGTGGATGGGAGGAAAGTTGTAGTCTAACTTCGTAACGCATAGATCGATTTATATTATTGTCTGTTAGCTGTATATATATTATGATTTATCATTGATACTAAGAGACGTAACGTGTTTTGATGGAGGGGAGGGCGGGGCTGACGCGTGTTCAAGCGGCAATTAATTGTAATAAGATCACACACGGCTTTTTTAAATACTGTAGTAACCTTGAAACAAAAATATTTCTCCAAAATTTTAATTTGCATTTTCGGAAATCCTGCTTCAGGTGGAGTTACAACAATTGGTGGAGTGGCAGTGATTTCCCCGTGAGTTTTTAATCAGAAATTGAAAAATCCACTCCGTCTTTTGGCTGCTGTTTAGCTTGCAGCAATGCAAAACCTAGACCTTCAATTTCGCTCATTTCCCTTACCCTAATTTTTTTCCGGACAAAGCCATGTTAAGCGCATGATAGGGTTGTCCCCTGAAGTTTGGCTACAGCAATAAAAAATCACCATATGTTTACGATAGGGGCTTCTGTGGTATGCAAGCATGCGGCCCTCATGATAGGGCACGGTCATGTAAATACTTGCAACAAAGAGGATTTTTCATTTTTCGTATCGTATATCAAAACAAATTGAAATTTTTATTCGAAACTTTGGGAAAATATTCTCAAATAGTTTTATTAACAATTTATAAAAAAAAAGCGAATTTTTCTTTTCCTGCTCCCTTCCTCACAGGGGATTACGGGAACTAAAGAGAAAGAGAGTCTAAACAGGCGTTATGAATGGCAAGGCCATGTATATTATATTAAAATATATCTCAGTGATAACCTTCACCAGGAAGGATATCCAAAGCATTGTTGTTGACAGAGCATACATTTTTATCTCAGTATCTGCAAGGGTAAAGATCTAAGATTCTTCTTACGTTCTAGAGAACATAACTTCACTTCATATGGTGTAAACTCTCCTGTATTCCTTAAAAACGAAATTGGTTGGAACTACCTGTAAATTAAAGTCAATATTACTTTAAAGTTTACGGGAAGGTGGAGATTTATTGGCTACATCACAACATATGGATACTCTGTTATTAGTCTTAAATGTAATTAAATTTAAATCCAAAATAGTCGTTCTCAATTTAATTCTAGGATCGGTGTGCGGTTTTAAGTTTAGCATGTCTACAGTATTGCTATCTAGTTCCCCAGAAGAAATTGTAAGGAATGCAGAACCAAATCGAACCCGGAATGTTTGCGCAAATTTGCATTTAAATGAATTCTTGAAGGCGCTTCTTGTCGAGACTCCCTTAAAGAGGAACGTTGTCTGGTTGAATTTCTTTCAAGATATCGTTTCCTTGAATTTATGGTGTCAATTTAAAATAAAGAATCGTGCGTGGTTGTAATTTGAGTTTATGAATAACTATAAATCTCGTTTTATTGATGTCAACCATCCAAGGGTTGGATGCGTGCGTTTTCTCTCGGGACGAATCACAGATCTGCTTTCTTATCTCATCTGAATACGCGACAATATATCTACTTGATTCAGGGGGTTGAAAAATTCAGGTCGCATACCAGACGACCGTGGAGCTCATAAATTGTCGCTTTTCACTGGATTCAATTTGCTCCAGTTAAAGTTGATATGCCTTGTGAAAATTACTTGCACATGGCGCTTAACAGTGTTAATGTGTTAATTTGCAAACCCTGCTATTTGCAGGGCTTGAAGACTAATAGCAGCCTACACAATAACTGGTGATTAAGGGACTTGTGTTGTCGGCCATAAATATCCGGAGCTTTGCTGTTGCTGGCATGAATTGAGTTATTGATAAAAGATAGACAACGCCCAGAAGTATATCCCTCTTCTATTTCTAGTGTCTAATAAAAAGAAAACCTTCAATAATTTCCGGCTATATTTAATCTCGTACAGATCCAAGGGAATGGAACCATGAAAAAATCGTATTTTATGGCATATTTCCCTAGCGACAAAGAACGGATAATCTCTTTGGACAGCAAATTTGATAGCTTCCCCAAATACAAATTTCTTGGTCAGTCCCAAAATAATTTCTCTAGGTTTCTTAGAGGAATTGTGGCTTAGTTGCCGGATATCGTTCACATTCATCAAAATCAGGAACTATCGATAAATCCTCTGACCAAAGAGGTTCGTGCAAGTATTCTCCTCAATTCCTGACCTGGATAGATACACAATATATATAAGGTGGTTCTTTGGACAAGGAAGGCATAGCCAAATTAAATAACATTGCGTAGCTTTGCACTTAGACAAAACGACAAGGATATTGATGGAATAGTCTGGAAACCAAATATGCACTAGAGCAGGTATAACTATTATACATACATACATGTTTATGTTGTGGACTTGTTTGCATAGAGATTTATTCACCTTATTCTGTGATATTTCAAGCTATGAAGATGAAATTAAGTCGAAGGTAGATTTGTTCTCTTATGGTTGGACTTTAGTTTATGATTTACGGCATTGAGGTGTCAGAAACACGTGCTAACTAGGTTCGTACCACATTTAAATTGTAAGTTCGACTACGACTTAATAGGGTGCAGAATCAAGAATGAAGGATACCGCATTTTTGCTGGGTTGTAAGGAAGCGTTCCATGTACTACATTCGAGTAAAGCCTCGAAAGGTTTTCACTACTGATGATTTTAAATATAAAGTTGCATTTGCTTAAAGTTGTGTTTTGTTAAGGTTTACCTGATACCTGATTGTGGTATCGATACAGTTTGGTGGGTGGGACAATTTAATAATAATAATTTTAAAACTTAATAAAAATAAAGCTTATACTTGATGACGGCATCGATAATTAAAAAAAACTTATTCAGTTTATGTTTTGCTTGCATCAACATAGTAGACATATTGCTATTGTTAAGCATAGACGATTTTAAAAATAACTTTATTCCGGGTCTGTAGAGCTAAAATATTTTGGGAGTTTTTTTTATTTCACTTTCACTTAATCACAATTACCACTAAAATGTTAGTGTCCCTGCGGCCGCTATCTTAAGATAGATTACTACCAATAAATAATAATAAAAAAGCTTCAACTTTTGTTTAAAACATTGTTTCTTCACTGCTAGTACTTTATGATTACAGCTTTTACTTAAGCCAAAATTTATAAATAGGTAAACAAATAAATATTTAAAGGGATTCCCCCGTGTCTCCATATTCAACAATAAGTCTGACTTTCTTTTTGCATTGTCATACGCGGTTCAGCTTTAAAGTAAGTTGTCAGAATAAGTAGAAAACAGCAGTGATACATGACCTACTCGTAGTAATACAATCATTCGGATTCTGAATTAAAGTGGATTATCAACATTGAGGAGCGCGTAAATAAGGCTTCGATAGCGTTTTAGCGTCTTAGAGAGCCTGCATGGGCATCTCAGGGCGGTAGATACAACACCAGCTGCTGCGTGAAGGAATCCAAGAATTGGAAAACAAAAGCCTATGGCCACAACAGCATACTATTGGCCTACCTGGGAGATCATCTTCAGGCAAGTATAGCTTCGAAAAAGCTTTCTCTTCTCTTTCTTCTCTTGGCTGCCAATGACCGGCAGACCGATCTGCACAGATGGCTCAAAAGTGTAAAAAGGGGCGGTCGGTGTTCTCTCTGACTTCGACTGCGACAAAAATATTGCACAAGGCCTTACAAAGTCGTGTGAAATAAATTTGTATAATGATAATCAAGCGGCCATTAAGGCACTCAACTTAAAGACTGTTAAATCATAGTTGGTGAAGCTTTACACATAGACGCTTCATAGATAGACAGATTAATCGGCTAAGTGGCCTAAGCGAAATAAAAGGAGAGCGGCGTTTTTACTGGGGGAAGGTCGTCAGAGTCTCTGTAATATCACTACCTTATAAGAAGTCACTGATATTTTGGTCCGAATGTGCATTTCTGCCAACAACTTTTGTTTAAGTTTCTTGGACGAGGGAAAGTTAAAAGCATTCATCATTAACCCAGGAAAAGTAGGGATGGCCGATACTGATACCGATATCTGGATTGTCAAGATTGTTTGTCTGTCTGTTTGTCTCGGAAAAAGTTTATCCGATTTCGATCGGACCGTATTCCACATAAGGTATTCACAAGGAGGTTTAGTATTTCAGTAGGCATAGTTTATGAAATTTATGGTGAGGAGGGGGTGGGGGGGGGGAACGAAATACAAATTACAAAATTGTTAATTTGGAAGAAAATATCAGCTATAAACTGCGTTGCCTTTCTTGTGATTCCTACAATTCTCTTATGACTGCTTTCAAAGTAATTTTTCAATACTTAACAAAAAGCCTAAGAGAATGTGAAGTTTTTTCTCTTTTATCGATATTTATCGCGATATTTTTATGATATATCATGATATACTCGATGTATTGATACTTTTATAGCGGATATTTGATGGAATCGATATTTCTTTACTAATAATATTAGTATTGATATATAGCTTGCTTTTCTAACTATCGCGCACTCCATCTCCAATGAACTTGAAGAGCTCGCCAGCGTCGAGCTAAAGGGCACAACCAAGTTCCTTAATAGCTCAATTAATCACTGCACAGCGGTACCAACGGGTTTCTTTAGTAAATTTCACTTTTACTTTTTAATGTAAAATTTTTTTTGTTAGAGATCAAAATTAAAGCCAGATTATTTTGTTTTAATTTTTTTTTCTTTTTCTTTTTGAAAATATATACACCTCTTATGCTTCAATTTTAGAGAAATCTTTATTTTTCATATTTTCAATAGTACCTACTTTACATATTTCTCTTGCTTTAGTTTTAGTATAATGAGATTTGCCAATGTTTTTAAATTTCTAATCCTCCTTTCATCACTTAAAATAAATTTGAAAATTGAAAAGCATCTTTTCACGCTAAGTTAAGGTGCTGCAAAGTTGCAAGTTCAGAACTTTGAAATTGCAACAAAGTCACTACCGTACAAAGTACTGCCAAAGAAAATATCAGCACTGCACGCTCTCAAAAGCAAAACATTTTAAAGTAGTTTATTTAATTAAGTTACTAAATGTGAAATAAACTTTATTACGTTTAGCCATTGCAAGGTGGCTCTGATAACATAATGAAATAATATTCAAACGTTATATAATATAACAAAATTATTACAAATCAAACTAGATGAAGACCAATGTGTGACCCTTGGGGCCCACACGACCAATATCCCAGTACGATGAATGATAATATATTTTGATTATAAAATCGCGGGCAATTGCATTGTTTGACTCAAATATGCTATTAATTTGATTTGAAACTAATCGGTTAAGGGATGTAGGTGAAAATTCATGTAACACTGGAATCGGGCCATGTGTTTTAAAGTAAGGCTCCACGCCTAGCTCCTTTCCCAACATAATATTTTTTCCATTATAGCCATAAAAGAATATGTTCTATTTAACAAAAAAGAAGCATTCAAATCAGATAACCCAAGCCCCCTACCGCAACATTGGTGCAAGTGTTTTCCATGACGCAATGACGAGTGGCATCAAGTAATATACTACAGCTATATGCTGAGATGAAGTTAGTTTGATGGTTGAGTGATCGTGCCATGCAACAGATTGCAGTTGAAACCTTGGCCTGCCAATGAGGATTTCCTTCATTTGCAATGCAATAAATAGAAATCCACTCTGTTTCTAGGCTGCCAAAAGCGCACTAAAAAAATTGTCCCTCATTCCCCTCACCATAAAATTTCCTTCGGGTCCTAGCCATGGATGTATAGTATAAAGTTGTCCCCTGGTTTTTGGGGACATAATAAAAAAAATATTAAGGCTAATGTGAATAAAATCCAACAAGAGAATAAAACGATCACTGGTGTAATATATAATTATTGGGGGCGGGTTTGAACCTAACTTTGTAACGCGTGGATGGATTTGGCTGGCTCTTGCTTTATTATAGAGAGTATGATTCCCCATTGCTAATATGAGGTAAAATTTGTTCCTATGACGGATATGGAGGAGTGGTGGAACTTAACTTTGTAACACGTAAGCCGACTTAAATAATTATTTTTTTAACCGACTTCTTAAGAAACGAGACGCTAATAACCTCTACATGATTTTTTTTATTTTATGTCTGACCGGGCATAATTTTGTCACTCCTGTACCGGTTTTGCAGATTCTATTTTGTTGGGTAAAGCATGTTCACCGATGTACATGTTCCAATGTAAAAAATGTGGTGTTGGAGTTGTGAGAGGGGGAGTGGAGGTGGAGAGGGGATGAGAGGGGGGTAGGTAAAACCTAACTTCGTAATGCGTGGACCGATTTAGATAATTAATTTCTTGTCTGATGGAGTATGGCCCCCAATGCTAATATTGGGAAAATTTGACCCAATGATATGGTAGGGAGGGAAGGGGCAGTTTAATTTCGTAACGCGTGGACTGGTTCGGATGATTCTTTTTTTTTTGTTGGGTAGAATATATTTCCCGATTGCTACAATGTCAACCAAATTTTTGGTGTGAGGGTGGTGGGGGCGGGGGTGAAATATAACTTCGTACTGCGTGGACCGAGTTGAATGATTCCTTTTCTGATGTATACAGTATGTTCCCCCATGTGTACCGCGACGCAATTTGAAACGGTGGGGTTGTAGCGGCGGAGAAGGGGATGGGCGTCAACTTTTTAACCCTTAGACAGGTTTTGATGATTCTCTTTATGTTATACATATATATAGTATAATCCCCTATTTCTAAAATTGTGGGTTGTGATGAGAGTTTGAGAAGGGCGGCGCTTAGCTTTATAATGCATATGCCGATTTTGATGATTTTGATTTTCTTGTACAGAATACGTTTCCTGGTTGATAAATGATAAAAACTTTGAACCTAGAGTGACTACGATGATTATCTCTTGCTTTATTCAGTACGGTGGCGCACTAGGGCCATAGTAAGAATTTTTTATCAAAGTGACCGTGACTAATTTCGTAATATTTTGCCAGATTTTGAAAATTCTGTATCCTTTAGAGTACCTCTACATCTTTTGAAATTGCTTTGTTTGTACGTGCAGCATTCTTCTACATCTTGAAGTCGGTGCAAATTAAACAAACAACCACAAAAACAATCGAAGATACTATATAAAACTATCTAAACGTTTCAGCTCACGGAATCATAAGGAAGAAGGATTAAAAACTTTTGTTTTAGTTGTTTCGTTTGTTTAATTTGCACCGACTTCAAAATGTTGTAATATATATAACATTAAAAATTATTTTATGCTTTTTAGCGCTTTCTGTGGAGTCGGTCCAACTTTGTTTTTTAAAAACTGTGTTTTTTAATCCACAGGACAATGGCACTTTGTTTTCAATAAGTCCAATGATTGTCTATTGAAAGCCCATTACAGTGAGTACTGACGTTCCTTGAATAATTTGATATATTATAAAAGCGTAATTAACTGTAATAATTCTGAATAAAAGTCAGGAATCAATATCGAAGAATATGTTTGTGATTCGCAAGAAGATAATACTGATTTTCGCATATAAATAAAAATCATTTCAATCCAATCCAATCCAGGGCTGCTAATAGTATTTTCACTATTCGACCCGTTTATTATGTTGCGAAAAAAAGGTACAAAGAGGTACTTTCGTAACTATCCCCGATTTTTCCATATATAGTAGTTTCCTCCTATGCATACTATTTCCTAATATTTCATGGGAAGTCGTAACATCCGTACACTAATCTGAAACCATATCCTCGAAATCCTTAGTCGAAGCAGTCACACAAAAACTGTCATTTTCCGTCCCCTGAAGGGTGGTTCAGATCTCCTTGGCTCCTGGATCAGGTCTTATTCTCCGTCTACGTTAACTGCGGAACGAACAAAAAGATCAATTCCAAGCCAGCTATTCCAGAAGAACCTCCATATGGAGGGGGGATTGTTTGTTTACAGGCACAAGAAAGGGTGCCGTCGTGTTCAGTACCCCTGAAATAGAGAAATTATCTTCCTAATTTCGTAGCAATCTCGGTTTTTTTTTCAAAACTTACTCTGCAACTACATAATTTTCCAGTACTAAAAAATTAGGTTATATATAAGCACGTTTCTGAATAGATAAGATGTAAATATTCTTGAAAAGTTATTTTTGCCTTTCAAGTATTGTTACCAAAAATGAAGGAGCAGAAGTAGTCAGATACATATATTCATCCGGATTTCGGGTTTGAAAATCAAGGACGGTTTTAGTTAAAATTAGTATCTTGAAAAATAGGAACGTCACCCAGTCCTTCCAAAGGCGCATTAAATTTTTAATAAGTAGATACTTACGTCGCTTCTTAAACATGTCCGAGCAGCAAATGGAAGTGGAGAAAAAACGTTGATTGAAACTTGAACACATGAAGTAGGCAAACTTAGTTCAAAATGAAGTAATCCGTGCAAGCAGAAGCAGCAGCAACAGGTACTGGAAGGAATCAAAAACTTCTATCGCTTCATGCCTTACAAGAGATTAAATTAGACTGATAGAATAACATAATGTAAAGTAAATAGAGTAATAAGTAGTGTAAAGAAATAAATCATAATATATTGAAAGACTTGAAGACATGTACATATAATTCTGTGGATAGTAATCCCGAAAATTGTTTTCATGACCTTCAAGGAGAAATGGCTGCATAATAGGGGCAGACTTTTCGTTGGTTGAGAGATTCATAAATCATGGAAGTGACCCAGTAGGAAATGTAAGCAATACCGCATCGGAACTCTCATCGATGAGAGTAAGTCATAATGCCGACTTTCTGCATGAATGCTTCGATGACTTTAAAATTGAGATGGCCTAGGAAGGATCGATAATGCCTACCCTTTCGATTGCCTGGTAATGGGTGAATTCAGCAATGGACGGGAACGGAAGTAACCACTGATGAAAAGAAGCGTTCGTTTCAATATTTAATTTTCATATACTTCTAACCACAAAACCCCTCTCCACTTCTCTTGAGGAATATACAAGTTAAAATACCGGGTTTTTATTCAATCAATATTATATAATTTTTATATATTTATTTAACTCCAACAATTATAAATATATCGGATTTAATTCTTTCACAGATTTAAAGGTATAATATGTTTAATTAAAAAAAAGATGTCCATCTGTTAACGAAATATTTAACATTAAAAACAATGTTATTAAATATTTTTAATTACTCGTCGCAGATTACTTTTACTTACACCACTTTTATTCATTTTTTAAAAAACAATATAATAATTATATTAAAAACCTTTTTTAATATATATTCACAAGGACAATCACTCTGTAAGGCACGTATTGACTGAATGCATTTTCAATTTTTAATCTGACTAATGCGCATAAAACCTACGTCGGAGTGCACCGATTTTCAGAATAATTAGTCACGCTTTACATTGCTGACTTAAAGCATGACTGTACGCTCAAATCTTCATCTACGCCTATTGTGAACATTTTCATATATGAATTCATCGAAGCAAAATGGAATCGGTTCTCACTTTTCCTACTGGGAAATGGCCTGGCAGATACATATAAATGAATTGCAAGTACTATAGAATCTTCTAAAGTCTCACAACACCCTAAAGAGTCAACATCTGCTCAAGTGGAATGGTTGTAAATAAATGTATGATGTCCACCATATTTACAAGCTCATAATTCATTTATGACCAGTGTTTAATTGAGAGGATCCAAAAAATAGATTTTGTTTGTTTACATTTTTTTAACATTCATGTAGATTATGCCCCTAAACCGATTTTGCTTTATCTAATATGTTTATGAAATTACAGACCTCTAATCGGAACTGTGGGACGGCCGAAAAGCAGGTAGTTGCAGTTGTTTGACGATCGTACGTTTGAGCAACATATTTTTAAAATGGCAAACACTCGAAAAAGTATCAGTAGTTATTGCTCAAACCGTACGCGGAAAAGAAATGTGTAAGTTGTGACAAAATTCCAATTAAATAAATTACAATTTTTTCTCTAAACACTGTTTTTCGACACGCCGCGCCAGGCAGTTTAGCGTTTAAATCGATCAACAGATTTACTGAATTTTTTCGCAATAAAAGATATTTGATTTGATAAATTTTCACATAACCACCATTCTGCTTTTTTCGGTATTTCTTATATATTCAGAAGGATGAAAGCAGTGCAAATTTAATAATTTTTAATAATTTATATTGTTTTCCTTGTTTCATATAACTTATATTGCGCGGCGGAAACTCGTGCACATCGCGCATGATATCCTTCACCCATTTTTTCATAATTTTTGACAAAAATTTTCCTTTTTTTTAAGAAACTTTTATTTCACTTGCAATGTTCGTATCTTGGTTTAAAATTTGTAATCGATTTTTCGGACACTTCCTGACATCCGATCGATCTCAAATCAAATGAAAGGGTTTAACTAATAGAATAACATAAGCTACGTATATGTATGTGACGTCATTATAAATCTAATATGGTGGACGCCCCAAGATGGTAGATTACCAACAGTCAATGGTATCTGACTTGTAATTTTGTAAAGAAGTTAAGTTTTGATAGCTAAGCATAACTTTATCTATGACGTTGATGAAGCCGGTCTGATTCCGTAAACAGGTACACGGATGATTGTAGATATGTTTGGTTAGTTTTCCCATGTAAATCTAATGTAATGGACTCAAAAATAGGAAAAAATCTTCGCCCCTGGGCAAACCTATGTTACGTTAAACAGAAAACACCATGGAACTACAATGCTCTACCAGAAATGAATAGAATGAGAAACATTACTATTATGATTATGTGAAGGAATAGTCAAAGTAGATATTGATAAAATTCTTTTCATAGGGAAGCCTCGATCCCACAACTGGGCCGTACTGAAATGACATTTGTCCTCAGATGTACGTCTTTTACGTGTTTTTTAATTTCCCAATGTGAGATGAACGTCGTATGAGGTCTTCTCTATCTCATTTCTGGCACTTCTTTGTAGGAATCAGAAAGCAAAATAGCAACAACCTTGAACCGAGGACCATGTGCATAATTCTCAAACACCCTAACCAATGGGCTACCAGCGATGTTGCTGATTCTTCGTTCCAACGTTAACATTTTATTTTACAATTAACCTTTTATAGAATAAAATGCCAAAGCCCATAAATCTTTTCTTTCTATGGTAGGTATGTTTGTCAAAAAAATTTCCAAAAGTTATTCGATGTTCCATCGCTCTCGAACAGAACCTGGCATTAAGGTGTTAGTGTCTGCTTTGGAAATAGCTTTTAAAGTTTTTTTTTTATTTTAAAACCAAATAATTTTGTACCATGCATATCGCAAGCCCGAGTTTATCGGATATTTATAGCTCTGTATACTATTGGCTATTGCAAATGTTATGTGTACTATCATAATCTTCTTCTAATTGTTAAGTGCTATTTGCAGTTTTAAAATATATTTTTCTCTCCCTTAAAATAATAGTTTTTAGTAAATTAAGTCTTATTATCACCTGAACCAAATTGAGTACACTAAACTTTGATAACTATAACTCCACATCACATCCATAACAAATTCAGGCAGAATTAAATCAGAAGCAATCTGCCGTTTCGAAAATGTGTTCAATAGAATTTCCCTGATCCATAAATATTTAAGGATAGCTTCTCATTTTCCGCCAGTATATTTTTCTGAATGACCTCCCAAGCATACGCAATTCGAAGGGTACACCCTATATGCGAGTACTATCTATAAATATTATAGTAAGTCCCTTCACGATAAAAATTATTGTTATGGCAAAATGTTCAACTCAAATATTTACAAACTTTTCCGGGGATCCCTAATAAAAAAGTCCAAGAAGTTAAACTAAATGGCGCCAGGGAACGGACGTTAAGTATGTAAACTGGTCATAACAATTCGACCGGGATCAAATCAAGTCAATATATTGAAGCAGAAAAAAATGTATAAAACCAATGAGTCAGAAGAAAGTAATGGACAGCAGGTACGGGGTATGTTTGCTTTAATCATAAATTGTGCTCCGGAACATTGTCTTGCTGGGGAAACTTCTCTTGGAATGAAATTTATGATTAAAGAGCTTTTCTGGAAATCTTAAATTCATCCGACAGCAAA
Organism: Leptarthrus brevirostris; assembly: GCA_964036015.1. Classification (NCBI taxonomy): domain Eukaryota; kingdom Metazoa; phylum Arthropoda; class Insecta; order Diptera; family Asilidae; genus Leptarthrus; species Leptarthrus brevirostris. Next base: position 133,431,580 of record OZ038372.1, on the reverse strand, counting down.
ACACCTTCCCTTTATCGTTGATTGTGTACAAAAATAACCATAGCGGCTATAAGGTAGGTATAATAAAGATTTCCCCTCTTGTTGGCATCCCTGCAACCCCTTCAATAAAAATCTTAGAAAGGCCGAGTATAATAATAAAAAATAAACTCACGACAAGCATTGAAGGGACCCTTTGCAGAGACTGCTGAATGCGGAAATTTTGTGGATTTTGAAGCACTTGAGCCATCCCAGTCAAATGATCCCTAAAGCTCCTGACTTCTTCTGTAATCCCAAATGGTTCGGATCATATCCTGTTGGCAAAGGCTCTGCAGAAGGGATGCAACAATGGAAGATGATAAAAATTCAAAACCACTTAAGTGCAACCCTGAGAGACGGTAAGTTGAAATGGAACCTTTTCTGCAGGAGATTTTGTTCGTCTACACCTCTCTGCAGGGGGTTGCGGTGAAGTATTAAAATGTAAAGGGTGTGCGTGCTGATGACTTCGGAGTGTAGCTAAAGAAAATATCTCTGCTGGGGGTGCAATGCAACTATACCCGAAGAAATTAACATCTAAAATATCTTAGAACTGAGTCATCTTGAATTGAATGCTGGAGCTTCATGAACTGGGTAAGGATTTCAGCTTGTAGCTGTGCTATAAAACGGGAAAGATACTAAAAGAAATTAAAAATCTTCTTACAGAAGTGATGGTGCACTTTAGCTTCCCTAGGGTTTTTGAAGGGGAAGAGTTGGTGTACGGATACAGGGAAATAATTAAATTCTACTTTATTGCCCCGTTTCAGGACTAATTGAATTACACAAGGACATCATCAGCTCGACGAGTGAACATTACGACGAACTCATTTTTAGGCAAGAATTCTAGAAATTTCAAAACTTTAAACGAGCGGGAAATTTATGTCGGAAACTTTTTGAAATGCGCCATTTATCATATGCCAGGAAATTTAGATTGCTTCCTTCATGCAAAAATGTTTTAAACCTGTTTTAGAAGTCTGCTGTCTGAAAGACTTTTAAAAGGTTACAACTGTACATAAATTTTCGTTCTTTTCATTTGCTTGCATAAATGCTTCGTTTTCCTATTCTTGAAAAGTTTATTTATTCAAATATGTGCGAGTCAAGTCTACGCGTCTGCACTTAACTTCCACACTAAATTAGAAAATACTCTTGAAAGCCACTGAAGTAAGAGACACGGAACATATGGTTAGTGTAGGGTTTTACAAGTTTTACTTGAAAGGATGCTCCAAATTAAGAATATGAAGGCTTCTATAAAAAACTCAGCTATGACTGACTGCAGGGGCTGCTGAACTTTCTCTTGATAAACACTCGTTGATTTAAACCTTCTCAATTACTTCTTATTGCTTTTTGAAGATAGAATAAAAATTCTGGAAATCAAATCTTTAATTCGCCATCCAAGATAAGCCAATAAGTGAATAGTTGCAGTGTACTATTTGTAATTAATGAAAAAAAAATGAAGTAATTTGAGATACTTAGTTGCATTTTTCGGGTTTCTTATCTCAAAAGGATGACCGTCTCTAGATAATTGTGGATCTGAAGAAGTTGCTTATGAATGCAAAGGAAAGAGTCCAGGGGAGAATCCAGCGTTCGCGAAAGCAACACACAGCGATTATGTATTTTTTTTTATCTTTTATCTTTTCTCTTTCAAATTTTATTTTTATATTTTACAGAATTTTCAACTTAGATAATCTTTTATGCAGTGCTTGCTATGTGGGATAGAGTTGAGTGCATTATCTCTCTCTCTCTCTCTCTCTTTATAGTTTCCCTAACCCCTTGTGGGTCATGGGGCAGAAGAAGAAATTCACCCGAATCGAGACAGCGGTTGTAAGTGAACCTAAAATTTTATTTAAAGTGGATTCCGAACCACCGACATTTTCTCTGCAACCCCCATGGCCTTTTTATCGTAATCTGTTGTCAGCAGAAAACAATCATGGGTCGCCGTCGGTGGATTTCGAACGTGGGACCACCCGGTTTGATTATTTCTGACAATAGTTAGACGTCGCTGAAGAGCTTAAGGTTACTCCTCAATATTATGAGTACTCGGGCTCACTGTCTAAATATTTTGTGCCAGTAATGTGCATACGTTGATGATACCTGAAACCTAGCTCAATGATGAAGTAAGTTCTAGAATAACTGGTATACCGGGGTACGAGATTTTCCGGAACGATCGGTGTAGCTATGTATGCCTCAAGAAATATTAAAGCTGAGGTAGTAAAAAAATCCGCTCCTGGTACTAAAATTGAATTCCTCTTTTTTGAAATTCAGTTTTCTGCTGATACATGACATTGTCCGATGCCGATGGTTTTCATCATTATAACGTGTCAGCCGAAGCTGATTTTAAAGTCAAAGTGTTAACTTCAAATGATACTACGAGAAAATTAAATTTTACAGGGTGCTTCAATTCCGGGTGTGATAGATCTCATCTACGCAAACAACATATTTTTTGTCAGCGGGGAGGGTGGCAATCTTAACCGTTTGGGAGGTACAGGGTGATTCATAAATTTGCAATTTTCACGGTGTGCACATCATTATTTTATTTTCAACTTTTGATAAACTCAACGCAGCGTCATCAAACAAACGCCAAAAACTACTATCCTAACGATTGTCAACAACGTTGATCTAAGTAGTACAGTCTAACTTGTACAGTCAGTAACGAAAGTGAAAACAATATTTTGAAATTATATAAAATTAAGCATTTTCCCAAAATTTCTCAGAAAATTATGCATTTAATACATGTGTTTCTTATTTTTATTAAATTGCTATTATCTTATTTCCTTTCCAAAATGGTACAATATGGGCAGGTATAGAAAGGATTAGAAAAACTGTATCTTTAGAAATTTCTGACTACCTTAAAAAATGTTTGTTTAGGTTACACAGGTAACCAATTTTAATTACTGCTGCAACAAATTTATAAAATTTTATAAAGTGTAATGCTGTTTAATTGTCTGTATTAGCTTGTGTTAACCAGTGTTAACACCCAAGTATCCTGGCGTGCTGCTACTAATACCTGATGGAAATTTTGCTATAAAATGGGGTCAGTCAGCAAAAATATCGATCATAGTTGAAAAACAATTCCATAACTACTGGCGTTCTTAGGCTAAAATTATTAAAAATTAGCAGAATTTACTTCCGAGGAATACGCGGAAATTTGCATCTATTGTATAGTGAACTAAACCGAAAAAGCGACTGAACTGGAATATGAAAGGAGATGCCCTAATCGACATGAACCCCAAAGAGAGGTATTTTCGCGGGCTTTGCGAGGGTTAAGAGAAACCGGAAGTGTGACGTCGGGCAAGACTCTGAAACGACCCTGGGATGACTTGGAAGACGATTAAGGTCATCTTCAGTTAGAGCTTGGAGAGTTCTTGATCGACGAGGGCTTACGTTGATATCACCATATTCGAATCCAAGGACTACTAGAAGGAGATTCCGAGAGAAGGTTAGAATTTTGCATTAACACGGAAATAAGGCGTTTTCGGACCAAGTTCTGTGGAAGGATTAAACGCAATTCACCAGGGATGATATCAAAAACTTCCACAGCCTCTACAGGTTGGTGGATACTAACCCACATAGGATGAGGCTGCCCTAATTTCTAATTTTAGCCCTAATTCTGTGCCGTTGTTTGGGCTGGGATAATCGGCACTGAATTAATAGGACCACTTATTTTACCAGAAGTGCTTAATAGCCAAATCTTTGCGGACGTTTTGTAGAATACACTGTCAGATCTCTTAAAGGACATCCCTGTGTATAATCTTAGGGCAACTATTTACCAACACGACGGAGCACCAACGCATTCTTGTATCATTGTAAAGGCAATACTGAATGAAAAATTTCCTGACCGCTGGCTTGTACGAGGTGCATCGATTCTTTGGCCTACTAGAAATCTAGAAATCTCGGCGTAGTAATTAATTCCAGATTTACTTATTGTGATAATGTATTGTCGGTTATCTCTCGTCTTTCACTGGGAATAACATGCCGCATATTTGCAGCTTATCCACGAAGATTTCTTCGCTTTGATATTGCTGCAAGTGCTGCGGGAACGACAAGCCTCACGTTGGAATCGTTAAACTGGGGGGATAATGGAAACAGTTTGTAGACGTCAATGTCTCTGAAGACTGGTCCCGCGGAGCTTTATTCGGTTCAAAATTTTTGTGCGTGCGTTTAGAATATTTTTGAACGAATGCTCCTAGAGGACTAGAAATGTGGCGAACGGCTCTATGGACAGAGCATCTGTTTGGAAGCAGCGGCTCCCAGAGATACCCATAGAGAGGGGAATTTCGCCCGGTGCTGCATCTACCCTCTGGGAGCACTCAGCCAATCATGTTCTAGTTTAATTTTTTCTCGGTTTCGGTTCATTCGAAATTTTGGGTGCATGAATCTGTGCGTTGGGTAGAAAACCTAAATTATTTAAATTTTTTTTTATAAAACTTATTCTACATAAAGCTGCCCAAAGTTACTCGCGATTAATGCTGCCAAATGTCTTCCCGAAATCGACGAGCATTAGAAGTAAGAAGAGTCTCCATCCAAGTGATTGCTAGAAGATAATTTGGGAGTATTGATGTGACGGTCGCATGAAAACCCCTGATTATAACTTGCCTGTTCATCGTCAATGCATTCTATTATTTGCTTGATTAGGATTGAGGTGATTTTTGTCAACTTTGGATTCTTCATTAAAAAGACAGTAAGTTCAACTCCTCAGGTCACCGTTTTGTAAGAATCCTTAAAATTACGCCTTTCTTCCATTCAGAGTAATAGGCTTCATGTTGAAGTAAGGGAAGAAAAATATAAACCGCAATATTATAATTTGTCAGCAATAATTCTGCATACTGCATCAGTCACCTCCAATCTTGTCTATAGTTATTGTTATTCCAAGTCGACGTTATTTAGGACACCAACAAAATTTTGTCTCACCTCCGCAGCGGATTAGATGGAGTTCTCACAGTTTTTCTCATAGATTTCTACTGTCACTATGATTGGCTATTAACTTCTACTCTCTCTTTGGGCTCCTTTTTTTAGAAAACGGAATGTAGTTTTAGTATTTGAAGCGATGCTGTGTTACTGATCAATGGCCGTCTTCTACCCCCTGAACGTCCCGTGGTACTTCAACTTTCAGCTTTTTGGCGCATTAGAATATGCTCTGCGAATATTCGGTCTTTTTTTGGTTTCTCATTATATTGAGCCCGTCGTCGGTGAAGTAAGCGCTAACGTATCGGCCTCCCAATCCAGATGTGCCAGGTTCGAATCCCACTGATGGCGAACCATGGTTGTTTTCTGCTGACAACAAATTACGATAAAAAAGGCCATTGGGGTTGCAGAGAAAATGTCGGTGGTTCGGAATCCACTTTAAATTTAAGGTCCCCCTTGCAATCGTTGTCTCGAATCGGGTGAAGTGTTTCTCTCGCCCTATGCCCCATAAAAACCAGAAGAACCCTGCTAAGATGGCGATTGCTGTTAACATAGCATTTACTTGCGTGCGCTGAGGAAACGCATCATGTAAGGTGGCCTTTTCTGTGTTTATACAAGGGTCTTCGAATGTATAATTTACGCGAGTTACAAAATTCAATAAAGAACTTCCAGTTTTGAAAGCCCTATGACATGTTTCGTCAAAGAGTTGGTAGAATTTCTCTTTAGTTATTGTAACCGCTTGCTCGGTCGGCGCATATCATCGAATTATTGAGATGTTTCTGTGGTCCTTACCTATCCTGGCAAAAATGATTCGTTTCAATATCAGGAACCAGTCCTTCCTCCTGACCATAGTATAGCATCACTGATTCAGACGTGGATGACGTCAACTTTCCACTTCTTCTCTATCTAGTTTCACTTAACCAGAAGATGTTAATTTGTATTGGACCCTTTGTCAAACCATCTGCGTGATCTTATAGGATAACCACACTCATTCCACATATCCCTACGTACATAGCTTGATCGCAGATTCATGTTACAGTAAAATATCGTCTTCACAAAATCAGCCCGAGGTGTCCGTGACATGCTAGACGTTTCGTCTGTAATGATTCGTTTTCAGATAGACTGACTACAAACCAACATATCATATTCCAGAAGAAGGGCGGTTCCTACGCTCCGATTCTTTATGTTCTCTATCCTAATTTGGGTTGGTTAAAATCGTGGATCTTTGCACCATAATTTGAGGTTTTTTCTGAAACCAAATAATTAATTATTAAGGTTCGTTGCCTGTTTTAACGATATAGATGTCCCAATCGACTTATTCAGTACTAATTTAAACGTGAATCTCACCTCCTATGGAATTTATCCTTTCAGTCGTCAATGTTGGTTGATGTAGTCTTTGTTTCCACTATAAACAACCAACCCTTTTTCATCTTAAAGTAAAAGTTTTCCAATGTGGTTCTTTTCAATTGATATTAATTAGAAAGCAAGGCAATTTCCATCTTAAACAATAACATCGTAATCCTGAATAACTTTCAAAACAACACATACTGAAAAACTGACCAGGCGGGGGTTGTTTACTTAGAACTAAAATACTTGCAAGAATTAAAATTATTCAAATTCCTTACAAGTCAAAACTTTAAACATCTTTCATGGCAATTCCTTGCGAAGGGGATATGGACGTTCGCCCTTGTTTTAATGTCTCATCGGGGAAGAATTCTGAAATTGCCATCCATCCACCTCGACAAGTTTGTTAAAAGCAAAGTGGAAGTTTGCAAATTCCAGCAAGACAGACTAATCTCGATGCTTTTTAAAGTTGAAACTTCTCTCTAAGCAGGAAGAAAAGCAGAACTGATTAATGGCGGCGACTCCATTCCACATCCCCGGTCAGCTACAATCGACATTGCAGGCAAAAATCGGGTAATAGAAGAAGTTAGGGGAGTGGTGGTGCCACAAAAAGGAAACTTTCAAGCTATCATGGTGAACTTATGAGTCAGCTCTAAATTGAATTATTCTCGGTTGCTTTTGTCCTGGAGTTATCCTTGGCAGGTTCTCCTGTTGGACTTGAACTCCGGGACGTTGACAATGCAAGACATACTGAAATGAGATTTGACTGAGTTGTTCTCATTAGGATAATGCAATTACCTCAAGATGCATTTTTCTAGATTTAGGACATTTTGTCTTTCCTTCAAGTTCCGTTTCTCTGTGGACATCGATTTAACGGACGCATTTTTATGATTAATCGCTAGACAGTTCCTCATTAAAGAAAGGAAAATTACTTATTGGTGAAGCCGAGGATAATTCAAAAGGAAATTACTTTCAACAAAAATAGATCCTTTCATAAGTTATTAATGATCTTCTTCTCAAATGAGCGATTCTTCTAAAACGTTGCGGACTTTGATGAATTCAGGGCCAGAAATTTCAGACTCAATTTAGAAGGCGTTTTGTGTTCGAGTGGTTTAAATTATTCACCAATGTGGAAAACACAATTTCCTTGCCCAAGTTATTTTGAACGCACCGAAAAGTGAGGAGCACAAAAACAGCAAAGCTTGACTGAATCGAAGCAACAATGGCATTACAGAAATACAATAAAAGGCCAAGCCACATTTAATGCCATTATTTCCTTTAGAAAACCGGAAAAAAATGTAAGGCGTCCCGAAATGGAAAAGACCTCTTTGTACAATGAAAAGCTCCAGAAATCAGGAAGTCATTCATCAAACTCAAATGGGAGAAGAGCTGCTTGGCGTTTCAGAAGGACCAATCTCCTTGTATTCGAATAAATTCCAAATTTCAAAGGAGCGAGATAATTCAGAAACGGAAAACTCTTGACTTGCAGAATTTTATTGAAGCTTTCTACAAAAATCTTCCATCGATAATTTTGCATATGTGATCGGAAAAAGTGGATTTGAGAGTGCCAAAGTATGTGGGTTTTGAAAAGGATAAGTGAATAGGGAACGAACTAGACTTCATTTAGGGTTTAGTTCCAGAACAATGAACTAAATTTTATCAAAGCAATTTTACTTAATAGAATCAATTCATGCTTCAATTTAGTCGTTGATGTTTATCAATTTTATACCTTTTGTTCTTTTGTTTAATGAGATATTACATACACGAATGCTTACCTGAGTAGTACAACTTATTGCTAGTATTGAGTTATAACACTATTTTAGGAAGCTTACCTGAAAAAATAAAAATAATTGTCGTCAGTACATATAAGAACAATATATTTAGAATATTTTAATTGTGATGTGGATGTTAAGACCATTTAGAATTTTGAAACGCTTCTAAGCCTTAAAAGGAGGGAGAGGGTACACATCAGTTTTAAGAACCAAGTCCAACTTCTATAATCTGAAATTTTGTTTCATTTGGGTAGTGAACTTACATACTCATAGAAATATATAACATGTAATTCTTACTTCTAGCTCAATCTTTCGGCATAATTTTCTGTTACATACACGGAGAGAAAGTTCCAGGAAAAATTGCGGTTCCACTTACAACAATCGTTTTGCAAGAAACACATTATGTTAACATTTAAGCAGTTCGGAACAGCACCGTTAAATTTACGTAACTCGTAATATTTCCCGCATGATTAGAAATTTGACTGGATAATACACAATTTTTTTGGAAATTGCTGACAAATTGTACGGTTCTCCATAACTTTAAGCACCTTGAAATCATTTTTTTGGTTGTGGCTTAGTTTTTTGTGTATCTGGAATTCAATTGAACTTAGTTTTTTTTTATATTTCTGAATTTCAATGTGAATACTTATTAAGGATTAATTACTTTCAATCAATTTGTTAACTATAACAAGTGTCAATTGATGTATCTTAAATTTTAAATATCTTTGGAAGTGAATTGTTCAAATGTTAATTGTTGAATTGTTAAATTTGAGAACCGCAATTTTTAGCGGAATTTTCGTATAAAAACTTCCCAACTTTTCACTTTGTGTATTGTTGTTGACTTCGAACCAAATTAGATCTGTTGCAGGAAATTAAATTGTATAGTTTTTTGTATGATGTTTCCATACGAAAAATTTTATTACTCAAAATAGCCATCTGTCCTGCTGAGCAAAATTTTGTCCCCACGAGCCAAAGTTTTCAAATTGAGGAATAGAAAGAAGTTACACGAAGTTAGTTTGGGTGAGTATGGTGTGTGGGGTAGCAGTTCGTATTGTAATTCATTTGCTTTGATAATTCAGGATGAGTGATTTCTGTCGTAGTGGAACAGCACTTTTCGTTAGTAAAATGAAGTCCGATTTTTCCTTCAAAATATTCAGGAGGATTATTCTTTTGGAATTTTAAAAAATCGTTACCATGACTTCTACGGACGATGCAACCGCCTCTGTATTCCTGGGAGCAGATTCACCCGAAAAGTCCATTGTTTTGACTGTTTCTTGGTCTGTGGTGAATAATAATAAATCCAGGTTTCATCATCGGTGCTGACATGACACAACAATTGGCGGATAACGCTTAAAGAAGTCTAAACTTTTCTTTAAAATTGATATCCGTAATCGCTTGGTGTTCGCCGCAAACAATAATAAGTAGATCGTTATTCTGTCACAGCAAACAAATAGAATATCTTCAAAATTATGTTAAGAACGGGTTAAAAAAATCAATATTGGTAATGAAACGCGTTCTGTGATATCGCTTTTACAGACTTCACCCTCTTCATAAAGCTTCTGCTCACATCCCTCGACTTTAAAGATTTAGTTTTCGACGACGCAGACGTTGTGGATTACTTGTCTAATCTGCCTGATTGGTTTTTATGCTGTGCCGACAGTGTACCGGCGTCGTTCCTGAGAAGATGCTGCTCCACGGTTACTTCTATCCTCTGTTATTTGTTCAATTTGTTTTTGCGCGGTGGCCGTTTTCCGGGGCTCTGGAAGGATCAGATGATAATCCCCTTTTACAAGAAGGGAGACAAGGCGGATATATCTAATTATAAATCGCATCCCATAGCCAACTTCTGAAGGATTTGGAAACTCATAAGCGATGAGCTCCGCTTTCATTGTAGACCCTTCTTGGCACTTTTTCCAGTACGGCTTCAGGGTAAATTAACCATTACTAACCTACTCGAATTTGCGCATTACTGTTTGTCCCTGATTGCTCAACTGCATATTGACCGACTTTAACAAGATCTTTGATAGGATTAACTATGGCATCCTCATTCAGTGTAGCGTCCTGCCCAGCTTCAGAATCCTGTATTATGCTGACGACACTAAAATCTTCCATGCGGTCTGCTGCAACGACGACTACGCATTTTACTTTTCGCGACTGCTGCTCCCACAACCGTCTTCCATGCCTTCAAATGCTCGGCTTTGTTAAAAGATGGTCTTAAGAGCTTGACGATCCCTACTTAACGAGGCATCTGTTCTGCTTTTTCGTTAGACCTATTCTGGAGTACGCCAGCCGGTTCGGGATCCATACTTTGCCATCCACATTAACCGGACCGAATGAGTAAAGCGCAGGTATGCTCTTCGAGGCCTCCCTTGGCGCGATCTTGCCGACCTTGATTTCTCTTGACTCTCTTGAAAAGAGACGCAAGGTCTTTAAAATTATTTTTCTGTACGATTTGTTTCACGGGCGATCAAATCCGCTGAACTACTCTACGAGGTTAGCATATCCGTTCCGGTCCGGACCTTGAGGAGTCATAACTTTCTCAATGTGCTCCATAACCGAATGCCGTTCCTCTTAGGCTATCTGGGGCTGAGGTAACATCTATACCGAATGGCTCGAACCAGTGAGACGTAGTGTTGACTCTATCTGGAGGATGATGAAACTAGTACGCATATATTGTTCTTTTATCAGGCATTGGTATGGCTGAGAAGGAGGATCTTAAGTCGGGAATTCCTGAGTCCGGCTGATGTTAGATCCTCCACTGTTAAAGACATCATAGCATATCTGAGGGTGGCTGAGCGTCTATTGTAGTAGTAGGGGTTATAACACAAAAGACCTTCTAGGTCGCAGTGCCCACCATATGGGTAACCAAATATAATAATAATAAAATATAGGGTTGGTCGAATATAGTGTTCTATCGTCCTGTTGGATTGCCCTCAGGTTTGTGGCGTCAAAACGGCCCGTGGAGTGTTTTTCTTCGTGGATGGGACTCGATACTATATGCAACTAACCAATAAACACCTCATTTGATGATCACACTAAAGAACTGAAGCTATCGTTTGCCACGGTAACGCAGTTTTATAATTCATTAAAAGTCTAGCTGTCTAGACTTCATTCGCATTTAAATTCGTTACATTGACATACTTATTTATCGTACTCCTGAAATTGCACGCACAGCTATATTGAAACAATTCGCTATACAAGAGCTTCTAAAAGAGTGCCTTGCACTTAACTCGCTATATTCCATTGTCTTTATTCCTTTTCTTTCTGTTTTTTTCATTTTTTTTATTATGCTTTATTTCCTTATTATTCTATGATTTTTTTTGTAAAATTGGCTTTCAAATTCCAATTGTATGTGAGTCGTGTCAGTTACATAGCCGTCAGAAATTTGAATATAGTACCACCAGTCGAACCACAAAAACAATACCGATATATCGTATAAGATGTCAAACATCATAAAATAAGTCATCAATCGATATAAAGAGCAGCCAAATCATAATGCGAAATCTTAAGTACGTTTTCGTATTTGTAGTTGTTCGAAGTGTTACCGCAACAGCAACTTAGATTGAAAAGGTTGCATGTGCTGGTCTACAACAATCTCTGTTTCGTAGCCAGAGAAGGCAAAACTTTAGCGGGTTTTGAAATACGACATCAACTAGTGAGTAACAGTCAAAATTTTATCAGTGCAATTTTTTGAGATTTGCTCTTCATCACTTACTTGGGATTAATCCTTCAATTTAATACCCTCTTTGGACCCTCTCTCTATAGTTCCCGTAACACCTTTTTGGGCATTGGGCGTGAGAAGAACTTCGCCCGATTCGAGACAACGATTGAAAGTGGACCTAGAGTTTTAAAGTGGATTCGGAGGAGTGACATTTTCTCTCAACCCCCATACCCTCTTTATCGTGATCTGTTGTTAATAGAAAACAACATGGGTCGCCGCCAGTGGGATTCGAACCTGGGACCTCTGGATTGGTAGGCCAATACGTTATCACTTATTCCACCGACGACTGTTAAAACGACGATAACAATGCTATGAGAAATTCTAAAATTGATAATTTGCATAATTTTTATCAAATCCCACATTTCCGAATCAAGGTCAAAAGTTTTATGATAATCCGCTTAGTGTTACACATTTTTATTAACATGCTTGTAATAGCCTAACTATCACGCAATTAAATTTATTCTAACTCTAAGCATATACCATAATCTTCAGAAAATCCTATTTGAATGAACCGACCTGCATAATTGTAACGTTGCATTAATTGAATTAAATTGTATGAGTCAAATAAATAGAATAATATCTAGTACACCTGTTTCATTTCAAATCAAGGCTGTAGGTTTAGTGAATTAACACACAATCAAGGGAATCAAGAGTATCATCCTGAACGGCAATGTTTAAACAAAAATTCCGAAACAAAAGCCCGCATTCAGGGCCCCGTTAAATTAGACGTTGTTGGTGATACTCCCGGGGATTATACGACTTGGAATAGTCACTTTGGGAATGGAATTATTATTAAGCTTCGGCGAAAGTCCTTGCTCAAATACCGCCACTCATACAACTGCTTCAGTTTTGTCCTATGGGGTGTATGCTCACTGCAAGACTAAGGGGACAATCCTCTTAAAGGATTACTAACTTCTGAAAAGTCCAATCCGATTGCAAAATAAAGAAATGTTGAATGATGATGGGGGCATCAAACATACACTTAAAGGGTGGATGTAAGAAAAAGGATTTGCTGGCATTCTCATGGAACGATTTGCACGGTGCAGCGGTGTTCAGATGTGAAAGTACACCACGTTTGTGGGGGAGTAGTGAATCTAAAAGCAAGCCCTGATGACATTTTCTCTTCTATTCGAGTAGGATGTAATAGATGTTTATAGAAGGAACTTCTTTTGAATTATTTAGTTTTGTTTTTTGGAAGATTTAGAGAAAGTTTCAATGTCCAAGATGGCTACAAATTTCTTCGGTTGGAAATGAAACAGGGCCAGATGAACTTGATTAAACTGGGGTTGAGTTTAGGTAAGCAATAGGTCTTCCAATAGTTTTAAAGATATTACATAAATTAATAAATTATGTAAGGTTCCCTACTTGAATTTTACGAGTAGGTTTGACGGCTTTTGGAAAACTTTTTTGACAAACATATGTGTCATCCAGTTCGCTCTATGTTTGCTATAAATATAGGGTACTTACTTAAAAAAAAGGTTTTATTTAAAATTTCGCCCAATTTTTCATTTCACAAAGTAACAGTTTCATTATTTGATATTTGAGTAATAAAAACTATACGGTTTATGAACTATCTCCATGAAATTTTTTCCGTTGTAAAAGCGTCTATAGTTTAATGTGCACTAACCATTTTTTTTACTCAAATGTCAAAGAATGACAACTTTGAAACATGAAAAGTAGCGCGCAATTCCAAATGAAACCTATTGTTGAAAAACGTTGCAAAAACAAACCAAAATTCATATTATTTATCTCATAGTAATAATTAAATAGTTCTGTTCTTTTTCTTGTGTTTTTTAATTTCATTTCAAGCCTCTATATACTTGCTTGTTACAAAGACTTCGTCGATCTCTCTTCACAGATCTTTATATAGCACGTTTCTTACGTTATCTAACTTAACGTCCTACAATATAATTTCGACTATTTCAATTGAGGTTATGTTGGACGGCTCTTTATTGTTAACTTTTGACAGTACAAAAACAATCATTGGTGGCCACTGGTTGGAATTTGTATCTAGACTTTCATGATGAAGAACCAGTACGATATCCTTTATAATATCATCATCGAAATACTCCAAAAAAAAGGGGGGGGAGATATTCAAAATTGCAAAGTGGGAGCTAAATAGTTCTAGGTACAATAATTTTCAGATACATGGCGTAGAAAATATCAGCTCAGCGGCTTTTACCTTCCTTCTATCTTTCTTGTTACAATGAAACTAACATAGAAGTAGCTAAGTCTGGTATGTAAGCTGATGATGCCTCAGCAAATCGAAATCTATCAGCCACGAGCCACGTGATAAGATTCCATATTGAATATACCTCCAGCAACTTCTCCGTACCGAGGGAGGTGGGAACACTCTGAAAGTTTGGCAACTCAATCTACATCACAGTAAGGCGGCATCAGATATGTTGTGCCAATGTTTTGTGAAAGAGAAGCTGGACATAGCGCTGCTGCAGGAACCCTGGCTATTCAGAAAAAATATAAAAGGGCTCCCGAAGAGAATCGCTAATCTGTTTTGCGTAAATTCAGAAAGCAGAACGAGATCCTGCATTTTAGTCAGGCGGAAGGATAGAAATGTGGGACTACTATAAGGTTGCAACGCGAACGCCCACAATACAGTGTGGGGCAGCATAGACGACAACCGGAAAGGCGAAGATTTGCTGGAATTCGTGGTAGATAACAACTTGGCAATTCTAAACATGGGGACAGAACCAACCTTCGTGGATGGAAAGCGTAAGGAGGTTATTGACGTCACCCTTAGCAATATTAAGTTGTTGGATAGAGTGCTCAACGGGAGAGTGACTGATGTGATGACGCTATCAGATCATAGAGCCATAACTTTTGACATTCAATATGGGGTAAACATGAGGCAGAGTACGAGGCTGATCAGATTACCTAAGAACACCAACAGCCAAAAGTATTTGGAGGTGATACAAGGCTTTAAAGAAAAGGTTGAAAAAGGCTTTACATAGAAAGAAGAGAGAATCATGAAGTGACTTCTGCTCGAACACGGGAAATATATCTGAAGTCTGCCGACTTCAGAATATGGTGTCAATTAACCCGGTCTCCCAACTCGGACTGGTTCGGGACAGAACCGGAAAGATGTCAGGGACCTGAGACGAAACAAGTAAAATGCTGCTGGAAACTCATTTTCCGGGAAGCTTCAAATCGGGCATGCCCTGGAAAAAGAGGAAACATGGTGCAAAGCCACGGATCGGTCTGTGGCGGAAAATATTGTGACGCTTGAGAGGGTAAGATGATCTATTAGATCGTTTGAACCGTTCAAGGCTGCACGTTTAGATGGTGTATTACCAGCCCTAGATATGTCCCGGTTTCGTGGAGGTAGGCTAAGGTCATATTTTTATCAAAACCGGAAAGAAAAGACTATACTGAGCCGAAGTCTTTTAGACCCGTGAGCCTGACGCATTTCAGTTGAAAGCAATGGAAAGGAATGTGGTTTATCACATCCGAGGGACTACGGTCGCTAGTTATCCACTAAGTAGGAACCAGCACGCCTATTGTCCTGGGAGAAACGGCACTCCATCAGGTAATGCGAGTGGCAGAAAAAGAGCTTAATGGTAAAGGCATAGCGATGGCCACAATAATGGACATTGAAAAAGCCTTTGACAAGGAGGATTGACAATATGTTAAAGAGAAGAGCAGTAAATTTCCAGAGAGGTGAATCGAGACTGCGAGGAAGGGTAGGCAGAGGATGCCCACAGGGAGGAGTTCTGTGGAACATTACTTTTGACTCATTTCTTTGTCAACTTGAGGAAGAAGGCATACATAACGTAGGGTATGCCGGCGACATAGAAATTATGGCAACGGGCAAGTTCATACGCGTAGCAGACTTCTTCGAAACTTATGTTATCGCAACCATCAACAGGCATCCTGAGCGTAGGGATTTGCTTGAAATATATATTTACTTTGGTGTGAGTAAACATAGTTTTAAATCCTGAACCTGAACCTATTTGACCAATCAGGTGTGATTGTCAAAATTGGCGAAGTGTTGGTTGAAGAGACGAGACATCGACGTGATGGGCTCGTGCATCCCATACAGAGTTCGATGGCTAGATACGTGCAGGAAGTTGTGGTTCCTCAAAGTGCGTTGCGGGATAGTCGATTTCCCTTGACTTCCTTGAAAAGAGGCGTAACATCGCCAGATTACTATTTTTGTTCGATTTATTGCAGGGAACAATAAATTCATCCGATTTACTGGCTGCCGTGAGTATCTCTATCCCGCAACGCACTCTGAGGGACCACAACTTCCTGCACGTATCTAGCGATCGAACTCTGTATGGGATGCACCCCAAATGATCAGTATAGGAGGGAAGTGACGAGGGATCAATCCAGCGAAGTCCACGGAGAGCAAACCTAAGGAATCTGCGCTGTACTGCCTCGACGCGGTCGACTTGAACGGCAAAATAGGGAGCCCACACAGGGCTGGCGTACTCCACAAGCGGTCTGACGAAGGTGAAACAGGACAACCAGAAGATAACCAGTTAACAAAGCAGGAAGGGAACCCAAGAAGAGTCAATTTATAGGCCAGGATACCATGGTCTATCCTATCAAAAGCCTTACTAAAGTCCGTGAATACACAATCCACCTGTTTGCCCGCTTCAACGGCTGGTAGAGAAAAGTTAAAAAACTCCAGAAGGTTGGTGGTCGTAGACTTCCCCCTGAGGAAGCCATGCTGGAAGGACCCCATGAAAGGCCTACAGTGAAAACGAAGAACGTCACTGACGAGAGTCTCAAAAACCTTCGCTGCATGGCACAAACTGGCAATCGGTCGGTAGTTGGAGACCTCGGACCTGCTACCCTTCTTGTGAAGATGAATCAACACAGAAGTCTTCCAAAGACAAAGAATACTAGCAATAGATAGTTGGCATTTCTTCAGAAAGGAAGCGGCTATACCGTCGGGACCACCCGTGAAGCCCTCCGCCAAATTAGATAAATGTTCAGAAACACGGGAGCCGCGTCAAGTATGTAAAATCAGAAGTGGAAACATCACGGTTCGAGTTAATAAATCTCCAGAAGAGGTACTTCTAAAAGTTGAATTTGAGAGTCGCCGGCAGTCTCATGAGGACTTCTGGCTTTACTCGCAAGAGTCCCAAGAGCAATACATAGCTTGCTCATCAGAATGGGTTGCAATATATCCGCAAATAGTTTCGACTTCGATTTAAGTCAAGCTTTAGACAAAGTTATCTCAGCATTAAAAAACAAAAATGTAAGCGGCTTACTTGTCCACTAAAAGCATAATTAGTGTGACAACGTTAGAAAAGAAAGAAGTAACTAATAGTCCCTTAAAGGGTGACATGAAGCAGAGAAATTAATTGTGCGCCTCAAGCATTTTAAGCAAAAAAAATCCTAAAAATGTCGAACCTTTTCTCTAGTCAGGCACTGAACATATATATCATCATTTCCTCATGAAAGGCTGAAAAATGCGAAGTTAAGAAATGTATGTTTTCATCCAATTTATATGAACAGAATAAAAAAAGTAAGCCAAATGGGGAAAGTATCATCCAACTTTGTTCTAACAAAAGGGCAAGTAATCTTCGTAACCATCAAAAATATGAGATCATCTCTTTACAAAGCCCTAAGAAGTACTGGCTTTATTAATTATCATTGAAATCTGGTCATTAAAAAAATTTAATAAAAAATAATACCCAAATCCCTGGTGCTGTAAACTGTGAACAATAAAATAATATTGATGTGATGTGTGAATTGTAATATTCAGCTTTGCATTTACGAGTATAAAACACTACAACAAAATATCAAGATTCAGAGCAAGAAATTTATCGGAATACAATGAGTAAAAGGTATTCAAGTCAGAACACAGTCATCGTCATTAGAGATAGTGGATTTTCGCATCGTCAGTATACCATAAAACGTTTGTAATAATAAGTGAATATTAGTAATATAGATGATAAATAATGGGCCTCGATGGCTATCTTGCGGTTTGCCAAAATAGTTGTGAATGACACTAGCAACCCGAAAGGAAACACTCTATGTAAGTTCAGACGAAGGAATTGGAAGAAACAGCAGAGAAATGATTAAAGCTATTTATTTCGCATCGCAAATACTCCTCTTATATAATATACCAAATTACAAGCAGTTCATTTGTATGCTCTCTTATTTAAAAAATTGAACACTTTTCTGTCTTTGTTACTCGTTAGTGCTAATCGTAAATAAATATCAAGGTGCAGGTCGGTTACTATTTCGCAATGTTAGTAATTTTGGTTTAATTAAAAAAAAGCAGTGTGTTTTTACAAAATAGAAGCATTTCATGGTGAGGTAAGTAGAAGCTATCGAAAGTTTATTTGGGAAATAATTTTACACTAATTTGTCGAGAACGGATTTTTTCGAAGCCGACAATTTTTTCTTAAATTCTGAGACCTGCTTATGTGGTTGTTTTTCATTACAAATTTCCAATTCGACTCTGTGTTTTATTTGTTATCGCATCACAAAAAACCAAAGCGATTTAAATTGCACAAAACAACCTTGCCTCTGAACCTGTCTTCAAACCATCACTTCAGAAAATACCTTCGGAAGCCAAAGCAAACTCAATTTAAGGGCGACATCTCACTGCATCGATAAAGATAAGAAGATTTAATTTCGAAGTTCGGTTATTTAAAAGTGAGTGCCGTAAGTGCCTTAAATCGAAAACGTAAACAAGAGGAAGGAACTCTTATCCGATTTAGTCGGTATCGCTATAAAGTATGTCCCATAAAATCCGATGATGTTCCACCCTCCGCAACACACGTTACAGTAATCAACCCCCTAACACAAACACTGAATAATAAATTTTCACGTTAAGTTAGTAAATAAAGACGCTCGAATGAAAGCGTCCTGGTTTGGTTGCATCAGGCAAATCTCAGCTTGCAACTTTGCAATAAAATACGAGAAACGTGCCTGCTCCTACTTCACCCAATAAATTCAGAGTTAATAACCCTATGGTATATGGTAGTAGACCAGGCGGTATCCAATAGATTTCAAGGAAGAAAGCGGTCCAAAGGAACAACTAGTGCGCCCCCTTGCAAAGAAAATGAATAGCAGTACAGGCATAGACCTCAAATAAATAGAGAAATAGCAACGGTCTAGGATCACATGGGAATGTGTATTAGCAAGAGTTCCGTGTTCGGTTCTCCCCCTTTCCAGAAAAATATTCGAAATCCGGGATTAAATCCGCCATAAATAAGTAGAACACATGTCGCTTTAATCCGCCCAAATTGAATCCACTTTGCCTTGTTGTTGGGCGCACAAAGTTGCATTTGTCGCGATTGAGTGATGGCTGTTTGCATATGGGGGATCGCAATTGTTTACAGTTTAGAGGAGGTAGGATTGAGCGAAGAGCTTCCATAGGCAGAGTACAAAGCTCAAAATAGAATCACCAACAGAGCCTCTAACAGGATGATGATAAAGTCATATATTGGGCTCCATTATTGTATTGTATGCGCAAAACTGCCTTCGTTACTTTACTGCCAGACTAGGTACCACTCAGCGATAATTTTGTCGCAGATTTAACAAAGCCGAGGTGTGGGTGACGGCTCAGAACTAGCCTTTGAAATGACTGTTGAAAACTAACGACCAGGACAAATAGTGCACAAGCTGGCACTTTTGCCTGAATTTTTTATTAATTAAATAAAGTAGACTTTATTTTTATTTTTAATTTTGTTTTACGAAAAATATCGAAATGTCGCACAAAAAATTTCGGTAGATGTAACGTTAAGGGTCCACTTTTGAAGTTGGAAGCTTTTCAGCAGCTGATGGCGGACACACATAGTTTGTGTTGTGGCAGTATTTTCTAGTTCAACTGAAAAAAGAAAATGAAGGAACTTTTTAGAACACCCTGTCAGTGCAATGTATTAGGCGACAGTTGAAACAAATTTTTAAAATTTTATGGTTGGTCATTAAATTAGGGCATGTGTATGTTACTGATAAATTTATTGTTGTTTTTATGAATTTTGACTGGACATAGAAGTTTTTTACAGCGAAATGTTGTCAAAATGCAACATAGGGAATCTAATTACTTAAATTGTCAAAGCTTCCGAAAATGGGACTTCAGACAGCGTGGGTTTTAGGTTTTGGTTTAGTGGGCTTCGAACCCTACCGGTGGTGACTTACAGCTGTTTTCTACTAACAACAGATTCCACCAACATGAAATACAGAAAAAAATGTAAAACTCTTTTATAAATGTAATAATGTAAATAATTCTATCTAATCTAATAACAATTTTGTTTAAACTGATATGGATTATTAAAACTTAAAGCGTTGAGCGCGAAGAGAAAGTAGAACTAAGGAAGTATGTTTAGATAGTAATTGGTTAGAATGAATATTGTTATTATATGTTAAGCATATTCATACATTCATTATTAATCATATCGGGTATTTGATGTAAAGAAGGTTGCCAAGCTTACCCCACCTTCACTGTTAAAAAGTTATGAGTTCTCATGTTAAGCCAAGCCCCTAACTCTGCAAGGCCTGAGTCCACAATCCCTAACTCTAGAAACCCTACATCTTGCTCAAAAAGTATGGCTTGGCAGTTCTGCGGCCATCGTATAGTCACTTCTATGTCGTGAATTAGATCCATGAAACGGCAGAGCCATACTTTTTAACCAAGAAGTAGGGTTTCTAGAATTAGGGGTTGTAGACTTAGGCCTTTCAGAGTTAGGGAGAGATCTGATAACTTTTTAACACTGAAGGCGGTATGCGCTTATGAGTCTTGGCAACCTTCTTTACATGGTGGGATTTCATATCTTTTTGCAAGATGATCTAGTACTTTTTATTTTTCCGGGCTGTATTTGTTGTGTGTCAGCTATTCTATTTTTTATAGCCCACTGTCTATCGTTGCCTCTTTTCCTTGTTGGCTTATTATTTGCAATAAACGATAAATCAGGGGGGTACTTAGCTATTAACCGATTATATTCAACTATAGCTGACTGTTGTGCTTTATTTATATTAAGTTAAAGCAGACTAAATTAACTTTCCAAAAAAGTAAACGCATGTACACTTTATTAATCGAAATAATAGGAAATCTCTAATTAAACCTGCAATTTTAGTCGTAAACCAAATTTTCATCCAAAAAGCAAGCAGTAAATCATGGTCCGACCATGGTCTCGTGCTTCTATTTTTTTAAATTTCTCCTTCCGTACAATTCTGCGCTTTAAGCCTTAAAAATGCTTGTTGGTTTCTTAAATACGATATGACTATTTTTACGTCATTCGGAAGATTGTTTTGTTAACTTCAAGCAGAAAAAAAACCATCTTTTCATAGAAGCAACAGATTAAGCACTGAGATTAGCATTAGGATTAGCACTTATATACAGACCTGCAATAAGAAATTTTATATACAGACCTATAAACGGGGGGTTTTGTGTAAAAGTTACAGATTTCTTAATATTTTCGTTATTTGTGTGCTAATCCTAGCCAGCATACCAAATTTCAGCTTTTTATGACTTCAGAAAGTACCCTAGAGGTTTTGGTGATCGTGAGTGGCGAAATCGACACATTTCAGGTATTAATAAAATCTTAAGTATAAAAGCTGGACAAATGAAACTTAGTGTATTTAATAAGTCTGAAAACTACATCTTACTCTAAGAATTTTGGCTCTCTGGTATTATCCAAACCGAAGCTATGATGGTTCGAAAATATGACGAAACGCTTTGAAAAAAGGTAGGTAGTGCCCAGTCTTGGCGGGGGCACTGCTGTGCCCCTTGATATAAATTGATAAATTTTTTCAATTATTTTAAGGAACTTTTCGCGTCAAAAACTATGAAATTTTAGAAAATCTATGATTAAAATTCCTACAAGAGATTTGGATAAGTTTTTTGTTTATATGTGTTTTTATTGCTGATGAATGGATACATAATTTTTAATATCCAACATATGTACCCTAAGGGTCGTTTTATTAGATATCCAAATAAGGAATAATAACACAGGCCTGCGAGGTTTTCCCCCCTGGACAATGAATAATTGTGTTCGAAGTAATTTCTCCCGCTGAAACCGAATCCGAGCTCAGAATTGCTCTATCACGTCAGGTTTTTGAGATATTCTAACCTAAAAGTGCAAAAAACACTCATGAATTTCTCGATATTATTCAAGTTACCATTTAAAGTTTTCGTATACCTAGAAATTCACGAACATGAAAATTTCAAAAAGCCATATCTCGGCGGAAAAAAAGATATTTAAGCAAACTCAATTGCATTTGAAAAAAAAACATCGCAGTGCTACATAGCCTCAAATACGACAAAAATCAGTGTTTTTGCACTTTTAGGCTATACTATCTTAAAAACCTGATGTGATTGAGCAATTTCGAGCTCGGATTCAGTTTTAGCGTCAGAAATGACTTCGGAAACAACTATGCATTGTCCAGGGGGAAAAATTTTCAAAAATTCGCAGGCCTGTGTAATCTTTGGTATACTAAAATATATATAATGTTTCTGCACTGTTTTCTTATTCATTTTTAAATTCACATAATAAATTAGAAGTGTTAAGCTTTATTTTTAACATTTTGAATATCACATGAGTGACTTTATTGAAGTTTCCGTAAAATATGTGAGTATTATTTTATTTATCTTCTAAGTATAATCATTCCTGTCTATATTTTTCTTTGAGTTGTTTCTATTCATTTTATGTTTCAAAAAACACCGAATGATTGCTTTGTTTAAGTGTAATCTAGAAAGAGTGCACTCGTCTCTTAAATATTTTTACCCAAAATGAACTAAACGAAATCACTCAAATGACTTTGAGTCCCATCGCTATTTAGCTTCATTTCCTCTATTAGAACTGGTGTCAGAATGGTGCCTGCATAAGCTCTTAGTCTTAGTTGTTCTCTCACTAACTTCTAAAAATTTAAGTCGCTATTTGAATTATATTCAAATACATTTGATTAGATTTTTTCTTTAAATATATTTGCACTGACTCACCAAAGTTCATTAAAATTGTCTGCCTTAGTTTATTTTGATGGAGAAACCTTGATCTATCATTACTTTAACCCACTGGTTGCTTGAGGTACAAGAAAAATTCCCAGGTTCTCAAAATCGGTTATATCTAGTTACCAGAGAAATAAGATCGGCTAGTAAAAAGTCTATTTCCATTTGTCTTTTAATAAAAGGTTAAGTTAAAAAGCCCAGAAGGTTAGTGAAGAATATCTAGAATACATTTCAAATTCTTGTTTCATTATTTATATGTTTTTCAACTGGTTTTTAAAATTGTTCACGTTTTCCCTCTGGCACTTTTATACAGGGTAGGCCATAAGTCACTACGGAGTGAAGAACTTTTTATTTACATATACAGTGTAAACTGTATATAGCGACACTGAAGGGACTGGCGTTATTGAGGGTTGTTCTTAAATGGAAAGTCGTTAAATGGAAAAAAGAAAAATCAATATTATTTTACTACATATTATAATATTTTTTATGTACTAATAAAGAAGGGGACAGTGCGGAGTTTTGAAGCATGGGAGGTTGCGAAGCACGGCCATAGATGTCGCTTAGTTGTGGTTTTGATAGCTCTTACCTACTGTCAACATTTTTTCACCTAATATCTCAGTTTTGTTCTAGCACTCGTCCCGATAGCACACTTTTTTCGTATATCTCCAGACAGTGTGTTCAAAATTTTTTACGAAAAGTTTTTTTGAGCATTCGTGTTTGTGGCATTTTTATAAACATTTTCAAGCGTTTCGATAAGGTGAATACACACAAAATAATCAGCAATGATTCGGTTTCGACGTTCAAAAGGATTTATGCATAAACATTCGATGTGTTACTGATGCGGTGGGAATTTTAAAATAGTAGCGACTGGGGAGAAATGAAGCCCATCGAGTGGGGAGATGTGAAGCACGACAAATATGACAGATGTCAACCTGAAATCGTATTTTACATGGTGCATCATCGATGCCAAGCACATCTCGCGCATCCATTCGCCGTGCATTAAAAAGTTAGCCCCATAAAGCGTGTCACTCCGGCCAAGAAATCCAATCGAGGTCGCAAGCCTATGAAAACCACCATATTGACTTCGCCAGAAAATGTGGCCAACATACGCCGGAAAGCTGAAGAGAAGCAAGCCAAAGAGGCCAAGAAGGATCAACAGAAGATGGAAAAAACAGTCAAACCACCGGCAGCAAAGCGTAGTCGTCGCATATTTTCGGCACCATCGCAAATGGAATCTGACTCTGAAGAAGAAGACTTTTGCACCATCTGTAAAGGTCCCGTGCCGAAAAAATTGACCAAAAACAGCGCATTGCAATGGATGCGACCGAGCAGTCCATTTGAAGTGTGCTCGTGTATTGGTCGACGGTTATACTTGCGTTCATTGCGAATCACAATGATTGAGCAACTTGCCATTTTTCACATTTTTTTAATAAAATGTTCATTCTTTTCCATTTTCTCAACTCTGATACATAATTAACATAATAATTTGTCATTTTCTCCGATCCCAATAAAAAAAGTTCACCAAAAAATGCAACTTTCTGCGATTTTTAGTCGTGCTTCACAACTCCCCACGATTTTTGAAAACTCCAAAAACCAGTATTTTGGGCCAACAGACAAAAATTGTCGATGATTTAATACAAATCCTTCAACCAGGAAGTGTATTTTACAATGCTCTAGAGATTCGATTCGAGAAAATGTGAAAAAAAAAAATTATTTTTCTGGTAGTTTAGACCCAAAAACAAAGCGTGCTTCAAAACTCCCCACTGTCGCGTACAAAATTTACAAACAACAAACATTCATATTGATTGCGTATAGCCTGTAATCTGCGTCTGACGTTTTTTGCTGCACCACTATTATAATTGTATTTTCTTATGTATTTTATTCATATCTTGGGATACAGCAAGGTAAACCAACCAGAGTCAAGTGATTTCGACGTTTCAGGGAGTTTGTCGTTAAATCGAGTGGCGTTAAATGGAGTTTACACTGTATTTTTTTCAGATTTTATAAATAAGGTTTGGAGAAAAAATAATGCAGAGATACACAACTGAACCTTTCTTCAGGTGTTGCATTACATCCCAGAAAACTATTGAACCTTACTTTTTCGATAATGAGTATAAAAGTGCAGTAGCTGTAATTAGAAAGCGGTATAGTCTCATGCAAAAAGTTTTTTACATCCTTCTTTTGAAAGCAATCCCAAAATGTAGTTTCAGCAGGACGGAGGGTGCCACTTCACAGACTGCTGGACTACACTATGGCAATTTTAAGGGAACTTTTTGAAAAGCAAATAATTTCGAGAATTCAGAAATTCATTGGCCATAAGATTTGACGAAATCCTACTTTTCTTCTCAGGGGTCTAAAGAAGCGCGCGTTTGTGAATAAGGACGATACAGTCCCTGAGCTTAAGACCAAGATTGACGTAGAAATTCCAGTGATTCAGGCACAAATTTTTAGAAATGTAACGAAAAATGCCCTAATAGTGGGTACATTATCATTAAGTAGAACTTACCAGTTCTAACTGAAACTAAAGTGGTGTCAAATGTAAGTAATCATGTAAGCGAATTAATCACATGTAGAAACATGAATGACCTACCAAAACATAAATACCCTAAAATACACCTAAAACTACACTTTGCATCATAAAATTATAAAGCAGTTATACATCAAGCACGAAAATGTAACAATGGTAACTAACACAGAGAAGCTAGAGTTTCCATGTTTCTGTTGCGTACATCTCCAAAATCTGACCAAATTTTAAACCTCGTTATCCTCATCCGAATATGAATAGGCTATAAATTTCAATCAAATGGCCCTGGTGATGACTGTGAATCCATTGCCAAATCCATAATCACTGTCCCAATTGCAGTAAATTGAACAGAGATATATTGGCTGCAGGTCCCAGCACGTGTCAGACGCACTCGCTGCCACAACGAGAAGAAATTTATTTCTATGGTGAAAAGAAACGTTCGGTAGAAGTTTCAAAGGAAGTCGGCACAATACAGCGTCGTGTTAACAATTTTCGAACACGCTTCGTCAAATCCTTTCACCGGTTCTTTGAAGCCGGCTTTCTTGCCAAAATACGGTGGAGTTGAACTAATTCAATCCGTCGACAGCAAGAGTCAGCCCTGTAGGCCTTTGTACAACTTGACGTTGGAGTCGTTTCTTTGCTATTTGTGTCAAGTGCTTGTCATTAACTCCAAATCATTTCCGAAAACTTTTCAATATTTCTCCAAGTACAAGGAAAAGTTCGTCTTGACACATAACATGAAGCCAAACAATGCGGGGCTCCTTCTTGCAGACGTGACATGCAGCAACAACAAGGCACTAAAAACGACAAAGAAAGTTCCGAAATTCAAATTTCCGTCAAGTTCTGCCGTTTCTATGCTCAGAATGGTGAGTTTAGAACCCGACATCGTCATTTGGCGAGGGTGTTTCATGTGAAAATTATTACAGATCTAGACCCTGACAGGGTTAAGAGGGGTCCGGAGAGTGACAATGCGGTCGACTTTGGTTAACAAAAAGTTTTCTGCGTGAAAAAGTTTGGCGTAGACACGCTATTTATGGCAAAAAAGGGTTCGCTAGTATTAAATGGATGCTAAATGGATGCTGGATTTTGGGTACCACAAAAAGATGTGAAGAGTCGACGGTTTTTGCTACGGATGCCGCACAACTTTTGGCATCAATCGGCGAATCGGATGATTGATTACTCTCAGGTGGCTATTGTTGTACTCCAAAAATTTCTAGAATCCTTTCAGTCCTCGTTTTTATTGTAAATTATCTGGAACCTTAATCCTAGGGGAGTTTGGCGAGAAACATATTTTTAGAAGAAAAATTCTTGGAAAATATGACTTTTGAAAATTGTTGAAGGCTTCGTAAATCAAGGAGCATTCAAAGAACGTCTGTTGTTAAAGATGATTGTCCTCAAGGGTTTGCAATATTTCTTTCAGACCCTTCCTCTAAGGAGAATTGATTCCGGAAGTATATTTTTAAAAAGCACAATAAAAAGGAGGGATTTGGATAAGTTAAAGAATTGACAACCGGAAATTGAAAATTATGTGGTTGAAGGAAGTAACATTCTGAGTCCTTTTTTTAATGGCACTCATCAGAAATGTTTTTGGTTGAGATTATATTATGTCCTTTAGCTCATCAAAATAGACTAACTTTTGCCTTTTACTATAAGTATTTATTCACTGTCCTCCATGGTTTTTTTTTCAAGGAACTGTTAAAGGAAGAAAAATTGCCAATTAAAACTAATTACAGAAAACAATAGCGAAATGGAAAAAGTACTACCTTGTATTCAAATATTGATTGGATGATTGTGGCCGAGAAACAGGAGACGAGAAATTTATGGTATTAATGATGACGCGTTAATTAATTTTTATAAGTTTTTAATTTTGGGAAAATGTCACTTCTCTTATAAATGTTACGTTATGAGAATTCAAAATAGCTTTGCCTTCGCGGCAGTTAATCAATATAACCTGCAAATGAATCAGTTTTGGAAAGTTGCGCTTCGCAATCCTAATTAAGTTCTCTTCTCTTTTGAAGAAAATTCCTCACTATTGGAATCAGTAAGAATTTGATTTCCCTACAGACTGCTAGACTAAGAGCAAAACTATGTTAGAGCTGGTGTAATCAGACTCGAAGGACTTTTTAAAACTCATTCTCTTCCGATTATCCATACTTCACTTGTGGGTAATATTCCTGAAAATTCCATTCCTAAATGAAGGCATCTGTATTGCAGGAGTCGAGGATGTGTGCTTTGTGACTTCCCTATTAATATGACTCAAAATTTATGACTGACCTTAATACTTCGTATATTGTCTTCCTCATACAGAGTTTAACAACAAACTAACCTAAGTATGGTTGTATAACGACACTGTTATAAATCATTCACAAACATATAGAGATCACATTATCAATAATATTATATGTCCCAAATTACACGAGAGGGATTTTACCCTCACGGCAATTCTCTTCTGTGCAAAAGTAGAAAAACCCTCGGAGTGTTACTACGAAAGGGGATTTGATTGACGTTAAAAAAGCCGTTCATAAGTGTTTTGCAGAGTTGAAAATTTGTATTCACCGGCTCAAGCAATACTAAATCAACCTGTAGATTTTAAATCAATTGATAAAAAACAGGTAATGATGCCAAATGATCTGAGTTTTATCGTAGAATTGTGGTGTACCTCAAGGCTCTTTTTTGGCATCGATTTTTGTTAAGAAATGTTATCCTTAGGATAATTTGCTGCTCTCAGTGGCGGATCTAGGATTTCACCATGGGGAGGGTTTTGGCTTATTACATCGGTTTTCGGATTTCATAACGCCTAACAACCATTATAATGTCGAAAACTATTTGCA
This sequence comes from Leptarthrus brevirostris, assembly GCA_964036015.1. Lineage (NCBI taxonomy): Eukaryota > Metazoa > Arthropoda > Insecta > Diptera > Asilidae > Leptarthrus > Leptarthrus brevirostris. Next base: position 133,403,547 of record OZ038372.1, on the reverse strand, counting down.
GGAGTAGTTATTTGAATATGCTTGCCGTCAACTGCCCCCGAGCAATTAGGGAATTTCCATCTAAGTTCAAATGCCTTAGCATTCCATTCCTGTTCGTTTTCTAGAAACCGAAAAAATAATCATCGTTTGAAGAAGAATTACGATATTTGGACAATATATCTTCGGAAAACATTCCTGATCAACAAAAATCTAACACCTCAGTACATTTGCCGTAGCCCACGTCTTATTTGTCAGGTTTAACAGGTTGAAGAAAACGTAAGCGACCAGATTTATGTAACGAAGTGTTAGCTAAAGTACAAAAACGATTGGATACCAACCAAGAAGATGAGTTTGATGTGACTGAGAAAAATATATTATTTAATGCAGAAATCGTTCATATAAATAGGTATACAACGGTAACAATTAATAACCCCGCGTCTGCAGTACAACACACTCATCATTCTTCTCCTAACGAATCATCATCGTTTAAAAATTTCCAACCTGTTAATGAAGCAAATAATACAAACAGCGCCCAAATATATTTTCTACCTTTTCTGCTGACACAATTTAAAGCAAAACGAATTTATGTACATATTTGTGAACTTGTTTATTTTTTATTAAATGGAATTGTTTTCGTTTTATTATTAAATTTTTGTAATTTATGTTTTTGCTCAATAAATGATTTATTTATGTTTTGTTAACACCAGGTTTACGGACAATTTTATATAGCAGTGTCTATTTACCACCCTCAAATTGCACACGTGTACAAGTACAAACCACTTTCGTGTATTTCCGTATACTTTCGTGTACTTTCTGTATACACGGCAATTTGAGTGTGGTAAATAGAGAATGCCTTTTTATATACCAACCTCTACGGAAACGCGTCAATTTGACGCACTAACGAAATCGTTCATATTCTTTAAAAAAACAAATTAAAAACCAATTAAAAACTTAAAATGAAAAGATTAGACACATTTTTGCATAAACTTTATTTAAATGAACATTATTTGAATTAAGTAAAAATATGATATACAAATAGAATTAATCCTTCTAACTCAGAAGGCGCCCTTCTCAGGCAGAAGCCTAGAATCAATTGACCTATTCACCAGAATATAACAATATATTGAGGCAAATAAGGCTCCCACACCAGCATGCAAAAAAAAACATTAGTAATCAAAAATCCTAAACACGCCCTCACAAATAATCAGGGGTGCACAGACAACAGAGATCGTTTCAGCATATTCTTAGTAAGACTCAGGTCAAAAACAGGACACATATTCACGGCTTTACACATGCGATTTATAGGCTCATGCATATCATAGTTAGACCGAGAGTGAACAACATGCAGTAAAGGTAGTCTTCTTAAGCTATACGGGGTATGCCTATAAGAAATCATACCTGCGTGAGTGCAAGAATCTACGTTCGAGTTCAAAATCTGGTGAATAAAGACTAGGTCAGCAACTCTACGTCGTTCTACCAACGAGTGCAAGTTAAGCAATCGCAGGCGATCCACATAAGGAATAAGCCTAAGTGGATCATTTCATGGAAGGCCTCTTAGTGCGAACCTAACAAAGTTCCGCTGCACCGACTCAATGCGTCTGGAATGAACAGCATAGCAGGGAGACCAAACCTGAAATGCATACTCGAGAATTGGCCTGACCAAAGAAAAGAATAAGTGAATTAAGGTCTTCCGATCAGAAAACTTCCTTGACCACCGCTTTACATAACCAAGAACTGAATTACTCTTAGAAACAATGTAGTTAATGTGCAGAGAAATCGAGTTTACGGTCAAGCTTCGCTCCAAGGTCAGTGACGGACTGCACACGACAGATATTAGTTTCCGCAAAGGTATAATCAAAGACGAGCTGATTTTGGTTCATAGAGAATGACATAACTTCACATTTATCCAAGTTAAGCTGCAGGCCATTAGATTCCCACCAGTTCTTGAAGGTATTTAAATCATCCTGAATGCAGGAAAAATCATAACTGTTTCTAATGCATGAGAAAATCTTAAAATCTTCATATCGTCTTCGTAGATTAAGACTTAAGAGTGGTTAATCAGAGAAACAATGTCGTAAATGCCAAGAATAACAACGGCCTAACATGGCTACCCTGCGGTACGCCAGATGTAGCCCTAACGACTCTGGATAAAATATTACGGAAAGATACTCGATATATCCTGTTTTTTAAGTCAGAGAAGATCCAATCGAGTAATAAAGGCGGAAAACCAAACTTTTCAAGCTTAAGCATAATCACAGAGTTATTATCAAATGCCTTACTAAAGTCGGTGTAGACGCAGTCAGTCTGGAGACCTTGTTGAAAGGCAGAGATTATGTGGTATATAAATTCAAGCAGGTTGGTTGTCGTCAATCTACCATGTTGATTAGATGAGATTAACCCCTTACACTGCCCTAAAAGCTGTGAATATCTAACAGATTCGAACAACTTGGATATGCAGGAAAGCTTTGCGATTGGTCTATAATTTGTTGTTATGTTTTTATGTCCCTTTTTATAAACAGGAATTATAAAGGAGCTCTTCCATAGCGTACCGGCCTGACGAGATTTGTTGAGGATGAGTTCCAGTGTAGTGAGTAAGGCGACAGAACAGCATCTCAAGAATGCAGGTGGAACACCATCAATACCAAAACAGAAGTCCATTCTAAGTTCCTTGATACCATCCATAATAATATCACGAAATATAATGGGCAAAGCAATGGAGGCAGTGGGACAATCGTGGATATGATCAAACTCTAGGAAAGGCACAAAATTTCCTGATGAAAAAGCACCCTCGAAAAACAATGCAAAGTTGTCGGCTATATCGTGCGCGCTGCAACCATTGTACCACATTGTAGATGGTTAATTATCAGTTCTCTTCTTCATATTTATTTGTTCTTGTTTCTTTTGCAGTATCCAATTTAACAATTCTTTCGTTGTTGAGAAATACTAATTGACGCTGTATTGTAATTTTTTATCATTTAGGTTTCTGTTCCCATTTGCCATTTGCATTTCTTTCTGGATATCGTTGATTCAGTACATTTTTTATACAGAATCCAAGCATTTATTACCGCAAAGTCTAAAATGTAAAAAAAAACATGTAGAGGCCATCGAAGAGGTGCTGCTTGTACAGTATACTCTCTCGCCATTTGATCCTCTACATCGACACCAAACTTTGTCTCATAGTAGAATATGAAATTGTCTCTGGAGTATATTTCCTACTGTCTTTCAATTTTGTGGACGTGTGTTTTGTGCTTAGTACACTTAGAGCACTTTCAGTTTTGGATTACTTTTATTAATAGTGAGGTGTTCGTTTCCAGACTTGTAATGTTCTGATGAATATGACAACACTTGATCTTTCTTGCTTGTAATGGTTCCAATTAAACTAGTTTTTTTAAACCAATTTTTCGACAAGAGGAATACTTGTAAGAAAGTTATCCGTTGTTGTATGATCCGGCTAACTTATAGGCTACAAATTCGCCCCGTGGTGTTGAAGCTTGCGTTTGTACTTACCCAGCTAAGTCAATCCATTTATAATGAATTTTGATTTAACATCTACTGCTAACCAAAATTTTATACCGAATTTGTGTGGCTTGCTTGGCATATCTGAATTTTTGCGTGAATTTTTGTTTTATAATTAAATTTTTGTTATATATATAATTAAAATGGAAAATTTTTTCTGTTGATGACTTATATGACGGGGCCCCTTTTGAAAGCTCGGGCCCAGCCCGGGCCCCCTTCGCCTCCCTCCCCCCCTCTCGTGGGCCCTGTATCTATATGAATCGAAGAATTTCCATAAAGTGATCTCTGGGCATTGACTTGACTAAAAAAGCGGATCCCAATTTCTTGGACCATAAATAAAATGCATTTAAAGATTTTGCTTCATATGCTCCCCGAGCATGTAAAACCCCCATAAGCGCAAGTAACTTTCTGGTCGAAATGCTCCAGTCAGTTTTCAATGTACGATGGGCTGCTGTTTCAAGGCAAAATGTTATACGGTCTACCATAGTTCTGTTTATTTATCAAATCGACAGCACTACTTGCATTCCGTTCCATCACATTTCGTTTTGCATAGCCAGTGGGTCCAGCGATGTCATTGAAGATTCTGTGGATAGATGTTCGCCCACAAACATTGTGGCTTGTGGTTAGATTTGGAAGATGGGCGGCGCCTAGCTTCATAAGGCATAGACCGATTTTAATTCGGTTGTGCAGAATATGTTTCCTGATTGATAAATGATAAAAAATTTGTACCTAGAGTGATTACGATGATTCTCTGACTACGATAATTCTTTCTAGCTGTATAGAGAAAAGTGGCGCACTAGGGTCATATTAAGAATTTTCTAAAGTGAGGGTACTAAAGGTTGACCGTGTTTACATTCGCATCACGAAAAGGAAGTAACTGCTCAGCTTTTTGGCTTCTTTTAGAATAAAATAGTTTTAAAAAAAAGTTGAACCGACTTCAGAAAAAGCGCTAAAAAGCATAAAATAATTTTTTATTTCATCTCTATTACCACATTTTGAAGTCGGTGCAAATTAATCAAATAAACAACTACCCAACCACAATTGAAGATACTATATAAAACTACCTGAACAGTCAGCTCATGGAATCATAAGGAGGGACGATTTAATACTTTTGTTGTAGTTCTTTTGTCTGCTTAATTTGCACAAAACTCAATGTAGTAATAGATATAAAATTACAAGTTATTTTATGTTTTTTAGCGCTTTTTGTGAAGTCGGTTCAAACTTTTTTTAAAAACTATTTTTTGGGTATTCTCTCTCGATTCCTGGGGTTAAAATTACGATTCCTTGCATTCTAACAGAAATATGGCGGTTTTTAAGTAGAAAGGTTCGGAAAAATAGAAAAAAAAATAAATTTCAATGTGCATAAAATGTTTGAAGTTTCAGGAACATTTTTTTAGTAACCTTTACGTCTAACTGGCTCAAAATAGCTTATATATGCCTCTGCTGTCACTAATATAGCGACAAAATCGGAAAATCGTAAATAAATTGAAAATTTCCCAATAGAAGGTCAGATAGAGGCTTGCGGTGGTGCTGAGTACGAATTCAATGTCTACTTTGGCCAATCTCGTAATCCAAGATGGTGCTGCTGGTACAATATGGCAGTGGTATGGAAAAACTATAAGTTTCTTTGAAAAATCGCAGTGAAAGGTCACGTAGGCGGTTTTTGACGGTTCCAAATACAAATCCGGTTAGATGTACTCAAGGTTACCGAAAAATAGTAAGATTTATATAGTAGGTTTGGTTTGGATTTTGGCTTTTTTCATTCGGGAATGAAGCTTAAAAATAACTTAAAAATTCTGACTTCTTGGACGTTAATGGGTTAAGCGGGAAAATATTTGAATTGGCAACCGTATTTGTGCCACATGGAACGATAGAAAAAAGTTTGACAAATTATTGCATGTACAAATAATCGAAAACAACTGACATTAGTGTCAATTCCATAGTGTTCGTGGTCGCTGAAATAAATAATGACTGTGACGGTGCCATTCGATGCTGTAGAGTAAGACACCCCTAGCATCCATGGGGGTAGGAGTGTCAGGGAGATGATATGTAAAAATAGTCGAGAACGACAACTATGTGTCGAAGCCGTAGTTTTCTTGATCGCTGGGATGAATAATGACATTCCCGATGCTGTTAAATATGATATTTATGTACCAAACAACTAACACAGTGGCAAATACCGTACGTGTGTAGCCGGCCTTAGATTATGTTCCACATCGAGTGGAAAAAAGCCACTAATAAAAAATTAGCAAAGAAAATATAACTTTGAATTTGACTGTACCTATTTGTTCGTTTCCACAAAAGATTGAAGGTTCTGAAAAATTCTCTTTAAATTAATTTTTTTTATGATCCCCTTAAAATGTTTGACTTTAATCGGAAATTTACTGGGTTTAATCTGTTAGCAGCTATACTCCATTAATATATATTTATTTCTACCAGTTAATATTTTTTCAAGGCAGAAATAAGAATCTAAACGAACTCACCTTGAAGGAGTCTTTCGTATCTGCTTCACTTCACACTTCACTTGCTGGCGACAAAAGTCTCAATTACATTAAATTGTAGAAAACTAATTACTAGGCACGAAAACACATTAATATTACACAAATGTACAAAATATATCGTGAAAATCTTAATAAAACAGAAAAATACCGGACGCTGAAAAATCTGAACCCTCCGCGTCGCAAATTCCACACGAAATGTCATTTGCAAGCTTTATTCTCCACACTGAGAACTTAAGCAAATGCACCAACCAAAAGTATCATATTTGTTATTAAGAGCAGGTAATGCAGTTCATTGAGGGTTTGTGCCTATAATACCTAATTATTGTGACAGTTGAGGAGAAAATGATGAATTGAGTGGTTTGGTGCAAGACAATTTTGTGGTTTTCCTGTTTTTAATTATTATTAAAACAAATAAGATCGTTACTATTGATAAAGTGATGTGAAAACAATTTTCGAGGCAACATATATGCGGTTCTGAAAGCTGGATATTGTGTTTTAATAGTAAATGGTTGAGTGTCATGGATGACGAGTTGCCGGTAAGTGACTTACAAATTATTAGTTTTGCAACAAATATCTAGCTATAAAGAACAGAAGTATTTCGCTGTAATCAAAAATGGAAAAGAAAATAAAATTCGATTACAAAAGGCAGGAAAACTTAATCTCGCTGTTTTTACGATGTGGCCAAAGCTAGGGGACAACCCTTTGATGCGTTATCATGGCTTTAGCCACAGCCTACTCTAGATAGATACAAGGCCAGAAGATGACATCAACAGCTGAGCATTGGTGGTGTAAACAAACCAAAACTTGCCACAGTAGACTTAAGTAGTTTAAGGAATTGTACTTTCTCGTAGTATTTCTCCCAATATATTTAAAGTCTTAAATTGGATTTTACTTGAGGTTAACCTGCAAATGTTCTGAACATTTGAAGACGATAAAAAGTGTCTCTCTTATACAATTTTCATTTGTTTTAAAGGGAAAACTCTCTTGTGCTTCTTTTGCTGAAGAATTGAGCTGAAAATGCGTCAATGATATCAGCGTTTCTCTTTGGCTTTGGTTACGAGAGTGTGCAGTTTTATTTGTGTGTGCAAGGACTGGTTAATCTGTGGTACAACAAAAATGAAATAATGACTTGGTGGTTAAATGGTCCAACTGTTTTGTTTTCCGGGTTTGTATCTAGAGTAGGCTGGACGGAAGGGAATTAGGGTAAGTGGAGTGGGGGAAATTAAAAGTCTTTTTTTTTGCATTGCTGCGAGCTAGACAACAGCCCACAGAGGAAGTGGAGTTTTTAATTCAATTTTAGGAATCCACAGGGAAGACTTGGTCTCAAATCCTGTAACCATAGCATAGTGGTCGTGCCGCTCAGTCAATTGATCCAACTTAGGCTGGAGAATTTCCTGTAAACAGCCAGGTTGAGCTAATATTTTTGTACAGTACTAAGATAATCAAACAAGAACAATTAATGTATTATTTAATCTAGCAAAATGAAAACCATACTCGTAATTGATGATTTTATGTGGTATGTAAGAAATAATTGTGTTTTATATCATCAAATTGAATCGTTGATTATTTATTGTTAAGTTGCTTTAATGTATTTGAAAAGTTGTCCTTTATAGGGAGAGAGGTCTTCTGAAAATTATCTACAACTTTACACTTAATTAAAATCATTCAGACCTTACATATCAAGAACCCTACAGCATACTCAGTAATACAAATTAATTTTTATAATAAATTTCAACTATCGAAAGCTCCCTTTTACCGTGCGAAATCACGGTTTATAATTAATGGCCGTTGAGGGAAAATGGAAAGCACGAAAAAAGCCTTCGAGGTTGATTTTTTAATTGTGACTGAAAGTGGAGAGTAAATGTACTTGCGGCCGTTGAATTTAACACCCGACAATAACCGGAAAATCGTGTCCACGACTGCAGGTCATAAACCATTGTAGTGATGCAACATTGTAATGGCGAATGTAAATATCAAAAAAAATTTTCCTTAGTTAATCACGGAAAATTATCAGGAAAAATTAATAATTATAGCATCGGCTGACATGGAAAACTGAAACAGAAGCGCTGATGACACAAAAGTGAAACTACTGACGCTCCTCAACTTTAATTAATATATTTTTTCGGAATGTTCTCTACTGCTAGCTCCATGTTAATTGCTCTCCATAAAAATTAATGCGAATATGAAATAATTTATGACGACGGGCTATAAAGATAAAATTTTGTCATGAACGTTATGGAGTGGGTCCATGCTTTCCCAGGCGAGCCCGGTCCGCATCCTGCTTGGATGTATGACATAAAGCTGGTATTATAGGATGCAGCATTCCCGAACATTAGTGGTACCCGAAAGCCGATGTTCCTTCAATCACAGCGCCCCATTTTGCAGTCTCCCCCCTCAATTTGCAGGGTTCGGCCAGGATATGAAATGTCAAGGCGTATTATGTTGTCCGATCATAAAATCTCGTATTGATGGCCCTTCCAGGTATTCAATGGAATGATTTATTGTACGACCGGCATTGGCGGAGCTGCGGTGGCTATGTTATTACTTTGGTGGCATTTTGAAATTTCATTCAGAGGACCTGAACGATTTTCATGCGAATAGCGAAGAATGGGGAAAGATTCTGTGCCGACAGTCGGAAAATAGAATTCACCGTGAAATTAGATTTCTTCGGTTTGTCCAGCGGATTGAATGTGGATTTTAAAAAAAGACTGTCACATACGAATATAATAGGGAACATATTTTATAGGGGGAAAATGATTATTGCTGTTTGTGATATATTTTCTTGCATAGCTGAAGGTACTGCGAATACTAGGTAAGACTCTTGTAATTCTACGCAAGAAAATAATTTCACTCATTCCAATTTGTATGGATTCCAGATAAACGGACTATGCCAAATTTATTAAAGATCTGTCTTTTCACTGCACTTAAGAAACACTGAAACTTTCTCAGTTTACTTGTTTACGTCTATCCAAAAATCCAAAAAGCACTCAGTGGAAAAACCTGGGGTGATCTCGTTATGACAAGAAATTGATTTTAATTTTCCACCCAATACCCAAAGTCCCAGATTGTCGAATGTCCGTGTAAAATGAAATTCGTTTTCTTTTATCAGAAAATGCTTGTCAAACCCTTAAAATTGGCAGACTCATTGACGCCCCAAAAGCTACAGGGTCCTTTTCTTTGCCGACTGATGATAATAGTGTACGCCTAGGGCTGTGATGTTAACCAAGAGAAACATTTGGCCGATTATGGTGCACCTTCCCACGCATATAAGAAATCCTAACAAGAAAAAGGGATTAAGGGTTGGAATCAATTAACGCAAAATAATTGATCATCCATGTACAATAATTGAGCTGAGGCCAAAGATAGCCTCAATATATCACGACCGGGCGGGCTCTCTTGTGTACTGACCGACATAGTCTTGAAAAGGCAGTCAAGTGTTAGAGGGTTTTTCGCATGGTTTACAGGCATGAGTGGTGAGTGCCCTTTTCTGCCAGGAATCGGTCTTAAGATTCCTTGAATACTATTTTGATATTTGTATAGTTGCAGTAGTTGTAACCCTGGCTGTGTTCAGCTAGACTTAGTACTTTCCCAATAATAGGAAAAACTAGTTTGTTATTCTTGTAGAAAATAGAAAATTCGATTTTCTGTTAGACGAAGCTTCCACGATACATCCCAGGATCTCTGAAATCTTATTATAGATGTTCCATGTGTTCCCATTTTTCATCCCTCTCACCCTGCACCATTATCGCATCGTTTGCTGAGCAGAACCAGGACTGGACATGTGCTCAGATACGTTTACTTGGAATTTCAGATGAACCTATGCCTTGCGTTTAATTCCTTCTTATCCGGTAGAATCCTCTTGTAGTTGGGTAGTTCTAGGATCCGTAAAGAATTTTGTATATCAAAGGGAAAAGATGTGCTGAAAACAACTTCTTCGACAAAATGTTGGCACGTGAAAAGATTTCAGGAGTCTTCATAGTATTAACGGAATTTATATTATTTTGTTTATTTTTTGAGTGAGAAACTACGAAATTTGTTTTTCTCTTGTGAACAACTTGCAAAAGGTACATCATATATGTTTGCCAGTTGTGGTACCTAGTAGTTTTCCAGACGTTTTAGTTTGTCAAACTCTTTCGATTAGGATTTTAAGTGATTTTTTCATTGCACTTGAGTAAGCATTCACAAAATAGAAATTCGCTTTTTGCTCTGTATAAAATTTCACTGTTTTAAGGTCAGTGGTTCGAGTTCCGATGATAGTAGCATTTGACAGGTTTTTTTTTTGCAACGTTAGGGCTTTTGGCCAAAAAGAGTGAAGAGAGGGGATGTGTAAAAGTAGAGGTGGGAGTATAGTTGAAAAAATGTTGTAATGGCACTCTTGGCCCTTCTACAACATACTTTTCACCTACCACCTGGCTTTTCATTCAGTTCAGCTTCACAACTACGGAAAATTCTTGTAGTATTACTATAACTTTAAGAGGTACTGTGTTGGTAGTGTGAAGTAATTATAAAAATTAGTGGTGGGGTGTGGGGTGCCGGAGAGGGGATGAAGGGGTGCAGTTCGCCTGTTATTGGGATCAGTCTTAACACGATAAGATACTTAAAAATATTTTATCCCTGTTTGGCCGGGAGTTCAACTTCTGCACAATTAACCCTTTAGCCTATAGGACAATGTCGATTTTGACATTTTAATATCAAAGCCTAAATGATTCTACAGGGAATTGTATCTTAAATTAAGACAATATAGATATGACTGATGTAACAACAGTTAAAGGAACTGGAATACTACCTAGGTTTTCGCTTAGATTCAATGCTCTATTTTTCTATAATTTGTAATATCTGCACAAAAACCTTTGGACCTAATGGTTGGTTCCACTGTTTAGACTTATATAGTGAAAGTGAAAGGCAGTCGTGAGCTCTGTCATAAGTTGTGGTTTTACTGAATAGGTTGGCTAGCGACAAGAATATAATTTAACCCGTGGTATAATAGATATCTTACTTGCATTCAAAACAAGAATCGCCGGGTTGAATCACACCTATGAAGGCTGTACTTGCGATGGTTAAAAGCATTCCTGGAAGAAGGTGCCATTTGCAAATAATGAATAGCACTTCCTCAGGTGCGGCGGTGGCAAAGATGGTAGACTCTAACGAGTGACTATCTTGGCGGTACACGCACTAGATGCATATGTGCCTTCCTAAGGGTTAGCTGCAGTTAATCCGAAGGAGGTTACTTGTCCTGGCTCTGGACTAAAGCTTCATGACGCGGAACCTTTCACTACCGTGGGCGGAGAAGGCTTGAAGGCTATGATTAACGCATGAACCAAAAGGAACACTGGAAATGTTGGAACAACATAGATCTTCGCAGATTGGCTAGGATTTTAGCATTGAACCAGGGAACCGAGAATAGCGGCGACAGTGGAATAACTCCCGCCAAGGAAGACTGGAAGGGGACAAAAAGGGCCACACTCATGTGTGGTCTGGTTCGGCTAATTTCTGGAAAGTGATTTTAGTAAGTAAGAATCTCCCATTGTGGGAGAGAACGTGCTGTCCGGTGTCTTTTGGAAGATATTCAGCTCACCCGCAAAAAAAGGCGATGCTAGGCGCCCCGTATCTTGAATTAGGTCATTCTCCTGCGCTTGATGTTGTTCTGGTCCTGCTCCTTAAATTGTCTTAAGAATGTTAACACAGAAAAGGTCACCGAATTCTTGTTTTAAATCTCTTCTTTCTCAAGTTTCCCCGAGTTTTGTTTCAACTGTATTTATTCGTACTTATCTGATCGCACTCAGTGGGTTTTATTTCGTTATTTTCAAATTTTAATTCTAATTTTTTTTATTACGCTATAAGGCGAAAAATTCGTCGATGAATCAAGTGATAACGTGTCGTCCTACCAATCCGGAACACCCAGGTTCGAATCCCGCCGACGGCTTCCCTGGGTTGTTTTCTGCTGACAACAAATTACGATAAAAAGTTCATGGGGGTTGTAGAGAAATGTCAGTGGATCGGAATCAACTTTAAATTGTAGTTCCCACTTGCAATCATTGTCTCGAATCGCGTGAAGTTCTTCTCCCGCGCCATGCCCCACAAGGGGTTACGGTATCTGTAGAGAGAGAGAGAGAGAGAGAGAGAGAACGACGCGAATAAGGCTTCACGTTACCGAGGCAAGATCGATATTTTAACATATCTCGGTCCAGGTCCCGCCAAGGTGAAGATGATCTTGCTCTCTCGCAAGATCGCTGAGATAAAGACCAATGTCGGTCCGGTCGCGCTCTCGACGAGACTAAAAAAGGAATTTCTTTGGAAAAATAGGAGCGAGGTCAAGTGACATATATCTGTGTTAAAGTTGCCAGACGTACCATAATTATGGTATGCGTACCAGAATTTTCATGGCGTACCATATCCGTACCATCATACGACAATTGTACCATAATTCTACTTCTACTGGTACGAATACAAAATTTTGCTGTCGCTGTATCAGTAAGAAGTTATGTTAATGTAAATATAAATCAATAATTGACCCTTTTCGGATCGACATAAAAGCTGAAATAACTCAACAGAAAATTCTCCACAATAAAATGATAAAAACTAAAATATCGCCCAACCTTATCACTTCAATCTCCCTTCCGTAATCCCACTGTTACCAATGATATTGGTCTCGCCGAGACGGGTACCGGCAGCGAGGTTTATTTCGAGTATCGTGAAGCTCTATGTGCGAAGATATTCCACGCTGTGTCAGGCAATCCCGATTCTCTACTTTTAAATTCGGACTTCGCCTTCAAAAATAGTGTTCCATTAACCACTTTCGGCAAGAGCACATCTATAACTTTCTCCCAAACAAAATTTCCCTCTTCATGGGCGTAGCCAGGGGGCAATGGAGTAGTTGGCCCCGCCCCTAGCTCCTGGATAAGAAAAATTCAAATAATATTTTTTTTTCATAAAAAGTGTTCATAAAATATCGACAAAAATAATCAACTGCTTTGAATTGCTTCTTAAAACAACAAAGGCGTCAATCAAGAGTCTTTTGTCTCATTTTGTGCTTGACGTTAGCGACACTATATGGTCATTTGAATTATGACGTAATTCAAAATATTTTTGGTAAAAAATTGTTCAAAATTGTTGTTTGTGGCTTAACAAATATTCTACGTAAAAATGAACCGCGTGAGATTCCGGGCAAAAAAGAATCAGAGAAGAACTCCGGACAAAAATGACTTAAATACAAAAGTAATGCAAAGTTAATGTAGTCATTATTCTGCATAAACAAAGGAAGCAACTGTAACATCTCGGAGTACCTATAGACCAACTGCGAACCTATGCAGTGTTGCCAAAACTTTTGAAGCCTTAGTTGCGGACCAAATTTTTTCCCATTGTAAATCGTTTTTGGACTCCTTCCAGCATGATTTTTGAAGGATAAGTCAACCACTGCAAACAGGTCTTTGACAGAATTAACTATGGACTTCTCATACATAAGCTTCACCTTCTCCTTTTCGTTTCGTTCATTGACTACGATCTTACCTAACGGGTCGCACACAACAGGTTCTATTTCGTGGTGCTCTTACTGATGTGATTTATAACAAGGACTACTGCTGTTCTTAATTTATATCAATGATATATTCGCTTTTTTGACCCATCTTAAAATCCTTCGTTATGCCGACGATGCCAAAATTTTTCGTATAGTCTCAAGTGATGTTGATTGTGCACTCTTAAATTTTGACCTAGACACTTTACATAATTGGTGTTCTATTAGTTTTTTACCTCTAAATATTGACAAATGCACGACCATATCCTTTTCACGCAAAATTAATCCATTGGTCTTCAAAACTATAAAATTGATAGATTTTCTCTTACTAGGCTGGATAAAACCAAGGTTTTACGGGTTTGGCTTAATGCCAGGTTTTCCTTCGAAGATCAAATTGACGCGAGAGTGCTGTACACATAAATCGCATTGAGGCAGTCCAGCGAAGATTTGTTAAATTTGCACTTCGCGCTTCCCACATATCTGAGCAGACTCAAACTCGTCTCTCTAGAAACTCTCAAAGGTAGACGCGATTCATTTAGCACAGTGATGGCCAAACTCACACTACTTAATGTGAAGAAAGCTTAAAAGCTTTCGATGCATTTCGTACTGTTTGTTTAATTTAGAACCTTAAAATGTTTGCAAAAGGTTGTATATCTTAAGATATTATATAACTGCTTACAAAACTACTTAAATATGACGATTTTTTAACTTTTGTATGCCTTATTAATTAAAAAACTAAAAAACATGAAACCGAATACAGCCAAACAATTGCATATACGAATTTAAAAGCTCAAAAGCTCACTTGCCCGCGGTCATAGGTTTGGAAATCACTGAATTAGAATGATTTTTGCATTTGATTGTTTACAGGGTTCTATGAGTAGCCCTGGGCTTTTGGGCTCTTTTAACCTCGCAGTTCCGACATATGCTTTTAGGAGGCATAGCTTTCTTCAGATTATATACCATCGTACTAACTATGGCAAACATTGCCCGATATCATCGATGTCTCGTCTCTTCAATAGCCACTCTGACATTATTGATTTTATCCCTATCTAAAGGGCCATGTGAAGGGTCATCTTAGGTAAGATTTTATCATTTTCTTCTTCTTCTGTTTCTTGTTACTTATTATTATTTTTGTTGAATAAGAAGAAGCTTTGTAGTAATCAGTATTTAATGAATTGGATAAATAAATAAATACCAGTACAGTTCATTCTAATGTACAATTTCAAAAATAAATGTCTTCCTTAACTAAAGTTTCCATTATATATAGTGTTGAACCAAAGTGTACATCTTCCTTAATAAACTCACCCGTTCTCTGTAACCTCTTTCAAACCCCTCTTAAGTTGAACGTGACATCATTGTAAAACAGCGTGAAAAAAAAGTTAATTTAATAACTTTTATGCTTTGCTAATCTTGACAACAATAAGACCTTCCCTGTTCTGCATAACACGCAAGTGAACACTATTTGGCGGAATATAATGCCATCGGGAAAGTAATCTTATTTCTTAAGCTTACAAGAAGTGCGAAGTGAGCGATGAAAGAAAACCACAATCTCAGCAGACGCAAGGGTAGCACAATACATCTCCTCAAAGTCTTCAACGAAATTAGTTTTATTCCCTGAGAAATAGTGTGAGCATGCATGTCGTTTACATATAACAATTGCGGGGGAGGAGAAATTGCATTAACATTGAATGGAAGTCTTGTAATAACCGCAACTCAATTTTCGTGTCAAGTAACTTTCAAAATACGAAAAAAACACTATGCTCTGATTGCATTTCTATGTTACCCAAGAAAACGTCAATTCATCGCTTTTCCAGTAGATTTGTCCTATCATTTTTCATTCAACTAGAGACAGGTCCACCGGTATCCGGGTGTAGCGTTTCAGAAAAATTGTATTGGAAACTTTTAAGGAAAACTTGTGCATCTCTCACTTCTGTGATAAAAGTATGATCCAAGGATGCAGTTGCGGTTAAGACGAACATTGCATTAAGGATTCATGCACCTTGGGGTTCACCTAAGTGAATTAAAGATGAGAAAAAAAAGAAAGAAAATTGTACTTTTCTGGAATTGGTATTCATGGGGGAATCTTCAGTGCAGCATGTATTATTTACACTATTCCGTAGATTTAAGAGCAAAGAATGCACACATGTGACTGTGCATTTACCTCCAATTTCGTTTTGAGGGAACAGATGAATGTCTAAATATTTCACCAGTTGCATCGCTGCATTGAAGCAGGTGCTGCTTACCAAAGCGTCTTCCATCCAATTTTATTATAGAACGCCACAAGACAAGCACACTGAAATGCTATAACGGTTATAAGACTTAATCTATTTGAATCAAGATAACTTCAATTTTACACCTGAGTGGAACATTAAAGTCCTGACTGCATTGAGTACTGATAAATCATCCATAGATAAAATTAAAAACTCCTTAGGTCGGTATCTATTGATCTTCCAGTTGTAGCCAATAATTTTCAGCAGTTTTGCGGTGTTAACGAGTACAAACGACTATAAGCCTTTGTGTTTCTTAAAACCCTACATTACTGACCGGCACTATGCAATTAAGGACACCAATCCCAGAATTTTCTAATTTACAAAAAACATAAATCACAAGAACAGAACCGCACCGGTTGGGCCGCTGTCTCGTTGGTGGACAGTTAAAATACACACGTGGGACAGACCTCACCCCAAAATCCATAATACTGTGTAAACACGTGTAATTAAAGGACGTTTAGATAAGCATCAGCTTTACTACAGAAGGGCGGTTCTGAAGTGGCGAATATTGCAAGCAATCAGGGGGAGCATAGATGGCATATACAGGACTCTATAGCTGAAAAAAAAATTAGCAACACGCAAGCGATCCAAGCCACTCGTAAAAAGTTAATTAAAGCGGTTCAAGTAATCAGAGCAAAGAAATGACAAATGTTCGGTCAAACGTTACGGAATGTCCACTATGACGACATTTAGTAATGAAATGCGGCCCATTACCAATCGCAATAAGACGGAAATGGGCTTTTGGAACAATTTTGTTCGGATTCGCAATTTACGGTAGAATCGAAACGAACAGGTTCATGCTCCCATTTTATCCATTGCTCTTCTGGGAAATTGGATTTCAAAAGATCCCTTAAGTTATAGAAGCGTCCTTAAGCAGGAATCACTGCTACTTAGGTTGCTTCCATATCGATATTGTGCTACCTCTATATCTTATTGATTGCTCCCCCAAGGTGGCGGAATTGCAGATTTAAAGCACTCCTTAAGCTCCTTGTACATTGCTTCATATCGGATGCTGCTGAAAATGCGGAACCTCGGAGAGGTAAGGAAGTATTGTTCTAGAGCAATTTATACGATTTTCTTCAGGTACTCACTTAATGCTTTTATAGGTGCCCTCTCCTTTGCCATCCATGGAAATATCCAAATGATTTTGAGTAGAAAATATTTTCTGATTACAGAAAGCTTGGATCGATATGAATGAATTACCAATTTCGTAATGGAGACTATTTTCAGAGGTACGTTGTTTCCAAATCAGCGGATGAATGCAATGAGTTTACTTTGTTAGAGCGCGTTTTTTAATGTAACAAGGAGTCAAAGGATTCTATTTTGTATCACAATGTGGTGGTGTAACTAATTTGGAAGTATAATTAAAAATATTGCTGAACTAAGGATCGTTGACTATTGCTTGTTCTACCTCTGTTTTGATATTGAATTGATTAAAAATTTTTTTTATGTATTTTACATAAGAATAATCATAGAAGTATGTGGAAGTCATAACGCAACGAAACTATAATTGATATTGATGGATATAAGTCATAATACCTACTTTATCGATGACCTTTCATCATGAGAGTACTAAGAGCGAACCCTACCGGTTGCGATCCAGCATTATTTTTTAGCTGACAACAGATTACACCAAAGGGCCATTGAAGAAGGTGGTTCGGAATTCACCTTAAATTGTAGGTTCATTTACAATCGTTGAATCGAATCTATGCCCTTGCCTATGTCCCCAAGGGGTTACAGGAACAAGGGATATGTTTTCAAAAATATCGATAATACCAAGCATTCCATTCCCTGGTAATAGAGGAACTCAAAAATCTGAAGGAATTGTAAAAAACACCGATAAAGAGAACTGTTTGGTTCAATAAGTAAATTTTAGTTTACCCATTACCACTAAATCTCCCGTGAAGGTTATTAAAGTACTGTAATGTTCTAAGTATAGTAAGGGACATACTATGACTGAATGCATTTTCGAAAAAGCCGTACTAGTGAGTGAACAAATTTTAATAGTAAGTAGACACGCTTAACATTGCAGCCGTTATACATGACTCTTAATTGAAATCTTCATCTATGCCCATTTTAAACATTTTTATAAAGAAAGTCATCATCATAAAATTAAATCATTTCCACTTTTATCTCTTTGATATCTGTTGGAACATATCTTGAAAATGACTTCATAATTCAACAGTTTAAAACTGTGACAAGGTTACGTTTAGTGGCTCTAAGATTGTGATTGCGGCTAATGGATTGTCATTGAAGCTTATACTAATATGATGTCTCACGCTTTCACCGCTCTCAAAAAATGCAATCGGGTGGTTTTCATTACAAACATGTGACAAGTGCAAGTTAAAACTAAAGATTTAATCAGTAAAGGTCCGAAAATGGATCTTTGCGGAACACCAGAAAAAAACAGCGCACAGCCTTGGGAGGAAAGGAATTAAGGGTGACAGAAATGGGTTAGGAGGTTGCGTGAAGGAGGTGTCGATGTACGCCCCGTTTGAAAGTTTCGGGCTCATATGGCGAGGCAAAAACAGAAGATGGTAAACTGTTCCACACTTGTGTTGTTCGGCTTAGAAAAGATTCGCGATATTTGACGGTACGTCCAAATTTGACCTGGAGAGTATTGAGGTGGGAGCGACTTGTAGCTCTTGTATCGGGCGTTGTCGTGCCTCTACAAGGGATCAAGCTAGCAATTTCGTTAGAACAATGGCCATGGAAATAGCGATAGAAGAGTGAGCGACAACCGATATTCCGTCTTTGCTCTAGAGAGTCAAGGGCCCTTAGAGATTGAGGAATCGGCAATGAGTTTAATAGCCTTACCCTGGATTTTATCTAACGCGGACAGTGCGGTGTGTCCGGTGAAATATTTATTACATCTCTGTAGAAACCCCAAGCACTTCATCGCACTTTTAGCGATTGCAAATATATGATCAGTCCAGCTAATATTGCTGGATATCTCAATACCCCAGATGTTTAGGGAGAGCGAATTGGGTATATTGACTCCGTCGACTGAAATGGGTTGTGGGTGAACTGGGCGTGTTTTAAGCGACATTAAAAAGCATTGCATTTTGAATGCATTAAACGAAACACGATTTGCTCTGCCCCAAGCGAGGAAGATACAAATGTCGTTGTTTAATGATCTAAATATGCTTTCTCGATTGACTTCTGTAGCATTTCAACGTGAATTCATTACAGAATCAAATGAGTACGCGAAATCAAGGGTGCCGTCGTCGGCGAAATTATGAATAGGATTGAGAG
Organism: Leptarthrus brevirostris; assembly: GCA_964036015.1. Classification (NCBI taxonomy): domain Eukaryota; kingdom Metazoa; phylum Arthropoda; class Insecta; order Diptera; family Asilidae; genus Leptarthrus; species Leptarthrus brevirostris. The sequence continues at coordinate 133,384,516 of OZ038372.1, read as the reverse complement.
TAAGGGATAAGAGATCATTAATAAAAAGAAGAAATAAGGTTGGTGAAAGAACTGAACCCTGAGGTACACCGGCATTTATTTCGTAGGAATCAGATGTAACTGCGTCAATTACTACACGGATTGAACGGTCTGACAAAAAGCTCTCTATCTATTTAACGAGGGTAGGATGCAGACTTAATGTTTGAAGTTTGGCTAAAAGGGCAGCAAGACAGCTCTATCAAAAGCCTCTGAAATATTAAGAGCGACGATTTCAAATTCCGGTTGAGCGGCCAGCGCGGAATCCGTACTGCCAAGCGTTGATAAGAACCATTTTTTATCAACTGAGAGTAGATGAGTGATTTGAAAAACTTTAGATATGATCGAAATTAGTGCATTTGGTCTGAAGTTAGAGGGGTCGCTCCTTTTTCAAGTATCGGCTGGACATGAGCAGGTTTCCATGCACTTGGAAACACTTCTTTTGAATAAGACAGTTGAATGTCATTGAGATTTGAATTGACACGCTTCATACTCAACTACCCTATTCACTGATATTTACATACTACTGAATAATCCAAAGTTTTTCAATATACTTGACCTTTTCCCTTTACGCATTTAGTTATTTTAAAATTGTAAAAGGTCTGGATATAATGCAAATATTGTTATAATTATGAAGATGGATTGAATATATCCCTTGTGCATGCCGAAAATGCCTACATTTCCTTTAGTTAAACAAAATAATGTTAATTTTGTCCAGCGATACAATAGTGTGAAACAAATAAATCTTTATTAATGACTGCCAAACAGTTCAGTGATTTAGTACCTCTCTCATATCTAGTTCTATAAAAACTCTTAATATAAACAACAACAAAAATCTTGCTATTGTCGCGGAGGCAATACGAAGATGAACGTCCTTAGTACCGAATAGATTAAAATTAGATTTAACTTTTTGCTCCTTAGCAAAGACGTAATATAGCAGCACAATTACAACGTGACCGAAGATCAGAAGCATTAATAGCTAAAAGCCTCCCGGAGCTCAAAGCTGGTCCCAAATGGAACCCAGCAGGAGCGTCCATAATTTGTTTCCTTGAATATTTAAAAGGACATTTGTGGTGATCCCTAAGAAAATCCCGAAGTCAAGAGCTAAAATTAATATTTGCTTAACATTTCAACGGTTTCTTGGTATACATCTTGGGAAGGCACCCACCCCCCCCACACTCTCCTCACCCGAGTTAGGATTCCCTTTAAAGAAAAGTACAAGTGACTGGAATAAAGGATGAAGTGATGTAAGGAGATGGCAACAAACAGAAGTAATATCAAGCACAATAAATTGAAAAAGTACACAACGAGCCTTTTGATAGATTACATGCCTGAATCTTTGGACGAGTCTCATTTATGCACAGATGAAGGCTCCAGGACAAAAGGTTGTCCTTTGTCTTTAACTCTTCTATCATTGTACCATCTCGTCGGTAACATATACATGCATACAATACGAACATATCTCATGTGCTGCCATTGCTGAAGGCTCTTTAGGAATTACGGATTCACATTTCATAGGAGAGTCCTTTTGACATGAGTCGTCACTCCGTGCACCTTTAGTGATGAATTAAAAAAAAAAAAAAAAAACTCGAAAAAATTGAAAGGGAAACGTCCTGTTGTCTGCAACAATGTAATGTGACGTACTCCAAACCTGCAATGTATTAGTAAACAGGCCAGGTTAAGTCTGGTAGATTTTCTGCCACCGTACAGCACGTGTAATCAAGTTTTGTTCTCCCAGACTGTGTAGAATTGTAGCGCATTCAAAATATACAAGTGGTAAAGCACAGTATTAGGATAGACGGCGTACTTTTAAGAATTTCAAGAATTTTATTAATCGACTAAACTCATTTGGGTTTTAGCGTACAGAAATTCTTTACAAAGCATCCATGTGCCCTTTCCGTACGTTTCCCCTTAGGGCTAAGCCCAATCAAGTTTTCAAAGAAGTCAGAAAGGATTGACTCCTAAGCTCACGAAGTCTTCCTGTCAGATTATGGGGGAGGAATAAATGGCAGTGGCCCATTAACATCGAAATGAAAAATTTATTAATTGCGTTTAAAGGTATTTGCCACTGAAGTTTTCCCTGCAGCAGGAACGATTTAATCTTTTGTTCTGATATTTTCGACGCTTTCATTTGAATTGCCGAAATTTATGGGATAATTTTAACCCTCGGCGAACGGGATTATGCGTTGAATTGAATTGAATTTAAAGTCGACTACACCAATTGTTCTCTGCAGCTCTATTGTAAAATTTGCGTTGGGTGAATCCTTTGGTATGGCGCTATTTTTTGAATAATACTGTCATTGTTTTGTGATCCTTTTTAAATTTTATAAATTTATTGCACTTCTTTCATAATTTAAAGAATTAAAGCCAATTTGTTATGAAGAATTATTTAGTGATTTTTCACAAAATATAACCAATTTAATGTTAGTGGTGGTGTTTTGGTATAGATTTTCTGATAGTGGATTGACCCGTCATGGCGGGCGCCAGCCACAACACCTTGGCTTAGAGGGAATATGTGCACTAGATAAATGTACTCGCGGTGATTCCCGGCACGCCTCAAGGAGGAACAGGGATAGGATAGGTAGGCTATAACCAGTTTATCTAAAAACCAATCCGTAGACGCGAAACGTCTAGTACGCATCGGATACATCGCAATGATGAGGTCCCTTAGTTATAAATTTCGGACTACTATCGAGCTATGTATGAAGTGAATCTGGATACGATAAGATCATGAAGGTAAACATGAAAATGACCCAGAATAGAATAAACGTTTTAAGCATAAGCAAAATTAAATGTAAAGAAAGTAAATAGTTTATACCGCCAACATCTGAAACCGTGCTGCTATACTCCGCATGGTAGGTGTAGGCTTGCTAACTAAGCTTGCACGCCGAACACTACTTAATTTGTCACCAATATTTGATCTAATTATTGTTGATCAGATTATGAGGGATCTTAAATTCAAAATTGGTTCAAAAATGAAACATGTAGTGGGGAAGTTTGGACTCAGAAACAGGAAGACAAATTAGGAGTTCTTTGTTGACTTTCTTTACTCGTTTTCACTTGCAATGTGAATAATGTACTGGATCCTTCGTTAAATATAGAAAAAATCCATTTAGCATCCTCGGTTTCCACAGACAGTAGAATTGGGAACCAGATTAAATATATTGCTGTTTCAAAAAGTAGGACAACATTTTACTGATATTTGCAGCGGTCACCATCTCACAAAGGCTCAATGTGAAGAGGTTTAAAACACCGAACATCCGCAGTGCATATTACTCTACATTGGGCCAAAAAGCCATTCCGTCATAACACCGACGACTCTATTGAAGATTTGGGGGAAGGAATGCTTCACGAACTGTAGTACCGAATACGTGAAACGTGTAGAGAGCGGAAGTCGGTCATAGATGACAAGCAAGGGAAGCAGATTAAACGGAAGCAGAAGCAAGGTAAGCAGATTCAAAACCGAATTAACTCTGCTACCGATGTTACAATCAAAAATAGACCTCAAAACTATATACCGTTCTCGACATAAGGTCTTTCAAAGAAGTGTAAGTCGTGACAAACGCAAGTACGAAAAGCGCGCTAGCAGCGAAAATTGACGAATTTATACTTGGTATAGAGAAGTATCAATTGCGAAGGTGGAGAGAATATTTTGTTGAAATCCTTAACGATACAATTAGACCATCGAATATCTCTTGATCCTAGCCTGAAGAACCTCCGGCTTTGGCCAATATACCATCAGACTTTCGAAAACATTGTAGGTGGTGGACACAATTAAGTCGATGGACCTCATGAAGGCCTCAGGGATTAACGGTATACCAGTGCAATTATTCAACGCGAATACCATTGCGGTAGCTGATAATTGAAAATCCTTGGAAAACCACGACCTCTCAATGAAAAAAGACGTTATTGTTAAAATTCTTAAAAAATGGGATTTGAAGAGTAATAGCAAGTGGCGAGGTACCTGTTTTTTAACTGTATTTGTTGGCAAACTCTCTCTAAACGAGGTACAACGAGGACAGCGTTGATCGCGAGTACATATGTGCACCTTTACATAGGAGAAATATTCCAATAAAAATTGTCTCCACCATAAAAGAGTCCTTAGTGGACTATGCCGACGACGTATGTCTTCTATCCAACAAACAGTCATATCATTTTATTGCCCGAAAACCTGAGTAAAGTACAGAAGATGGCAGAGCAGAGCTTCAGATCAATGCTGCTACAACCAAACTAAAGAGGTTAGACTCTAGGGGACAAGTTAAAATGTATCGAGAAGAGCAGTAAATAGAATGTGTGGATAAACTTTGTTATCGCAGTTGAAAAGAAACTGCGGATGGCTGAGCTGAAGCTGATGTATATGCTCTGATCAGTGCATTTCATACACTTACTGAGAGGTTGTGCAATAGCAACATCTCTAAGCGCACGAAAGTTTTTGAATCGAAAGTAAAATCAGTTCTTATGTACGGCTGTTCAGCATGGGAACATGGGAAGTAAGCTGTCCTATAACATATAAATGACAAAATGCTGTCGATCGGTGTCCCTGGAACTTCCTTAACATCCATTTTTCACTACCAACGAGGACCTACATAGCCTTGAGGGGATAGCAATCGGTGTTCGGAGACGAAAGTACCAATGATTAGGCCACATTGCGGTCCCAGTGCAAGAAGTGTAGAGGAACCGTAGAGAAAGAAGATATCTGGAGGAAAGTCGTGGCAAAAGTTGAAGACGCTACCGCAGAACTGAACCTGTTGGAAAGTCGGTGTAGGATACACCAGATATATATCAACACTTTTGTCCTTTGGATGACAACTGTGATATTAGCATTAATGATTTTACTTATTTAACGAGGGTTTCGTCGACTCAACTGAAATCGAAGACCTTTGGTTTGGAGCTTGGCTGATATCCTCTCAGTTGACCCTAATGATACTCCCTGCTCTTTTGAAACACGTGTGGCTTGTCTCTTCGGGTCCCAGTGTTAGGTTATTTATTTAATATATTATTACGCTGCGATGAACCCCTGGAACCACTTCATAATTATTCTTCTGCATAAAGGAGGCGACAGGTATAATATGTCTGATTATACCCCAATCGATAATCTTTACTGAGTATTCACGTTTTTTTAAGGCCTTGGTTTGTGATGTTCTTTGTTTTCATTTCAAACCGTTCTTGTAATCTTTACAACATAGCTTAACAAAAGGCAAATTGACCATCGAAATGGACAATCGAACGGAGTTCTCCAATTTTTGCGTCTCTGCTATGGAGGGTGTTAGGAAGTTGACTGCATTCTTACGGCTTTTAGCAAGGCATTTGATAGGTTAAAGCACAGAATTCGAAAATTGTCTCTCCCTGTGCCAAGTTTTAACATTTCCGGGGTGCCCCAATGCAGGCATTCGAATCATTGCTTTTAATTATCTACATTAATGATGTATATTTGATTCCATCCCACTATTAAATTCTCTGCTACGCGAACGACGCCAAGGTAGTGGTAGGCATATTGCTGATTCTTCTAGTGGCCCTGACGGGGTTCCTGCTGCAGTCATAAAGAAATGTTCTTTGGTGTTATTATGGCCTAAACTATTCAGGAAGTCCCTTTCGCAGGGCCATTTTCCAGAATTTTGGAAGACATCCTTTTTTAATTCCTATTTTCAAGAGTGGCAATAGAATAGAGTTTTCCAATTACAGGCCAATTGCTAAATTCTCAGATATCCGAACTATTAATTCAATACCAATTATCCGAAGTGTGTAATGGCTTAATCTCCACTCGGCAGCATGGTTTTATTCAAGGTAGGTCCACGGTTTCAAACTTGGTTGAGTTTGTTTCTTGCACTGTGGGCGGATTCATGGAGGGTTGCCAAACTCACTTTATTTACACTGATTTTAGTAAGGCCTTTGACTCACTCTGCATTGCTTTTAAATTGGCTAAGTTGGGTTTGGATTAAGTCATATTTATCTAATAGGACTTATAGCTTAAGTTTTCGTGGTGTACTCTCTGATGATTTTGTGGCTCATTCTGGCGTTCCCCAGGGGGCAGTCATCTGGGTCCATTGTTATTCATCTTATCTATTGACGATATTTCGTATTTGCTTCAGAGATGTAAAATTCTTATAGATGCTGACGATATTAAGATTTTTCTCCCAATCAAATCTAATGCTGATTGTGAGATTTTGCAATCAGATCTGCACATTTTCTATGGGTATTGCTGCAACAATAATCTTAAGCTGAACATTGGGAAATGTCAGGTTATGTCCTTCGCGAGGTCCCTGCTTGCATATGCCTGTCAAGTTTGGTCTTCGTTTTACGAATCCCACATTAAACGTATTGACTTCGTACAGCGCAGATTTGTGATCTCGGCCCTGCGTTCTTTGCCTCAGAATGACCCTTTTATTCTGCTACGCTACAGAGAGTATATACTACCTCCAAAACGATTGTAACATGTCGCTCAGCTGTAAATGATATAGCTGAGCACCTGAAAGTACGGCTTATCTGATTGCCTGGACATAGTTATATTTCGGGCAATTGATAGGAGGAACACACCTGCCTGATTACCCGACATATATGGCCAAAACTTGACCCAAAACGGTTAAAAGAGCTCATCCTACTCGAACGCAAAGCAATTAGCAGTACCGTAACCGTTAGTACGGACCACCGCCTCATAGGTAGACACGCCGATAGACTAAGTGTACCTTCAAACGACTTCTGTAGGATTTGCCATCATAAACAGGAAGAGGAAACCATATTCCACCTCGCCTGTAACTGCCCGGCCTAAGCCAACCGTAGTAACCGGTATTTAGGCTCCCCCTTCTTTGAACAGCTAACTGAATTAGGTTCCACTGACGTCAGAGACCTAGGTCGATTTATCAGGAGTTCCAAATGGTTCCCGACGACGAGTTAAAGCTGAATACCGTTCCCATCCCAGCCAAATTTATTTTGACTCCCCGTGAACTGGTTCCACTGGAGACAGGAGACTGACTCGGTGCACGGGGGTTACAGGTTCGCCCTCTTCTTCTCTAGGTGTTTTTATGGGGTTTTAAAAATATTAGCAGCCTCAATTTGTGGTATCACAATGATCCTCCTTGGCCTAAGTGTGCCATCTTAGGCAGCCACTTTAACCTAACCTAACCTAACCACACGTGTAGGTCTGCTCATGGTTTGAAAATATTTTTAATACTAATGCGGACAAAGTGACACTTTAAAGGAACATCTACACTGCGTAATTCATTCTGTTGCTCGCACTTGTTTTTGTTTGTTTTGCATATTGATCCTTCTGTATTTGAATGGAAACACTATAATTATAATTATAAATTGCATGTGTAGAGTCGTGAATATGTGTCCTCTTTTTGACCTGACTCTTACCAAGGATTTGATGAAACGGTCTCTATTGTCTGTGCACCCCTGATTGTTGCGCGGTTTAGTTTTGTAATTACTAATGTTTTATTGCTTGTTGGTGTAGGAGCCTCATTCTCCTCTATATATTGTTATATTCTGGCGAATACGTCAATTGATTCTAGGCTTCTGCCTGAGAGGTACGCCTTCTGAGTTATAATGATTAATTATTATAATTCTATGAATATTGTACTTATCTTTTTTTGATCTCTGTGATAGCCACCATTTTGGGGAAAATATGTATAACGAATTTTTTGAAAATGTTTGTCACTTTTTAAAATATTTACTGTATTTCTTCTTAATTACCTCCTTAAACCGCAGTAAAGGGCAATAAAATTTAGATTATAGCTATCCTGGAGTTCAGCTGATAATAAATATACGAAAAAGTTGGACAACTAAGTACGAACACCTTTTCGTAGAAACTTCACCTCAATTTTCACAAAAACCAACATAAAAATTGCTGAGTTAACATTAATCTTACAGGAATACCGCCAGCTTGAACTTGAGACAGGCACCTCAGATAAGCCGTTAATAACGCAATTCCCCCAAGGCGCCATAAACTTTCCACCTTAAACGGCAAGTTGATAGTTAAATTGGACGAAGTTGCTCTATGAGTACGACATAAGGGCACATTTATTATCAACCCCTTAATCAGGCATTCATGCAGACAATTATTATTTTCATTAAAACTTTCATAAAACAGCACTTCAGGAAAATGTCATAAGTTTATGTCAGTGACACTAGCTAAATTGTCGTAAACCATAAACCATGAAATTTCGGCTTCATCCGACTCCACTTAGTCACGTTTTCGGTAAAGTTTCGGGCATAAAAGAAGACCCCTTTTCTGCTATAATTGGGTGTTAAAAAGGCCTATCAGAGCACCATCAAAAAGTATGATGGAAGTGCAGTCACTGAAAGTTCTTCTGTCCAATTTCATTATCAGATGATTTTGCTTGGATTCCAGGAATATTCCGTTGCAATAGGGGACAGTTTTTTGACAAAGGAGTGCTATCTAAGGTATGAGAAAGTTCCTTATGGTTAATATGACAAGGGAAATGATGACGCAAGCCTATTTCTGGACGATTTTGCATACACAGCCATGTTAAATGGAGCATGATTGGTTACGATGAACTTGCTTAGATGTTCACCAGAGGAGAAAATCGAAGATATTTCGGATTTGCTGTGGATACAATATAAGTGCAGACGTAGGAGGATTCTATCAAAGTAAAACGTTGTCTCAATCACGAATTCAAAGAAATATTTCATTAAGGATTTACTGCCAAAAATAAATTAAGCGCCGTGACTTCCTTTAACTTGTTATAGACTGTTGGAATCACATCGGTTATTCAAAGTTTGTGCGTCCGTGAATTATTTTTAAGAACCTTAAAAGGAGTTGTCGAAAATAAAACTAAAGGCGAACAAGTTTTGCTTCGTTCAAAAAATCTATTTAAATTTAGTCCAATTTATCTTATAAAAAATATGAAAAATACTTATTGTAGCGCTAAACAATTAAAAATATGAATTAAAATTAAAATGCTTACCTGCTGCTGGTGAAAGTTTTGTAACTACACCCCATCGTATTTTCCACTGTAAGAAAAAAAACAAATTAGTTACAAAAAACAAGTAAACTTTGGTTAAATATTCTATATAAATTTTGACGGTCAAAACTAATACAAAGTAGCCTCGTGCAGTGAAAATTGAAAAACTTTTAAGTAGGGGAAATTCGACATTTGATTCACCGATTTTGAGACGTAGGCGAGGGTGGTGGAGCTTAACTTTATAACGCGTGGACCGATTTGAATAATTGTTTTTTTTTCTTGTACCATTGTTACTATCAAGAAAAGTTTGCACTTAAGGTGGCGGGCTGGGGAGGTACAACCTAAATTTGTAACGGCTGCGCCGATTATTCATGATTCAGTTATTGTTGTATGAGTATAGAGCACATAACTCCATTGCTACTTAAAGTAAAAAATTTTGTATTTGGGTGGGGGTGGGAGAGCCTAACTTCGTAACTCGTTGTTACGTTCTCGAAAGAAAGTGGTGTTGGGTTGTCCAATCGTTTCTTCCGAATAGTTGATGTTGCTCCGATCTTAGATTTTCAGAATCTAGACTGAACTTATTAGTGGTCACAATCAAAAATTGGATACATTTTATGTTGCCCAGTGATGATCACACTACACTGGAAGAACTGTTGATATTTGGGCTCTTATCGTACCAGCACTACGATCAGCAGTTTTAAAAGACCAAGCATCGAGGAAATAGTGTTTAGCCAGTGGATAATCAATCCGAGTATCAGGATTGAACAAATGATGCAACAAATTAACCTGAAGACTTCAGCTGAAAAAAGGTCCTTTTAATTTCAAGAAAAATGTTGGAGAATTTGCAAAATATATTCTGCCAGAAATCGTTATCTTGAAATTGCTAACAAAGCTCCTATACAATTCAAAATTAAACGAAATGACGAGGTTTTAATCGATAATTTCCAGTTTCTTCGATACTCTTTTTAAGTAAGCTCTCATATGGAGTCAACAATACAGGGTGTTTCAGATCTGACGTACCAAAATGAGTGGGGTAATAGATCTCACATAGGCAAACAAAAAATTGTGTGGCAAGGGGGGGGGGGACTCTGAAACGTTTGGAAGTCACAGGGTGATTCATAAATTTCAGTTTTTCATGGTATGCACATTACTCTTTTATTTTTATCTTTTGTTCTACCCAACATAGCGACATCAAACATACGCTAAACAATAACTATCCTAATGACCTTTCCAAAAATGTCAACAATGTTGATCTCACTTCTACCACTGCAGGTACAGTCATGGCCAAAATTGAACAAAATGTTTTGAAATTACCAAAATTTCAGCATTTTCCCAAATTTTCTCCGAAATTAGTATACCTCTTTTTTACTTTTATTGGCCGTCTTATTACCATTCCAAAAAGGTGCAAAATGTCCACGTAGGGAAAGTATTTAGCAATTTATACGTAGAAATCCTATCGGAAAATATTATAAAAATCAACATTAAAAAAATTTTACTAATATTAACTCAAAAATACTTTTTATTGAATTTAAAAATAATTACAATTAATCTTGATAAGTAACAAAAGCCGTTCAAAATTTCCACCGCAAGTTTCGATGCATTTCAACAACCTCCTTCTAAGTCCCTGTTTAAGGCGTATTGCAGCCAGCCTCTCCCGTATTTTCGTCGCTGCATTCCCAATTCGACCAAATAAATCCTCCCTAGTGTTAACAGGGCTTGAATAAACTTCACCCTTCATTGTTCCCCATAAGAAAAAGTCAAATGGGGTAAGGTCTGGAGATCTAGAAGGCCAAAGAATCGGTGCACCTTGTCAAATTTTTCACTTAGTATTACCTTTACAATGTTAGCCATATGCACTGGTACTCCATGGTGTTGGTGAAAAATTCCCCTAAGATTAACCATAGGGTTTTCCTCTATTAGATCTACCAGTGTATTGTCCAAAAAGTACAAATGTTTGCCGTTGATACCAGCCCATACATTGACACTGAATCTCTGCTAGAAGTAGGTAGCCTTTGCCCTGTGTGGGTTAGTATACAACCAGGTATGGAGGTTACGAAAGTTCGTGATACTATCCCTGGAGAATTGAATCCGTCCACAGAATTCGGTCCAGAAACGCCTGGTTGTCAATGTCGCGTTCCAGAAGCCAAGTGCTAAATTCCAGTCTTCTCCCGGAATCTCCTTCCAGTAGTCCTTGGGCTGGGTGATGATGATATGGACGTAATTACTCTCGATGACTAACCCTCCAAACATTAGATGACGACACTCCTAATCGCATTGCGACTCGTTTCGTGCTCGTCTCAGGGTCCTGCCTCACTATGGTGATTATTTGCTGCTCGACGTCGGCAGAAGTTCCCGAAGTTTCGGGTCGTGTCTCCATGTCATGTTGCTCTCCACTTCCAGTACTGTCCACCAGACTATTGAGCTGTAGCACAAAATCGGCCGAACTATTGCGATGTCCAACCAATGTACCACCTTGGGTTGTAAGGGGGTCACCTCCTGCTTTTTCGGAAATATTTTTGATGAGAAGGAAATTGCATAAATAATTTATTTTAGAGGTGTATTTCAGACAACTTTTGAACAATGTTTAAAAAAAAAACAAAAATGTTTAAAAATGACGGAGTAAACAATGGTGCAGTGAAGCTTGTTGCCGCTGAAGTCGTCCGATTGTGTACACGATACCGTCCGTAATTGTCAACTGCAAAAACAATTATTTTGATTTAGTGAATGTATATACTTTTTTACTCTATATGAACCTCACTAACATCATAAAAACCAAAAATTAATATTTTTTTCAGTTTGAACCCGAAGGTCAATTTTTCAAAAAAATTTGCTGATATTTTTGTTTACAAAAATTAATAAACTCACTGATATCATAAACACACTGATGATATAGATTAGATCTAGATCAAATTAGATCGACAAGTTGAATAGTTTTTCTGTAATCGAGTACACAAGTTGTAAAAACATGGTTTCGATAAAAGAGCTTTAAAATCAAAACATCAAAGCAGCAATAAAAACCGAGTTTAAACCCCTGCCTCCTGGACGACCAAATGAACATATACCACGCCACATTGCATTCGCAAAGGCCCACAAAAGAATGAGAGAATAAAAAAATAAGGTAAAGTAATATGATTGGCCCTACCGGGCTCGCGCGCGCAACATATCCTACTCAAAGTCGACACGCGCGTGCATTTTGGGCAATATCTTCTAAAATACTTGGGACTTACAGCTAAAAATTTTCAAAGATGTTTACAGACAGCTTTTAAATCGATTGAGCGAAAAACAGCAAAATTGATCTCTTTTCTATTAACAGGAGGTGACCACCTTAATCCTAATTTGACCCCAAATGTTCTTTAAAACGCATCGAAGGCCACACTTTCATTTTTCGCTATGCATCTTCTGTATTTATCTTCCAGTTAAGTTTCAGGTCTATTATTAATCCTAGGTATTTGGCTTTACAAGAAAGAGTTAGACTTTCCCTCCCAGCATTGGGAGCCTGAAATCTGGTATTTCTGTAAAAAGCACTTTGAGTACGAGCTGGCCAGTCCAATTTCATTATAATGGGCACATTTATCAATGTATTTTTATAACTTACTTACACCCTTGACTTTGCGTACCTACTTGTTTGTATGTAATAAATGCTTCATTCTATCCGACTTAGCGCTGATTTACAATTCTCATAACGGACCGAGACCCGAATATAATTTCAATATTGACCAGGACACATCGTTGTTGTTGTAGACAAAGTTCAACGAAAAACCTTTAGGATTATTTGTGATATTGCAATAATTTAGAAGATTGATCCTCCGAAAAATCGACATAACGTCATCTATAACTCTTCTATCGGTTTTTCCATGATCACTATTTTAATGAAATGTCCTCCCTGATTCCATGTAGGTTTAACCCAATGTGCCTGTCTGTCAATCTCTTAACAATTATTTTCCAACTGATTTCTTCTCTTCTGAAAAGACTGTGCCATGACTACTTCAGCTTTCGCATCATATTAAAAATAAAAAAAATACGGGAAAACATGTCGCGACTAACGACCTCCGAAAATCCTCCGAAAAATCGACATAACGTCATCTATAACTCTTCTATCGGTTTTTCCATGATCACTATTTTAATGAAATGTCCTCCCTGATTCCATGTAGGTTTAACCCAATGTGCCTGTCTGTCAATCTCTTAACAATTATTTTCCAACTGATTTCTTCTCTTCTGAAAAGACTGTGCCATGACTACTTCAGCTTTCGCATCATATTAAAAATAAAAAAAATACGGGAAAACATGTCGCGACTAACGACCTTTCGGTTCGCTAATAGTTCAGTCAAATTGTCACTTTTGGATGAAAATTCTCCCGAGATGATTTGATGTATTAATTACATGAATTTCGGAGAAAATTTGGGAAAATTCTGTATTATAGGTAATCACAAACCATTTTTTCACTTTTGGAAGTGACTGTACGTGTAATGGTAGAAGATAGATCAGTAGAGTTGACATTTTTGGAAAGTTCATTAGTAACTCCCAAACGGTTGAGATTGCCGCCCCCCCCCCCCCCCTTCCATAACATTTTTTTTGTCTAGCTCAGATCTATCACCCCACTCATTTTGGCACGTCAGATCTGAAATACCCTGTATTTTGAACTAGAGTGAGTGTAGAGGTTGTTCAGTCTTATTTCATAACACCTACCGTATCGTACACATACCGATATGGATAAATTTTTTTTGCTGTATATACATATCCTCCGTTGGTAACATGACTAAAATATATAGGGTTGAATTTGAGTAGGGGAAGGGCGGAATTCAACTTCGGAACTTTTAGACCAATTTGGATTTTTTGTTGTGTAGAGTATGAGCCCCTGTTGCTATGAGAAAAAAATCTGTTGGCAGGGATGGGAGTAGGACATATTCTAGTTTTGTATCGTGTGGACCGATTTAGATGATTATGTTTATCTACAAAGCAATATTAGGATCCAGCAAACGTTAAGCAGCCAATCGAAAACGTATTCGATGGAACGACCTACGCAGTACCGAAATCAACATTGCAGGAGTATACAGATATAGAAAAATTAGGGGAAGAGCGTGTTAGGCATACCCATGGTAGGGTCTCGTAGTTTTATTTTTAACTTGTTTTAAGCTAATTTTGCTACTGATTTTGAAGGCAAATACTATCTCGTGAATTAAGGGTTAAAATCATATGATCCTAAAACATTTTATGTTAAATTTTAGGAGACATAGCTAAGGCCAGTCCACTTTTTGAGGTAATTAAGTAAAAACAATACAAAAATATCAAAAAAAATTTTTTTTTCCCAAAAATCTCGCCATTTCCGTTTGTGGATCATCAAGCTGCGTCCGCATATCCAATTTCATCTTAATAGCTATATAAATGAGAGGGTGGTAGGGCTACTATAACGGTACTATAACAGTTCTACGGAATCCTACCAATGGAGAATTGGCGCTATGAGCAAGCAAAGAGATCGTTGTAAATCGGTGTTATCAGCTTCTCACGGGCTTAGTTATATGTTGACCATGGCAAGATGCTTTTTTACAAAGATTCGTTAGTTTGCATTTCAGTTGGCCGAATCTAATAAAATTGCTTAAAATTTAAACAAGATGGAGAAATTAGGCAAAGAAGATTGTGTAGCATACTTGAAACGATATCCAAAATTATGCCTTTGCCAAGCCGAGTCAATCGCGGTAGCGCAACCAATAGAGTCTAATAAAGTCAGCGCCTATACATTTTCTACTTACTTTTACTCCAGAATAAATATCAATATAAACAAGATTTTGAACGTGCATGAAATCTGGAGAAGGAGGATAACTTAATATAGCTGTCATTTCTACCTTTGTTTCTGGATCGTTTTAATTTATCCATAAGTTCGCATAAGGACGGAACCACTCGACGTAACTGGACAACGCTCTAAGATGTCTCGTCTTCTCATATGCTTGACCGGATTTCATTTCGATCCTTTTTGGCACCTAGGCACTGAGTTGTTCGCGCTGTTGACGTTGCTAGATTTGATATTTTGGAGTTCCGATAAGCGGTTCTTGGGCTCCCTCAAAAGAATTTATTAATCGCTACATTTTCAATTTTAAGCGGATTCGGAACCATCAATATTACTTTGCAACCTCAAATGGCATTTTTGCGTAATCTGTTAGAAAATAACCATAGGTCACTGCCGGAAGGATTTGGTCCTGTGGCTCTCATGGTGAACCATCTATGCTACATAAGTAGAGAACAAATGTACTATAATATACTTACAAATCTCAAATGTATTATTGGTCCAACACAAAGTTAAATTTGTTTCAAGGTATCCATTACGATGCTAATGAACTCAAATTATAAATATATTTGTTACTACTCCCCGAGTCAAGCCATACCTATGGGATAGTTAAATCACAAAGTGAAATTGATGAAATCATTGACTGCCATCGGTAATTATGCATTATCAACTAAAAATGCGATGTGGATAATCAGATACCCTACTCGAATCACCCTGCAGGGGTATTTTAAAGCCTTCATATATAAGGATAAACTCAAATGGAGATTCAAAATCACCTCGAACAATAAATTTCAATTGCGCATATCAAATTCCACCGCTAGAAAGGTACAGCACATTTCTCTGCACGAGATTCTATCTATTATAGAGGCTAAAGCGCGAATAAATTATCCTCAAGTAGAGCTTAACGTTGGAACCCCAACACCGTTCGAAATGAAGAAGCTGAGAACCACGAATTAAAGCGAAGCGCAATAATGTAGGATCATACAATTAAAGGAATTAAATATTCACCCCTCTAGCTACCCTATAAATTCATTTAGTCAGCATGTCGAGGGAATATTGGGTGGAAGCCATGTGTTGGACGAAAAAAAAAGTCCGCAGCTAGATGAATGTGGTCTGATTCTAATTAAGAATTCCACCCATACTAAAAAACATTCCGTTGGAGATCCTTTTTTCTTCCAAATTTATAATTCAGTAGCAAAATGTAATACTGTCTCGAGTCTCGAAAAGAATACTACTATATGGGGCAAAACTATCGATTCTCTCAGGGCAGCACGATTCAATTGAATTTCTTGAAAAGTGTCTTGTTAAAAGTTAACAATTCCACATTCAAGGTGCTCCACTCGTTGCGAGAAAGCAATAACTGTTGAGTCACAGCTCCACTCAATAGCATGAAAGAGTTTTCTTTCTCTTAGTTCTTTCAGTTTTTCAGGCAAAGTTACCCAAATTTCCGCAAAATTGAAGCCTTTGGGCATAAGGGTTAAAAACATTGTAAAAATGGGCTCGAACGAGAGGAAAAAAAGGAACAAGAGATTCATGGAACAAATTTAAAGAAAGCAAAGACACCGGAGGCCTTCTTCCTTGCTATAGACATCTTTGTAGGAATAACAATGAAATTTATCCTTTTCCGTACTTAATTTCCGTTCGCGTTTATGAGGGATGCGAAACATTTGTCCTGTTTGTCGCTCTGTGCTCATTCTGTCGCTGCTGGAAGCCTCAGTCTTTCCTCTCGTTGTTTTCATTTAAGGATCAAAGAAAAATATTTTTTGGATAGGAAAAATATAGCACATATTTCGCATTTCTTTTTTTTGATGATTTAACCAATAAATAGGCGGTTTTATATGAAATCTTAGTGCCGGAAATTGTTGCCATGTATGTTTTACTTGAATGGAATATTAGATTAGTATAAAGTGCCTTTTATTTGTTTATTTATTCACTCGAAATCTAATCAAATAACCAATTACAATAATGATTTGACAACTAAAACCTTAAAGAAGCTTAGTTTTCACATCACATGACATGCAGACACGGTCAAAGTTTAGATGAAATAAAAGGGATAAGCTCGTAAAAACCAGAATAAGTCTGTTGAAAACGTACCTAGAGAAGGCTTCGCTCTCCTAAAAATCGTCAGAATCGAATTATTGAAAGAAGCCAAGAGTTCAGAGGGAACAATTATGCCTTACAAGCAATTCTTTCTTATGATGTAGCCAAAGCCTAAGAGACAGCCCTGTGATACGTTAGCATGCCTTTGTCAGGAAGGGATTTCCGGTAAGGGGGATGAGGGTATTTGAGTGTCACGGGGAGATCGAGGCTCGAACTCTGGAACAATGTCGTGGTGATCATGTCACTCAACCAATTGATTCAATTGAACAGTCTTCAAGTTAAAACAAAAAACAGATGTATCGTTGTCGCATTATATTTTTCTTCATTATCAAAAGGAATAACATTGATGGAAAGAACGATTATGGGGTTCCTCAAGGATCTGTCTTTGGGCCTCTATTATTCTCACGTTATATCAACGACCTCCGCAGTCTTCTATAGTTCCACATGAGCTCTTAAAATACAAATGAGTCTAATCTGTTAGCTATTCCCAGGAAAAGAATAGATTTAGACTCAAAACAGCTAAAACTCTTTGGAACCGAAATAAAGGTTTCTGGTACGGTCAAGTGTCTAGGAGTATTTCTTGATTCGAGACTTTGGTGGAGAACAGTAAGCAGAGAACGAAATCTGAAGAAATTGGCTTATTTGGGTATTCCACACCACCACACCAGCGCCAGCGCAGATTTACACATTAAAAATTGGCAGCCAAGACATCACACTGTGCAGACCCTAATGCAAATTGACACCGATCAAGAAATACTAATACTGATACTAAAGCTGCTATAAAACGTACCGGTATGCGAAATGCTATTGAACGAGATAAGCAAAGTCAGACTTATCGAAAGGATTCACGAAGGGCTAATAACTGATGAATCACTAAATTGATAATCAAGTGCATGAAACAAACGGAGTTCAATGCAACTTTGGCCTTAAAGTGCGTTAAAAACTCAATAAATGTGACCTGGTCAGCAGGATAATATTGACTTGGGTAAGGGCACACCTAGTGATTGAAGGTAACGAGAAGGAGGATAATCTCGCTAAGTGAGCAGCTAAGTCGAAATTTTAAGGTCTGATACCTTGTGTTGCGAAGATTTGAAGAAGTTGGAAGAGGTAAAGTTAGTGGCCTGGTTGATAGATGACCCACAGAGCCAACCATCTAGTTAGGCCAAAATGGCGTTGGAAACGGCATGCTGTGTTGCCTGGAGGAGAATTTTGATTTTTGATCTGAGAATTCTTGTTGACGCTACTCTTGACAGGATATGGTCATTTCACGTGTCATCTGAAGAAAATGGGTCTCAATGAGAGTGATACCTGTATATGGTTTGCCATGTCGTACCTTAGAAAGACACCAACTGCCGAGTCCCTGGTGTAACCATTATTTGTAACTTTAATGACTAAGCTGCCAGCTAGATAGGAATGTGGCAGGAATGAAGTGGTGAAGCAGGAGTGTACTGCAACAAACCACACTTGGATTGCATCAGATAGGCTGCCAGACAAATGCATAAAGGTTGACATTGTGAGCGATACCTACATAAAGGCTAATTATCGGTGGACAAACGGGGATACATGTTGCCTGTGGCCTGAATTCAGCAAGATGAGAACTAAAGTAGACCGAAGTGGTAGCCGAAGAATAGGTGACTATACCAGAAGAGTGGGCCGAGTTGCAAATGATTTCTGTTGAAACATGTAGATATCCGCACTAAATAGAATACGGTCGACATGTGCTTTTTCAGTGTTCTGCCCGGCCCTGCTAGTGGAGCTGCACGGCGTAGAGATGAAAATCATGCTGAGATTCCTTAGATTTCCATGGATCTACTGAGCACAATGGACCCATCTAACGATTTAAGTGAAGCTTTCTGAAATATTATTAAAGCAGTATTCCTCTTACCTAACCTAACCTGATGTAAGTGTTAAAGTTAAGAATCTTGGCATCATATTTTACACAAACCTAAATTGGTCTGACCACATGAAACGTGTAATGGACGAAGTAAACGAAGCTCTGAGGGGGTCTATTAATGTCTGAACCGTGAATAATGTTAGTAAAATCTCTAATTGTACCTTTAATAATGCATTTCTGCAAACTTGACGTAAATTGTACATCGATTTCAATTCTGCGGTCCGCTTTGTTTACGGATTGAGCCCTTTCAATGAAAGTAAGAAGTTTTTTAGATATCTTATCGTGCAGCAATCAAGATGAACACCGATCGCGAGGGATTACATGATATTTTTTTAACCACCTTACGCACTTGGACTATGCCGACTATGTATGTCTCCTATCCAATAAGGAGACTCAATGTTCAATGTCCGCAGGCCTGCGTAGAGAAGGTCGCAGAGCAGGGCTAAAGATCATTGCTGCTAAGAGCAAACTTATGAGCTAGGACTCCAGGAAACAAAATGAAATTTATTTTGGAGAGCAACAAATAGAACAAGTGGATACATTTTGTTATATTTGTAGCATAGTTACAGCAGACGGCGAAGCTGAAGCTAATGTACCGGCTCGCATCAATAAGGATCCTTAGATATAGCGAAATAACAAGGAATACTTAAATTGAACGACCGTGCAATACACGGAGAAGATCCGTAGAGAAGGAAGGCACCGAGATCAACAAATCATCGCAACAGTTAAAGGCATTGTCGCTGAATCGGACTAGGTGGAGAGTCCAGATGGCCATGCCCCACAAGGGGTTAAAGGATCCAGAGAGAAGGTACTTGAAGGAAATTATGATTTCTCCAAGAACGTCGGGAATAGATAATCTTGTAAATGATATTGCCAAAGCTCAGAGGATGTCCTATTATACGAAAGCACAGCCTTCACAGAAACGGAATTAAGGGTGAGGGAAACGGGTTAAAAGATTGTGTGAAGGCGGTATCGATGCACACTTCATTTCAGAATCAAAAGAGTACGTGAAATCAAGTGTACTCCCGTCGGCGAAAATATGAATCAGATTTTAAGTAAGAGATAAGAGACCATTAAGAAAAAGGAGAAGCAAGGTTGTTGAAAGAACTGAACCCCGAAGTACACCATTATTTATTCCGTAGGGATCAGATGTTACTCCGCCTATTATTACACGGACAGCCTGACATAAAGCTCTCTATCCATTTTAAGAGGTAAGGGTGCAGAGCAAACGCTTGAAGTTTGGCTAAAAGTGGAGTATACCAGACTCTGTCAAAAGTCTTTGAAATATGAAGAGCTACAATTTGTAGATCTTCAAAATTATGGAGAGCCGCTACTAAGTCTCCAGTTGAGCGGCCAATGTGGAAACCGTACCGGCAATCATTGATAAAATGGGTACTGAGAGTTGATGAGTGATTCAAAAACCTGCGATAAAGCCCAAGTAAGTGCAACTAAACAAACAAGACAACAACAAAAGCATTTCATTCTCCTTACTTATGATAACGTGAGTAGTTCTATATAGTATCTTCGATTGTAGTTGTTTTGGTGTTTTTATTTGCACCGACTTCAAAATGTCGAAATAGATATAAAATTAAATATGATTTTATTCTTTTAGCGCCTTTCTTGAAGTCGGTTCAATTTTATTTTTCACTTTTTAATCTCTTCAGATATGCTACTCGAAAAATACTGCTCGTACGAACGAAATGTGGCTTTAACTGTTTCAGAAATGGTGTACTGTTTAGAAAAGAAATTATCCACACCCAGCAATATGTTTCGAAATTAGTTACTGCCCAACTTTCATACTCTCATCTTCGATAAAATATTCTTACCATGGTTCTATGCAGGAAGAGAAAATCAATGCAAAGTAAGGGGACTGCTCCCTCTTCTTCCCGTCATCACTCTAAGTAAAACAATACAAAATCGACCTCAGCCTTATACTCACTTTTATCCTAAGCCAGAAATTTAGTCACGATACAAATGGAGTAAGTTAGGCTCTACTTCTCCAACAAACCCACTCTATTCCGTAAATTTCAGTCATGCTACCAATGGGTAATATGCTATTAAGCAAAAACAGAATCATCCAAATCGGTCTAAGGGGTAAGAAATTAGGCTACTTCTTCCCATACCACAAGATACAAGTTTTATGTAATAGTAGGAATGCTGGATCATACTCTACTACACAACAAAAAAAACAATCATCGAAACCGGTCCATGCGTTACAAAGTTAGAACCAATCAACCACCCTTCCCCTAATTCCACATTTTGGATCATAATAGCAATAAAAGATTATACTCCAGACAACAAAAACGACGTATTCAAATCGGCCTATGTTGTTGTACGAAGTCCGACGCCGCCTCCACTAACCCAAGACCATCCTATACATTTTTTGAATAGGTAGCATACTCTATACATTAAAAAATTATTATTCAAATCGGTCCACGAGTAACGAAGTTAGACTATCACTCCTCCACTCCCACCATAATCAAAATTTTCAACAAAGCAAGAAACAACCAAGTTCGACTACGCGTTAAAAAGTGGATGGTTCTTTTTATATGTATAGATTATGATCCCCCATTGCTAATAGGAGAAAAAATTTGCTTCTAGGGTGTGGGGTGGGGGGACAGAGGTAATCTAACTTCGTTACGCGTGGACCGATTTGGATTACTCTTTTCTTGTAGGGTAGAGTATGTTCGCCGATTGGTAGAGTGTAAACAATTCATTTGGTGGGGGTTGAACCTAAATTCGTAATAGGGAAAGGAATGAATATGAGAGAAAATTTTTGACCTAAATGGAGAAAAGGGCATGCTAACTTCGTGATACGTGGACCGATTTGGATGATTATTTTTGTGTGGAATTAAGCTGAGAATCATAAATAGGACTAAGAAGCAGCCTAGTCTGTGTGAAGAGTTAGTTGTATTTTAACCAGTGAAGTGATAAGTGTAAATAAATGAAGTGAAGTTAAAGAAAAGTTGCCAAGAAAATTGTGAAACGAACTAATTAAGTGATTAAAATTGTGAACATTTATGACTGCAAATAAGTGTCTTAATTAATTCGTTGTGTTCGAGGTGGAAATAATTAAGAAAGACTACAAAGTGAACTTAAAAAACAGTGTGATTGTGAAATTAAATTGAAATAGTGCTGTTAATCTAAACATGGATCGAAAATTGGCTGATTTACGTGTTCAAGACTTGAAGGGGGAAGTAAGTAAACGTTCCCTGGAATGGAAATAAAAATGCCCTGGTAGCGTTACTACAATAAGCCAGAGACTTTTGTTTTTGAAGTCGACCTAGAAGAAAAAGATATTACTACAAGCATGACAGATCTTTCCAATTTTCTCATGAAACATAGCTCATCAGTGGAAGAACAAATGTTGTCATCAGTCGAGTTAAAATCACCAATGGAAGGACAGAAACTGACGATAGCAGAACAGAAATCATCGACAGCTAAGTTAAGAGCATCAATGGAAGAACAGAAATTGTCGACGGTCGAGTTGGTCAATGGAAGAACAAAAGTCATCAGTAGCCGAACTTAAAGCCTCCGTTGAACAATTAAAAGCTGAAGACATTTCGAGACCCTGAAAGCAGCCATAAATAAAAAGCTGGAGTACATAGAAAGCTCTGTAATGATAAATCTCGAAACCCATATAGAAAATATTTGTTACCGAATAAATAACCAGGTCAACTATAGTCATCGTAGATGTTGGACATGCAGCCAGAAAGGTCATCTCCGACCAGATTGCTGGAAGCGAAGGACATTCCGAGACATTTCATATACTTTGCCATAGATGACAGCAATTTTTCTGAAAGATGCGATTTTAAATGAAAAGCAATTTTAAGGTAATTTAGAAAAATATTCACGCCGAAACTCTTCTACTACTTCTTCTACTTTAGGTCTTGTAACCAAAGCCTCCATCTACGGAGAAGATTATAAGATATAATTTGCAACCATTTTATATTTCTATGCAAAAGATTTCTACTTTATATAGGTATGTATGTATAGCTATATTTGACTGCGATGGAGGAGCAGACAGCCCGACGGACAGACGGATGAAAAACAAAGTGAGATTATAATGCTCTAGTTGTAGACTTGGGGAGCCCTCAAAATTACGTGAAAATTTTTCCTAGTTCATTGACTTTCTTTACTGAATTAATTTTTAATCTGAACAATTCCCTGCTTCAATTCCTTCAGTTCAGTCCATGGAAACTCCTATTTATTCAAAAAAGGAAATTCCTTCTTCTTCCAACGACTTACTTCCATATTACATCAAATTTTCAATAATTTTCCGGAATTCAAATTTAAACTTTATGAACATCATCGAAGTAGAAGACCAATCCAGCTGCTACCAAAAAAGCATTTTAACTTCCCCGGTAGGACTGTTGTGGCAAATGAAGCGAATCCCCCAAATTGTGCAGCCCTCTAATGAAGGACAAAAAGAAACGACAGAATCGTGTCATGTAATTTTAAACATACGACGAAAATTACAAAAGAAATGACTTCCACTTGATGTAGTGCTTCTTAGGCACAATTTCTTAAGTCAGTGCCATCGCAAGTAACCAGGGGATTACCCAAGGAAAGACAGAATGGAATTCGCCTTCGGTGGACCCCACAATTGTTCTTCATTGGACTGCACTAGGGGAGGCGCTCAAATTAAAGTAATTTAACGTATATTGTCATTTGGTGACTCCTTTCGAGGGTTCCTATCTCGACACGTTTCATTGCAGGAAAAGGTATAGCAATCCCTTCGTCCCCGGTCATATTTCGCCTGAATGAATGTGTTGGATACAATTTTCCTCCCCTTTATGAAGAGCTTGTTGTCATGTCAAAAATTTGAAGATTATTGCATGAAAGCAAGTACAATCTGGGGACTGGGGAGTGACGCCTGATTTGTCTGTCACACGTTTTCGCTCCAGTGACAAGTAGGAAATCTGTTTGTGCTGCGGATTACTCCTAATCAAAGGGATGTTAATTTCATTTTAAAAGTAACTCTCGTGACAGTGAGCTGCACGTCACTCCTGTCACAGCTAATTTGTATTCTTACTACTTCACGTGGAGGCCACAACCGTCTGTCAACGGCCCGGTTAGACCAGCCGCGCTTTAATTAAAATTCGCCTCGCATGTAATACTTTTGCTCCTTGCATTCCTTGTTTGTACACGATGGGGATGCAGTTGATCCTGGTATCGTTTTTTCAGCCCGCCGTTTACATTTGTTGTAAATTTTTTATAGTTTTATTGGTTTCCCTTGAGGCAATGCATGTTTTGCGTGCAAAGCGCGCGGTTTTTACACGGTGCGTGTTCAATTCGAAGTGGGATTGTAACTTTCTGGAGCGATTTGTAGCTTCTAATGCTTGCCAGGAATACAAATTGCTTGGTCCTATTCAGTTATTGAGTGCCATTCATTTTTCATCCGTCTATTGACCAATTACGGGTGACTTCCTGAGAACACTGGAAGGAGCAGGAAAATTAATCGTCCATAAACTTGCAAGAACTGCAACTCATGAGAGTGATTTATGCCTTTGTAGAAAATAGTGCAGTGCACGTTGTTTTAGTTCATAATTTACGAGCACAATTACGACATAAGATTTTGCCTAAGGAAATCGTTCACATTTGACCGATTACAGAAGTGCTGGTCTAAGGTCTTTTCAAACTGTCGCCCCTAGTTGGGATTTTCATCAGCTAGGTATGGGAGGCGTTCCAAAGAGCGACCAATAAAAATGCTGAAGAGTGATGATTTGGAAAATTCATTGGATCCGAAATTTATTTGCTCCTGCTGTGCTCGAAGTTAAATGAAACTTAATTACGAGATTGCCTGGGTACACGTTTAACATAATCCAACAGTGTTTAGGCACCTTCGCCGTTATTAATGAGTCATTTTTCTTAATTTTATGGAATCATGAATGACTTGTGGAAATAAACACCTTGTGTAATTAGAATATCATTAGATTGGGATTCATGAAGAATTATTCTTGGGGTCATGTCATCTTTTACTTTTAAGATTTTGTTTTCTTGAAAGGCGTTTAAAGATCGATACTGAAAAAGTCGATGCCCTTAGAAATTATGGTAACGCCAGAAGGTGTAGTAGCTTTTCTTTGAACTTTTTCTAATGTGGAGATTGCGGTATGTGCGGCTCCTGGCCAAAGTTGGCAGTTTCATTCCTGTGTAGGTTTGATGTGAGACTTAATTATAACCGACCAATTAGGTGGAATGAATCTTATTTAAAAAATTTCCATAAAGCATTATAGTTTCATAATGTTTTAGCAACTGGAGACGGAGTTGGATCAATTCGTTGAGCCGTACGACTACTATTCCATGGGTCCCGGGTACAATTCCAGGTCTCCCCGTGAGCTTTTATTAAGAAATTAAGATAATATACTACGTCTCTGGGCTGTTGTCTAGCTCGCAAAAACAAGACTTTCACGTTTCCTTTCCGGCCAAAACCATGCTAACGCATCAAAGGGTTGTCCTCTAGGATTTGGCCACATCTTATAAAAAAAAAACTTAATATACTAGGTGTTTTCTTTTAAACTTCGCACCTTGTAACCTTTGAAAAACGCGACCTAGACAAAAGTGTTTGGGACAAAAGTTGTGTAATGCCAAGAGGGAAGCAAGATGCATTTTGAATTTTTTCAAAAAGTGGAGGCGTTCAAAGACAACGTAGAGGTCACTCTATTTTTTGAAATGGCAAAACTCGTTTTTTAAAGTGGAAGCTTTTTCCTTGGATCAAAACAAACAAGTTTTGTCCCAAACATTTTTCGATTTGATCCTTAGGTTTTTAACAAATCGGCAATTAACATTTTTTAAACATTGACTTGTTGAAAAACTAAGGGTCAAATTGAAATATGTTTTGGGTTAAAAGTTGTTTTTTTTCCCAAGGAACAAGTTTTCGGAGGATGCCATTTAAAAAAATTGAGTGACTTCTATATTGACCTTGACCGCCTCCACTTCTGTTCACGTTAATGTAAGCGATCATTTTTGAATTTTTTGATATATATGCTTTCCCACGCGTCCAAATTGCATTTCTTATTGACTGGCTTTATTAGGTATAGGTTATTATGAGTACCTAATGTTGAAATGACCTTCTTTGACTGCATGTAAAGCCACAGCTGATACTGTACGACTTCATCCTCTTTCTGAAAAATGTTCTAACCTTGTTTTTATTTTTCTTTTCGTTTGACCTACAGTTATACTTTCTCAAACTCATTACAAGTAATTTTATAAATGCCGGATCTCTCTGTATCGTCTATTTTATCTTTAGTATTGCCTAGTAGTTGTTTTAGTTTTTTCTTTTTCAGCCGTTTGGAATGGAAACGTTTGTAGTGATTGGCTTGAAACAAAATCGGGCGTGCGTCAGGGTTGTATTTTGAGTCCCATACTTTTCGCTCTATACCTAAAAGACCTGTATGTTTAGGTGAAGGTATTTCGCTGGCTGGTGTTCGTATCCATCTGTTATTGTATGCTGATCAGTTTCGGATTTACCAGCAGGCGGTGTAGGCTTGAGCCTACGGCGGCACATTTTTGGGGCGGCAAATTTGGGGAAAGATTTATGTTGTCGCTTTTAGAGGAAAAACTGAAAAGTTCTATGATCCACACAACGGAAATTATTTTATGATTTTGGAACTGTTAGCTGAGTTCGATTCCATTTTAGCCAGTCATATTGAACGGTTTGGGAATCAAGGAACTGGATCAGGCTTTAACCGTAGATTTGATTACTAGTAGCCGATTTTTAAGAATCTCTTCGCAAGTTTTTCGTAGATCAACGAGAAAATTTCAAGTATTTCGAAGACAAGGCGATCGAATTAAGCGTGTCGTAGCAGTACACAAAAGACATGGGAACAAGACAACAGAAAAGAAAAAAAATGTATGCTGAAACAGCCGATGAAAAAATGTATTTTGTCGTTAAACATAACGTGATTTACGAACGCGCTAGGTTTAACTCAAGAAGCCAATTAGAGGGAGAGAATGTAGGAGACTTTATCACAGCGCTCTACGCATTATCAGAAAATTGCAAATATGAGACATTGAGAGACGAGATGATCCGTGATCGATTGGTGGTCGGAGTTCGAGACAAACGCTTATCGGAGAGGCTACAGCTTGAGCCCGAACTTACACTAGAAAAGGCAGTACAAACAGTCAAGCAAAGTGAAGCAGTTCATCGTCAACAACAAGAACTTTTAGGTTAGACGACTTCGGTACATAGCATCCACACAATGAAACAGAGAGAAGCAAAAATGAAGGGTAAGCAACGAAAGAATTTTTCTAGCAAGTCGATATCCAGTAGTAACGGTATGACAAGCAAACACAGCAACGAAGTTCATGGTCAAGGGCAAAGCAAATTTTGTTCTGGTTGCGGTAGTTCCAGTTGGCATAAACGTTCACAGTGCCCGGCTCAAGGGAAACAATGCGGAACATGCAAAAAGTGGAATCATTTTAGTCGCGTGTGTAAGTCGGCTTCCAGCAGTAAAAACTCATTTGTTCACGCAATAAACACAGAAGTGCATTCATTTCTCGGGAGAGTATGTGACGCGCAAATAAAGAATAGATGGACAGTTAACATCAAAGTGAACAAAATACCGATGGAATTTGTTGTAGACACAGGCGCTCCTATAAATGTTATACCGGTGTGTGTTTTTCGAGAAAAATTCACGAGAATGAGTTTGGAGAAACCTGATCGCACTCTTACAGGCCCAACAGGAGAACCACTCATCGTTTTGGGGAAATTCAACTCTGTTCTACAATTACACGCCGACTTTTGTAAGGCTCCAATTTATGTGGTGAAAAATTTAAAAACTCCCCTCCTAGGGTTACCGTCGTGCAAAGATTTGAGAATTATTTCGCGCATAAATCACATGCAATGTAGTATGCCCAAAAGTAGTGTACAAATTGAGGATGAATTTCCGAAACTTTTTCAAGGGCTGGGGTGTTTTCCAGGGGAATATACAATCCAACTTCAGCCTGATGCGCAAGCATATGCTATACACTCTGCCCGTAGAGTGCTTATTCCACTTATGTCAAAACTACGCGAAAAACTTGATGAAATGGTTAAGCTCAACGTTATTAAGCCCGTTGAAGAACCTACAGAGTGGTGTGCTCCCGTTGTTAGTGTAAATAAGCCCAATGGGGAAATTCGTTTATGTGTTGATTTAACCAAATTGAATGCCAGTGTAAAGAGAGAGGTCCATCCCATTCCATGCAGTGAACATTCACTCGCACAACTTGCAGGTGCCAAATATTTTTCTAAATTAGATGCGAATTCGGGTTTTTGGCAAATAAAACTAGCACCAAATTGTCAACTGTTGATAACATTTTTAACACCTTTCGGGCGTTATTGTTTCCAACGACTCCCATTTGGAATTACATCAGCACCAGAACATTTTCAGAGGAAAATCCAAAACACTCTTTATAAACTGCCTGGTGTCATTTGTCATATGGATGACATCTTAGTTCACGGCTCATGACATGAGGATCATGACATAAAACTTAGGGCAGTGCTATCGAGACTTACAGACGCTGGAATTACACTCAACAGGGATAAATGTTCAATTGGGGTGACTAAAGTTACATTTCTGGGACATTACGTGGATCAAAATGGAATAAAGCCCGACCAAAGAAAGGTGGAAGCAATCAGCGACTTTGCTCAGCCATCAAATGTAACTGAACTTAGACGATTTTTAGGACTAGTGAATTATCTAGGCAAGTTTGTTCCAAATCTTTCTCATGTAATTAATCCATTAAATGATCTTTTACGCAGCCATATTAAATACATTTGGGATGACAATCATACAAGGGCCTTTGAAAAGGTGAAGCAGCTCCTGACATCATCTCCTGTTCTGGCTATTTTTGATCCAAAAAAGAAGACAATTGTGTCCGCTGCAGTACGACGAAGAACACCGGGTAAATCCTGTGGCATACGCATCACGTACGTTATCCGAAAGTGAGAGACGCTACGCACAAATAGAGAAGGAGGCTCTCGCTATTACATGGGCTTGCGAGAGGTTTCGAGATTACTTGATTGGCCTCCAATTCAACGTCGAGACAGACCACAAGCCGTTGGTTCCAATATTTACAAGCAAGGATCTTAATGATTTGACGCCTCGACTGCAAAGACTAAAGATGCGAATGATGCGATTTGCTTTTACGATAAGATATACCCCAGGAAAGCTGCTCGTAGCAGCTGATGCTCTTTCACGCCAACCCTTGAGACAGATGGACGAAACAGATCTTGAAGAAGATCTAGAGATTTATATCATAAATACATTGTCAGACATCCCAGCGACAGACAAAAGACTACGCGACATCCGCGACGCTCAGAATAAAGACGAAGGAACGACCGATTCAATTTTTCCGTAAACGATGGTTTACTCATGCACGGTTCCAGAATCGTCATCCCGGAAGACTTGCGCAACGATACTCTCGAGAGGATACACACTGGACATTTAGGAATAGTCAAGTGTCGTGCACGAGCTAGAGCTTCAGTTTGGTGGCCTGGCTGTTCAAAGAATATCGAAGAATATATCGGGAGATGTCTCACCTGTACCAAGAAAACTCTTCCCCGACATGAACCGCTGATTTCGTCAAAGGTACCAGAACGTCCATGGGAAATTGTTGCTGCAGACCTGTTTTCTATAGGACCTAAACAATTTCTTATCGTTGCAGACTCCTATTCCCGGTATCCTGAAATAGCGCGTTTAGAAAATCAATCATCAACCTGTGTTATCAGTCACATTAAATCGATTTTTGCCCGTCACGGAATACCTGATGTTTTTCGCAGCGACAACGGACCACAGTTCTCATTATCAGAATTTCGTCGTTTTACCTACCAGTGGAATTTTTGTCATGTAACATCCAGCCCGAAGTACCCACAAAGTAACGGATTTATTGAGTCAATGGTAAAAGTCGTCAAGGCACAGGTTAAGGAAAGCTCCGATCCTTACTTAGCTATCATGGAGTATCGAGCAACTCCCCTCGCCGTGGGATACAGCCCAGCCGAACTCTTAATGGGAAGACGCATTAAGACCCTATTGCCCGTTGCACGATCGCAGCTAAATCCTAAGGGAACATCAGAGCACAGATACCAAATTGTCGAAGAAAAGCAAAAGCTAAAACAGGCAGCAAACTTTGACCATCATCACCGAGCTATTAAAAAGCCTGATCTACAACCAGGAGACGTTGTCTGGATTCGAGATATGCAATCTTGGGGAACCATTTCACAACATGGCCCGACACCACGGTCATACTTAATCCAGACAGCCAACGGGACTCTTAGGAGGAATTCCTTTCATCTGAGTAAATCTTACGAGAAGTCCGTTCCGTATCAACCAGGCGAAGACTGGGGACGACAATCACTGGTCGAATTGTCTACCACGCAAGACAAGGATCCTCTACCGAATACCAAAAACTTTCCTACAGTAAACAATGATACATCAAACGCAGATCGATCCTCGACAGAGATTAATCCATCATCACACCCGTCAGCCGACGACAATACTTCTGGGAAGCTAACGGAGCCACAACCCTACGTGACAAGGAGCGGACGTGCGGTACGTTGCCCCTCTCGATTACAGTACTAGAATTATTTAATTCATTGGAAAAAAAAGAGATGTCTAAAAGAAATTATTTGAATTAGTAGCAAAGATCATTGTAGCAACTTTATCATGAATACATATATTGTTTTTGTTTTTTTAAAGTCAAGGAAAAATCTCAAAAGGGGAGATGTGTTGTATGCGTATGTGTTCAAGAGAGTTGCAGTAGTTAGGAATCACTTGGAATGGAGATGAAGTCAAGTTAGTTGCTGTCGGACCGGCTTAGAACACACGTCGCCCCTTTTCCCATTATAGTTGTAAACCATATGAATAAACCATATTAGAGTACTATCGGTCTTTTGTATTGCCTCCCGTACAACACAATATACTCCTATCTGTATTTTTCTGTTGGTCTAATAAGAAGTAAATCCAGAAATGAGAGCTTCTTGTTCTCTTCGGTTTCCATGATAAATTTTATTAACGGATGTTGATTGTTAATTGTTTTTAACAAATCGTCAATTGTTTCTTTCCTTAATACTGCAAAGACGTCATCTACTCATCAAGCTATTTTTCTATTTCACCTAAGAAAATGTTTGCGATAAAACACAACAATAGATTTCCCATATTTGTTGCAAAAGTTTGTTTATAGTACTCGTCACGGTAGCTGTACAGGTTTTGATTCATACATAGAATTTTTCGTCTCAGATGCTGCTATTATTATGGCATGCGTTTGAGAACTTTTAGTGCTGCAGGTATAGGTATATTAGGGTAAAGAGACTCCACATCAAAGGAAACCAAAATCTCATCTTCATCCAATGACAAATCCTTGATAATTTCTAAAAGTTCAAATGAGTTCTAATGTATTTGCCTGGTGGAGAAGATAGTTCATTAAATTCGTTGATAAGATGTTGGGCACTTTTATAGCAAGGTGCATCGATGCTAGAATAATTGTTCGGATTTTGTCTTCTGGTTTTTGAATCTAATCTGTAGAGTTGAGGTGTTTTCGGATCTAGAACTGTTAAGTCTGACTTCGGGATTTTAAGTATTCTGCTGAGATCTGAAATAACTGATAAAGTTTCATTGATCATTTTTTGTATTGGGTTTCTCGAAAGTTTCTCAAATGTGCTGTTTTGAATTGTATTGAGCATTCTTCTATTATATTCTGTTTTGTCCATTATTACCATTGAATTTCCTTTGTCTGCCTTTGTATAAGAAACATCTTTAATTTTTAGTTCTTTAATTATTTTATAAATGTCATTAGGTATGTATGTACTATTTTTCGCTGTTTTTAAAATGGGTTTAACAGGTTTGCGAATATTTTCTTTTTCGTGATCATTTAAAGATTTTAGCAGTTTCTAGGTCTATTTTTTGTGGTTTTGAAACTAAATTTAGCACTTTGTGAAGTAATGCCAATTGGTTTACACTAAACTGCACCGATGAGATGTTTTTAATGTAGTTCGGTTACGTTTCCATACATACAGATTTCTTTTTGTTCACTCAATAATTTACATAACTTTTTATTTAATTTTTGTATTTTTAACGATTTTCATTGCAGTTTCATTTATATACAGAAATATTTCGTCCTGCCATAACATGCATTCAACGCTATTCATACTTTTTATAATTTTTAGATAAGCGCTGTACAGTTCTAGTTCAGTATTGCATAACTTAGATATTTTCGTTTCAAATTCAGCCTATTTATTTACTTATTAAAGACCCCAGTCTTTTTCCTGAATTCTCCGTACTGCATTAAACTTTTTTAAATTATAAAAATACATCATTGCATTCTTTTAAGAAAAATTAAGTTTGTGTAGCTTTAATTTTAGGCAGTGTCTATTTAATACCCTCGAATTGCCGTGTAATTTCCGTGTACTTGGAAGTTACACGCAAGTACAGGGAAATACACGGAAAGTACACGGATATTCATGGATATATACGGAAAGTACACGGAAATTACACGGAATTAACAAGGAAATAACACGGAAGTACACGAAAGGTACACGGAAGTACACGAAAGTACACGGAAAGTACACGGAAGCACAAGTACAAATTTCAGGAAGTTTCTATTCACATCGGCCGTGTCTGTGTTCTTGAAACATTTTGACGGACTACACGGAAGTATACGTAAGTACACGATAAGTGCAAATAGCCACTGACATATTCATATTACTGGTAATAGTTTTTCACAGCCTATTCTAGATACAAACCTGGTGGGGGGAGGAGACGACAGCGCCCCAGTTAATAAAGCAACTAAAAGCCTGATTAATACACCTCTTTTTCCCAGAAAGCTTAATAAAAATTTGACGGAACGTGTACGCAACACTTTCCGTCAAATTGTTATTAGTATTTCTGGGAGGAAGAAATACACAACACGTTCCGTCAAATTTTTATTAGAGTTTCTGGGAGGGCGAGGTGTATTAATCAGGCTTTTAGTTGCCCCGCAAGTTTGTATCTAGAACAGTCTGTGAAAAACTATTACCAGTAATATAAATATGGAGGTGACTTTATACACTTTCCGTGTATTTTCCGTGTATTTCTGTGTACTTTCCGTGTATTTCCGTATACTTTCCGTGTATTTTCGTGTACCTACTTTCCGTTGTAATTTTCTTTGATTGAAAAGTTGGAAATACCGTAAAATCAATCGCATTTTTTTAATACCACCTTTATTCGTCTTACAATTTATTTTTTGCTTATGCATTTCGAATTACTTCATCTTCAAAAGCTACTCTCCCGCGACTAATTACATTTTGCATGTTATTCTCTACCCCTACATGTAAACAGAAAAAAAACAAAAAATTACTCGACTCTACAACAACTATAACTGTTAGTGGAATCACGTTAAACGTAAATACCCCAACTCCAAAAAATTACGTGGTACATCACACAGAAGCTTAACAACGTCTTCCTTTTCCACGACCATGGTGTTTTTTTTATACGATATGGCCAAATCCTAGGGGACAACCCTTTGATGCGTTAGCATGGTTTTGGCCGAAAGGCAATTAGGGTAAGGGAAGTGAGGAAAATTGAGTCTTGTTTTTGCATTGCTGCGAGTTAGACAACAGCCAAGAGCCGGAGTGGATTATTTTAATATCTTAATAAAAGCTCACGGGGTCGTCTGGTCTTAAAGCCGGGACCCATGGCATGTTGGTCTTGCCGCTCAACGTATTGATCCAACTCCGTCTCCAGTTACTTGAATAACCCTGTTCTGCGTTGTAGGGGCGCAGTTACGCGCAGGCAAACAGTTTGACCAAACTAAAAATGCAATCAAATTCCGTCGACAGATGTTAAAAGTTTAATTTGTATTCTACCTATGATTCGCAGTGGCCCTGTTAAGAACAGCTGAAAAACTTAAAACCTTTTTCTGGAAGGTTTAAAATCAAGCAGTTAGGCTAGGTATCTATCTCTTTCCACGTTGGCGCAGCTACATAGGTGTGAGAGAGAGACACTTTTGCCTTCTTCCCCTACAGATGTCCGTCATTTTCCAAAAGTTGTCAATGATGAGAATTGGTGAGTTTTTAGAATATTTGAAATGCACCGGCTACAATTTACTGCTACCGGATTCGGTACCCTGACTTCCTAGGAAATCGACTTGCGAGTACACGCATTTTACCAGACCCTTGAACTTTGAAACTGACTTTTTAGAGACCATATTGGCCGGAGATACTGCCAGAATCTTATGAATATATTGGTGATTATGAAGCTTCGAATCGGATTGACAGTGATTTCGGTAAAATCCTTATAACGAAGCAAATTTGAAGGCCGCTTTACTCAAAGCCCACACAGTCTAACTACATTAGAAATGAAAAAAAAAACAAATCCTGTCACCTGTATATATTTGCATACCGCACCTTATCTAATACTACATACTGCGAATGTAAAGTTCAGTTTGCTCCCCTGTTTGTTTTACTCTTGAGCGATATTACTAAAACATGAAAAACCTGACGCACAGCCTAAGTTGGAAGTTAAGTTTGCTAATCATATTCCCCCACATAAAGGCAACAACGAAGTCCATTTGAAATCTGAAATAAAAATCAAAAGTATATTTATTGCGATGACAATTTATGAAATTGAATTATGTTACAAAGTAAACTGCTTGAAAAATATCCCATTAAAGGCTCTCCAATGCTTAAAAGACTTTTGACTTGATTCCCCTGCTCTTAACTTGCTCTTATATTATTTATTCCAGCCGCATGCCACAGTCACAACAAATACTTCACCTAACAAATGGGTGATTCGAAGGCCTATCTTGGACAGATGCCCAAAACTGAATTCCATTGATTAGTATTCAACAAAATTGCTCGAATCTAGTAGGGTTGAACAAACCATGAGCTTTGGCCTTCATTGGCTTCTTGAAACTGAAATCAATTCAACCAGAACTTCAAGAGTATAGTCGAGAGCAAAACTTTCTCAAAGTTGATTTGACCCAAAACACAGACAATGGCCCAAGGAAATCGCAGAATTATCCCGCATTGAGCAAGCTACGTGATACGTTTTGGTTGATTTTCGATTGGAATAATCAATGGGCGAATAAGTTTGGGAACTTAAAGTGGAGCAAAAGTAATCAATATACTCACCCTCTTGTTGTCCCGAAATTTCAGCCATCCAGAGACCACAGTTTGGTCAGGTTGAGGCTGTTCTGCCAGGTCCTCATCTGCAATGATTTGTTTGTCGTCGCACGGGCTGGGACTGGCACATAGACTTCGTGCAGGTGATGCAAATACGCCGGGTTCCCCGAGAATACTTTTAGCAGGACTCCCGAATCCAGCGAACGAATTGGGTTCAAGTCGGGTATGTATGGGCGAACTGAATACTCCTGGCTCCCCTATCACACTCTTCGCTGGGGAGGCAAGTAAATCTTTACGCTTGGACTTGGAAGTTATGGTTGCCTCCGCGCACAGACAATCTGCCCTGTGGGCTTTGGCGCTAGGTTTTCCTGGTACGTTTCTTCTCATGCAACTGCAGTCAGATTCTACCCGACGTCTAGGTGAATCGGAAACACAATTCTCAGGTGATTTGAGAACACATGAGCACTCAGTGTTCCGACGATGAGTGCCCTGTGTATGTTGCTCTGAGGTGTTCCTAGTCTGAAGATTATGGAAGCATGAACAATTGCTTGGTGCATTTCTCCTGGGAAAGGATGGCGATGGTTCTACAGAACTGGAATCGTCTGATACTAAACGGCGACGGGAACACAGTGGAGATGGTTTATCTCGGATGACACCCTCTAGCTTATCAAGACGACGATGTGGCAGTGGAGAATTATGTGCACTGTGGCTTCCAGACTTGAACATAAGATTGTGCTGAAGATGTTCATGTTTCCGACTTATGTTTGGCGTATTCTTGCATGATTCAGATGATGGCAAACTGAAACCTTGGGGAAAGCACGGATGATCTGTACGTCTCTGTGGCGGCGATGTAACGGGAAATGAGTCAGACATTTTTACTGCCTGTAATGATAAAAGTTAAATTTAGTTAGAAAATTTATTCAAATTATGTAAATAGTAGTCTATAAGGTCAATGTAATATTAAAGGTAATTTGAAGTAGTTTAAGATTGGGAAGTAAAAATCTTCACAGACACTAGATTCCGCAAAGTACTTTAAATCGCTTGAGTAACTTCCTATCAGTCGGCTAAGAAGTATAACAATACCTCAATTATAAGAATGACACTATGGAGTAGAAGCACTAAGAGAGGTGAAAAGAAAGCTTAATTTAAAAGCAGAACTCTCGGCTTTTGTGAACCCGTACTTCCCAATGCAATGAGTGTTACTGTATACTGATAGTGATAGTCAAATCCTTTTGCAGGTATTTCTAGTTTAACTATAATTTGTATGTTCGGGAATTGGCCTTAACTTCCTGATTTTGATCCTCTTTGACACCTTCCTTCTCGATTTTTGTAACATTATGCCTGGCCGTTCACTGCAGCATTTTGTACAACTGATCTACTCTTAACGTACCGTATGGACCAATTTCCTATATTTTTTCAATATGGCACTAACCGAACATTGTCATCTTCGTTTTTATAACTTAAGAAAGTCCCAGGGGACAACCCTTTGATGCGTTAGCATAGCTTTGGCCGGAAGGAAATTATGGTAAGTGGAGTGAGAAATGGAATTTCCTGGTTTTTGCTCATCCGACGAGGCTTCCGCCGGCTTCTCTTCATTCCAAAGGCTAAGTATTTGACGAAGCTCTCATTTTCTCCCGTAACCCTTTGTGGGGGCATGAGGCGGGAGAACAACTTCACTCAAGTGGACCTACTGTTTAAATCGGATTACGAACCACTGGAATTTTCTCTGCAGACCACCATGGCCGTTTTAAAGTAACCTTTTGTCAGCAGGCAACCATGGGTCGCCGCCGGTGGGAATCGAACCTGGAACCCCAGGTTTGGTAGGCCGATACGTTATCACTTACTCCACCGACGAATTTTTAATGAAGCTACTGTCTTGTAATATATCTCCATTTTATGGCTAATAGTTTTCCGTGCGGTCCTTAAAGCACGTCTTTCGCTCCTGTTCTATGTTATTTATTTAATTTGTCTATTTGTTCTGGTGTGTTTCCGAAACCCTAGAAACTGTCTTCGATTATTCCCCTTCACAAAAAAAGAAACAAATGCGATATCTCTAATTATCAACCTTTTGCCAATTTATGCTTCATTGGTAAAGCTTTTGAGGTAATGGTTTATGATGTACTTTACTTCCATTGCAAACCATTCTTGGTCTCTTTTCAGCATGGTTTTATTAAGGGTAAATCCACTACAACTAATTTGTTAGAGTTCTCCAATTTCTTCTTCTTCTTTTAGCACATGAATAATCGAATTTTACCTATGGTACCAGTTCCATCTAACACGGAGGAGATCCTGTTGAAGAATATTGCTGATCTCCTAACTGACTTTTCTAGTAGTCCTGACGGGATTCCTGCTGCAGTCATAAAAAAATATGTCTCGTTGTTATTATGGCCTTTACTATTACTATTCAGGAAGTCTCTTTTGCAGGCCCACTTCCCAGCACTCTGGAAGATATCCATTTTTAATTCCTATTTTCAAGATTGGCAATAGAAGAGAAATTTACAATTACGGGCCAATTCCTAAATTGTATTATTAAGCTCTTCGAACTATTAATTCAATCAGAATTATCAAAAGTGTGTAAAAGCTTAATCTCTACTCGACAGCATGGTTTTCTTCAGGGTAGGTCCACGGTTTCAAGTTTGTCCAAGTCCAAGTCGAAGTTTGTTTATTGTACTGTGGGCAGATTCATGCATGGTTGTCAAACTGACTGCGTGTACAGTGATTTTAGTTAGGCCTTAGATAAGCTGTCTCACTCTATCATTGCTTTTAAATTTGCTAAGTTGGATTTCCTGCCCTCGATCATTGTTTGGATTAATTCATATTTATCTAATAGGAATTATAGAGTACGTTTTCGTGGCGCACTCTCTGATGATTTTGTGGCCCATTCTGGCGTTCCCCAGGGCAGTCAACTGGTTCCATTGTTATTCAACTTATCTATTGATGATATTTCGTATTTGCTTCAAAGATGTAAAATTCTTATATATGCTGACGATATTAAGATTTTTCTCCCAATCAAATCTAATGCTGATTGTGAGATTTTGCAATCAGAGTTGAACATTTTCTATGGATGGTGCTGCAGCAATAATCTTAAGCTGAACAGGTTATGTCTTTCGCGAGATCTCGCCTTCAGGAAAACAGTTCCACAACTAAGACTAGCAAGGAATCCAGACTGAAGAGAGGTTAATATTTTATATAGTGCTAAAAATTATTGGATCTCTATTGTCATTATTTTTCCTAAATTTACTGATAAAGCTCAAAATGTTAATAGGGCGGTAGTCAGATACACTGGATTCTTCAGATCGCTTCAGAGTCGATACATATGAGCTACCTTCCAAAAAACATGGAAACAGGATCTGGTGAAACAAATATTTTAAAAAGTAGTGGAAAGTGGAGAGGGGGGGGGCGGTAATTCAATCGGATCCAGCCAGCTAGAAACCTTTGCGCAAAGGAGTAGCCAAGCAGAGGCAGCATTTTGTTGTACTGTCTAAGTGATATTCGCGGATAACTTGTGCTGATTTCGGCTAGTGAATGAAGCGTCTAATACTCTGTAGACCAGTTATTTGTTCATTTAAGGCTAAAATGTTGGGATGCGTTACGAAAGTTAAATGGTACTGAACGCTGTCTTGGGTTTATCTCCCTCTGAAACTTGTATTCGGCGATAGTCGGTCTAGAAGAAATATTTAGAATTATATTAGAGTGCAAGCGAATCAGCTATATATTATATATAAATTTACTACCACTACCCACTACTTCTTAGCCCCAGAAGTATAGAAATAAAAGCCACACCAGTCCAATTTACTGTCAGTAGTTTTTTTTTTTTGTAATAAAGCTCTTAGTATTGTACTAGTCACGGACGTAAACCTGTCGTAACACTGATCGAATATGAAATAATCCACGGCTTAATATAATAAAACCATTGTATATCCCTTTCAGTCTCACTCAATACCTGTTCTCTTAGAACGATTCTTCCTCAATATTTTAATTAGTTCCGCATTGCTGTCGTTACTGCAGTTCGCCTTTCAACTTTATTGAAATTATGTTTCGAAATTTCGGAATGCCTTTCAGTTCAATTGTAGCTCTATGGCGTAATAATTAACCATAAAAATTTTAAATTTCATTATTAATCAACTAA
The DNA here is from genome assembly GCA_964036015.1 of Leptarthrus brevirostris. Taxonomy (NCBI): domain Eukaryota; kingdom Metazoa; phylum Arthropoda; class Insecta; order Diptera; family Asilidae; genus Leptarthrus; species Leptarthrus brevirostris. The sequence continues at coordinate 133,345,600 of OZ038372.1, read as the reverse complement.
AGCATAAAAACTTCGTCGTAGTTGGTTTTACTCCGAGCACGCAATCATTGCCTCTGGGAAAGGAACACAGAGAAGAAAAAAAATGAATGCACTGCCTAGCCTCTGGGTAATGAAGAAATGGCTGCAAGTACCTCTATATAACAAAAAGGAAAATGAAGCCTTTCATCATCATCTCAGTGTCGAAAGTTCATAGATTCGCTGCATTGAAAAGACCCGGTAGAAAAATATTCTCAGTTTGATGAGGTGCTCCTGCCGGATGAGAAAACATGAAAATTATTTGCGGATATTGAAAACCGGGGCAAAAGCCATCTTTGAATAGCTCGAATACATCAAACTAACCCTTTTCAATCCATAGTACCTTCGTCTACGGCTGACCAACATGAAAGGAGCAAACACTGGCAACACTATGTTTTAAGATAGACATCTGTGGATAGACGAGGTGCACATTATTTAAACTGGCCGTAGTAATCCCACTCACTCGATATGTCGTGATAGATTTATGCCCCGATAGGTTTCCATGTGAGCAGTGTAGTGAAAAATGCTCAAAGCAAATGACTAGGTTGGTAGGTACCTGTGGTGTTCGTAATCATGGAAATTACCGGGCAGATAGCCAAGCAACCCGAATAAGGCAGCCCACGTGGATTTTATCAGGATATGGAAGAGCTCTTATGGGCATCTGACCCACATTTGTGTTCAAAAGTACGCCGGGTGTTAAGTGACCATTAGTCCTTCCTACGTCCACCATCCTTCATTATTCGAAACCCTTCGTCTCGTTTTTATCAATTAAATGATTCTTGGTTCCGACAAGATATCACGATGTGATACGGCAGCAATAATGATGTACGTTGGCGTGCACGTTTGTACCCGAGACCAGAAATTCCAGGCTAAATAATGAGGACATCATTAAGATGGTTAATTGGGTAATAAAGTCTAGGTCGATGGGTTTCTGAGAGTACTCAGTGCCAACATGGAATAAATAAGCTTTCTTGGTTTCTTTATAAATAAAGAATAGTTTCCTGATTTAATGACTGGGAGACTTAAATCTAAGCATTTGATTAATTACAATGGTCAGGTCTTGGCCAGACTTATTAAGTAAATAATTGCACAAAGCACTCAATAATAGACAACAATTCGGACATAAATTGATTGGCAATATTGTTCTTCTGCACATGCTTTATTCTTGAAATGAAGGTTCGAATTTAACCACTTTTGATTATCCTGCTTTTCTCAACACCGTAGGGTTTTACAACACTGAAATATATTATACTAAAAGGAGTTATACCTGATAGGTGTAGGGACTTTTATCGGTTCCTTTCATAAATAAACAGAAAGTTCTGAACATTGTATATGATAATTGAATGCATTAAACAATCTAGTCCGCAGCTTTGATTAAGCTCTAATAACTGAAAGGTTATACCTTTTAATGTAGAATGTAGAATTATGAAACTCCAAATTGTCATTAAATTCTGGATTGGTGCTTATCGAAGCCATTGGTGTTGGCGTCAACGTATTCTAATTTGCGTTTCATAGATGGTTCTGAAAGCCAGAAATCCTGTTATTTGTCTCTTATAATAGGCTATATTTAGGGCATATGACATGACATGACAGTCCGTGGGGGGGGGGGGGGGGCATTTTAGGTTTTTTTTTCAGTATTTAAAGCAAATTCTTCCTAATAAAGAGGTTCAAAAAATTTTAAAAACCCTCCTGGGCAGGAGGGGTTGGAGATTGTACACCCTCCCCCCCCCCCTGAACCTCTTGATTAGGAAAAATTTGCTTGAAATACTGAAAAAATAACCTAAAATGTATATGAAATTAGATAAAAACACCCACAGGAGCAAATCCTGCGCACGTGCCTGTATGACATATTTCAAAACAGTTGATTAGTGGCTGCTTTGCGCCGAGCCTTGTGCAGGGACGAGGATCAGCAGATGTAGGTTTTTCTAAAATTGGCAAGTTTTCGGAATGTAGGCATATGATCCGCCTGTCACTTCAGAGAATTTAACAATTGGAATTTTTTCATATATTTTATAAAGTTTCGGCTCACGCACCATGTTACTTTCAGATCTGCGAAGCTATTTAAATGTTTCTTCTCTTTGGTTATTTTACTGAACTTCTTGAAGACAAAGTTATCGTACGTACGTAATTTCGTATGTTAAATATTTGCATGAAAAATACGTCTCTTTACGCAGCCGTGTTATGAGATCTAAGCGTTGTCCATGCTTCTCACCGACAATCTTACCATTAATAGCTAAGCGTGAGCTTTTATACCGCCAGTATAGGCGTCTTAAGAGCGTAGAAAGTCACAACCGATACAAGATGGTAAGAAATAGAATATCTTCCGAATTACGTGCATTGAAACGTAGATATGTAAGCTCAAAACTAGATCCTAATTTAACCGTTTTTTTTATACGATGTGGCCAAATCCTAGGGGACAACCCTTTAATGCGTTAGCATGGTTTTGGCCGGAAAGGAATTATGGTAAGGGGATTGAGAAAGCTTGAGGATCTTGAGGGGAGATCTGGTCTCGCACCCGGGGCCCATGGCATGGTGGTCGTGCGGCTCAACGCATTGATCCAACTCCGTCTCACCGTTAATAAGCTATTGTGAAATCTACGCAACTTGGGTCGTGGTGAGAAAGACGTTAATACGGTTCCAAATATACTAATCCAATCGTTCATCGATAATCTGCCTTTAACTACTGCTCAAACAGGGGCTTTTCGTTTTCCTACGCTGCACGGAACCGGTGGATCTTTAATGTCTACGGATGGCTTTTGTTTTCGCTGCATTGATAATACAGAAGTACTGCTGGCCATCAATTCGATTAAATCTAATGCTACAGGATCTGACAATATTTCACCTAAGTTTATTAAGATTCTTCTCCCAGATATAATACACATTATAGTTCACATCTTTAATACTAGTTTAACCTCATCAGTGTTCCCAACAGCATGGAAAAGTGCCCTAGTTATGGCGCTGTTGTGCTATCTTGCTAAGGCTTTGGAAAAATTGATGTCCTTACAAATTAAAGACTTCATTAGGGCAAAGAAGTAAGTGACTGATTTACAGTCAGGTTATAGGTCTAATCACAATTGCGAAACCGCTCTGCTGAAAGTAACTTCTGACATACGAGAATCCGTTGATAATAATCACGTTTCTATCCTAGCTTTGTTGGATTTTTCTAAGGCTTTTGACAGTGCAGTATACTATTGTCTCCCCCATAAGCTGATTTCACAAAATGGGTTTTCATCGTCTGCTGTGCGGTTGATTGACAGTTATTTATCAAACCGGTATCAGCAAGTGAAAGTAAAAAATGTTAACTCTAGCAAACTTTCAGTTACACAAAGATGTTCCTCAAGGGTCGATTTTAGGTCCTCTTTTATTTTGTTTATACATAAATTTTTTGCCGGCATGCATTAATGCTAGCACATGTATGCAGATGACGTTCAGTTATATTTGAATTCCTCAATTGAAACACTGATTAACTGTATTTCAAGTCTAAATACTGATCTTGCAAGTAGTTACGAATGTTCATTATCGTGGGGTCTTGCTTTAAATCCAAATAAATCCAATTGCATTGCATCTGTTCTGCCACCAGTACTTCTAAATAATTCCATCTTACCTTATCGAACAAAACTGAAAAGTTTGGGAATATACCTTAATTCCAAATTCAGTTGCTGTGATAATATGTCGAACATTATTTCTAAGTTATACGGCAGCCTCCGCCAACTATGGTGACTTGTTGTTTATAGGAATGCGAAAGAAACTTGTAAAAACCCTTGCAGTTCCACATCTAACATATGCTTATCCAGGTTTAGAACTCTTTTGTGATGATATCAGGTTTTTGTACGGCTTGCGGAGATTTGATGATGTATCACCACATCGCTATTCTATTTATTATTCTAGATGAATTCTTATTATTATTGATTTGTTTACATTTTCTTAAATATTTTAATTAATTAGTACAGATTTATAAGATTGTATAATCTTGCGTACTTATATAAAGAAATATATTATTATTATTAATTCAATGCTGGACCAGTGCTTCCTGTAATTTGAGCGGCTACAAGAGAATAAACACAGAAATTGGACACTCAATCACTACTTCTTCAAGTGCGTTTGATTTATAAATGTTCTTGTTCCTACTTAATGACGGATTCTTTCAGCATTGCATCGTTTCTATTGCTTTCCTCAGATTTAACACTAATTACTACGAAATCTCCGCACCGATGCTATCGAAAGGTGCCCCTTTGTCCTGTTTGTTTTTTTATTGTTTTCGTACGTGCTACTAGTGATGCCCGATGTTGGGCGATTAATCGAAACGTCCATGTTTTTTATTGATTAATCGATGTTTTTTTCGATATTTCTCTAATCCGATTTTACGATATTCGATGTTTTTTCAGAAATACGAAAGAAACATCGAAAAATAATTCTTGTAGTGAGAAAATTTTTTTTTGATAAAAATCAAGTTGCTGTTTGGAAGACGGTAATTTCTTCAAAAATTAAAAAAATAAAACAAGTAAAAATGGTAAGATTATTGTAATTTCTAATATTGACTTGATTAATCAAGTGTAACGATTCTTTCCCTGATTTGGGTGTGAATCAGCCCTGAGTTTGGCAATGTTGAAACTGTGCGTTGGGAGAAATGCGACGGCGAAGGTTGATAATGGGCCACTCTTTTTAGTAGGCTGATGTAATAAACTACTAATTAATGGATCCGAAGAAACAAGAAGCATGTGAATTAAATCTTCCATTGTTCCTTTTCTAGAAAACTTTCTAGTGCGGTCTTGGCGGAACCGTTTACATTCTGTTGTGCCTCCTGCGCTTACTCCGACAGTTGCCCAATAGGAAAAATGGTAAATTTAACCACTATTGCACCATGCAGGAATATCTTATGCATTGTGGGTGGCATAAAATACCAACTATATTTGGCTATATATAAGTTTGCTGTCTCTAAGCAATACTCTCCAAATTTTTCACTTGCAATTATTTTTAAAATTATAGAGAGCCGGAAAATTAATTGTTTATAAACTCCTGTATTGAACAAGGCAATTAGGAGGATTTAAGAAGAATCATCCTGCCGTGTTTCCATCATTGGTAGTGCGAAATCCAGGTTTTGGTATATCAAAAAAAGCCCACTTCATTTCGTAAACGATCTTAAATATATCTTTTCCCTCTCTCAACAATTGCTTGATCATCACCTCTCGCTTGCCACTTTTCAACCGACTTCCCAAAAACAAAGAGGTTCTAAGTTCAACGTGTACTTTTTGTTTATGTCTGACCGGGCATAACCTTGTAACACGCTGATCATTCTTTTTTTTTGGGTACAGTATGTTCACCGATTGGTAACAAGTCAAAAAAAATTTTTTTTGGTGGGGTAGGGGTGAAACCTAACTTTATAACGCGTGGACCGATTTGGGTGAAAAAAATGTTACCTAGGGTGGGGGAGGGTAGTCTAGCTTCGTAACGCGTGGACCGATTTGGATAAATCTTTTTGTGTTGGGTAGGGTATGTTCCCTGGTTGATACCACGACAAAAAAGTGTTGGAGGGTGGGGCTGGAACCTCACTTTGTAACGCGTTAACCGTTTTGGATGGTTATTTTGCTATTGTATACAGTGTGATCCTCCATTGCTAATAGGAAAATTATTTGGACCTACGGTAGGGGTGGTGGGGGAGGGGGAGGAGTAGTCTAATTTCGTAACGCGTGGACCGATTTCGATTATTCTTTTTCTGTTGGATAGAGGATGTTCCTTGATTGATACCACGAGAAGGAAAATATTAGTGGGATGGAGGCGGGGGAGGTGGTAGTGGATAGTTCTTTTTTCGTTGTATAAAGTAGAAGACACTAAAAAGTGAAAAATAAAATAGTTTTTAAATAAAAAGTTGAACCGACTTTTTAGCGCGTTTTTTTAAACTATTTTATGTCCAACTTGTACCCAACGTGCAAAATGTATTCAGAACATTTGATCCAACCTTGTAAACTGGACAAACCGTTAGTAAGAACAGATGTATTTATTTCTCTTTTACTGTGCGATTTGCCTTCCAAATATAATACCTTGTACCGGTGAGGTATCCCCAAATCTCACCATCAATCATTGTAAGTTGTAACCGATGAGGACTGTACCATCAAACATAATCTTAATTAGGCGACAAAACGCAGTAGAGAACGGTCAGTTGTTATGCCAGAGAATAGCCCTTTATTAATTTTTAGCTGGAGTGGCACAATACAGATGACAGATAAAAATGTGTCATCAAATTTAGTATCTTGCATGACCTGCAACACCGTCTCAACTTACAAAATGCAGTCAAACTTGTAGTAGATCCTAAACACAAAAAAAAACTTCGTTTTGTGCATGAACTAGTCGTCTAATTGTACAGTCATGTATGGCTTGTAAGGATATATCAGCTGAGACTTCAGTAACTGTTATGTTTTCAGGATAACAACGCTTCTTGGCTGCCAATAAGTGGTCATAACCTGCTTCCTTATGTGTACAAATATACTGACTTCTGGTAAAAGGCTTTTGTATATATCACTTCATCAGGACTCAATTTGACAGAATGGTTGGGAATTTGATTTAATGTTCCTTTTATTTAAAGTATTGCTTCTATTTATGTAGAGACAGCCTTAACGATGTCTGCAGCCGCACGTTTACCTTCTGAGCGAAGTTTCATTTGTACAGCATAATCTAATGTTTCACTACTATTATTTTTGAGTATAGTGAATGAACTCTTTTATTTTCGTCACATTGGAACTGTCCGAGAAGTCCTTTAGTGGCCTGCCACTCATCCTTTTGCTGGTGAAGACATTTTGTAACTACTTTAAATGTAAAATATCCCTCCAGTCATTTGCAGTATTTTCTAATGAAGTTATACTTGCTTGAGTCCTGCAATTTTTGCTGGAATTTCTTATGAACGCTGTCTGTTTTTCTTTGTAAAACATCATGAATGGAGTCTTCACTGGCTTTGAAGAACAGTTTTTGTAGGATGTACAAGTAAATACAGCTCCTTTTATAAAGTCAGGTATTTAAAGGAAAAATTAAAAGAAGGATTCCAAGATTACGGAATAAAAATTGCAGTAATGGTTAGAGGTAGCGTGGCAAATATAAAAAAAGCTATCAGAGATACGGTTGGGAACAGTAAGCAGCTAGCATGTATGCCGCATATATTGGCTCTCATAATTCCGGATGCACCTGCTATATCAGAAATTGTTGGCAAAGTCAGAACAATTGTCAATATAATACGAAGGACTGGTAACGGTATGGACGAATTGAGGCGTCAGCAAAAGCGCGATGGAAAAGAGGATGGAAATGTCTTGACACTCATCAGGGATTGTCCAAAGCGTTGGAATTATATTCTGTATATACTGCTGCGATTTTCACTCCTCGAGGAATATATTGGCAAAGCACGCAAAAAATTCCAGAATCCACCGGCTATGCTGAATTGCGATGAAACTGAAATCATCAAGGATGTTATTAAGTGAAGGACACCAATTGAAAATGTCATTTATGAAATCAGCGGAGAAACCTATCCCATATGGGGTTTAATCTGCTTTTGGCCGATGAAATGTTGCTCGATCCTCGATGGAAAAAATTTATTTTTAAAATGTGATGGCTGCCTCGAAGTTTGTTTAACGGGTGAATGGAATGGGTTAAAACTAAATTTGATTCAAAAATACTAAGAGTGCCGATGGTCTGTACATGGATCTGAAAAAATGATGCCACTGATGCCTTGCAGTTTTGGAACAAATGAACACTTATCCTGTGTTGCATCGTTTGAGATCAAGTACTACAGTATGATTTCCTTTTCAAACCCAACTGAAAGGTTGTTTTCTCAAGCGGGGAATATTTGATATAATCACTTATCAGGTGAACACTTGAAGCAGCTGTTGTTTTAAGGAAACCTCTCACATAAACAGTGGGGTTTAGAATAGTAGACTTTAAGTCCCGAGTCAGGGTCTGAGTTTTTTTCCAATGCAAAAAATTTAGTTCTATTTTTATAATTGTTTTTTAATATAAAAGAGAATGTAAAAGAAACAAACCTAACAACGTATGTATTATCCTCGTTGAATTTGTAATATTTTTTATTTAATTATTTTGTAATAATGAGTTCGTTTTATTATTTTTTGTGATAATTGTCATTTATTCATTATTTATCTATATGTATATATAAAAATCAATTGCCGTGCGTTAGCCTCGAAAAAACTCGAAAATGGCTTGATCGATTTGAATAATTTTTTTTTTGATTTGTTCGCCTCAATACTAGGGTAGTTTTGAAAAACAAAAAAATAGGAAAACCCCAAAGAAACAGCTAAAAAACTTAAAAAATCTAAATTGGTAATTTTGGAAATTGCCATTTCGAATTACTATCAATAGATGGCGTTCGCGGCAGACCTATTGTTTGACAGCTGCGCAATGGATAACTGTTCATTACAATGCCGAGGAGAAAGACCTGATTCCTGACACCATCACACTCAATGTCGACAATCGTTGGATTGTGCCATATTCGCCGATATTGTCCAAGACTTTTGAGGCGCAGATCGTATTCCACTACTGTAACTCCTTCAAGTCAATAAAGTACATATGAAAATGTGTGAACAAAGGCAGATATGGCTGTTTTCGCTGTGACAAATTCAAACGAAGAAGTATCTCATTATCGTCGCTATGTCAGCAGCAACGAGGCGATTTGGCGCATCGTTTCCTTTGGGATCCACGAAAGACACCCTACAGTTGTACAAATGGAAAACGGACAACGAGTGTATTTCAACCCAGAGAACGCAGTGGACAGAGCGGCATGGCCACCGTCGACAACATTGACAAGCTTCTTCTCAGTTTGTCAAGCTGATGCTTTATCTCGCACTTTGCTGTATGCTGAAATGCCACGCTACTACACATGGAACACATCATCGAAACCGTTTCATCGTTGGAAACAAGGAAGACCAGTTAAAGAACATCCAAATGTATTTGCTTGAGACGCTCTGGGTCGTTTCTACACTGTGCATCAAAATAAAGACGAATGTTACTATGTTAAATTGTTGATGGTGAAAGTTTGTGGTCCGACGTCGATTTAATAACTGAGAACCGTTAATGGGCATCTGTGTGAGATTTACCGTAAGACGTGTCAACTGTTACAGTTGCTCGAGAACGATTCACATTGGGACAATACACTCAAAGATTCCGTCATATCTTCATCACCTCATCAAAATTGCTCATTGTTTGCGATTATCATATCCACATGCTTTCTTTCTAATCCGAAAGATTTGTGGGTCAAATATAAGTACGACATGTCTGAAGATGTTTTGTGTGCGTCTCCAAACTTTAAATCTGAGATTGCAAATGACTACAGAAATTCACAATGAGTCTTTGATCATGATAGAAGACATGTGTTTATTGATGTCATGATATCACCCAATCGTCCAATGCATGATGCATTGACCCACGAGTTACAAAGAGAACAACAATACGACACCTAATTTGCAATTGAATCAACAACAAAAGACTGCGTACGACATTTTGTTAAAAGCGTTGAACAATGGAACTGGTGGAATTTACTTCCTGGATGCTCCCGGAAGGGCTGGAAAAACGTTCTTAATTTCATTGCTTTTGGCGAGGATTCTATCGCAGAATGAAGCCCTTGCATTGGTTTCATCTGGAATAGCAGCGACTTTGTTAGAAGGCGGACGAACTGCACATTCTGAATTGAAATTGCCGCTATACATGCAAAATAACGAGACACCTGCTTGCAACATCGCCAGAAACAGCGTAGTGGCGAAAGATCTACAGATATGCAAATTCATCGTTTGGGACGAACGCACGATGGCCCACAAGAGGTCAATGGAGGCGTTAGACAGATCGGTGAAAGATCTTCGTGACAATCAAAACATTTTTGGCGGAGCCATGATTCTGTTATACGGTGATTTTCGTCAGAATCTGCCAGTTATTCCTCGATCAACTCTAGCTGACAAACTAAACGCGAGCTTAAAATCATCAAATTTGTGGCAGCATGTGAAGATACTCCGATTGACGACTAACATGCGAGTGTTTTTGCAACAAGATCAAAATGCAGATGTGTTTTCGAAGCAATTGTTCGACATTGGTAATGGGAAAATCGCAGTTTGCATCTCGACCGGATTCACCACTCATTTCTTTCAGTTGACCGAATCGAAGGCGGAGCTCATTCGCCGTGTTTTTCCGAACGTAGCGCAGAACCTCCATAATTAGCTGAGGGAACGAGCCATATTGGCAGTGAAAAACAAAGATGTCGATGATCTCAACGCGACCATTCAACATTTCATTCCGGGACAGTTATTTTCCTTGACACAGTTATCAACCAGGATGAGGTAGTCAACTATCCCACAGAATTTCACAATTTGCAATTGAAAGAAGACTCAGTCATCATCATTTTGCGTAACATCAATCAACCTGGACTATGCAATGGAACGAGACTGGCTGTGTAAAAGCTTATGAACAACGTCATCGAGACGACGATAGTCAAGGGAAAGTACAAAGGAGAGGATGTTTGATTTCGCGGATCCCGATGATTCTAACGGACTTGCATTCGATTTTAAACGGCTGCAATTCCCCGTGGGTCTTTCCTTCGCGATGACCAACAACAAAACGCAAAGCCAGTTATGGAAGTTTGCGGAATTAATTTGGGGTTCGGATCGGAAAGCCATCATCTTTGTTTATTTACGCGCCGGAAGATAAAACGAAAAACATAGTTTACCAGAAAGTTGTTTACCAGAAAGTTTTGTATTGAATGTTAACTACATTTATCTTTCATCATGTAAATAAAAGATATTGAATTCATTTGAATTACAACCGACTGTCATTTAATAACCAAACGAAACTCAAACCGTACACGATGCGGCCAATATTCTGGATCTCAATGAATTGGAGTTGGAAGGTTGATTAGGATTAATAATCGCTTAAGAAGAGTTTCAATCAAATCAATTTTAGATGGTACGAAGTTCACCGGCTCTGGTAAATTGAATAAAAAATTTATTAATAAAATTAAGGAAAATAATCGATTTTTCGATTGTCGCCTACAATAATCGATTAAGGAACATCGATGTTTGGAAAGATCAATTATTTCACAATCGATATTTTTTTCCAACATCAGGCAACACCACGTGCTACTGCTCGAAGCAAATTCCTGGAATAGTTTTGATACTTTTGTCGATATTTTGCCTGAGTAGATAAGTTAGTTAGTGATAAGAGAATGTCAGTATACTGTTGAGTTGAAGTGAATTTAATTTATAATTTTAGTAAATTAAAATTATTCATAAGAATGTTATTATAATTATAAAAAAGTAAGATATGCAGTGAATGTCTTTATTATTTGGCTATTATAAAAAAAGTCAGTCAGTAAGTAACTTGTCATTTTATAGCAATTTTTTTTCATCGAAGTATCAGCCATTATTGGTAAATTACAAGAAATAAAAGAATAAAAAATTAAAATTCTACTACTTTTGATAATAAATAAAAGTTATAAAGTTACAGGAAAGGGCTCCTTCCTTGCTGCTTCCTCCCTTCTGTGTTTTTATCAACTCTGGCTGACCTTGAGCAAACAGGCTGACATTCCTTATATTTCATCTGGTCATGTAAATTTATCTCGCCTTATAGTCTAATAGGAAATCTGTCGCTAATTGTTGGGGGGGGGGGGGGGTATAAGAGGCTATAAAACCTATATTCAAAAGTATTGATTTGATGAAAATATACTGGAAAAATGCCTTAGTGGAAACAAAATTATAACGAATATTTAAAAAGTATCCTTTCGCTAGTTCAACTGTAGCCGAAGTTGGTCCTAATATAATCACAATAATTTGACATAATACAAACAATAATTTGCCGTATCATTTTTGAAGTTTAAGGTGAAGTCTTGGGTTTTCAGATTTTTAGCAACTAGGAAACATTATCGTTTCGGTCGGTGTGACCGTCCGACTTTATGTCACAGCTCTCCCATCCTCTCACTTATAAACCTATTAGATTAATTTTAATAAAAGGACTTTACCAAAAAGAGATTTCGTCAGATATCTGTATACGTTTAATATTTTGAATAAAATACTTTTACTAAGGATATCTTTTCCGAACAGTGATTAAGAGAAAGCTTACGGTCTTCAGGGTGGTGGGGGGATGGGGTATGTTTGAACCCGAATCCCTCTCGATTCACCACTGGTTGGAACTAAAAAAATGTAACAGTTGTTAATAATATATTTATGATACCATCCCGAGTTAAAATAATTGAGCTGGTATATTTGCACCCAAAGCAAGTATAGACGTTAATATTTTTAAAAGTATATATGCGCCCGTTGTGAGCACGGATAGCGAAAAAATACCCCATGGGTATGCACGTTCCAAAAAAATTTATTAATACCCCCGCCATAAAAGCACCCCACTGCTGCTGCATTTTGGCTTTAATACATTCGAGACTGGTGACTCACTGCGTGGGTTATGTAAAGTGTCATCCATATAGACGCGTGTTTACCGTGTGGGTTATCGGCGACCTGATATTAAAATGGTTCCCAATAGCCAATGACTGCCAAGGTGAGTCATGACAATAATAATAATAACAATTACTTGAAATTTGTTATTTTTATTCTTATATATTTTCCAGTTTCAGTTAAAATCTTTATTAACCCGAGATAAAATTAAGACTCAACTGCACAAACGTCGCCGGTTACTACGGAGATAGTTTTGTCATTTCAGACGTCAGTTTCGAATGAGTTAATCGAAAATAATTTTTTTTGTTTTTATTTTAAATTTTAGTCTTGAAAAAGTATGAACGTACCGTGCTCGGTTTGGATTATTTCGTCCGTCTTTTATTGATACGCGCATGCAGCAAGCTGCCATTTGGAAAAATATAATTTTTGCTCAGGCCTCCCGTACCTCATTGAGGCGTTTTGACGCTAGGCGTGCTTGTTTCAAGCTAGCAATGGGTGACTCGTAATATTACTCGAGATGTATGAAAGTATGAAAATAAATTTAATTATTTTATTTTCAACTCAGATGCATAGTTCATCAAAAAAATCCCGTGACAAATGATCGTTAAAGGCGCACGGTAGCCATTTTGCCGTCATTTGGTTTTATGAAGGAGCTAGAATTGTTACGTCATAAAAATTTTAGTTTATAGATAAAGCTTTACAGTTTAATAATATATAATCATTTATACCTATATCTTCCATTTTCATTGAAAAAAATTTCTAAAACCACCTCATATTCAGGCCTCTAGATCAGAAAACTTCCTTAAAACCATTAGGCTTAGGACATTAATGTTGACGAATCAGAATTTAATTGTGGGGCTAACTGCAATCATTGCTGTCGAATTGGGTGCGGTATATGTATTTTCTCCCTCTTAATGCTCTATAAGGGCTTAGGGAACTAGAGAAAGAGAGAGAGAGAGAGTATCCATGATACCGAAATTATCAGTTTTTAAAGATAATAATCCAAAATTAATGAAGTGGAACATTTGCTAATTACTGCCCTATTCTTATCAGGAATCTCAACCTCCGCACAAGATTATTGAATTAGTTTATATGTATAGTCAAGTGAAGTTAGATCAAATTTGATACATTATTAGCGCCTTAAATTCAACTCGCTCGTACTTTAAGTGGTATAGAAACATCTTCAGAGCAAGCAGCATAACATCGCATACATCTCTTGGAATCCTGGAATCCTTTATCCCTATTTATGGTAACATTTTGTGCAAACATTAATTGTCTGGTATCAGATTCCATGTACATACCTTCCTTCGTGCTAATATTTGCTGGCTAGAGCGGCAATCCAGTTTAGTTTACTTTTTCAACTGTTTGCACTACATCACGTTTCTGTGAATGGTTTGCTATACTTAGAGCTGATGTTTGCAAGAAGTGTCTCCGAGAATGTGAACGCCTTGGCTCTTATTCAGGCTTTCATGTTTATGCTTGCATTATGTGTCGCGAACTCTTCATGCTGATTTTGGCGTAATTTAGACAACAAACTGTATGTCTGTATATCCTAAGGCAATGGAAAAATTGCCAGACTTGCCAAGAATATATCTTAGCACAAAAGAAAAGAAAAACTGAAAATATGAAATAATAAACGAACCGTGCAGAAGGTGAACCGTGTCCTTATAAACGTAACCCGAGTAATTTTGCCACGAACACTTGTCCTACTTTAGTGCTTGCACAAAAAAAAAGGATAAAAACGCTTTAAATCTTCCGGGATTATTCTTTGCCTGCTACTTAAGAGCTGATGTATACTTACCTCATTGGCGTCTTTTACAGGAGGATCTAACAGACTCCCTTAAGGGTTAGTAGAAGATACTCTAGAATTCTTTTTAAATTTATAGCGTAACTTTTGCTTCTATTTCTGACTTACCGTCATAAAACTGAAGTATTTAGAAGGAAGTACTTCTTGGTATGAACCTGGCTTCCTACTACCTTAAAGTGCAATTAACGTGATGTGCACACTATCACTTACCATAATATGCGAGAACAACTTTTTTATATGAACGAGTACAAACAAATCATAACTGAAAGAATTTCAGGAAGAAAAGGAAACATTTTTCAACAATACGTTGTAGGAGCAAGTGTATACATGGTGGTTGCTATTGGATAATGCTACTTTAGTATAGGTATATTTCAATTTCAATTAAAGTCATTTTGAAGAACTTAGTTTAAGTATCATCGATTAAAAAAATACTATAAATAATAACAATCAGAATGTTTTCTTTTACAATTCTAAGATAGATCTTAAATTTTCTAATTACTTGACTACTCAGAATGTGACAGAAATAAATTAGAAATAAAACAGGAGTAAATTCACACAATTTCGCTAATGCAATTGAAGAATGAAAGTGATCATAGTCATTGTCGTGAGAGAAAAGCGCTTTTGTCATTCGCTGCATTTGATCGTAAAACCATCGTTCATTAATTCAGTAATGATGCATAATACGCTCTGGTAAGGCCTTCCCTTTTTTCGGATAACTAATGAACACCATACCATAAAAACCCTTAAAAACAGTCGCTATCTATTTTTTGGTTAATGAAACTTTTTCCATCTTCGTTGCAGCACTTTTACTTGTTTCGGACCGTTGTTATATATATGGGGTTTTCTTTCCAACATAGAAGGCGCCCCTCTTGACTAGGGCCAAGTAAAGGCTGCTCGAGTGCCTGTTTATTTCAATTTTTATTAAAACATTAAAAATAGTATTAGAAAAGTTACATATATGGTTAAGTTGTTCTTATATTTCGTAGCTGGTGCGAGGAAAAAAGCCTGTCAAACTTTCCCTGCCAAAGCTTTTTCGATCGAATTCAGTTTAAGCATTCTCAACCGTCCTCTATAGCAAAACGTGTGGAGCATTCGAAATTCAATAAATCTAATGTGTTACTTGTAGTATGGAAATCTGCAAAGCTTTTACCATGCGTACATATATGAAAAACAGTGTAAAATAAATCCGAATATCGAATAAGCTTTAGAAACAATAACGTAAATGCGAGAGATGAATTTTAGTTATTTTTATGCCACTAACCTGCCTAAGAAAAATATCACAAAACTTTTACTGGAAAGCAACAGTATTGCGAGACCTCGTTTGCCAATGTTCCACTTGACATTGTTCTGACTAAACCAGCTGTAAAATAATTTCAGCTCCGACTGCGAAATCTTGTGAGGCTTTTGTTTTTGAAACCGAGCTAGAAGAAGAAGAAGCAAATACTCCAAGCATGACAGATCTTCTCAATGCTCTGATGTATGAGATGAAATCTTCCAAGGAAGAGCAGAAGTCATCAGCCGAGTTGAAGGAAGCAATAAAAGCATCAATGACTGAACAGAAGTCATCAATAGAAGCATCAATGGCTGAACAGAAAACATCGATTGAAGGCTCCGTAAATGAGTTAAAGTCAGGTTGAGGCTTTAGAATCAGCAGTTGATACGAAATTTGAAAACATAGAAAAACAATTGGCAGAAGTTTAAATTTCTGGACAAACGAATATTAGACAAGTTAAATGCGAAATGGAACAGGCAATCAGAAACGACATTTGTCGACATTATCAACAGATGTGACTGTGAACAAAAGACTTCATCCTCCAACCTCCAACATTAGACGACCAAACTCCCTGGAAAACATACAGACGTCAGTTCGAAACAGCAGCAGCAATGAACTTTTTAAGTGACGAAGAAAAAGCTACAGCTCTTATCTTGGCACTTAGAGGTGGAGTATCAGAATTGTTCCAGACTATCCCGGCAGAGTAAAGGTCTAATACAAGCTTTAGAATTGCGATATGGGAACTAGCACATGCAAGAGGTTTACCGTCTTCAGCTGCGGAGTCGGACACAGAAGCCTGGAGAGCAGTTGCAGCAGTTATATGCGGACATAGAAAGGCTGACACATTTGGCTGAGACGCTATGGCTTGGGAGGCCTCCGGAAGACCTTTTTACCAAAGAGAAGAAACCAACATATAAGATATTTGTCACCGAACCAATACCCATGTCAATGGTTGTCGCCCTAGATGCTGGATATGTGGCCAGGAAGGTCATCTCCGACGAGATTGCAGGAAGCAAAAGAGATCACCCCTTCCGGGATATGACACGAGGAAGAGTGTTTGTGGAATGTGCAACAGAAGGGAGCAAGAAGAATTCGGATTGAAGAGAGGTACTGTTCGAAACAAGGAAGCTGAACTGCCCCGTCGCAAGTACAGATACTGGTCCTGCGGTTAAGAAGGTCACCTGCAAAGCGATTGCAGAAGGAAGACCCTTGATCACTTGTCAGAGATGTACAATCCAATAGAAGATGCCCAAAACGATGGATGTGTTTTGAAAGGACATCGATAGCGAAGGACTAACGAAGAGCAGCGAATGAAGAAAGAAATGTTACAAAGTGAAAGCGAGTCAAGATCTTGCCAGAAATGCCGAGTACAAAACCAATTTGGACATTTGAATAATGGCAATGCATCACCAGAGGAGAAGATTGAACCTGCACGAAGACTGACTGTCTTGGCGACATCGAGCCAAGGAATGCGAGAACTACCGACTATTGATCAAGAATTACAAGATTTAGAGGACGCACTGGAAACGTCACTAAAAGACGATTTTGAAACGACTAAGGAAGTAATAGTAAAAGAAAGTGACGTTAGCGAGGAAACAAACATGCCAACGGTTCATGCTGGAGAAGATGAGATTATTCAACTACGAAAGAAATTGAAGAAGGCGGAAGAATGCAATCAAAGTCTACGTTCTCAACAGGAGTGGCTTTCATGGTGCTACAGGGATCTTCAGCTACATATTAGCCAGCTTGAAGAGAAGTGTGCAAATATGCAAGCAAAGCTCGAAGAGAGGGCCAACATGAAGGAATTCCAGATAATTATTTCTTTGTTCGAAGAAGAGAAATCAGATGGACAACTAGAGAAGCAGTTGAGATCTGAGGGACAGTTGCCACAAAGTACAAAGACCAAGGAAGGATTATTAAAACAGAAGAACTACAGAAAAGCCATTGAGGATCAGCTCTAAGAGGGGGACATTGTAACGTGCACAAGGTAGGCCAGGAAAAGGGAAATAGTCAATTGTGTAATGCGCATGCCCCAGATGGCCAGAAATCAAGAAAAGGAAATGTCAAACTGGGAAAGTCAAGGACGACTCGAAGCCATGGTGAATATGTGAGGTGAAAATGTGTAACGGAAACATCTAGGACTAACTGGCAGAAGTTTCTAGAATTAAGATAAGTAGTATAAAAAGGGTTGAGCACTAGCCTAGATAGTTTAGTCCAGATTTAGACTGCCAAGTGTTTATATGTGATACTGCGAATAGTCAGTTTTATTTTAACCAGTGAAGTGATAAATGTTAATTATTAAAGTGAACGTAATATTGTGAACGTAATATTGTCAAGGAAATTGTTAAACGAACTAGTTAAGTGAAGTGCATAAACTTGTGAACATTTGTGATTAAAATACGTTATATATACATTGGCACCCCAATTCTATTACCCCCCCCCCCTTCCCCTTTACAAAAGTAATTAATCGCTCTTGAGATACTTAAAAGGGTTTTATTAACGAACCCAAACCCAAAGTTTTTTAACATGTTGTGATTAAGTTCCTGCAACCAATTTTTGACCTCAGACCCTGGAAGCCACCTATGACCAAAGTACTCATCGACGTTGATCAAACGAGTACTAAATCCAAGGAGAACACTGATTAAAACGAGCGCAAAACTAGTCTGATGCAAGCTGTTGTGAAGATTGGTAATGCGAAGGTGGCGCTGCCTGCAGTATAAGGTCAAAGTCATTGCATTACTGGACTGTCATTCAGTTTATTTATGAGTTCTTAATCTCAGTTCCGCTAACAGGAACTGGTTCAAAATTAACTTTCAAGATTTGATCTAAACATACTAACTTACTTACTAACAAAGTGATAGGTGTAGTTCAGTAAAACGTGTCTCTCTTTATCCCTAGTTTCCGTTACCTCTTAATCTTCATCTGTTTCGAGACAATGATTGCCAATGGACAAACATTTAAACACTACTGAAATTTTCTCTGCAATCCCCATGGCATTTTTATCGTAAGTCCGTAAGTACATCTGGATTGGTAGACCGATACGTTATCACTTACTCCACCGACGACATAACAATTAAATAATAAAATCTTGTAGTGTAACATAAAATGATACCCATGTCAAGGGGGTTAAAAGCGGTGATCCGCCATCTTCGGACGCCCGCCATATTCGATTTAGATCAATATTAGACATACTATATTGCATTGTAACCGGACTTATACACCAGTGAAAATTGCAAAGATCTAGCTTAGTTAGAACTAGTAGAAATTTTGATTTCAAGATTTGACCTAAACGTACTGACCTAACTAACTAGTATACTAATAGGAAAAGATAAATAAAAGCGTGTAAAAAGTCGTCAAAACCCATTGATTTGTGAACGTCAAATATGTTGAGGTCTCATCAAAATTAAGCAACAATCTGAACTTCAACTTAATTTATATTCGAACAAAAGAGTTCTGTTGATCCAAATGTATTAGTATTCAAAGTTTGGTGAACACTTGGTTCAGCGCTATAGGGTGAAGTCTCGTAAATTAAATATTGGCTATAACCTGCGTTAATACGTGAGCAACAAGCCTAGGCTTAAGCCAGCGTCGAAAAGTCAAAGTTTGATTCCTATGTCTTTAACCAAGTCTAGCGCTACTGTGTGGCAATTACCACATTGGAAATGTTATTTTCATATAAATTTCAGCATTATACGTTATGGGAACTCGTTAATAAATTAACAAATTCTAAAGACTAGCATCAGAGATTTTTTTTCCTTTAGTATAAACATATATTTGCAAACACAGAAAACATACTTTAATTGGTCTGGTCCAAAACTTCTCAGTAATTACCTATTTCAACATTCACAGGCCGTTTTTTTTACAATAACAACAAAGGACCTTAAAAGCCTTAAACATAGACCTGAAAAAGGACATTGTGCCAAGTGAAGGTGAACGAGAAAACGCTGATTACAAACTTTGCAAGTATTAAAAAAGAGTCCCCAGAAGTTATTTAAAGGGTCAACAAATTTTAAAGGATTTCCCGTCTAATGGACAACTTGAAAAACAGCTTGGAAGGGGCAAGTTAAAGAAGGCGGAAGAAATAAAAATAGGGCCAGGGAATTAGTTCAAAATGATGTCCGAAGGTACAAACTTTCAGAGAAAATTTAAATTTGAGTTTTGCGCACTGGTCCATAGAAGATGGAGACAACGTTCACAATTTGCTCTTTCAATAAATCAGTAAAACTTTGACTGCAAGCAGGAAGTCATTTTGGACTTCTTCAAAAGATCATTAAAAGAGCAAATAATCTCAATTTATTCAGATACTTCAGTGCAATAAGAATAAAATGGCCGACCATTTATGTTCACATAAACATCTCATAAAAGAATGAAATTTTCTTTATCGCCGCAGGACTATACGTTTATTACAACTGTGTAAACGTGTGATACGAATAGTTACGTTACCACTTCGAGGCTCTTCACAGCTTCTGAACATATGGTTGTCAAGAGATAAAATATGATAAGGATAATAAGAGGATGAGACTGGATATAAAAGGAAATGAAATAACAGCAAGAAAAATAAGAGACATAAATAAGGAACTCACAAGAAGAAGAGCGTCGAAATTGAGTCCAGAAATGTTGAAACTCTGAAATGAAACGGGAAATCAGATTAAGGACAATTTATCCTGTTTTTATCCTGTCACTATTTGTTGAACTGTTGTGTCTGCCTTACCCGAGCGATGCACTGTTTGTGCTACTGATGCTTTTGGTAAGGAAACATATCTAGGGATAAGAGTGAGAAATTCTGCTTATCAGGATTGATGAATTGAAGCATGTTAAGAGAGTAACGTAAAGGGATGCTACAAAAGCTTTCGCAGGCAAGAAATTCTTGCATTACTTTCGTTCTTGGAATAAAGATTTATTATGTGAAATGAGGTAAATAATTTAGGTATGAAGAAGTACACATTCCTCTGGAGTTGCTCTGCTCATAGGAAATAACACACGGAAATAAACAGGAAAAATCGCATATACATTATTCATTTTTTACTGGCTTGTTATACTTTTGCAAGAACCGAAGGAAAAGAGTTTTTTTATGCATTTGCAGAAGAATCAAGTATCAGAGGTTAACAAACTCGCAGACTGTAGCCCAATTTAAATTTTCTACGCATCTATACTACTTCAACTGCAATAATAAGATATCTTTAATTTGGATTCGATATAGGTTGTGTTATGTGTCATAAGATTCTTAAGCTATGGCATTTTTCGTTTTATATTAGTTGTTGTGTAATAAAACAACTTAAATTTATTTTCTGACGTAGCCAAAGCCCAGGGGACAACCCTATGATGTCTTAGTATGGCTTTTACCCGAAGGGAATTATGGTATGAGAAATTAATTGTCTTGTTTTTGCATTTCTGCGAGCTAGACAACAGCCCACAGATGGAGTAGATTTTTTAATTTAAATGGAAAACTCGCGGGGAGACCGCGTTTCGAACTGTGGAGGTGATCGGCCTACTCAACCAAATCATTTAACTCCGTAAATTTTTGTGTAGTGGGATAGTGATTTTTCAGCGCTTATTTAATGTCTCTTCGTTGAGTAGTTGAACCGATAAAAATAAATGAGTGATGTGCATTCCATGAAAAATTGGAATTTATGAATCACCCTGTAACTCCCAAACGGTCCACCACCGTCCCCTGCCTTACAATTTTTTTGGCTAGGTGAGATTAGTTATAGTTAGTTTGGTACACCTTATATGAAACCACCTGTATGCCTCTGCTGAGGCTTTTTTGGTGCTTTCATAATTTTTTTCTGTTCTCGGTCTTTTAACAATTGTTTACATCACTGGATCATGAGGCTGGGATTATTTTTGTTTCCCACCTACCGCCGTGCATTGGTCAAAAGCTATAAATGTAGAAGAAGCAAAACGAGAAAATTGAGTATTGTTCTTAATGCTGCATTTAAGTTAAAGGTCCGCATACGGATCTCCTTACTGAGAAGTCGGACTAAACTTGCAATAATATTTTATGTAATAAAGGATCTTTTGACCATTGCACGGCAGACCTGTGGCCGGTTGTTGCGTGGCGTTCCTTTTTGTGTCTTAATCCTTTGTGTTTTTTGGGTTCTTCACTTTTTCGATATGTTCGGACTATGCTTACGTAAAGGAGTTTATTAAGGCGTTTTTGCTTGTAATGATATCTGGAATAGGTTACTACCAGCCTTCGTGCTTAAAGCGTAGTTATGGTGCTAGACAAAGCTGACTTTATCTGCTGCAAATGTGCAGGCATAAAGTCTTGTCACATACTTAGATTCTATAAGCTATCATTTGACAAGTCGAGTCAAGATGAAATCTCATTCCCATAATTGAAGCCTTTTTCAGGAAACTTAGCGGAGAACCTTGAGGGCGGTAAAACCATGATTTGAGATCTGTTGAAAGATTTGAGCACTCAATCGAAGAATACTAGGGGCTGTGTTCGCAGATTCGGCGTTATTGAGCAAACCCTGAAGGTTTTTCATTCGATTACTCTACTCGAGCATTCTGGATCATGGACTCTATTCGACCATTCTGGATTCGCTGCTGAACATCTCCTTAATCTTGAGAGGAATATTGTGAGGCCCTTTCCATCCTTTCAGCCTGCACAAAGACTCTGTCTAAGCATTCCTCTAGGTTCGACACCATTGTTTTGAGCAAACCCTGAAGGTTTTTCATTCGATTACTCTACTCGACCATTCTGGATCATGGACTCTATTCGACCATTCTGGATTCGCTGCTGAACATCTCCTTAATCTTGAGAGGAATATTGTGAGGCCCTTTCCAGCCTTTCTGCCTGCACAAAGGCTCTGTCTAAGCATTCCTCTAGGTTCGACTCCATTGTTTTGAGCATCGCGAAATAAGTGCCCGCATTTAATTGGGCTGACGTTGTTGCCGACACTGATTTATCCCCATTTATTCCCATTTGAATTCCTCTAATAAGAATGATATTTCCTTTTCACGGCGCAGAACTGACCTCCGGTACGATGTATGTTCTGTGTTAAGTCATATGCACTCGTCTTTGGCGCAGCCTGGTGAACGTCACGTATCTTCATATTATGATACCGACTAACAGAGAGATTCGAGCTCAACTCTGCTCGATGCAACGCCATCTACAATTTCTCCACCAGATTCATCTTGACACATCGGTGGATGATATCATCAACCATATTTTGGACCGTTTCGGTGTTAATCCGGTGTTTCCACTTCAAACAACTCATTAACGTGGTCTCAGTGTACAACGCCAACGTAACTAGCTTGCGTTCCAAGACGACTAGGCTTTTTGTTGCCTCTGCCTTTTCTGGATTCGAGGTTAGTTCTAAAAACTTTGCGGTAAGATTCTTGATATGGAACTTTTTGATTCTGAATTCGAGGTTTTCCGTTGTAATCGACATTTTTATTTTGAGGATTCCCCATGTTATCTGAGGCGTCTTTTATGCAGTCCATGTAGGTTTGTCACCCTCTTTGGTTCCTGCCGCTAAATCCCTGAAATATGTCTGCGTCTTCCTACAGTTTTATAATAGGATCATATATTTTTTGAGTGTCAATGTTCTCCACCTGCTTCACCGTATTCAGTGTATGATCTTCTGTCTTCAGCTGTGGAATGGCTTTCGGAGATGACGTCTCCATGCGATGACCCTTTGTCCCTGGGTAATTCCAAAATCCCATCTGTTACCTGGGAGTATTCTGCCGAAGGTGATTGTTTGTTTCCACATATTTCGGTAGCCCCTCAACATCACGGTGCTCTTCTGGAGTTTTCGTCCGGTCTCTGGCAATCATGTATTGTTGTTAATGCTTCAGGGCGAATGTTCGATTTGGTGTTTTCCACGGACCATGGCTTCCTGCCTCTGAACTTCATCCTGCTCTTAATGTAGTCTTCTGCTCTGAACTTTGTTTGAATCTGTCTCCCAATCAAGATACTTATTACTATGACTTTAAAATGGCTAATATTGATTATGCATATAGTATAGAGTTCTTTTACGACATTATGTTCTCATGTTTTGCCTGTTGTGTTCCCTTATCACAATCTCGAAACTCTAACTCTTTTCGGCTTTAGCTTAATAAATCTCTAAAGCATCTTAAATATCTCTAAAATGAAGCTTGGAGGAAGTACTGTCTCTCTCGGAGCCACCGTATTCGAATCTAGTTTAATTTCTTCCTCCGACTTCCTTATCGTTTAAGGATTTGTTAGTTGACGATGCTTCGGTTATGATGCATATTATGACATTTTCCAATAGATTTTTGTCTGTTACCCATTGTGTTCCTGTGTCTGTCCTATAGAATTGTGCCCAGTCTCTTACTCCCATACTCGCTTATTGCTTTAACTAGCCCATGTCCTGCGGTATTTTCCTAAATTGCGGAAACAATCTACCACTTTTATTCTTCATAAAAATGGTAAGAAGGACGATATCTCTAATTACAGGCCTGGCGTCGCGAAGCTTTTCGAAGCAATGGTTTGTGATGACATTAGTTTACATTGTTAACCGTCCTTCCAGCATGGTTTTATCAGAAGCAAATCAACGACTACTAACCCTGTGGAGTTCTCAAACTATTGTATTTCTATCATCGAGGCTGGCGTATAGGTTGATTGTGTATATACAGAAAACTAATTGCACAAGTTCAACTTGCACTTGACCGGTACTTTTTGTATCATAAATAAGCATTTTAAAAATGGTGACTGGTGAGGGGACTGCTCGTATATTATCAAGCTTTAATGGATCAGAATACACAGCTGACGATAAAAAAAACCGTTTGTAATTAATTCCGGATGGACCCATGGGCAGAACTGAGAGAATTCGAACGTGGGGCGTACGCAGATGTACGAAGGCCTTCTATTTCCGTAAAAGTGTTTGCGAGATCGAGACGACTATCGCAAGAGATCTCCATCACTTTGCAGATGGTTTCAGTAAGGAAACCTACCTACTAACTATTGTGTTACATTATAAATTGTCCGATGTTACATAATTTGTTCAATATTTATACAGATTCATGCGATATGCACCTTTCTATTCAACTAATTGCAGTAGGCTTAAACTAGGTTAGGTTAGTTGGCGGGCACCTGTAAAAAATCCAATCGCCCTCACATAGACCTTGATATGGTCCGTTGTGTTACCATTGAAAAAGGAACCTCACCTGGATCGACTTAGCACTGCCAGGCAGTGATTAGTTGAGCCAGCCGTAGCTATTGAGGGACCTCATTAGGTTCTTTAGTTGTACGCTGGCAAACTCTTCTAGTCTATTAAGGAAGTGCTTGCCAAGGGCCTGAAACCTTTTCCTAGCTAATCCCGGCAACTGCAAAAGAATTCGTTCGCAAGAATACGCATGCGGCCGATATGGCTACCAAAAAGACAGTAACCCGTTATAACCACAGTGATATTACGGAGATTCCGGCAGCTTCCCTTCAATAAAAACGTCGCTCTCTTTTCATTTCACTCTGGCCACATGCTCCTTGATAGGTCGTAGGTTTTCAGACCGATCAACCTGCGCTTGGCGAACTGATCGGCTTTTTGGTCGATTTTTCGTTTTACGGAAATTAAAAGCAGTCCGACTGATCTGTCTACGTCTGCGTTCATCTGCGAACCTTCTTTCCCTATGACGGAGTACCCACCAGACCGCAAGCTTTGCAGATCAGGCCGGCATCCGCGCACCAACAGTAATTTGATCATGTTTGAGTCGAGTGTCTTAATAGCCGCTTGATTATCACTATACAGAATAATGTCGCTGCGCCTTTATAGGTTCTTATGCGATCGCAATACTCTTGCCGCACTTTAAATGGCCAGTCGTCCGGCAACCGATACGAGTGTCGTATGTTGAGGCGGTGGGAGAACACTCCCGCTTCCACCTTGTTGCACACTTTTGAACCATTCGTGAAGATCGGTATACCTGCACTAGCAGCCAATGACAATCTTCCCAGTCCTTACTGGTAGGTATTCCAGCAGAGAAAATTTTCTCGAAGGTAATTGTAGAAAGGGTATAGTCATTGCTTTGCTGCAGATGATCTCCCGGGGGGGGGGGGGGGGGGGGGGGATGTCAAATAAGGGAGATAGAGCATTGTCAACTTACCGCTCCTGAAATGCCCAAGAAATTTGGTGAGCTGGTGGTTTCATTTCCTGTCTAGAGTGCCTCATCAAACCAAGATTCCGTACGTCAACATTGGTCTCTCAATCGATTTATACATCCAGTGAGCTATATGGAGACTTATTTCCCATTTCATCCTTAGGCTCTTCTTGCAGGAGCGTTTTAACGCTATCGAAGCCTATTTTACGCGCTCCTCAATGTTGATGCCTCAGTTTCGTTTGAAATCAAGAATGATTTCCAAATATTTCACTTGGTGGTTGCCCCAAGTTTGGGTGGTTCAAAGGGTCAGATTTGTATTCTTTTTGTGAACAGCACCATTTCAGTCTTCTAGGCATTGGCTGCTAAACCGCAATCATTTGCACATTTATATATAATGCCCAGAGCTCTTTCCGTTCGCTTATGGCGCTTAAAAATCTTCCCCGATATCAATACAACCAAGTCGTCCGCGTAAGCCACCACTTTTATTTTGGTCCTCTCTAGCAACTTTAGAACTTAATTAATAACTAATAGCCAGAGCAAACGGGATCGAACACCGGTTTGTGTAGTGTCCCTATAGACCGTTCTTACAGTCTCGTGGTTGCCCAGTTTTCTACAGTTGACTTGAAACGATTTCAATGTGTATGTTGATGTTTAACTGACCCAAATAGTGATGCTAAATCAGTGACTTCGACACCAAATCTAGTATTTTCCAACACCTTCCTAGTGACAGAACTTTTTTTCTGTGATACGTCTAAAAGTTGTTGATTTTATTTTAACCTCTTTTGCTGACAGCAAATGTCACCAATTGTTCTTCGATTTTGTAATGCCTTTCATTTTAATAAAAACAGTTAGAACGATTTTTTAATTGACGCCTAAAATTTGGGAGGTTTTTCTGTCGCACCCTGTATCCTAGACGTCGGTGGAGTAAGTGATAATGTGAGGTTCCTCAAGTTCAAATTCCATATGAGTCAGGGTCCCAAATTCGAACCCCGCCGGTGACAACCCACGGTTGTCCAATAGATAACGCTAAAAGGCCATTGAGGGTTACAGATTAATTTCGGCAGTTGGAATTCACATTAATATCAACTTGCTGCCGCCATCATCGTATGATATGAAGATTTTCCTCACAGGGTTACAGAAACAGGATCCCTAGTTTCTAGTGCATAGAGTCCCTAGTGATTCTAGGTGCATTAATTTTGCCACATTTAAGCTTTTCAAAATAAAGCATAGTTATTCACCAAAAAAATAAGACGATAAGGGCTTCCGAAAGTATGTATAGAATTCAATTTAGATTTTATGGAAATTAATCAGCTTGTTGTGTAATAATTCATCAACTTATCAGGCTTCAGTAAACATCTAATCGATTAAAATATTTGGATGTATCGAAACACCAGCATCAAAAGCAAACTAGACAAAATCGGAAGATGAAAACAAAAACCACATAATTGCATAGCTAAAATGCTAAAATTTGATCAGCAAAGTTTAAAATTGGCTTTAATTTTCCAAAAGCTAAATCTAATAACGCTCTCATAACCCCATAATAGCGTCCATTACTCTAAGCACGAATAGGTCAACATCGATGTGAAAATCTCTTAAAATCGATTTTGAATCATTCGGCTCGATTAACTACGGCTTTATCCTGAAGGGAATTTTATGTCAGGGGAATTTATTGCTGTCGAACATTATCGACATTTTTACCTGACACATAGCATGCACCATCTCTATACGAACGAACAGCATTGAGATAATTATACCCAGCCAGAATGGATTATTTTAATAGATAAAATTGAAATTAATTCAATTATCCTTGTTTTGATATCATCGTTTTTATTTTACGCTGTAATGTTTCGACATCATCCGTTTGCGTGGGTTTTTTTTTCATTTAACCAAATTGGTTTTCGGATTGATATGATTGAAAGTAATTGAAAGGATTACGATTCTCCCGACAAAATCGGATTTCTGGGTAGAAACAGTGTAAAGGAATTTTATTTAATTATATCGAAAGCTAATCGTATACAAATCTTTTTCTATTAAAAAATTTAAAAGAAACTAAAGCTTTACTTACATTTTATCTACCTGTAAAGTCAAAAGCATATCAAACATACCTCGCTACATAATTTAGTTAAGAAAGCACTTAGGTATACCTTATGGATGGTAAGCCTATAATGGTAGAACTTTGTCAACAACCACAAATTTAATAAACCTCGGCGTAATCCTTAAAAGTTTGATTCACATCCACTCAAACTCCATCGTCCTGGAATAAGTCGAGCCATTTGTCAACTTCTCAACAGTCTTTCTGGGACGCAAAGAAGAAGGGCTCTTGCGTGAAAAAGATTGCTTAATTTTCTCCAAAGTTTTCCCACAAACAGAAGATTATCATTAGCCGCTTTATAGCCTTATCATTCAATCCCAGTTGTATTGCTTAGGGAACAGCACAGAAAGGTCCACAAATCAAATTAATATCTCAGCCTGCAGGAGAAAATCCCTAAGGCACACATACATCAAGGGCCTACTTATGTTCGTACAAGCTCATAGAGGAAACCTAGTCCAATCTTACCTACGGTATTTTGTCAATAGAATACTGCCAACGTGAATCTATCACAAAATTTCATCCCACTAATTTATTAAATTGAAATTATAATTACACAGGTCCGCCTCTTTCGGCCCCTTCTTTGTGAAATGGAATTAGAGTGATACATCAGAGAAGCGGAGTCGCTCAATCACTCAAGTTTCCTCATATAAGATGTGAAGGAAATAAAGACATTTGTGGCCAGCTACCCTATGTATGTTCATTAGCAACCCGAATTACGTTTTTCCCCCCCCACCCAAAATCTGTACCTCGATTTTATATCGCAGTCTTGAATTAAATCACCCAATGCGGCTTGGTGGCTTTCCCGCCCTTCTATCGCAGTTGACTCCTTAGCGCCAGACAATAACAATAAATTGGCATTTGTACTTTCAATTTATCTTCACTTGCGCTGTATTTGCTGTTCGATAGCATATCAACTTGGTGGCAGGAGGCCGCTCATCCTGAGGGAAGCCACACCGGGAGACAATAGATAGCACCTTTTTATTGCAATTGGGGTGAAATAGATTTCGCGCTGGGAACACAGTTCAACTAAAACTCATTCACTATTTCTACACACCCTTTAAATCCGTGCACAAAGCATTTTGCAGAGATTGCACGAACCCAGAATTATGTCACAACAGGGGCGGAAAAATTCGAATGAATGTCACTTTAATCCTTACAGATCTCTATCGGGGAATGATTTAATCATGGATTCCATTTCCTTTTGAATAGAAGTGGTTGCAATGTGAAAGTAAATAAATTGAATACACGAAATGACTTACAACTTGTTGGTTATATTTTGCTGACAAAAGAAAAGTGGGAAAGAACACTTAAAAAATGAAGTGTAGTTAGCAGAATCAATAAATGATGGACAACAAAGAAAGACATCAAGTGTCGATTCATGTTTTTCTACCAAAAAATCTTAAACACCGAATTTATGACAGAGTGCATAGCTAAATAAATATAATACTTTATCAACAGAATTTTAGCGGAAATTTCACTTCACCTTCTGTCAACACTATGGTTTCAATTTCGGTATCGGATATAATTTATCTTTCACCGATTTCTTCGAAGTGCTCTCTGAATTGAAAAGTGGAAGACAACACGCTACCGATCAAAGCTAAAACATGAAGTCCCCGACTTCAAGTTTTTAAATTTTTCTTGTTATAGTAAATAAAGTTTTTCACAAAAAAAAGCTTTCAAACTTTTTTTCAATGGCTTTTCAAAGCATTGCAATGCTTTAAAACGCCACCTCGAAAAGCTTTAGTGGACTAAAATAAATCAACACTAATTTGATCATTAAATTTTTATTCGGATAAGAGTTCATAAAAATCATGAGTACTTGATTTTAAGATGCCTGAATAAAAGAGACTTCAAGCTTCATTCCAGGGGCGGCTGGATATATGAAGCCACCGGGACCAAGCACCACCAACAATTTTAAAAGCTTGTGAATTCGAAATTTTGTATGCAACGATTAAAAATTACAATTTCATTAAGAATGCATTCTTCGTTAACTTTACATTAAAATCATTGGAAGATAACATGCGATTCACCGACTAACAATGACGATTCGAGTACAGAGCCTGGAATGTAGATGATTTTGGCATTAAACAATTAGATCCACTGTCAAAGCGAAGAGAAAGAGAGGAGGCCAATTTTTCGGTTTCTGATAGGAAAATTTATAGTTCAGCGGGATTTAAAATAATGATTTTGATTTTGGCTAAATCTTAAAACTAAAAACTTTAGAACTTAGAAGGATTGAGTTTAATTTATTTTGAGGGAAAGAAATATAGGCGTGATTAAGTAGCATAGAAATTCTGCGCACAGAATTTGTGACAAATGTATAATTGTGACTTTAGTTGTTTATTTAATTTAGGATTTACATTCCACTCCATAATTTCGCTTTATCAGTGAAATAATTTGTGAGCTTAAGGGGGAGGGAGGGTTAATTTTCAATATTTCAAAAATTTTTAATAAAGGTTTGTTTGTTTATAGTAATTATAAATTTATTTGTAAGTTAAGAACATAATAGTACAACATTTCAAAAGTCTTCTGTTAAATTTTCGGGTAAAAATATTCTGAATTGAGCGACTGACAGGAAATATTCGTATACACAAACCGGCAATAAAACAAAACTACACTAACTTTTTCCCTGTACCCTAAACAAACATTTCGACCTTTATCTTAAAAATTTTGTTTATTTAAAGAATTTGCTACCTAAAGTGCAATAAAATAATTAGGTAGTCAGGGATTTCTTAGGTTGCGGTTTTTCTAATCCTTTGTCTACCTTGTCATGTTGCACCTTTTGGAAAGGTAATAAGATGCGCAATCCAATAAAAATAAAGAAGAGTTGCACTAATTACATAAATTTCGGAGAAAATTTTCTGAATTTTAGGTAATTGCAAACCATTTTTTACAATTTTGGAAGTGACTGTACCTGCAATGGTAGGAGTTAAATCAACATTGTTGACAATTTTAAAAAGGTTATTGGGATAGTGGTTTTTTAGCGTTTGCTTGATGTCGCTGTGTGAAGTAGATCAAAAGATAAAAATAAAAGAGTAATGTGCATACCATGAAAAACTGAAATTTTTTAATCACCCTGTAATTCCAAAACGTTTGAGATTGCCCCCCCCCCCCCGGCCTGCCATACATTTTTTTGTTTGTCTAGATGAGATCTATCACCCCACTCATATTTTGGCACGTCAGACCTGAAACACCCTGTATATTTTCTTGTCTTGGACAAAAGATGTTTTCAAGGTGTTTTTTTCAAGTCCTCTTAAAATATATTAATATTAAAATTTTGAGAATCGGCTAAGCTAGATTGTGAAGATTTAAAATAGAAAAGTTAAAAATCGGTGGAGTGATTTTTATGGGGCAAGCTCGGAAAAAACCATTCAAAATATCTTCTATAAGAGAGGAGTAACTTGAGCACAGCAAGCGACTTTATGAACCTTAGTATACTGACTAAATTTTAAAACTAAAGTTCAAGTATAGAATTCTAAGCTATTTGAAACAGTTGGTTGGTGTTAAATCTCATTAAATGAGATAAATTTAAAATCAAAAAATTTCTCTTTATTTTTACAGATATGGTGCGAGAATATAAGAGAACTTTTAGGAACGTTAGTAAAACAAAATGGTTTCAGCCATTTACCTCGTACCAAAGAGCAGATTTAGATAAAGGAAAATGTAGTATGTATACCTAAGACAACATTTCCAGAAAGTCTAGAAACCTAAATAACATACAAGAAGAAGCTGGACATCCTACCCTATTTAATCAGGCTGAAGAAGAAATTTTATTAAACACATCTTAATATTGAGTAATTTGATCTATTAGATCTTCATATATTTGCATAGGATTACTTGGAAAAGATAGGTAACACTATATAATCTTTAAAGAATAACTTCCCGGAAATAGACTGGGGAAACATTTTTTTAAAAAGACAGGAAAAACTTATGTAATTGTTTGGCAGCAAATATATTAACAGAAAGAGCAAAAGTTGCCGAATTTTCAATTGATTCTTTTTTTGACAATTATTTATCTACTATAGATGGTGTCAACGCTGATTGTATTATTAGTTAGGACGAGACAAACCGATCGACCGACGATCGTGGGGCCAAAAAATACATTTTTAAGAGGGGCATTAAATAGCCGGAGTGTATAATAAATAATTCTAAAACGTCGACTAGTCTTATGTTTACAGGAGCAGCAGACAGTAAACTTCTACTTATATATGACGGGCTGAGAGTAAAAGTGACCTATTTATAAGGTTCGGGCAAAAGTGGCTTAGAAAATGTTCCGCGCAAAAACGAATCGCGTGAGATTCCGGGAAAAAATGAATCGTAGAAAATTTCCGTGCAAAAACGATTTAATTACAAAAACTGATGCAAAGTTAATGCAGTTAAGTAGTTAAATCGGGTTTGCCCGGAAATTTTCTACGATACGAAATAGGTCACTTTTACTCTCAGCCCGTCATATGTCGAACCTATAAATCTGAGCAACTTTGGTTCGAAGATAAAAGCAAGTACAATAGATCAAAAAGTGGTCGGTTTGACAGCGCATGTTTCGATGACTGGTTTGAGACTATTATCGTACCATATGCGAAAATGAGGACAAAATGCCATAATTCATTTATTTTCCATTACTTAATCTAACAATGTTAAAATTAAAACTAATAAAAATTCCGCATTGGTTTGCAATAACCGTCAGCAGAGTATTGAGTATTTTATTTCTAGAAAACAGATTCAGAAGTTCCGAAACGTAAAAAAAACATCATAGAAAACGTGAATCGAAATCTTTATGCCTAGTCCGTTCTAAATTCGTTTGCTTGGAAGCAGTAATTCACTAGTGACGTTCATCTATTTCCATTTAATATGTGCAAAGTTTCATTTAGACTATGGGATGATTTTCCAAAGTGTAGGAGCCTGATTTCTTTTAAGATTGGGCATTTTCCAATGAAATGTAGTACGTCTTTCCACGCTGTCATGTTGCATAAATTACACCCTAGACTGCCATAGTAATTGGTTACAATTTCAGTTCTCACTTCTCAGAGAAAACATTGCAATGCTGTGAAAAATATAACACATCTTTCATATGCCTACATCCAAAATCGCCTCATGCAAGAAAAATCGTATGTGACTGCTCCATAGCTTTTTTTAAAGGGTAAGAGTAGTATTACATGATGCAACTCGAAAAAAAGACCAAAAACAGTTTGTGCATCCTGTACATAACCTCGAAAGTAGCCAAAAAAAACCATTTTTCGAGTACATAACCTCAAATATTTTAAAATCCTCACGTAGTGGCCCAATTCTGACCTCGGATTCGGATTTTTCGCAGCAAATTACTTCAGAAATGACCCCCACCTACCCAGCAACAATCATGATCCCATTTTTTGTAGACCTGTGTAATATTTTCTTTTTATTGTTTTATATTATTACACATAAAGGTAAGAAGTGATCCCGTTAAAACACCTTATAAAATTACGAGGAAACGAGGGTTCGAAATGAAAAAAAGAATCGGCAATAAATTCAGTCAAAGTATTTGGAAACAATTCCACCCTAGACTAGGAATTGTTTACTTAGTAGGATTGCGTGATCATTAAATAGGCGACAATACATATATGCCAGGTCCTTTTAAGATTTAAATGGTTAGTTAGGAAATTTCTAAAAGTAAGAAAAATTCGGAATGCCTAAAGAAAACAAAATGTACCCAATTGTGTGTATATATATACCTATCTATATAGTTTTTTTATTAAATTGGTTTTTGATTTGATTGGATGCTAAATTACGTGCCAACCATCCCAATTGCGGGGTTTGTTCGCACATTTGCATCCCATTATTAAAATTTCAACCAGAGACATAATTGCTCCAATAAGGGTTTCGCGACAATTTTATAGCAAAGTACAATAGTCAAACTAAGTTTCCTATAAATGTAAAGTTAATAGCAGTTTTCTTCTCTTCGATAAGACAGAGTTTCGAAAAGTGTAGCCAACCATACCCGCTCTTCCCTACGTCTCTGATTACATATTCTACATCTGGATTCATTTTCGATTGTTACAGGAACTGAGTGAAACTTAAATGGCGGATCTTAAAATAAGAAATCGTTGTGAAGTTCAGCCAAGTAGGTGTATTACTGCCCAAGACATAGTTCGAAAGATAAAGAAAGACACGGCAAAATAGGAAAGGAAAGAAAACATCAATGATCAAGAAACATGCATTTGAAGAAAACGTTAGTCTGAATATATGCTCACGCAGTCTTGCAAAGAACAAACAAACGCACCTCTTGGAATGTAACATTTCCAAACGTTCAAAACGTCAAGCCATAGATACTGTTCTAATCGCCTGCATTGCCAAAATATTCAAATGCTTAAAGTTTTTGAAGATCCAGATCAATATGTACTATTAATTGAAGAAGATACATTTTTTTTATTTTTAAATGTTATTTCCCTTTGTTTATTGATAAGGACAACTTTTTATTTTGTGATTTAAAAAAATTTATGGTTAATTTGAAGGCAATAAATTTTTATAAAAAAAAAACTATTTTTATTTACAAACTATCAACTTTTTTTTCCGAAATGAATTTATATAAGCATTAAGATAGGAAGTGTCTATTTACTCTCAAATTGCCGTGTAAATTCCGTGTACACGGAAACACGCGGAACTACACGTAAGTACACGATAAGTGCAAATAGTCACTTTCATAGTAATAGTTTAACACAGCCTGTTCTAGATACAAACCTGGCGGGGGAAAGGGGGGGGGCGGTTAATAAAACAACTAAAACCTGGATTAATACATCTCTTCCTCAAAGAAAGTCTAATAAAAATTTGACGTAGTTTCCCTGAGGGTGGTAAATAGACACTGCCTTAAGATGTGTTCCAAATATTGCTGGACTAGTCTGCATTTGTATTTCTTCTTCACCGTAGCCAAAAACTGAGCATCAAATAGTTTGTTCCAAACGGTCCTAACACAGGGGTTGTTTGGGACATTTACAAAAAATATACGTTTATATATAATATATGCTATAACAAGAGACACTATTTGAACTGGTAAATTAAATCAGAGTTAACGCAAAAGAATGCACCAAATATCCCCACTTTACGGTGCTCGGTTTTTTATTTTTCAGTTTTAAAACTTTTCCAAAATTACTTGCATCAGCTTGGGCACTATCTGGGGAATGACAATAATCATCCTCCAGAGTTTCAACCTCCTAGCTAAAATTTAGTTTCTTTTAAACTTTGGCTAATATTTTCTAAAGAGGCTTGAAACTAAACTGACGAAAATTTGTTAGAAAGCCACTTTTTATCATCCAAGGATCACCTTAAGGGATCATTCTGGCTAAGACGCTCGAAAAAAGAATATTTTTATGAATTTTTTATGAAAAAAACTATTCTAGATATTGATATAAGGGTTTTTCAGCTCAATAAATACACTTTTGAAAAACATAACAGATATTTGTATTTATAGATTTTAACACTTTTTGTATACATAAACAACGGGTGAACGGGACTTCTCATTTGTTGGTATGTTGCTGTGGACCTTGATAACTTGATAACGGCTAATGTAAAACACATAAACCAAAAATATTTAGGTTCAGTATATCAGTCGCTCTAGCACATTCTATGGAAATTAATATTTATTGATAAGTAACAAAATGGCGGACATTTAAAGAAAAAAAACAAAAAAATGATGTTTTTTTCACAGTTTTTGGCGGAAAAAAAATAGCAAAAATCAAAATTTTGGTTTGGTTGTAGAATGCGTTGAAGCTACTATTATGTAGAATATGTGGTTAAAATTTCACGAAGCCCAGTGGTTCCGGAGAAATCAGGGTCGCCGACTGGAAAACATAGTTTTGAAAACAACGCGTTTAAAGTTTTTAGATTTTCGGAAAAAACCATCAATTTTAGATAGGAATTAAAATTTTTCCAACCTTGTTTTTGCACTATGGTATCTTTGATGTATTTATTAAAAATAAATAATTTAGATATCAGAAAACAACATTTTAACAACAAATATTACTTTGACACTTCACTAACAGTAGACGTCACACTAGACGCATTTATGTCAGTAGCTATTACGTACTGTAGTTGATTGGTTCTAGTGGCGTCGTCATCAATACGATGTGGAGGTTCCCAGTAGCTTACAGGGACTGGTGGGGAATTCGTGTAATAAACTTTTCACGCCCCAAAATATTTTAAGGAATTTTTGAATTATGCGATTTATACATATATCAAAAATCATCAACAGTTCACCATATCTTTAGTATTTGGGCACTCTTCTAAAGTCAACAGTGATTATAACCAGAGTTCTACATAGGTACTTGTTTTACAACTTGTACTTGTACCTGCAAGTTTAATGTTCCTGAGTTGACTGCAGAACTGTAACTGCACAGGTCAGGTATAACAACTCAACTTGTAACTGCAGGTGTAGATAATCAGGTATATCTGCAGGGACAGATAACTGGTAAAGTAGATAACGCAAATAAACAAGTAATTGTTACCTGTGGCTATAGAACTGTTAGACTTTTTATATTTTGGTAATAAACAAAAATTCCTCACTTTACAGTAAATTTATAAATATATACGAGTCAATAACAAACAAGTTATAATTCTGCATTGTTATCTGTTATTTATAGTTTTAATTTAATTCCATAAAATCAAACAAAACTGAACTGTACACAAACATTGCTGCTGAGTAAGCTCCTATTCAGTTCTTAATCACTGAAAAACTGCGCATTATAACTGAGCGTTTGTCTACCTTAACGTAACTAAAATTACCGACATGCTTTCGTCCAACGCACATCAAATCTTTCCCGAATAGCTATTCCCCATAGGTTTTTCTTACTTACGCAATTTATAGGTAAGGACTTAAATTTTTAAAATTTGTAATGTAAAATCGCAGAAAACTGTAGATTTTAAAGAACATACATCAGCTTTTTTAATAACAAGAATTTATTAATTGTACTCTATATTGTCGATATGTTGTATACTATTCCATAAAAACTGAAAGGATGCAACTTTGTTTATGTCATATGTCACAGTTACCTGAACTTGTGGGTTACCTGTTCACTTGTACCTGTCACTGCAATACAGGTAACGATACTATATTTACTTGCGGCTACAGATGCAAGTAAAAGAATATACCTGTAATTGCGTTATCAGTTCAGGTTCACAAGTATCTGCGCAGGTTTATAATACCTGATGCAGTACTCTAGTTGTAAATGCTGTAACTTTTCATCAGT
Source organism: Leptarthrus brevirostris (assembly GCA_964036015.1). NCBI lineage: Eukaryota > Metazoa > Arthropoda > Insecta > Diptera > Asilidae > Leptarthrus > Leptarthrus brevirostris. Next base: position 133,308,717 of record OZ038372.1, on the reverse strand, counting down.
CTCGCGTTCCATTTGTAACCAAATGTCAGTTCACCACATTGCAAATGTCAGTTTTATGAAGGTAGTGGCAACACCACTCTCATCACGGAATTCTTGTGGTTGACATGCAAATATGGCAGCAGACGAATTAGAGGAGAATTTCGCAGATATTTTAGGTAATACTATTGTTACCGATATTTGCACGAGTTACTAATCTTCTCCTAATCCATTTTATTAAACAAACAATTGTCTTAGACTGTGGAAGCAAATAAATATCTGCTAAGTGAAAGACTTAGAAAAGGAAATGACTTTGCTAATCCAAAGTGCACGAAGTAAAAACTGTGAGCTAATATTGCCATACGCTGAAATGAGAAAATTATAATACTGCTGAAGCTTGTCTTCTTAGATATAGAAACTTATTGCAAATATACCGGAAAAATAAAGACAGGAAGAGGCAAAGCGGAATGTCATCCACGACCTGGATATATTATGAAAAGATGAAGATCTGGGGAAATAGCGTTCAGTAAACTCCAATATAGAAAACTTGGGCGTAACTTAATCAGTAGAGTCAGTTGATATAAGTTTACTAATATTAACGAGAGGGAACCGAAGAAATATAATTTGGAAGGCAAAATACTTTAAAGAACAACTTCAGGTCAAAAAGGAAGAAATGGAGGAAAATCACGACAATGGGCAGAGATGAGAGACATTGAAAATAAAAAGATAAAGGCTGTGAATGATTTAACAAAAGTATTGGGAAAATGTAATGAACTGAAGAAATAAGAGTTAGATAGAGGCTAACAAAAATGTTAGTTTGCATACATAGTTTTAATTTTTCAAAAGTATTTTCGTAGTTGAATATTATATCATATATTCATATGAGAATGTAATGCATGCATTAAGGGGGGAAGTACATAAAGAGGCCGAAAAAAAAGGACTTTTTTGGGCTTTATTTTTGGGAAAATGAAAAAGGTCCACATGAAATCGATATTATATGTATTTAGGGCAATGTTTTAAGAAGAGAAAAAACATTTTTTACATTTTGAAAAATAAAAAATTAATCAACTTTTGGTGGGTTTCGTAACTCGTGTCGCGGCTGACATCGAAATCGGCGTAAATTCTCCTGGCCGCAATTTTTATCTGAAATCAAAAAACCAAACATTTTTATATTCGAGGGGGTTGTTTATTCTAGATAGACTACGATCTTTTCGTAATTCGAACATTAACTATAAAAATCGGGCATGAAAAGAAAAAGTTGGCTTTTTCTGCAAAAATTTTGATTATGTTCGCGTCAAAAATGGTCTTAAAATGATTTTTTTGCTATGTCCGTAGTCTATCTAGAGTAGTTTTTTATGCCCTCTAAAATGAGTGCTGGGTGAAGAAAATCGGTTCACTAGTTTTTTTGTAATCTTTTACGCCAATTTGAAAAACATGGTTTTGAGAAAACGCCGTTTAAAGTTTGCGGTGAAGGAAAAAATAACTTACCGAAGTCGGACGCTAATAGGTAAGAGGGGAGGGGTATTCTCAGAAAAATCGGTATTTGGACTGAAAACGTTGAGAACGCTTTTTAACAAAGTCGCATTCATCACTGTAAATTCCAGAGCAGAAAAAAAATCCGGTAAGCAGAATCACGCGCGCAGCAGAGATCCTCGATCCCAGGCGCGCTGGGCCGGATCGGCGCCGACCACTTTCAAGTGGCATATCTTTCACAATTTTCGAGATAGGCTTTTGGAATTTTGGAATTATATTCTTAGAGCATATACTTATCGATTAAGATCATAACAAAAAAATCGATTTTTGAAAACGTCTTCATGTACTTCCCCCCTTAAATAAATGAATTCTGCAAAGATTCTTTTTAATAGGGATGGGGGAGCGAACTGAGAAAATCGATTCAGTAAGGATCGATCTGTAATTTTTTTCCGATTTCGTAGATCGATTAATCGCCTTAAATAGATCGATATCCATAGATCGAGCAGTTCGATTCAGTATATTTTGACATTTCAATTTATTTCAGCATTTTGAAATTACAAGGAATTAAAACTGTTCATATATATAAAAATATAGGGTCATTAGTAAACCAATCTATTAAATAATAGAAAAGAGTTAAAGAGTCTTCTAATGGAAGAGAGTCTTCTTTGAAAGTACTTTAATACTAACTCGTCTTTATTAAAGGAACACAACTAAAAATTTGCACTCCAAAAGTAAAAGAGACGCACAACTTTTGCGTCGCGCATTTGTAAGCGCAAAAAAAAATTTTTTTTTTTACTAACAGCACAACATGTTCCAGAAACATTCCAAGAATATTTTGAAAAAAACGTCCCCAGGGCATTTCTAGGTCTAATTTCAGAAGCGATTCCAGGACATTTCATGAGTATGTATGACGGGGCTGAGCGGGCTGAATGACTGCCAACTGCGGGTGCTGTTGAACTTCTTCGGAGGGACCGGCTTACTATAACGAGTTGAGAGGGTTAGCACAATAGGCCCCAGTGGCCGCGGCGCTTGAGAACCTTACACCTCCAAATGTAATCAATCAATCAATCAATCAAAATGTATGACGAACAATCTCATAAATTGTCTGTGACGGTTTCTGGTCTCAGCCCCAAAAAATGTATATCTTGGGGACGTTTTTTGCAAATATTCTGAGAATGTTTTATTCTTGTTTTAAACGGAAATCACCGCAAGTAAAAGTTGACATTTGAACTTGATCTTGCCAAAGAACAAAATGGTCAACGCAACAAATTGCCAACGTTTAATTCAAACATCTGTTTCAAATACTACATCGAATACAGTGGCATACTATTCATAAAATAATAATTTTGAAAGATGAGATTTGAACAACCTGCTCCTTTGCTTTGAAAATGATTCTTGCAAATCTGAAAGATGCTCTCAATAGTTGCTATAATTCTATCAAAACCCAGCAGAAAATCAGTTACTGTCAATAGTCGGCGGAAAGTGTACTCTTATTTTCCCTTTTCGACAGTTACATAATGGGCGAGTTGAAAATTTAAAAATGGACTTAGTTTTGGTTTACTCTTCAAGTGGTAATTGTGACTGACAAAACTTTAAGACTTTTCATATATGTAAGACTGTTTTAATAAAAGACTATGTAAGATTTTAAAGCACGCAAAATAAATTATTCCTCTTTTTAATTTATTGTAGAAATTCCTTTTCACACTACTCACCATTGCTTAAATTTCTAAATCCATATTATTTCATAAGTGTAAAATCTGCCAAATTTGAGACTTTAGATAAAAAAACTATTAATAAGTGTTAAATCTTTGATAGAGTAAAAATGGGTAGAACTTGGGGTTGATGTGGCAATTCCGCGTAAATTATGTATAACGTGTAGGTCATCGGTACGCAAAATTCAACTTACTTTCGAAGCAATTCCACGTGATTTTTTTATTGGGATTGACTTCACAGCAAAAAACAGTTTGCATAAAAACTTAAAATCGCGCATTCGAATATCACTTATTTTAAATTTTTCTTGAAATAACTTATTTCTTTCTCATTGTGGAGTCACCAGACCAGAAATAAAACATAACAAACCACCGATGACAAAATCATGCAGTAGTCACTAAACCACACAGTTAACAATAAAATATTTTAGCGATCACAAACGCGTTCATCTAACATTTACGATTTTTTAACGCTTTTTTTACATTTATCGGATTATTACACAAATTAAAGATAAAATTCAAAAAAAAGTTCACGAATGGGTTGCTTAATTGTTGGCACGTCTTAAATAGATCGAAATCTGAAATAAATAAATCGATTCGAGCTGAATCGGTCCCGCATAAAATCGATTAAAAAATCGGCAAATCGAAGCCTTAAAGATCGATCTCTCCAGATCGAATCGAAGATCGCCCATCCCTACTTTTTAATAATTCTGGAGTACGGCAGCCAACGAAGACGTCATAACATTCACTTCACAGATATGTTTCTTCTTCAAAATGAAAGTCCCCCGAGTAATTAACATTTTCGTCGATAGATATGTTGTGAAGCGTACAGGCTGTAGTCACAATATATTTTAGAAGTTAAGTTTTCAAAACAGTGAAAATATTTCAATCTTCTGAAAGTGCATTTCAGTTTTCCAAATGTTCTTTCTACAATAACACGACACTTTGATAGCTTCATTTTTCATTTAGGTGACCATTATTCTTATATGGATTCATAAGAAATAAGTCCAAGGGACATGCGGAGTCTCCTAAAATATCATATGACTCTTTGTCTATTCCTTCAGATTTTAGCTTCCTATATACTGAAGACGAAGACCAAACTCGTGTGTCATGTACACTTCCAGGCCGTCCAACATATACGTATATGTCAATAAATTTTAGAGGGGAAGCCTTGGAGTATTATGGAATGGTAGGCTTTGCTATTATAATACGAACCATCCTATGACGTTTGGAAGTATGCTGAAATTTGGAAATCTTTTGCAGTTTCAGCTTGCTGTTATTCCGTTCTCGGCCATTGTATACAGGGTGTTCAATTTATCTTAAGACATTGAAATATCTCGAAAACTACACATCGCCTCAAAGGGGACATCCAATGACACCAAACTCGACCCCCAATCCCCACCTCCTAGGGTGTGGGGGAATAAAAAACTTAAATAGGGACGCCTATTTTTTATTGTAGATTCGTATTCCTTGCGTAAACGTGAACAACTTTTACAGGGTGTTCAATTTATCTGAAGACACTGAAATATCTCGAAAACTATACATCTGATAAAAAAAATTTAAAACTTAAATTTGTTCGTCTCGGAGGGGGATATCCAATGATACCAAACTCGACTCCCCACCACTCACCTACTTGGGGGTGGGGGTGGGGGACAAATAACTTAAGTAGGAACGACTATTTTGAATTGTAGATTCGTATTATTTAAGTAAACATGTCAGAAACATTTTTTTTAAAACGTAAATTTTTTGAGATTTTTGAGGTACAAAATTGAAAATTTTGGAAATTTAAAGGTTTTCTACTCGAAAATGGTTAGGTTTACAGAAGAATTGCAAAGGACCAAAAGTGCTTAGATTTCTTCAGGGAATCTGACTAAACTATATAAAAATTTGGTTATGCAAAATTTTCTGAAAAAAATTTTTTTATCCAAAATTGTCTAAAAAAATTCTCACACTATTCGGTCAGATTCCCTGTACAAGTCTAAGCACTAAGGAGTAATCCTTTTGAATTTTTCTGTAAACCTAACCATTTTCGAGTAAAAAATCTTTAAATTTCTAAAATTTTCAATTTTGTCCCTCAAAAATCTCAAAAAATTTACGTTTAAAAAAAAAATGTTTGTGACAAAAGTTGTTCATGTTTACGCAAAGAATACGAATCCGCAATAAAAAATGGGCGTTCTTATGTAACTTTTTTGTCCCCACCTCCCAGGAAGCGAGTGATGGAGGAGTTGAGTTTGGTATCACTGGATGTCCCACTCCGAGACGAAAAAATTTAAGTGGTAATTTTTATTTACCCCATGTATATTTTCCGAGATATTTCAGTGTCTTCAGATAAATATGCATTTTTACTTTATGTGCCACGGAACAAAAACTATCCTGTTTACCGAGTACCTAAACTGTTAATAATAAAGCGGTGTTAAAGTCAGTCTTAGGACGACCAACTTTATTTCTCCATTTATCTTGATATTTTTGTAGCAAATCCCACGGAATCAACATTTATTTATTTATTGGTTACGTGCGATATAGTATATAACTTTTTACATTAACTGTTGCACGGGATAGTCGAAAATGTTCCCTGGAAACCATCAGGATACAACGTTATCGCGTACATAGCCCTCCACTTTTTTGTCTTCTTTGTTCTTCTTCCAATAATAAGTAGACATCTCCGAGTCCAGGTATCACGTAATTTTTCTAATAAATTCCTTTCAGTGCAAACATCCACTACTAGTTCAATTATATTTTCCATTTTATGGTTATGATAAACAAGACATTACCTGTCAAGAATAAAAAGATCAGCTTCTATGCCATCAATAATTTTGAACAACACAACTGTTCCAAAATTCACCACTCTGACATAACCATAATGTATCATTTGCCATTGTGGTATGTTATCATTGGTTTCGGTGAAATCAGTGGTTTTAACCAATGTTGACTTTAGAAAAGTGTGCATTTGCTTAAGGAAATAACAATCATTAATTATTCTTTAGGTCCAGCACGACTTGATCTAAATGGCTTGATAACAAATAACAGATTATTATATACAAGAAAAAATCTATACTAATTTAAGTAAGCATACAGTTGTTAAAATAGTATAGGTTTTAAGTGACACCTCTTCGCTAAATTCAAATTTCCTAAGTTATTTCTTACTAAACTAGTCAATAGAACGATCTAACTTCTTCCCGTAGCCCCTTGCCGACATGGCGAGAGATACATTTCTCCCGATGCCATTGTTAAGTTAACCAGTGAACATACAATTTAAGGTGGATTTCAAACCGCCAGCATGCAATTTTAAATTCGGTATGTGTTTATTTTTTTACTGGGTAATAAAAATCAATTAAGTTTTAAAAGTAAGAATAATTTCAGTTAAAGGGTTTTGTTTTTTAATTTATTTTAAAAATTGTTTTGAAAAAACAATAAAGAATAGTTTGGTACATATGACAATGGTACCTACAAAGAATATGCTAAATATGAATTTACAGAACCCTTTAATCTTCTCATGATTTAAGCGTTATTACTATTTATCTCTATGGAAGGTACAAAATCAAAGCCATGTTAAATAAAATAGCATATGTTATCATCCCCTAGAAGAAAATATTAAATATGAAAGGACTACGACGTCCAAGTTCATCCCACATAAAATAATTGTCTACCAAGAAGTCCAGACAAGAAATTCAGAGAATCCTTACGGGTATACTACTTATGTGCACCGCCCACTCACTGTCCCGAACACATCTTTATCGAATTAATATAATCACAAATTAAACAGTGGTAAATTCTCAAAGGTGGACACTAATTGAGTCCAACCCTGTAGCCATATGCACAAAGTTTGCAAGATAATTTGGCTACACTAAGGCTGGGCGGGCACCTATAATAGAATAAGTTGAGAACTGATTTTCTAACCTTTTGTATCTGCTCGAATATCCTCAGGGCACTCGGTTCAGTTAATCCATTATAGGGTATCCATTGACAGCTGTGACTGCAGGAGCACTAGGTGTATCCGGCTTATATGTACGTACGTATATATGTATGTATTAATGTGCACTCACTAATAGTTGCAATCGAACTTACACAGATTTGCTTAGAATTAATCGAAATTGATACCTTTGGTATGCTCACTTGAACACCTTTGGCTTCACTATCATCTTATTTTCATTAAACTCACAGTAAATTACTTTTCACGGTCGGAAGGAAGCATGCACACTCCGTTAGAACACGACACTTTCACAAGAAGAAGAAGGAAGATTACGAAGATAAAAAACTGAATTCCTTGCGGCCACTTTAAAACTCTCGAAAAATTCTGGATAACTTCAGGACATTCCAGAGTCCGATGGCACTGCGCCTATACAAACAGTAAGGTATGCTAGAAATCGCAACCAAGGATCTTCTTATTACCGCATTTCACGATGCTATCGAATAATATTAAGGACATCGTTCACCCTTTTGTGCCGGAACGCCAAAAACACACTTCCTCCCGGACTTTTGTTTGTTAACAGATGTGCGAGCACAAAGGCATTTGCGTAAAAATTCCTCTGTTCGTTGAATTGTGTAAAGTCTCGGGCCAGTTTTCTTCGCAGTTCAAACCGATTTGACCAGACGACGGCAAAAACCGCACTAATAGGTAACGTAAACTCCCGGCAGTGAAGGCAAAGTACGCAACGGGTAACGGTATCCGGATTCTGGTCCTTTTTTCGACACAATTCTCCCCAACATTACCGAGATTAAACAATTTCCCTATGGGAAATCGTAAATTTCTCCGTCACTTTTGCGTTCGCGCAGTACTTACCCCATAGGAACATAGCACTAGGTAGCATCGCTCTGGCAATTTTCTTCTCGAACTTTAGCACCCCATTCGTGAGGCCTCAGTGCAATTTTAGCTTGCAGTTTTCTTTAAATTGTAAAATTTAAAACATGGTTTATAGATCACCTTTGCCTTTTCGCAATTAGCTATATATGACGGGCTGAGAGTAAATGTTAGCTATTTATAAGGTTTGGGCAAAAGTGGGTTAGAAAATGTTCCGCGCAAAAACGAATCGCCTGAGATTCCGGGCAAAAACGAATCGTAGAAAATTTTAGGGCAAAAACGACTTAACTACTTAACAGCATTAACTTTGCATTACTTTTTGTAGTTAAATCGTTTTTGCCCGGAAATTTTCTACGATTCGTTTTTGCCCGGAATCTCACGCGATTCGTTTTTGAGCGGAACATTTACTAAGCCACTTTTTTCCGAACCTTATAAATAGGTCACTTTTACTCTCAGCCCGTCATATTATCCTGGAAATACAGCAAGGCAACTAAATTGGTTTACACTTGTCTTGTTTAATAAAGAGTAAGTTGTCCTACAGTAAAGTTTGGTGATCCACATTGTTTATTATATTTTCTGCCTTTTATTGACAAGTATTGAACTACATTTTAATTTTTGAAGTTTATTTTAAATTGGCTGGACTAGCAAAGAATACGTAATATTTTAAAAGAGGTCAAATTGGGCTTATTAAACTACCTAACCTACCTATAAACCCTAAAAAAGGTGCTTCATCGATAAAGCTAGGAATTTTATGGAAGGCCAAATGTAGATATTCAATTACAAAAAAAAACAGGGTTGGTGAAAAAACGGAACCCTGTGGTATACCGAAATTTATTTTGTAGGACTCAGAAATAACTCTTTATATCATTTCGCGACAGAAACTTTTAATTCATTTCACACGATGAATGAACAAATTAGCTACATAAATGTTGGCTAGAAAGTCAGGATTATGGAGGCTATTAAAAGCGATTATTTTAGACTTAAGTACTAAAGTACAATTCTTAATTATTTGCAGTTTGACTTTTTTTGTTTAGCGGGAGAGGTGAAGATCTTTCAAAAGACACCGGACAGACCGTGCCCTCCGGCAGTGTGAGATTTTTACTCAATAAATACACCTCTCTGCGGATTAGCCGAAACAGACCACATAGAATCGGGTCACTTTTTGTCCCTTCCCAGTCTCCCTTAGGGGGGGGGGGGGACTGCATATTCAGTTATCCCACTGTCGCCACAAACATCGGTTTCCTGGGTCACTGCTAGAATCCTAGCCTATCTGCAGTGTTCCTGCTTGGTCCATGCGTTAATAATAACCTTCACCCCTTCTCTACCTATAGTTACTAGGCTACGTTCTAGGATGCATTTCCCGGCTGCTACCGCTTGGAGATGTAACTAACACTTGAGAATGTCCAGATGAGGATCGCCGTATCGTAGAAGGCTTCAACTCGTCCGTCCATTCTCCAGCAATCTGCAATTTGACTTGGGAAACCTAAACCTAAAGTACAATAGTATTTCCTGCTATTTCTTACAATAAATGAAAAAGCTGAATCGCAATCAGCTAACATGATCGGGTTCCTTAAATTAGATAATTTTATTGATATCGAGATAACCTAGAAGACTTGGCAGCTGATCTTACCATTAAATCACTTAATGCAGAAATAATGCAAAAAAAACATTTTTCGAAAATCTTTGAAATACATTTTTTTTAATTTTCTGAAAATAGTCTCCTAATACACTTAGTGGTCCACAATTTTTAATCGGGTTAGGTTTTGGGGTCAGTCGGTCATATCACTGAAAATTCTCCATTCTTGATGTCTGTTTTTATACTTTAGGGGTGATAAGAATACACCTGAACGCCATCTCGGGTCGTTACTGCTCCATCAGTAGTTCAGCGAGTGATGAATAACTTAACATTACGAATGAAGCCCGGTGAAGTTATAGTTTCTTTTGACAAGGTACTCATTCCCTGCAAATTAGTTTTGAATAGATGCGATAAATTTGAACCATTCTTAACTATAATTCAAGATGAAAATTACAGCATTCAGTTAGCAATGTCTGAAAAATTGGAAACGAACACCACTTAGGAAGACGTCTTCAATACGGTAAGGGAATAGTTGATAAGCAACCCTATTATAAACCTCTACAATCTTAATTTCGAAATTGTCGTTGTAATTACGAGAGGACCAGGTTCGGCGACCCAAGTTTGTGATCTGTTGGCAACAGGTTATGCTATGAAACCCATTAGGGGTCGAAGAGTAATGTCGATGGTTCGAAAGCCACTCAAATTGAAACTCTACTGGTAATCACTGTCATCGAATAGAACTGAATTAAGATGATACAGAAAGTAGAGATAATCTGAATGTAAAACGGAACGTTCCTGGGCTTGGCCGGAATTTTTAAAGCACCGTAACGAAGACAACCTTGTGTACTTTACTATCATTACTAAGAGCTAAAATCTCAGATTCAGGCAAGCCCTTTATAAACATTACAGACTGTACAGACGTTACAGCAACTTTCAACTAACGAGATCTTATACCGCGCAAAAGCAAATGAATGGAATTCTGTATTCCGACAAATCTATTGATTATAAGACAGGGCGACAGATGAGTCGCATCAATGCACTAAATGGAAATTTTGTTTGGAGATGCAATCGAACAAGGGCTGATGAGGTTACCCGTTATATTACTGTTAAAAGCAAAATAAAGGATTGGCTAGCGATACTTCAAAGGTCTTCTACTGGTACTGTATAAGACCACTAACTTCGAATTAATATACAAACATTGCAACGAACGACCATTAGCGAAAACTAGAAACTAGTTCATAACGGGATTACAATTTAGACAAAGAACGCGTGTGTAGAATGTTCGAGAGCACCTAAGGAAACAATGCACATTTGTCTATATTTTTTACCTCAGGAAATGGGGTGGGGGGAAGAAGCAACAGGTGCAATTTTTTTTTTTAAATTTTCTCGGCTCTTATTGCTGCTATGACTAAAGTGATGATACTAAAACACTACATCATGACTTTTATCGTAACGATTTCAAAATAATTGTTATTTAATAAGCTCAGAGCGTTATTTATGAAAAAACTATCCCATTATCCAATATTTTCCAATTTTTCTGTCTGTCTGTTTGAGATTATCTCGGAAACGCCTACTGCGATTTATACAAAACTTTAACGTGAAGGTTCAGTATTTTCGTAGGCATTGCTTAGGCTACTACGGCAGTGGCGAGGTGGCGAGAGGGGTGACATTAAAAATAATCAAACACGGCCGATTGATGTCAAATCTATGTTTCTAGGGGTCAGTAAAATGAATAATGACGCTCCCGATGTCCTTAAATAATTTCGTGATAGGATAATTCTAGGGATGAGGTTGGTATGTACAAATAATCGAAAACGACCCGGGCAAATCCGATTCCGATGGGACTTTCACGGGAAGGTTCAGCATTTGCTTAGACATAGTTGAGGTCAATACGACTAAACATTCCAACAAATCCAAAAGGTATTGACGGCAGCTCGAACTCCTAGAGAAAATGGGTTAATTGACTGACTGATGATATTCTATTAGGAATATCAGCGATGACTGCAAGCAGACAAACATTAGTGTATATGCAATTCAATAGGGACTAAATAATATCAAAAAGGAAATTTGGCAGTAAATTTCGTATGAACTTAATTGCGGCCGGAAGGCCCTTACGGTAAGAAGGATCTTCTTGGCTTATCCAAGGATCATCGCTCCGATTTTTTTTTTAATATTTTCTTAGCGAAAAAGTTGACGTGAGCATTAAATTTTAAGTCCTTAACTCTTCAATATCGTAAGTTTGCCATCCGCATACAAAGTTACTTTTAAGAATTTTTTCCTGTTAATGTCGTCCATATCCCACTGACTTACACTAGACTATAAATTGAGCCCTGCGGTACTCCAAATTTAATATAAATTGCTCAGATATGTTTTCATTTACTTTTGTTTACTGCGATGGATTTTGAAGATATGATTTAAAAAAGTGTTTCTCTCGTTCACAGACGCTGTACTTCTTTGGTTTCTGTAATAATAATTTCCTGTCCACCATTCCAAAGGCTGTTTTAAAGTTACTTTTGTTAAGTCTTTTAAAGTCAGAGTTACTTTGTAAGCCTTGTCTATTTTTGCTTACAAGAAAAAAACTACAGAATTTGAAACTGTCTCATAAAATTACCTGTTTGTCTTAAAATACCATTCTAATTGCTGTTAGACTCATTAATTTTATGAATTCCGCCTAACCAACTTTCAATGGAATTTTTTTTGTTCTAGGATGAAGGAATTTCTCAACTTTGGTTGGCACCAAAGTACCTATAATCATATTGTACTGTTTTCCCCCTATCGTATACTATTTTTAATAAGTTTGTTCATAATCTTCTTATTTTTTAGGATCTTCCAACCGCGCTTGTACTATTTCTGCTGTATGAATTGGAGTCTTGTCTTGTTCAAAAATCTAGGTTAGCACTTTTATTATTTTATTAATTTTTATGAACTGTTGAGTTGTGTATCTCACGAAATCATGACGTCCACATCTGTGCTACTGAATAACTGAGTTTTCACTTAACTTTAAACAGATACTAGTAGCTATACAGAACATTTTTTTCGGAAAAGTCAGATTTTACACATTCATCTGTTCAAGCAAATTTTAGCATTTTTCAATCAAATATTTTTATGCTTCGGTGGAGTGCATTCTTTGGACTTTAATGTATTCACTTTTTTCTTGGATAAATAAAATAATTGGATAATAAAAATAAAGCGTTGAAATCATACTAATATGGTTTTGGCCAGTGGTCACATTCCTTGAGCGTGCAATTTGCGTCTTGGAATTCTTTTTAAGACCCTATGTATTGTGGACCTTAGATTTCTTATAATTGTCCGAGCTATTCCCTATTAGATTTCCTGTCGTCTCTAAATTTTTTTATTAGTTTTATTTTTGTAGAAGTTAAAGACGTGCAAAACGCAAAATCAACGTGCTGGCAAATAAGGCAGAAGAAGCGACCTACCGTGGTGACAGTAAGACAGAGAAACTGGGGAATTTCTACTTGTTATGGTGGAGTAGAAACTGCGTGGGCTGAAAGAATATTTTGTTGAAGTCCTAAATGACACTTTAGGATACCATCTCAACTGAGCCTAAAGAACTGCCGCCTGTGACGAACATTAACATCAGACTTCGCCAAGATCGCAGTTTGTCGGTTGGTTGGTTTAAGTAGTTAGTGCTGATCGACAATTAACACTTAACGCGCCGTTTTCTTACCAAGACCCTAGACCCGATCATTGCTCTCTGCCTTTTATTTAAAACGAAGTAAAAGTGCTGAGACGCCAACGAGGAGTGGGAAATATATTACAACTAGCCCGAGAAGGTGAGGAATTGGGCTAATTCCCCCATCTTTACTCCTGAGATTGCTTGAAGGTTCTCCAGCAAGAAATCTTCCAGTAACTTCATGCTCACCTATTAGCACGAAACCTATGAAAAAGCTCCGATGTTCTATTTTTGTTAAGGTTTGGCCAGTTCACTCTAGACTGGCCATTTAATATTAGCGTTAAGAAAATTCATAGGTATGTTAATCAGTTAACACCTCTCGAACCAGAGCAGTGGAGGGCAAATCCGTTTCTTGTAATTTCGTGAGCATTCTCATTCCCTGGTATGTTCCTATGACCCAGGACCCAGAGAAGTGTGATATTGTATCTATCGTCCAGAGAGCTGAGTTTATCTCTACATTGCATCATTAGGTTAAGGGAGATGGTAACCGAATGAAGCAACTTAATGGCAACTTAACTGGCCTGCGTTAACCTGCAGTATATAGGACTCCGATTACTGTAGTCTTTCAGCGAAAAACCCGCACCGACAACACAGTCCATCTTGGAGCCGTCAATATGATGGTGTTGTGGCAGTTAAGCAGTTCAGTGCTCTACCGTTCCTTCCTAGTTGAAGTTCTTATCCTGAAGCATCTGGTAAAATTGAGGTTGGGTATTGACTACACAATCTTAGCAGATCATCCTCTTGACGCTTAACAGAGGACATTGATGTGGCCATAGGATCTTTAGTTTCCAATTTCTTTCATTATGAATGCACTGCATGAAGCCTAATAGATCAGGAGATAGGAGGTGCAACAGAGCATTAAGAGCACTGGTTGGAACATTGGTTGGGATAGTGCGTAATTTTATTTTTTTTATAAGATGTGGCCAAATCCTAGGGGACAACCCTTTGATGCGTTAGCATGGTTTTGGCCGGAAGGGAATTAGGGTAAGGGAAGTGAGGAAACTTGAATGTCTTGTTTTTTTGCATTGCTGCGAGTTAGACAACAGCCCAGAGACGGAGTGGAATATTTTAATTTCTTAATAAAACCCACGGGGAGATCTGGTCTCGAACCAGGGACCCATTGCATGGTGGTCGTGCGGGTCAATGAATTGATCCAACTCCGTCTCCCAAATGACCACTGATGAAAGCGATTCTTTGAACCTTACTTAATTTGGTCTTGGTATAACACTTCTGCATAGCTGGTCACCTTATTAGGGTGCCATAAGTGCGAATAGGACGTACACAAGGTCACTTTAGGTCGTAATCCACACCGTTTACCAGAAGTACGATTGCAGACATGTTTTGCTTCTAGTTCAACTTCGAGACTAAAAGCACTCCCATGTACTTGACTCTGGATGATAATGAGAGTAGATGCCCATTTAGTGTGGGCAAAGTTGGGTACTTTGGTTTTAGTGGTAAAAAGCATCAGTTTGGTCTTTCCAGAGTTCACAGATAGTCAACAATCGTTGCAGCGCATTCTCCACAATACCAAGAATGCCAAATCGTCGGCATAGGCGATAGCCTTAAGTTTTTTTTACATTCGATTTACATAGATACTGTCTTCATTACGATTTGCCAAAGTAGAGGTGACAGAACTCCAGACAGACGTTTATTAACACATTCCCAATTTGGACTGTACTGCCTCTGTTCTTAGCATCATCAAAATGCAACGGCCGAGACTTTGCTCCACGCCCAGCTCGACAGGAACCTCAAGGATAGATTCAGAGCGAACTTTATTGTCAAATGGGGGACGTAATAAAGTTGGTAGGGATTGGTGAAATACCAGCGTAATTTTTCAAGGTGGTTCCTATTGCACCGACTAATATTCTCCATCGAAAGAAGAGTAATTCAGAAATGTTTGCAAATAGACAAGCCTTAATCGTAGCCTACTAAGCGAAACGGGGAGTAATTCAGAAGACTCGCAAAAAAGGCGGCCTGAAGAGTTCTACCAAAATATCCAATCACATCACCCGAACCAACAACGAGCAGTTTGCCAAATGGAGGTCCTCTTTGCAATTAATATTCGCCGACTTCGAAAAGGCAATTGATATCGTTCATGGCAAATTGAAGAATGAGAGGCAACCCAGCAAAATTATCACCATCCTAAAGGAGTCCTACTAAGGAGCCCAATTATTAATTAATTACAAATTGCGCATACATGTAGGAAAAAATATTGAAAATTTTTCCTAAATATGTATTTTGCATAAAATACTTTAAAATCAAAAAGCATCCGATCCACCACAAGACAGGAGAATTGTTTTAAAATGCACCCAGCATCCTTCAAATCTTAGCATGTTTCAATAAAAGTGTGATACGGTCACACTCTATGTGGGGTGTCCTAAGTGAATCCTCCCTGTTTGCCACTCAATTTTCATGCTATGTCTGCCCTTGTAATCATGAAGGGTGCAACAAACCCGGAAAGCGTGTGTGCTGGCATGCCGGAAACAAACACTACATCGGGGGATAAAAACAATCTGAATGGATGGGGCACAGCAATAGCATGTGCCTTAAACAGAACCACGCATGTCGGGAATATGTGGAGAAATTTGGGAAATTTTTGCGGAGAAGTTAATAATTCACTTCAGGCTAAAGTTGTAAACACTAACTTGACGTTTTATTGCTCCATCAAAGGTGGGATTCTGGGTTTAGAATTATAAGAAAGACATGAAAGAAGATAGTATTACCGCGGTATATCATAGTACCCCGCAACGAAATACAATACCCAAAAGAACACAATTGTTTTGAACTTTTCAAAAGTCATTTACTTCATAGCACGATTTTAGGGGCTATCAACGTGCGGACCTGTAATTTATTGTTTCGGTGTCCCAACCGAACTTAGTGGGCGCCATCCAGTTATTTTCTGAAGGGTAATTAATGACTTCAACCTCCTTTTAAAGGAAATTATAGCGTACTTTTGCTGCCGATGAAAGTGCCCGAACACTATTAATTATTGGTAGAACACGGATCCTCAATAAAACTTCCTTAACCGATAATTTGATTGCAGGTGAACTACGTAGTTGGTTGGAATACCTTCAGTAATCCTACTTTGGAAAGTTTTCTTTATTCTGCTCTTTTACTTTTCGTTATATACCTACATTCATTTCGATTAGGTATTTTTCCATCCGATGGGTTTTTGTGTGGAAAACTTCAACCCGAATTTCATTCCAAGCAATACATTCTCCTTGTTTAGGATATCATGAGGGCCGGTACTGTAATACACAGAAGTGCAGCCCTTTCACCTACGTTATTTCTTCTTTTTATTAATGACCTTTTTGTCTCTCACTCCCAATCCCATTCACAGTTTCTCCGATGACAGCACCCTTGATTTCACGTACTTACTCTTTTGATGCGGCAGTAAACTATGGTGGGAACTCTACAGAAAACAACCGAGAATGCATGTTTGGGTCTTTAAGCAAAGTCATTACTACGAACCTCGTTTGGGACAGAGGAAAACGTATTATGTTAAACGCACCCAAACTCAAAATGTCTCCTAAAAGCCTAACAGTCCACCATCAAAATATCTCAGGAATGAATATACCCTCTACATATCTTGGATATTGTGGTCTCCAGGAACCTAAGCTGAACCGATCATATATTTGCAATCCATAAAAATTCCATGAAATGTTTGGGTTTTCTACAAAGATGTAAGAAATCTGACTTGGCGCTGATTCACATCAGGCCTGTAATCGAATAATATATCCATATGTTGGCATGATAAATTTTCAAACGAGGTGCATCTCCTTTACTCAACTTCTTAACGAATTTAATTTTTCCTTAACTCCCTTCATGCCAATGCTAACCTTTAGAATCTTAGGGAATCACCTGAGCTTTGGCATTACCATTAGTAAGTAAAAGATAAAATCACACTAATTAACATGTAGATTTAGCCCAATATCAAAAACATAATGTAGGGCGACTTTATTTGAAGTATTTTAAGTTTGGCATACCTAAATTCCGGTGACGACAATCTATGTTGCCTTTTATCTCACATCAAAAGCAGATTGGAGATTGCAGAGTCATACCCTATACTTATAGTGACTGTAACTGACAATTTGTTACATCTGCATCTTAACCATTGCCATTTTCTCTACAATGACCATGACCTTTTGATTGCACTCTGTTGTCAGCAGAAAACAACTGTGGGTCGTGCTGGTGGGATTCGAACGTCGGGCCTCCGGTTTGAGTGACCCACACTTACTTCACCAACGACAATAGATGGCAATATAGATTAAACTATTGGCAACTGTGAACAAGGCCGTACGCCGTCAGGTTTACAGGGAACAACATGAAACACATAGCTGTAGTGCCCTATCTGCGCACATATGACACTGGGCACTGATAGGAATGGAATAAACAAAAGAAAATAAAAAGAAAGGTAGTAAGAAGAAGCAGGTAGAGGATGCCGAAGTCAGTTTATGACTTGCTGAGCGTAGAAGAGCGGAGGGAGGCTTAAGATTTAGCTTGA
Organism: Leptarthrus brevirostris; assembly: GCA_964036015.1. Taxonomy (NCBI): domain Eukaryota; kingdom Metazoa; phylum Arthropoda; class Insecta; order Diptera; family Asilidae; genus Leptarthrus; species Leptarthrus brevirostris. Next base: position 133,290,987 of record OZ038372.1, on the reverse strand, counting down.
GCCTGAGCAAAGAAGAGACACAAAAACTTCTCATATCGCCAGGCAAAAATAACAAGTCGAAATATCCTCCCCAAGGGAAAAGTTCCGAGGGAATGACGAGTCAGAACCGGTTCCGGAAAGCATGCATTTTCCTCGAGAAGCCGGAGAGCATGTACCCAACATCCATCATCGACCGGAAGAGAGCGACGATGTGGTGGTTAAGAGAGCTCGTAACCTCTGACCCATTTAACGTCCCCTACAAAGGAAAAACACTCGGCGTTGCGTCAGTAGGTGGAAACTGCTTTTACTACGGAAACGAATGCATTTAAGAGGGCGCATTCCTTAGACCAAAAAACCCATGAGACGTCGGTATATTCCATTGCTGTGGCTATTAGTAGTTGATAAATTTCTAATTTCCATTGAGAGAATTGGATAATAAAAGTGGTGACTTCCGCGGACTACCAGGTCTTGTTAATATCAGGGAAGGTTTTAAGAACCATAAGTGAACTAACAGAGAGGGGAATAATGCATAGGTGGGCAAACAACTGCGCTGTAATAGTTCTATTTCTAAGTAGAAGATGAATCGGATCTTTTAACTCATACTTGTGGACAGCACTTTAACAATAAAAAATGAAATATTTCCTTATCATTCTTGACTCCAAATTAAACCGGGGCATCAACATTGGTGAGCGCGTAAACAAGGCTTCTATAGAATTTTTTGTCTGCAACAAACCCCCCGGGGAAGAAATAGGAAATTAGTTTCTGTATAGTTCATTGGATGTTCACATCGATACACATCCTAACTTACGGAATCTTAGTTTGGAGGGACGCTCTTCAAAGGTACTGTCAGCTTAAGAAGCTCACTAACGTTCAGAAAGTTGCCTGATTGGGCATTTGAGGTGCGGTAAGTACAACGCCAATTGCTGCGTTAGAGACAATGCTCCATCTTCCCTCACTAAACATTCACAGTAAAAGTACATCTACTTGTAATGCCGTTAGATTGAAAGAATTCAAAAGTTGGAAAACTTCAGACTACAGTCACAGTAGTATACCAATGACCTATCCGGGATATCATCTTCAGGAGAGCGCTGATTATACCATTCCTACAATAAGCTTCGAGAAACATGTTTAAATCACTGCTGGTGCGCAGATGCCCTAGCGGTCTTCAAAGCTTGGGGGTTTTACACAAGATGATTTTCTGATGGGTTTTCGGTCATAGTGATGAGGCGGCCGATGTTTTTGCGAAGGAAGTTTCGCTACTGAACGCTTCAGAAATAGACAGATCCATGTTTCAGTTTCTAATAAAACTAAAATTAGAAGTCGACCTCGATGCTCTTCAGCGTGTCGAGCACATGTGGAACGATCTACGCAAGAAAGATGTGGCCTAAGTGGAATAAAACGAAAACGCCGCCGAAATCTCCGTACTATTAGTGGGGTTTTAACAGGTTACCGTCGTTTTGTCCGTCCGTGTGGACATGCAACCTTTACTCGTATACCATTCTGTTCGAACTTTAGCTGGCTTTTATTTATGAGCATGCACCATATCAAAGAAAAGATAGTTCCGCCTTGCCGTGTTCTTTTTAAAATATGTCTCACAGTACGCCTAATACCAAATCCGGAGTCCTCAATATTGTCCTCAATATTGTTAATAATAGTAAGACGCCACGCCCAGCTTAGCAAAGGCTTCATGGATAGCCTCGACCTAAACGTTGTAGAGGGTTCTTTCATATCCAGGTCGGTAACCAAATTGTAGGTATTGTTTGTAATGAATTGAGTTTTCAATGGCGAGTGCCACATCGTGGAGATATGTCTCTATAAATTTTACTTTGCAATAATATCCAACTGAACATAAGTCAAACAGTTCGCTTCGATGTTGTCTTGTTCTGCAAGGTTTTTGATATACATAGTAACAACTGTTTGATTGGTTGGCTGAATTTGCTACCTCGCCCAGGGTCCAATTAGCTGACGCTAGACCCAATCGGTTAGGTTAGAAAATAGATGATCTCTCTAACTCGTAGCCTTTAGAGCTCCTTAAGGTCAATAGAAAAGAAGCTGCCTATTGCACGATGCCTGGCTGAAGCGAAAGCCTGAGATCTGCAATCTTTCTTTATCGCTCTCGCCCTTGCAGTTGCGGCAGTGTGTTTAAGGGAATAAGTAGTCTAGCCGCATGAATTTTCACCGGACAGTGTCCCGTTATTGCCGAGACCGCCGTAGCACATCGCTCTGGATATTGCGCAAATGCATAGGTTGTTCCACCTGCATTTAGCTAAGGATAAGTAGTACGATAGAAAGGCATACCTTGCAGCTCTTATGGAAATATGAGCAGTTTCCATAGTTAAGCCTTGTCGGGCAGTTCCCTGCACCGCCAGTTTATCTTTCCGCTTATCTCCCTATTTGCCCTGTGACTTTACATCCAGAACAGGGTATCTTCAAGATGATCACAGAGAAGGCAAAGTTCATCCCGAGAACATCCTAGCAATGAATGGATTTATTGGTCTCCCATGAGGTACGATGAGCACCCCTACAGTCGAGAGATTCCGGCAGCGGTCCCTACAACCAGGAAAGTGGGTATTCATCCGAAGTTCCAGGGACTCTGCAGTTGCCTCCGATTATAATCCTTTCTGCCTCCTCACGACTTTTGTATGGCCCCTCGAGAGAAATTTACTGAGTCTTGTTGAGTACACAATACTCCAGCCAAGCGTATTTCTTAGCCATCCGTACCGATTTTTTATAGATTCTTAGACAGTTTTTGTAAAGCTTCCAGAATTTATTCTTAGAAGGTTCTCATTCCACCATGGGAGAAGTGTTTTCTCACTACCTTCCCTTTAGACATGAGGCTCGTAAAACTACGCTTATGGCCTTTTCAAAGGTGTCAACTCTGACGTCTAGCTCCTCTGCTAGTAACTTATACCTAAAGATTCGACTAAAAACCTTCTAGTTGAGCAGAGCTAAGGTTAGAACACATAAAACATTAACTCTGTTCTTAGTTAAGATACAGATACTAGGCCTACCATTATCTGGATTATTTAGGTTGTAGTGCTTATCCTGGAGTCCTCTCACATTAGAGCCCATGATCCAGGGTTCTTGTATCAGTCTGATGTCTTCCTCCCTTAGGAAGACTATCAGATTATCCGAAGCATTCTTAGAGTACTCTAAGTTAATATGCACGACTTTCAGCATTAGATTTGTTCTGAGTGTCCACTTTAATCCGCATGTAACCTAGCACCTCATTAGCTCCGTTCACCGGATTTAAATTGTCGTTTGAATAATTGTCGTGCGGAAGATCGTGAGCTTGGCATGCCTGATGTTAAATTTATACTTGTAGTCGGCATTCATCAGTGCCTCCAGCACCGGATTTAAATTGTTGATAAGTAGGAGTAAGGACATACTACCAAGTTGGTGCTGCTTGGCCTTGATGACCGCCTAGTCATCCAGTTGTACCTCAGTTGTTATTGTGAAGACGCAGATAGTGCAGAAGTTTTGCACTGTTCAGTGTTATTTTAAACAGCGGATTTTCTCGGGATCTCCTCAACCGGGATGAGCTTAAGCTTCACGCCCTCCCATGCGTCTCTGACCTAAGCGACGCACGAGCCTAGGAAGTCCTTAGATAACTGGGTCTTTGCACTTGACTATTCTGCATCCCCTGATAACTTCAGAGGAGTCAAAATAGAGCAGAGGTTTACCCTGGCTAGTGAAAATGTGATCCATCACTATTTCTGACAGCCTCGCCTCGATAGCGCCCCAGGTCTCCACCCTCAGTCTCCACCTTCAGTCTGCAACCGGTGGAAATTTGTCCACCACTGCGACTTTGAGGTGCTCTTTGACTATCTCCCTGACGGGCCTCTTCGGGGTTGAGGAACTTAAAGCAGCTCGTGTTTCAACAGGCTACTTGTTTGCCGTCTTGGCAGCGGTTTTGGCAGCCTTACTTCTTTTGGCCGAGTTGCCAATCTCGTCTTGAGATCAATTCCTCTTCGCGGCCACCTACTCGGGCAGTTCTTTTTTAACTTCCAGATGTATCCCGCAAAAATCTTCTGGTACTTATACTTCTCCGCCTGATCGATCGCGCTCATGCATAGAGCCCACCGCTTCATTTTTAGCAATCTTGCCAAGTAGGCAGAGGGCCTTCTGGTACTGATTCTTCATGAGTTAGCCAGAGAATTTACTCTTTTTGAACGGCTTATGGTCACTATGACTAGTGACCTCTACCATCGTTTTTGATGTTGACGTGTGTTCGGATGGCTCAAGTATACTATGGCTGGTATTCGCAACGAAATACTTACTTCGAATGGTCTCCTGGCTGGAGGCTAGTAGATCGTCTTCTGACGACGTCTTGATGTTCGAGGACATCTTAGGTGTGTTGTTTTTATTTTTTTAGAAGGTTCTGGCATGTTGTTCACACGAATACGTCCGCAAAGTGACGTCTACACCTCAGCAGAGCCGGTAAACCAGGAAACCGACTCTGCCAGGTATTAGAGTGGGCCGTTTGCGACCAGTTTTTTTAACCACTTACTGGACATGCAGCCCTCGGTACGGGTGCCTCAACACCTTGGCTGAAAAGTCGATGCGTTCCCTGACATAGTCTGGTATCTCAGCACTGACCTGTTCGGCATGGGTGACCTATCTGGCATCAAGCTATCGCCGGCATATGTCATTGCATCCTCGATACATGCAAGTCACGACTAGGTGCAAACACGGGAAAAAGAAAAAATGTATAAAAAAACCTAACCTTAAAAATATCATTTCTTATTTTTATTCATTCGTTGGATTGAACTTTTTTATCTTCGAAACTAGCTTTTTGCACTTAATGTCTTCTCGATCTGCAACGACGATATGTGCTCGTTTTTAAAGCTTTCAACTCGTAACTCAACAACAGCAGTAAACTGAACGAAGAACAACAATAAATTGGCAAATTTACGACTATATTCATCCAGTAAGCAAGCACATCTGGTCTGCACTTTAATCGTATTAAGCAAATGCATCGAGTCTGTATGATTTTTCAGATACTCTAAAGTTGCAATATTTTGCATACAAAAGGGCAACTGCATTTTCCTTGGATATCCATAACTCCATTTCGTTAGTGCCAGTACTCAACACATAATTTTAGAATATTTATTGCGGACGTACATTGTGTTACTTTTATATATATATATAACTATGTACGTGATATTGTAATCATACACACCCTGATGTTCGGACATAAATTAGATAGTTTGAGAAGAGAATGGTAAATTTTGTGTCCACTTGAGAATAATTTGGAATGCTTCAGCCAATGTGCATAGTATGGATGACGTTGAGTGAGGTAATTACTCGTTATAGGTAAAAAGCTAAATTAATTTAAGCAACGAAAGTTAAACCCCAGAAAGTTCTAAATACCTCCTGGGGCAGTTGATTTTCCAATTTGGACGTAATTAGAAATTGAATTCCCAGCTTTCTTGAGGAAATAGATAGCATGCTTAAAATTTTAAATTTCCTTTACACACTACAAGTCCAGTAGTCGGTGTGGAAAAGTAAAAGTAATTAAAAATGCCCTTGCATAAACGAACATTATACCTTTGTTACCTAGGTCAATCCCTGGCTCCCATTTCGACTTATTTCAATCGCATAAGTTCCATTCTCAAGTTCCTTTATTCCACTTTGAATGCTCCATAGAAATCTGACTTCTCCACTCGGAAAGTGGAAACAAGGGTAGCTGGTACTACACATATGTGCAGAGCTGATATACGATTGCGCTTTAAAGGGATGTAAAGAGTGGAAATTGCATTCCTTAAATCGCATTCCTGGCATTAACCCACCCATACCATTGTAGGCTGCAAATAAGGACATTACAGAAGTACACATGAAAACAAAGAAAAAACAGCTGAAACTCGGGAAAAAAAATTCGCCATCGCCCCCATGCCCTGACTAGTACCGAGGGTTTCCAAGGAGTACTCTACTCACCCACAGTTATTTTCCAGTATACTTAATGCGGTGTGACTGAAGTGACTGCACGGGTTGTTGAATTGTAAAGTAGTTGATGCGGGTTTTGTAACAAGTGCAGATGTAGACGACACGTATGACCCAGGAATGTATACAACTAGGTAAAAGCAGCTTCAAGAAGGAAAAGATGGTTGGGTGCCGACGATAACTACTTTGGTATGTACCTTGGGACACTCAACGTTGTTTACAATCCTGCAATATTGGCATAATAAAGTAACATACTTCATGTTGCTACACAATAAAGGCCCATCGCAGACCAGCTGACTTTCATAGATTCGTTCTTATGTGGTACAATAAATCCTGGCCTTCCCCCAATTTTGCCACGACATTTGTCTCCTTTAACTTGTGGCTTTGTATATATGGTTACGTTTCCGCTTGGAATGAATCGGATATGAACAGTAGCCGTTACTGCTGACTTCACAATTTATGTCAAGGTAAAGTGCTCTTAAGTCGATGAGAACGTTTTAATCCGAATACCAACGAGACTAGGTTATAGATCACTCATGGACATCCGAAGTAAAAGAGTGGCCCCCGACATTGCCTGTTTGAGAGATGGCACGTTTAGGATATTGAATTGTACCCTAAGTGATACTTTTTTACGAGATATAAATCACAAGATATGAATTGTCAAAATTCAGTGGACCTATCTATTTAAAGGACATTTTCAATATATAATATTATTACTATATTTTTTAGGGTTCCATACCAAAATTGAAAAAAAACCCCTAATTTGTCTGACAGCTGCGTATTTCAGCAACTACTAATAATAACGACTTGTACAAAGAAGTAGCGTTAAGCTGCTTCATTGATATAGAAAGGGCCTTCTACAACGTCAGAATCGATAAGATTCTTTATAGGTTGAGGGAGAAGGGGACAGATCACAGTATAATCAAGTGGAACAAGTCCATGTTGGAAGACCGAATTATAATTACAAGTTTCGGAAATGAGCAATTAACGGCGCGGGTAAATAGAGGAACTCCCCTAGGAAGGATTCTTTCACCATTCCTGTGGCTGACAGTGATTAACGAACAATTGAAACCCTATCAAAGATAGTAGTCAGAGGTAAGTTTGAAGAAAATTTGGGATACTTACTTCAAGAAGCAATCGACACGGCAACCTCTTGGGCGCAGGATTGTGGACTGAAGATAAATCAAAATAAAACGGAACTGCTTCACCAGAAGACACAAATTAAGAAAGATAGTTCCCCCGTGAAAGAAAAACAAAGGGGTAAGAGCTTTATGGACGTGTAGAAATGCTATAGGTAAAGTATGTGGATTATCACCCCATATTATAAAATGGATATACACATGTGTAATCAGACCCATGATAACGCATGGAGCGATATTCTGGTGGAAGGCGATAGAGGTGGGCAGAAACCAGAAGATTATGGACCAGGCCCAACGTATGTGCTGTCTAGGCATAACGAGGACTACCAGGTCAACACCGACAAGGGCCTTGGAGGTCATTCTGAACATTACTCCACTAGAATTCCACGTTAAGCAAGTGGCACTCAACTCTGCTATACGTTTACGTATGAATAAACTGTGGAAGAAAAGGGGAATGCAAACCCAACATGAAAAGATCGATCGAGTATGTAATGGTAATACGATCACGAGACTGTTTGAGGAAGAAGATTGCTGGGACTTCAAAACGGATAACCCAAATTTAGAGGCAATCTTCAAAATACAGTTCTCGACTAAAAGTGAATGGAGCAACAATGGGGTGGTCCAAGAAAACACTTTAGCGGCTCAAAATGCACACAGACGGCTCAAAATGCGAGTGTGGCTGTGGTTTTGGAATATCGTGCGAGGAACTTAACCTGGAGTTATGGGGAGGGCTGAACGACTCCTCCTCGGTTCTTCAATGTGAAATCGCAACGATAGATATAGGAGCTAAACAGCTAATAGAACGGGGAGTGAGATCTTCTAGGATTGCAATATGCAAGGATAGCCAGGCGTCCATCAAATCTCTAACTAACGCCGAGGTAAGATCCAAAACGATAGAGGGTTGTAAACAAACGTTAACGCAGCTAGGGAGACAAAATGATCTCACCCTAATATACGTACCGGGGCACCGAAGCATCCCATAAAATGAAAAAGCAAATGATCTGGCGCGGAGAGGCGCAAATGAGGACACTCCAATAATGCCAGGAAATTAAAAAAGAAACCATGGAATGGGTAACGAGGATGCACAAGGAAAAATGGGAGGGATCCGATATCGCCAGATACACAAAGGCGTTTTGGGAAACTCTCATTGCACATGAATATGAAAAGATCATTAAGCTTAACAAAGCCAAGCTGAAACTTCTTTTTGGCCTTGTGACAGGTGTCACATCAAAGGAGAAAGGTAAGAATACGTAATTGAATATCAATATAAGAATTGCGTAGTTTGTACTTTGAAAAATAAAATAAGGGACTGTCGCCAGACGGTCATAAACCGAAGTAGTACCTAACCCAGAAACTTACCTTGCAGTTGAGACCTAATTACAGGTCGTAAAAGAAGGGTCGGATTACGACACATTACGCCGATGCAAGTTGTTAATGGGTTTAGGTGTAGAGCTCTTCTAAGAAATTAGCTAGACTTAATATTATAATATGGTAGATCTTGGATTGAACTCGTTTCTGGGAATAATATTTACGAAAGGTAAATGAGAGAGATCCCTTAGTTACTTATGTAAAGAAACATAAGGGAGTGTTCTAGAAGGGGTAGATCTCATAAGATCTTAATTAAAGATGAGATTGAGATCGACCAGTTTGGTTTCAAACGTGGTCCGCGCAACTAGAAAAGTGTTAAATCTATAGCGAGTGTATATTGTGAGTAAATATTGTGTTTTATTTAGTGCTTATTGTAGATCGTAGTTTAATTGATAATGTTTGCATTTTAATTTTCTGAGTGAGTATTTTGAGTGTTTAGCGTAGTTAGTTGTTATATAGCTAATTTATAGGTTTTTTTTAATGGTTTGAGGGAATATTTAGTAGTAGTAAGGTTTTCTTGGAATAAGTACGAAAGAGCTTTTTCGCGAAGTCTGAGTGACTAAGCGAATTGTTTGTGATTGCGAAGTCTTTGTGACGGAGCAAGAAGAGTTTTGCAAAGTCTGAGTGACAGAGCAAGAGGTCTGAGTGACCAGAAAACTCGTGTGTGGATATGTGTATGAGTAGAATAATTAGTCTGAGTATAATTGCGAATTGTTTGTGGTTGCGAAGTCTTTGTGACAAAACAAGGAATAATTGAGCTTGTGAAGTCTTTGTGACGTAGCAAGGAGAGTTTGTTTTGCAAAGTCTGAGTGACGGAGCAAGAGGTCTTAGTGACCAGCAAACTCATGATTGGGTAGATTAGTAATAGATCTCACTGAGTATAATTGTATACTCATGCGTGGTTTTCTTCTCTATTTTCGGAGTGATTGGTAGCCAGCTTTCTGCATCGCCGTTAATCCTTTTCATATAAAAAAAAAATGTTAATTGCATGAAATAAATTCTTTTTTTAATTCTGGCTGCTGCCTTTAATTTTATTTATTATAACCTTTAATACAGGACATGCAAGACTAAGGGCGCATGCCATAAAAATGGGAAGGGCGAATACTAGTCTATGCAGGGGATGTGGGGAAGAAGACGAGACCGTATTACACGTTCTCGGCCAATGCCCAGCCCTAACGCAAAAAAGATTTAGAATCTTAGGAACATACTACTGCGAAGATTTACCAGAAGTTAAGAAATCAGGTTATAATCGAATTATCCAATTCGTTCCGGGGATCGACAGTGGACTTTTACTAGGTCAAGTGGAGCATCATCTGAGAGAAACCCATTTGGACATTATTAAATATATTTTCATTTCCTTTACTGCCGCATAGTTTTCGACTTATAATGAACAATTTTTAAAAAATTATCTCCCAAGTTTGCAGTACAAAAAATGATTTTTAAAAGCAATTGAACCGACTTCAAAAAAAGCGCTAAAAAGCATAAATTAATATGTAATCTATTAAGACATTTTGAAATTGGTGCAAATTAAATAAACAAAACTACAAGAAACAAACACGACAACAACTCCTTCCTTACGATCTCGAAAGCTGAAATGTTTGGGTAGCTTTATATACTATCTTCGATTGTGGTTTGGCAGTTATTTGGTGTGTTTAATTTGCAACGACTTCAAAATAGATTAAATATTATTATATGCTTTGTAGCGTTTTTTATGAAGTCGGTTCAACTTTTTTTTAAACTATTTTACTTTTCACTTTTGATTGTCTTCGTATATACTACTTGAAAAAAAGCTACTCGTATTTAGGTATTTTATCCGGCACTTAGCTTAATCTTAATATATGTTCTAAGGTAACGTTACATTGTATTTTTAATTCTTAATAAAATAAGTTATATTTTAAGTACTTATACAGATCTTAGTTACAATTCATTATATATTCCTATTTCTTCAATAAAATTAAAAATATTTTTGATGTTGGTATGGTTTTCAAATTCAAATTCATTCAGTAATTAATACCCTAAGTACAAGTTAACTACCTTAAGCGCTTAGGAAGCTAGTCCATACAGCGCGTCTAACATATTTTTTGTTTTCTGATCTTTCGTTTTCAAAACTTACATCTATTTGTTAATTAGTTATTAGTTTATTTTTAAATTCAAATTTGTTTCGCATAATTCATTTATTCTATTTACATTTTATTTTAATCATTTTTTATTTTTACCTACTAAGTATACATTTTAGTTTATAGTTTATGTTATAATTTAGATTTGTTTCGTGTACTGCATTTAGTTTATTTATATTTTATTTTTCCCATTTTATCTATATTTTTTCCTATCCCTAGTTTAAATACGTAGTTTATATTTCAATACAGCTTTTTTTATTATAATTCGATTTCATATTTCTGTCTTAGTTAATTCAACATAGTTTTATTCACTATCTTATCTATTTATTTTGTTTTTGTTTTGTTTTTTAAGTCTATATTTACATTTTCCTTTTGTATTTCATGTCTTAGTTAACTTATCCATACCATTTTTTTTACATTCCACTTCATATTTCTATTTTTAATTAAATTCAAAATGTTTTTTTTCCTCTAGCTTATCTATGGATGTATTTTGTTTTTGTTTTGTTTTTTTCTCTCCTGTAAGTATAAAAAGATATTAGTTCTCATATCATATGATATATGCCTAACCCTATCAAGATTTCCTTAAATCTACTATAATTCATGGGGTCAAGGAGTTGGTAAAGGGGTAGGATTTTACCCCGTACAATATCTCTTGTGGTCGCGCATTCGTTCAGTACATGTTCGATAGTCAGTCTTTGTTGGCACCTTAATCATCCTGGAGTCGGAGATCTGCTAAACAGATGTTGGTGCGTCGTCCGTGTATGTCCCGTGCGCAGTCTCATCAATTTGCTTGTTTGTGCCCTTGTTAAGTTCGCCGGATATACTGGTGGGGAGGTTTTGGTTTTTGCTCTCCTGCAGCGTTCTTAGACTGATTTGTTTTATGAAGGCATGTGTTTGCGGTATATACTGCTCTTCCATTTCCTTAATCGGTTTTTTTGCTTCCTGGTCAGCGGCCTCGTTTCTGGAGATTCCCTGATGTCCTAGGATCCATTGGATTTCTATCCAACCTCTTTCAGATAACAGCGTCTGTCTGGCCCAGGCTACTAGAGGTTCGGTGTTAGTGTGGTTGTTTCGCGCCTCTACGCAGCTCTTCGGTTCTGTAAAGATTATCGTAGCTTCTCTTTCCTCCTGTTTTATGCCCATTATTATGGCCTCTAGTTCCTCCTTGAATACTGATCTATCAGGGTGCATAACATTCCTTTGTGCTCTGAAGTCTTGATTTCCTCCCGGGGCTTTTGTTATCATGGTCGCCGTGATTTGCGTACTTGTTTTTACCTGTCTGTATATATGATGTGTTTTCCTTCTTGTTTGTTGAGCGTTTCCAAGTGTATTCTCCAATGGTCTTCTGGTTTGTATGCCTGTCTCGTTTTATGTCTGTTCGTCCCCGAACACGCGGCCACAAGGGACACTCTACGGGGGTTTTCAGGGGGTGGTTCAGGGGGGGGGGGGGGGTGGTTAGAGGTATACTTTGCCTATCCAGTACATCTTCCTCTACTGCATTGTTCGACGTTCTTCTTCCTAGTCTTCTTGCTTGTATTGTCGATTGTTATTCTGTGTGGTCCTTTGTAGGCCATATGATGTCTGGCGATAAAGTTGATCCGGGCCATCAAGATTCTGTCTTGTATTGGACCTATGCCAGCTTCGATTGTTAGTGCTGGGATTGGTGTTGTCCTCAGCATGACAGCATTCCTGTAGTCCTAAGATTTTTAGCTTTTCTGCCCTGCTAATCTCTACATCGTAGAACCTAACTAGGCTAGGTGTTGGTGCCTATAATTGTTGAAAGGAGTAGGAAATTTAAGTGAGGACTTAAATCTGAACGGCCATCTTAGCTTGGGGTCGTAAGCCTGGGGCCCATCTAAACCTGGCGCCTTGAAGTAAACTTAACGCGTGGGCTTCATTGAATGACGTGACACTAGCGTAGGTTTGATATATTCCGAATGATTCATTCTTGTAAGCGCATTCATGATGAGTTAAAAACATTCTTAACATCAAGTGTTATCACCGCGCAATGATTAGCTTTTACTGACTACTTACGTCACGTAGTTTGTATATTTCCCATAACCATGTACAGAAGCCACTGTCTAATTTTTTGCAGGGTTCACTCATGAGAACGAGATCGATTTTTTCCTCCTTCATAGTTCCTGACAGCAGATTTCAAGCTACCTCTTATTGATTTAAGTTAATGTGTGTATGCACATAATAATAGGGGATGCAAGGGCGGGGCCAGGCGGTGGAGCCTAACTTTGTAAAGCGTTTCACAGCTGTGTAGTAATGAAATTTTTTAATCGAATTTTTACTTAATTCTCATTAATCACCGACAAATAGCACACTTGATCCATACAGGGAAAGTGCCCACTAGTTTATAACCAAAATAAATTATTCATTCATAACACTGGGAAGTTGGCCGTTTGCGCCTCAAGGTTTGCACTTCAGTCTTCATCCTTCTTTCACTAGTACCCATAACCGATCGTGGCATAGGGAGGGATGAGAGTTTCAGACGATCTGAGACGACCATTGCAACAATTTAAAGTGCATTCTGAACCACTGAGATCTTTTCTGCAACCCCCATGATTTTTTATCGTAATCTTTTGTCAGTAGAAAACAAGGTCACCGTCGGTGAGATTCGAACCTGGGACCTCCGAATTGATAGGGCCGACTTGATCTACTAGTTCTGTATTCCGTTTTGTCAGATGACAATTATTATACCATAAATAAATATATAAATTGATAAAGTTTATAAATCAGGTTGTGTGCTACTAGAAAAACCATTTTTTTCAGATGACGAAATTTCTGTAATGGCGGGAAAAATGCTTTAAGATATCTATAATGTCTTGTGCTAAACAAACTGATGGACAGAAACCAGAATAAGAAATTTATGTTTTTGGAGAAAAAAATGTGAAATAAAATAATTACCTCAGACGAAAGTAGGTATAACAACATTTGTGTAACACTTAAGAACATAAACTACGATAGGTGTTGCATTTATACGCTTGTTTACGAAAAGATGAATGCAAATTTACTAACTGAAAATAAATAACACAAACTTTAGCACTCTCCTAAAACTTTGTTTAAGTTCTAAAGCCAAATGCCACATAATTAATTTCTTTAATTGTTATAACATGTACGAGTTGGTTACATTTATCGTAAAAAAATTACGTTTTCACAAAATTCAGTTTTTTTAAATACAATATTACGAAATCCCAAATATCTATATAAACAAGCCCAGTATTTGGGGTTGGACTTGAAATCCCGCTGCTCACACTTCTAAGTGTTTCGCTTGATTGATTGTAAACGTAAATTGTCGTATTACCTGAAAACTCATTAAAGGCCCAAAGCATGTTTCGTTTTCGAAAATCATAATATTTTTTTTTACCGAATGATATGGCATATCGGCTGTAATTATGTAGTCTTCTAAGCAACATTTTCTTTAAGAAACAATTGGTGTTTTTCTCAAATACTCATTTGGGTGCTTCCCGGATGTTTCCTTTTAAATATCCTGAATGACACTAATTGTCTGTCATGTCAAAAGCAAACAAAAGATAAGGAAGGAGTTTCTTTCTTGTTGAAGGAGAAGCAATGGCCTTTGTGGTAATGGTCTTTACTTTTGGCTTAGCAAAAACTGTTTTGTCTTGGGAAGTTATAAAGATTAGATATATCCTGTGGGAGGAAAGTACTCAAATTGAAAGTCCTTTTAATGGGAAATGAATCCTTTTCTTTGTTAATTCATAGAATATTTAAATAATAGCATATATATATATTTAGGTCCTCGGTGGTATAAGTTGACTTTATACACGGTAGTACCATGTTCGAGTCCTAATTGTTTTCTGCTGACAAAACATAACACTTAAAAGGTAATAGAGAATTACAGAATAGTATCAGTGATTTGAAATTCGCATTAAAATGTAGGTAAGTCCGCTTGCAATCTTTGTCATAGGATGAGACAAAACGGACTTTCCATCGATATTCTAGAGGCCACATACTTACTACCAGCTTCTGCACAAATATGGGATTTTTTTTTCTTTATTTATTTCAGTCTCATAGCAACTCTCTGAGAGCGTGAACGTGTTTCTGAAAAGTACAAATTATAATGTTGTTTTTAACCGACTTCCCAAAAACAAAGAGGTTCTAAGTTCGACGTTTATGTCTGACCGGGCATAACTTCGTAACGCGTCGAGCGATTTTGACGATTCTTTTCCGTTGGGTAGAGTATGTTCACCGATTGGCACAATGTCAAAGTTTTTTTATTTAATCAAGCTTAATGCAAGCTAGTACATAATAGTACAAAATATCAAAATAAATACTACACACTAAAATAAACAATAATTCATAACAGATAATGTAAGCTACAATATGAGCTATGATTATGATAAATATAAACTGGGAGAAAGAAGAATTAAGAAAGGCGAGCAAGATGGGCGGGATAAAGATATAAGGCTTTGTGAAGGGATGATTTACTCAGATGGAAGTCAAAGGAGGGAAGGTCGTTGACTTTTCGTAGCATCCTGGTAATTGGTTCGCGTTGACCAATTTTTCGAATAGTTTAGATATGGATGATAATTTAGCAATGGGTCTGTAGTTGGATACATCGTTCTTGCATCCTTTTTTGAATATGGGAATAATATAAGAGTTTTTCTATAATTGAGGGAAAACCCCTTGAGTGACCGAGAGGCGGAAAAGCAATGTAAGGGGTTGAACTAGATGCAATGCACACTTTTTCAGAACGATGGCCGGAATGCCGCCAGGACCGGGTTGAAAGTCGTCCTCAAGCCCGTTAATACTGGCGGCGATTTGGTCGGGGTCAGGGTCGAAAGATGTAAACGACGTTTGAGTGCATTTATCCAAGAATGAAAAGTAGTTAAGGTCAGGTTGTAGGGAATTGTCGCTGAAAGATTTACTGAAGAAGTGTGCAAAGAGGTTGGCGATAACCTGAGGATCAGTAACCATTGGATTTCTTCTTGGAATTAATAAAGTTATAAAAACGCTTGGGGTCGGATATGAGGCATGTTTCCATCCGTTGGAGGTACTCATGTTAGCAGACAAGTAGCAAGAATAGTCAGTCTGGGTCAGAAGAAAAGTTTGCCAACGTTTAATTCTCCTGTTGCGGAGAGAGCGTAATTCTTTGTCGTACCATAAGGGGGAGGAGGAGAAGTTTTTACGAGGAAGAAAAGGAATAGATTGTGTAAGACAAGCGTGTATTTCCGAATAAAACGCCACTACAGCAACGTCTATTGGAAGATGTTGAGGGATAGTGCCAATGTTGGAGTTGAGCAGCAAGTGATTTAATTTTTCAAAGTCGCCTTTACGAAAATTGAAGGAAAGAGAAGACTCGGAGCTTGAAAGGGCGTGAGGGTGTTCGTAGGAGGAAAGGAGGAACAGGGGAGGATGGTGACGATCGAGGGTGGAGAGGTGATGGTGGGGTTGGTGGACCAATATGGATGGTTCTTTTTTTGTTGTACACAGTATGATCCCGTTTTGCTAATAGGAGAAAATAATTTGGGCTAGGGTAGGGGAGGGGGGAGGGGTAGTCTAACGTCGTAACGCGTGGACCGATTTGGATGATTCTTTTTGTGCTAGGTATAATATGCTCCCTGGTTGATACCACGCGAAAAAAATTGTTGTATAGAGTGTGATCCCAAATTGCTTATGGGAGAATAATTTGGTCCAATGATGGGGGTGAGGAATGGGGAGGGTAGGCTTACTTCGTAACGCGTGGACCGATTTCGATGATTCTTTTTCTGTTCGGTAGAGTATGTTCCTTGATTGATACCACAAGAAAAAAATGTTAGTGGGATGGGGGACTTTTTAGCGCGTGGACCGATTTGGATGGTTCTTTCTTCGTTGTATAGAGTAGAAGAAACTAAAAAGTGAAAAATAAAATTGTTTTTAAGAAAAACTTAACAAAAAGCGCTAAAAAGCATAAAATAATTTTTATTTTTATATCAATTACGACATTTTGAAGTCGGTGAAAATTAAAAAAATAAAACAACTAAAGTAACACAATTGAAAATGATACGTAATACTACCTGAACGTTCCAGCTTACGGGATCATGACGATTAAATATTTTTGTTGTAGTTGTTTGGTTTGTTTGATTTGCACCGACTTCAAAATGTCGTAATAGATATAAAATTAAAAATTATTTTATGCTTTTTAGCGCTTTTTGTGAAGTCAGTTCAACTTGTTTTTCAAAAACTATTTTTATCTTTGAATCTAATCATTGCAGCGGCATCAAGCAAACGCCAAAATTACTATCCCAATGACGTTTCCAAAATTCTCAAAAATGTTGATCTAATTCTTATCATTGCAGGTACAGTCACTTCCAAAAGTGAAAAAAAATTTAGAAATTAAAAAAACCTGATGGAAATTTTTGTCAGTCAGCAAGAATATCGATCATAGTTGAAAAACAAATCGATAACTATTGTTGTTCTTAAGCTATAATTACGGAGGAGTCTAACTACAAACAACGCGGAATTACGATCTGAAAAGTCGAGTCGCAAAACGGTTAGTAGTGTCTTCATTTATGGTTTGAAGGGTTACTCAGGGTAACGTTCATATCATCACATCTCAGTACAAGGACTACTGGAAGAATATTCCGCAAGAAGATTAACATTTTGCATGGGCTTCTGGAATGCGACATTGAGACCGGGGCGTTTCTGGGCCTAATCCCGTGGACGGATGGTATCACAACCTTCCACAACCTCCCACATAGGAATAAAAAATAGTTTAAAAAATAAAAGTTGAACCGACTTCCCAAAGAAGTCGGTGCAAATCAAACAAACCAAACAACTAAAAGAAAAGTATTTAATCGTTTTTCTTTATGATCCCCTGAGCTGAAACGTTCAGGTAGTTTTATGTGTTATCTTCAATTATGGTTGGGTAGTTGTTTTGTTTATTTTATTTGCACCGACTTCACAATCTCGTCATAAATATAAAATTAAAATTAATTTTATGCTTTTTAGCCCTTTTTTTGGGAAGTCGGTTCAACTTTTTTTTTAAAAACTATTTTTATTATATCAAGCAAAAGAATGTATTCTGAAATTTCCGCTATAGAAGACATGCTAGGTGAACTTGAGTCCCAACCCAGCAAGAAAGTTAATATTGTGAATCAATGGTAGTTAACTTCTGCCATGAAAGGCAACGTAAGTACTAAACCACCACGTGCAGCTAAATCACAGGGCAAAAGCATTTCGAGGGAAACCCCAAGTACCTTCAGCAATTACTTTGCTGCACTGCAGACTGTAGCACTGGACACCAACATAGATGATGATGATAGCCAATCGTCTGAAATACCCCCGGCAAAGCCAACCACGTCACCAATCAATGTGCTAAAGTGCACAGTGCATCAATTACATGAATTGTCAAAAGTTAAGAACATAATAGGCTACGAAGTAAAACGAAGGTCACTTGGTAGTATATGAGCTGGCACCGTTTTCGACAGAGAATTTCTGGTAGGCTCGTTTTTTGATATCCGGTCTCTTTTACTATCACGGTAGGCATGGGGACAGTCTGGCAGGCGGGAGACTTTGCGTTTACCTGGGAGCGTAACACTAATACAGGTAAAAATATTAATTTTAAAATCATTTTAGGTACATTATTATTTTTTTAATTGTCTTTTATTAATTTGCAGCAACACAACAATTAAAAAAAATTATTTTTAAAGAATATCAATATGGCTGAAATTTTAATATGTTATCAAAAGATATAAAATTAATTTGCGAGACAATAATTCGGTTGTTTAATTACTCGAAGAATCAGAAGATTATCAGTTAGCATTTTAAAGTATTGTTGCCGATGACGAAGAAATACTTGAGCGTACATTTGTCACCCTAGAGAAATTTGTTTGGGGTCGGTCATATTACTAAAGTTAGATTTTATTTATTTTGTAATAATAATAATTTTAAAGTATAAGATCCACAAAATCCTCAATAAGTTATAGTTATAAGTCTTCTTAAAACAATACCTATATGAGCAACATAAGAATAAGCAATTAATGACTTCAAACGAATTTACTCATTAGTGGACCAGTCAGTTGAATTTTTGTGCATCGAGATCTGCACAAATAATATTAGGTGCATAATAACCTCTGCGTACTGTCCTCCTAGTCGTTTTGATTGCGACAGCGCCCGTGAATTTGAGAATGAAATGTCCCACTTAACTCAACTCTATTCAAATGTTATCGTGGGTGACGACTTTAACGTTAACCTATGTAAACGTGACAGCTCAGCACATAATTTTCTATATTTTCTTCAGTCCATTAACTTTACCATAGTCAACCGCTATCCGACATATTTTAATGCAGAGAATCCCTCGCTTCTCGATTTAATTTTTGTGTCAGACCGCGATAAGGTTCTAGCCCACATACAGATAACTCCACCCAGCACTCTCGATCACGATCTCATGCTTTTAGCCTATGATCTTGCAGTAAACTCTAGTCCACCCCCTTTTAACTTTACGTACCGTGATTTTAGCAAAATCGACCTGCCTTCCATGTTTGATGAATGTCTGCTTCTGCCCTGGGAAAACATACTCTGTTTTACCTCAGTTGACGACCAGGTCGATCTCTTTACGTCATTAGCGTTATATTTATTTGACGAGTATGTCCCCCTGAGATCGAAATGTGTTGCTGCAACTCGATGCCCATGGTTCTCGGCTAGGGTCAAGTCCCTTATATCCGAGTGGGAATATTTATTTCAGCGCTGGAAAAGGGTTAGAGCTGATGAGTCGAGTTCCTTAGCACAAAACTGAGCACGGATCTTGACTCTAGTACGTTATGGCGCAATTTACGGCAGGCCGGAGTATACGGCAAGGACCGAATTCCATGCACCTTTAAACCAGATGATCTTAATACTTTTTTCACTTCCGTAAAATATGTCCCTTCAGTAGCTGCAAGTCAGGCCGCCGTTTTTGATAACCTAACCAGTCCTCCGGTGATTGGTCATTCTACCAACTTGTTTTCTTTCGGTGCGGTCGATCTTGAAGAAGTCGTAACTGCTATTAGCTCAATCAAGTCAGGCCCAACAGCACCAGACAACCTTTCATCACGCTTTGTTAAACTTCTATTCCCTATAATCGGTAGGTATATTAACCATATATTAAATTCCTGTCTCACTAGATCTACGTTTCCCACTACCTGGAAGACTGCTATAGTTATACCCATACCTAAGAAGTCCTGCCCAGAATCACCATCGGACCTTCGCCCTATTAGCCTACTAAGCTTATTGTCTAAAGTTTTGGAGAAGCTTATGTATAGGCAAATACTGGAATATTTGGAGAAATATAACTTGTTAACATGTTGGCAGTCTGGCTTCCGAGCCTATCACTCCTGCGAAACTGCCATTCTTAAAGTCTCTTCTGACGTAAGAAGCACCCTTGATAGGAATGAATTAACCACCTTAATTCTTCTTGATTTTTCTAAGGCTTTTGATTGTATTGATCATTGTATTCTCATCCGCAAACTTTCTTCTTATTTTTTGTTTGATAAACTGGCAGTTCAAATAATTATTAATTTCCTCTCGGGCCGGTCTCAACAGGTTAAGGTTGACAACACATTCTCCTTGCGGCTATATCTGAGGCAAGGCGTGCCTCAAGAATCAATTTTGGGTCCGTTACTGTTTAGTTTATTTATTAATGATCTGCCGTCGGTGATCCGCGACTCAACTATTCATTTTTATGCGGACGACGTACAATTATATTTAAGCCGGCCGCTAGGTCTCATTGAGGACTGTATAGCTCGCATTAATTCTGACACCATCAGTAACTTCAAGGCACTCGTTAAAGATCACTTATTATAATTCTTATCATTTGTTCATTGTCTGGAATTATCAGTAGGTAAGTTTAGTATTAAATTAATTTTTCTCAATTATTCAATCTAATTTTAATATTATTTTATTTTCATACTCTTGTTTACTAATTTCATACCGTCTATAACCTGTTTTGAGTTAGTACGTAGAAAAGATTGTCAATCTTGTGTACTGTAACCTGCAATAAAGATTATTTCTATTATTATTAATACTTGTCGATCTAAAAATTTCGACGACAGTTTAAAAAAAAAATTTAGGAAATGATAAGCTGTCTCACTCCATCATTGCTTTTAAATTGACTAAGTTGGGTTTCCCGCCCTCGCTTATTGTTTGGATTAAGTCATATTTATCTAATAGGACTTATAGAGTACGTTTTCGTAGCGCACTCACTGATGATTTTGTGGCTCATTTTGGCGTTCCCCAGGGCAGTCATTTGGGTTTATTGTTATTCATCTTATCTGTTGATGATATTTCGTATTTTCTTCAAAGACGTGAAATTCTTATATATGCTGACGATATTAAGATTTTTCTCCCAATCAAATCTAATGCTGATTGTAAAATTTTGCAATGAGAGTTGTACATTTTCTATGGATGGTTCTGCATCAATAATCTTAAACTGAAAATTGGGAAATATCAGGTTATGTCCTTCTCGAGGTCCCGCAGCTTCCGTACTTTTCAGTACATGTTTGAGGGTACTGGTATAAAAGGGGTGGAAGGGATGAGGGACTTCGGAGTGTATCTTGATGATCAATTGAACTTTGTTATGTGCTTTCCGCGAAGCGTATAAATTATGCTAGCTTCATTGGAGAAGGGGTGGGTTTTCTTAAAGTTGTTGGGCGCCACGTGGTTTTAGAGTCCACGAACTCAAATGTTGCCGACCCAAAGTGAACAAAATAAAAGAATATCTTCGATCAATTCAAATTCAAAGAAAACAAATATTGCAAAAATAACTAGCACTATATTTAACAAAATTTCACTTATTTTATTAAATCGCAAAAATTTTTCCATCCACAAGACTAAATTTTAATCTTTAACCAACATTCAATTAGCAATTTTTTCTTTTTAATATTTTGCAAAAGAAAACCAAAAGACAATCAAATTTAAATTAAAAAGGTGTACTCATCTTTTGGATTTCTAACTCCTCCTTTCCTCTGCAGGCTCCTCTGTCTTTTCTTCCCTTGATTGAAATTAACTTTTAAACTTTCACTATTTTACTCTTCCATACTTCTCCAAAATTAGCACCAGACTGACTGCTTCACATACCAAAGGGGTTGGTTAAATAGCAAATGTGCCCCTATTATGACATTTTCCTCATGAATCGGTTGAACTTTTCCCAATCGGTTTATAATTTTATTAATTAAATTCGTTTTTCTTATGTTAAGTTCATCTACGGAATCCAGATTCCATTTCTGCATACTTGGAAAATTTTTAAAAAGTTGAAAAGAATGCCAATTTTAACTCCAAAGTTTCATCTGACATTCGAGTGGACGTGTCTCCAAATTTGTGAATTATATTACTTCATGGAGGCGTGTATATTTATTTATTTATTTATTTAAGCTTAATACAAGCTATTACATAATATTACATACTACAATTACAAGCTACAAGACAATATCAACACCACAAGCTATAATAAATTATGATATAATAAATTAATAGTAAAAGCTACAATATAAGCTCTAATTAAAGCAGATACGGGCTGGAAGGAAGAAGAATTAAGAAAGGCGATCAAGATGGGCGGGATTAAGATATAAGGCTTTATGAAGGGATGATTTACTCAGATGGAAGTCAAAGGGGGAAAGGTCGTTGACTTTTCGTAGCATCCTGGTAATTGGCTCACTTTGACCGTAGTTTGTGCGATGGCGGTCGAGTCGGAAAAGGGGAGTGGAACTAAGGTTGCGAGGATTGGTATAGATGGGTAAAGATTGCAGGATTGAAGGGCAGTCTATGGCACCACTTAATAGCTGATGCATGAAGAGAATGTCGGAAACATCACGACGTTTACTTAAACGTTGTAAGTCTATATGTATAACCAACCTATACTTTGGGTTATAGTCAGTCCGGAAAAGTCGTTCGTTCCTTCCGGAAATTAAAGTTTCGTGTAATATTCTCGGTTGTTTTGTGTTGAGGTTAGAAAGTGGTATTTGTTCATTTTTCGTCGCAATAGGAGAGAAAATCCAAAAGGTAAGGCTTTGTAAGTTAATTAATCTTATACAGCTACTAATATTCGTGGGTAAAATTGTTAATTGTTTTCTTTTTTTTTAGCAGTTCCGTAGATTCATGAGTAGTTCCGTGGGATACATTCTCTTCATAAGTAAGTAAATTATTCCTAAATATCCTTATCTTTAACTACTAATAATTCCTCTTACTATTCGAGTTTTTTTTTAAATTCATTAATTAAGAATCCTGCCTCTATACCTATCTTTTCTTCTAATTGATACAATTCAATACTTTATTAATCAACCTTATCCTATCTATTCTAATTCTACTCCTATTCTATTTTCATTACAGCTTCGCTTCGTCGCAGCAACTCCAATCACGGGGTTATTTAGAAAATATTGATCCCACTGTCGCATCTTCGGCCATGGATTATATCATATATATGTATATATACATTATACATACAGGTACGTTACACTAATTGCATTCGCAACTCGTTCAGTAACCTTCGCCTTTTCGCGATGTTTCTTTACAGCACATCAGTGGAAGTTCGAAGGTTCTTTATGGTGACTATGCCTTATTCTTTTGGATTAAGGACTTTTGGGTAACTTGTTCTTGGATACTCATTATAGTGGAGTGCAGTAAGGCATAAAAATGGTAAAATCTCGGAACCCAGGGCCAGTCAATGAATCTGTATAGCAAGTGTTTGACTGCATTATTAAAACCTCAAATAAAAAAGTTAAAAAAAAAAATGGCCGATCTCGATTACAACAATTTTTAACAACAATTTACTGAAAAATGAGAGACGGAAGAGGGAAAAAATGTTTATAGTAAGGACTTGGAGCCACCTGGTGGGTACAAATGAAACCTCAGAGGTGCGCGGGTTATAGCAGTAGAAGGCTGCAGGCTGGGCGAGATATGAATTTTTACCTGTACCAAGGTACCTTTTCAGTGCCGAAATCCTGGCCAATACCCTAGGAAAAATTACGAAATTTGTTTTTGTTTTATTTCCCGGCAAGTTTGGTATCAAATGAAAGGTATTGCTGAGTAGAATTCAAATATCAAAACCATTTTGAATTTCCTTAGTTATAGTAGGATATATAACGGTTTCTTTCCGTTAAATCTTCTAAAATGTATGGAAAGTGTATTGTGCCGCCCTCTATCAATGCGATTAGAGCAAAGGTGGTAGCTCGCAAGGGCGGAATTATACAAAATTGGTAGCCCGTAAAGGCGGAATCATACAAAGGTCGTAGCTCGCAAGGGGCGGGAAAAATACAAAGGTGTTAGCTCGCAAGGGGCGGGAAAATACAAAGGTTTAGTCTAACTTCCTAACACGTGGACCGATTTTGATAATTTTTTTTTGTTTAATAGAGTATGATCTCTCCTCCCATTAACCCGCACTTTTGTTTTTAATTTTTTTTTGTACTATAATATACTACATTTGATTTAAGAAAAACTGTTTCACTGTTTGCACCTACTTTACTTTAGCCTATCACCCTAACCCGTGGACCGATTTGGGTAATTCTTTTTTTGTTAGATAGGGGGTCATCCCTCCTCCCACCCCACCCACCCCCACCCACCCCCACCCCACACTTATTTTTTTTAGTCTATTTTTTTGATTTTTTTTTTACATTTTTCCTTACCTCACTTTTTTTTCACCTACTTTACTTTAGCCTATCTCCCTAACCCGTGGACCGATTTCGCCAATTCTTTTTTTGTTAAATAGAGCATTATCCCCCGTATTGCCTATCCCCAGTCTGACCTATCCCCACTCTGATCGCACTTAAAATCTGACTTGTGATTTGGTATATATTTTATATATATTATTAGTAATATTAATAACTAACCTTTATATCATGATTAATGATTTATATGATTAAATTTTGCTATTGCATTCTAACTTTTAGCATCGATTTATTATAAAATATACGATTGATTATTCACAATTCACAAAAGCGTGCAATATAAATAAAAAACCAATACTTACTATCTATGCCACTATTTTCAAAGTTTGTAAAACTCAGTAATGTTCAGTAATTAACTTTTATCACACTCACTGCACAATAATATATACATTAATTGTAAATAAACAATAATCAGAAATAATTTTTTTCCGGAGCGAATAACAACAGCTACGTATTAAGCCTAGCAAGTTGCCACGTGTACTATTCTGTTAGGGCCCGCGTTAACAACAGCCAACAGCTGCTGTTGTCCCCTCTATTCCCCTCCCCACCCTTCATCATTATACTTGCAGTCCCTTGAAACCCAAGATCAAGTTTGTAGTAGTTATTTTTTTTTAAATATAACTTTAAACTAATATAAATCAAGGAAAACTCCAAATAATTAATAATTATTTATAATAATAATTAAAAAATTGAGATCGCGCAAAATATTTTTTTTAACATTTTTCTATATACTATTAAAAACACATTTCCAAAGTTTATATAAAGATTCACTCTATGCTAGGATTTATTTTTCGATAGTCCAAGGAATTTCCAAGCCCTCATATAAGAAATATTGCCTAGATAACTGCAATCGATCACCTTTACAGATTGCTTTTTCGCGCACTAATTAGGGCATGTTCGAGCCTATTAACCGCATGTGTAGGTCTGCTAATGATATTGGAGACGTTTTTTTCATTCTTTTGTTCGCACTGGTTTTTGTTTTAATTTCTCTTTTTTGTTTGTTTTGAATTTTAATCCTTCTGTATTAGTAGATACACTATAATTATTATTATTATAAATCGCATGTTTAGAGTTGTGAATATGAGTCCTCTTTTTGACCTGTCTCTGAAGTGCGCCTTCTGAGTTAGAAGAATTAATTCTAATTAACTTTAATATGCATTTTATACTCTGTACTTTCTTATTTTAGTAGCCAGTTTGTCGAATCTGTTTGTTTGCCAAATTTTTAAAATAAATTGTTTTTCTCTCTAAAGATCAGAGAGGAATATAGGCTTTTTCACATTATTCTCTAGAATTGTTGATGGCACCCATAATCCGATATTATCAGTGAGTTTACTTTTTTGGTAATACTAAAATTATATGAATTTCAATTGTTTTTTTTTTCTACTGTTCAAAATTTCGTAATTTTAATTTGATAAGTAAATTAAGTAAACAAAGCATTCACTAATGTAATAAAAAATGATAAGATCACGTAAGCAAGCCATCAAATATTCTGGTCGTCAGAAGCTTTCGATTTGTTTTCTGATAAATATATTAAATAATTTTATATTATACGAAAAAGGGGAATCATCAAACCAAGGCTCTTATGATTACCGATTAATTAACATACTTTCTACTTTGTTTACAATTTCAACTTTTCTACAAGAACCCGTTTAAACTTGATTTTAATTATGACAAAAAATAAATGCTTCCAGACAAAATAACTTTAAGCTAAATATTTACAGTCGCAAAGTTGAATCGCTTCTTTCATAAGCAAATTAAATTGACCCACTGATAATTTGTTCAAATTCAAGTTGTTAATTTCTTATATAAATGGACAGTCTGCAGGTTGCTTCATTAATTCCGTTTGATACCCGAAGTGAGTCCTACGTTAATATGAAGAACATTTTCGCATCTGTTGTTCTCGCTGTTTTGCTTTATGCTTTTGTGGTGGAAGCAAGTAAGTACTTATTATATAAACGTAAAAAATATGATTTTAAAATTATTTGGTACTTTTTCTTGTAGCATCTGAACCAGTATGTCAGTACAAGCCGACAGGCGAAGTCCTCCGTAAAGGGCAGGAAATTATTATTCACAAACCAGATACAGGGTGCTTAAGGAGTGTAACTTGTGGTAACGATTACAACGTCCAAGTCACAGAGTAAGTAGTAATTCTAACTGGCTGAAACTACCCTCTATTACTGCTTCTCATGAATAACTTTATTTACAGATGTAAACGTATTCTTTGCCCAGCGGACAAGGCATTAGAAGAATCCGTATTCCCCGACTGTTGCTGTCTCTAATCTAATTCGAACAGGTTTTTCAATGTAATAAAATTTTATTATTAAAAACATATTAATATTTGTCTGTCTTGAGAGTCTTTATGCTTAACTGCTTCATTAACATTAAAAAATATCACTACAACTAAAGAAGTTCCTAGCCATTGTCATTATTTTTAATCTTTGGGCTGTAAATTTTGAATATTATTCTCGTTAATATGTAAGTTGTGATGGTAAAATGTTCAGCAACATAGGAGTAAAACTGAGCAAATGTCTCCTGTAGAATTTGTATAAAAACTTATATGTGGCCATTCACAGAATCCCTGCATAAGGAAGCGAAACTTTGATGTTTGTTAATATTTGACTTTAATTTACTAGATGTTCTTCATTGGTTTACATATGATCCAATTGAATCATAATTGATACAGTTTGATGTAACAATAACAATAAGTCTTGGTTTGGAAATTTAATTTAATTATACATATACGGGCTCTGGTGATCCGTATTTGGAAGTCCCTTTTAAAAAAAGTACTCAAAATAACGAAGAGGATGAAAGTAATTATTCATGAGAATTCTGGGAAACACCAGGATGTAACTTGCGAAGGCCAGAAAAGGACTTAAGCAAATATAATACCATGATTTCATACCCCCCCTCCCCCCCCTCCAAATACTACTTTTGAGTAAGACAGACGAAAAAGCTTCCGCATAGCTTTGCTAAAAAAAGAGGGGCAACAATTTATTTAGCTTTTTTGAGAGTACGTGCAAACGTATAGCGACTTATATACGGAAGATTGCAAGTAGATGGCAAGTAGGAGATAGCAGCAACAAGTTTGGTTTTATCCAATAAACTGGGTTTTAACATATAGTGTTATCCCTCTCTCTCTCTTTTTCCTTTAATCCCTCGTTGGCCATTGCGCATCTCCTACACCGGCTCATTATCTGGTCTGATTCTGCGCCAATGCCTTCGACCCTTTTCAGCATCTTTTGATCTGCATACTTTCCTTATCTACAGATCTTCTCTAGTTGCTCCTCTTGAAGATAAATTTTCTTGCTCTACGACTCTCTGTACTTAGCATTTGGGCAATTTGGGATATATGACAATGTCTTTGAAAAAAAGACATCGTTTCTTAGAATAAAGAACTAGAGGAAAGGACATCACTCGGAAAAATGTAAGCATTTTGCTATATGTAGTAGAACCCAAGGCATGTGTGCGTTTCGACATGAAAGTAGTAAAATTATGCTTGTATACAGGAGGGGCCAACTCATTTTGATAATATTTTAAATTAGGTGTTTTTAAAATATATTCTTATAACACTTTTAATATAATATAACTTTGCCCGAACATATTTTATTAATTTACTTAATTTTACTATTTAAAAACACTTTGCTTATGCCCCAAATATTTCAGTATTACGGAGACGATTTTGATTTCAAGGCGACATTCGGTCCAATTTGACATTTCGGGCCACTTTGCGCTGAAGCAAAAATGCTTATCACACGTACAGGGTTTTTACTTGAGATAGCCTTTCCTCTCGTTCTTTATTCTAAGCATCGTTGTCACAGCTCTGGTACGTAACGTATAAAGTTCCCATATAATCCCGATGGGAGGATAGTTTAGGGCGCTGCATAATACGTCATTAACGACAATTAGAAAAGTTATTCTTTCCGCATATAGGTGGACTCCGACAGTTTTCCTTTTTGAAGTAAAAGACATTGAGCTCTTGGTTAGTAATCCTCTATGGTGGTGATCATTTTTTCTAAGATATCTCACTTACGTTAACCTGACTTGCGACCACGACCACTAATGTTAAGCGCCTTATCTAATATAAAAATATGTATTTTTAAACGGGGACCCCCATTTAACGGATTCCTCGATAATAATTCAAAAAGTGTTGATATGATCAGAGACAGATTGCTTGCTAAATTAATAAAGAAGTTTTTTGCTATCAGTTTTGCGAGGCAATTTTTAGGAATCGTTTCAATTACGACTTTCTTCCATTCAAGGATTTAGCTCTCGATCTGCCAATATTCCTGGACTGCAGCAATGGGATCCAGCATAAGTACTTCAGCTGATATTCCATTAATCCCTAACCGACGTCCATTTCATTTACTGCTCATGTTCGCGTCTCTTACAGGATGTTCATTTGTAGCAGTCTTTTCTATCAGTTGCTTGGCAATGTTATATATAGCTTCAGTGTTACCAAGGTAGACCGTTCCTTTTGCCTATTCTGCTCGTTCGCTGACATCGTTGCGCTTATCACGTCTTACAGTTGTATGGACGTCGTTCTGAAGCGATTTTTTACCGATTTTCGGTAATAACCTTCGAAGTTTCTTACGAAAAAAAAAATTAAATTTTTTTTTAAATCCTTACTTTAAGCTCTTTCTAATAATATCCTACATAACCGATTTGTATTGTATTTTTCAATTTATGTCTCTCTATAATTTTTCTCACAAAATTTAGGAGTAATAATTATGTTGGTCTACATAATGTATGGCTATGACAAATTTAGTTTAGAAGCATTTACTTCTTCTTCGGTTGTTTGGACAAACACAATAATGAGATTTTTATTTTCTTTTTTTTAAATAGCATCACTTTAATTGAGCTCGTAGAAGTTTCCATGTATACATGAATTAACCTTTTCCGGAATCGTTTAGGATAAAAACTTAACCAGTTAAACAAGACTCCTTAATTTTCCGCGGAAAAGATGCAAATTGTTGTCCATTGGACAAGCCTCCTCATTTACTACGCTAATGGCGTTCACTTAATTTGACTTAACCTTTTCGCACCCCCTTAATCCTGTCACTTAATGCCAGGATTTACCTTTTTATCTTGGTTGCCCGTTGGCAAAAGGAGATGTCCTAACCAGGGCCTAATTATTATTCAAATGGCGCGCACTTATTAAGCCCACTTTCTCCCCAATTTAACTGACATTTACAGACAAGCCTTTCTACGAGAATTCTTCTGGCCCTTTCCAAATTTTCAAGCAATTAAAAGTTGGGGGAAGTCATTTGTCGTTAGCTCGAGCCCAAGCTTCCTCGCAATATTCCTGACTAATGGCTCGAAAGACTGCGTGAGCTGCAATTATGGTCCCAATTTACTCTAATGACGTAAACATGTGTGCGCCAACATGTTACCTCATGTAAAGAAGGTGCTCCATTTAGTCCAGCAAGTGCTGCTAGGGGTTGGAAGCCAATGTCCCAGACAGATGCTGACAGGAAGACAATCGAATCCGCTGGCAAAAAGAAAAAGGAAAGCCAGAAACAAGCTTCTATTCTCCACAGAGAAGCACAATTTGGCGATTTTCGTATGCGAACATGAAGGTCCTTTATCTCACATCTCATCGATATACAAGGATTTGTTCCCAGCACATTGAGGGGATATTTTCCAGCAATAAAGTGGCAAGGAGTACATATATTGGGGCGCAAAATGGATTTTTTTTCAGGATTTTCTTTATTGGGACAGGAACTGCGCTTCCTTTCTTAAGCGCTTCTTGCTACAGCATTCAGGGCTTAGGTATTCTTCTATGGTTTGAGTTTAAGAGGAAAAACTTGTAAATACTAAAAGTAGATGCGAATTCCTGTTACTTTTATCTCTTACTTGAAGATTTGTAAGAAAAGGAATTTGTCAAGCGTTAGCAGAAAAGAAAAACTTCTTCACTTTTATATCAGTAAAAAGTTAAACTTTTCGTTGTATCAAAAATTGGATCTGTTTTATCAGCACGGCTCAACTTTGTCAATTCAAGTACTAAACTTTTGACGCATAAAAGTCAAATGGAGAAATGAGACTTCCAGGTGAACGAAAACAACATTTTATTCAGAAAAAGTCCAAATTTCCTTCTAATATTTTTGGTACATAAAGGAGAAGATATTCGTTGGTCTTGTAAACCCAAGCAATTTAAGGAGTCCTATTTAATTTCATACCAGAATGACTAAAAAGTAAGGAAAAGGGACGAAATCCCTTTTTAAGTTTTGTTGTTGTAGGAAATTAATTTTTCTTGATGTCATCTGGAACGAGTAATAGACTGGAAACATTAGGGTTGGTTACATCCATTTCTGTTGGATTTTAATAAAAGTGAAGTAGAGGAGATAATAGCCTCCGTAAAATTGTATACCCATAAAAATTCTTTTTTTCCTTCGTGAGTTGTACGGAATGTAGAACCAATTCGAATTTTGTGGATTTGTTATTATTGAGATTTTAACTGGCTTAGGTGTTTTAAAATTCTGTGAGTAGTAGTACCTAGTCAGTATTGCTTTCGCATAGATTCTTGTTACTAAGCAATATTATGTTATTTATGTTTACATTACTTTTACTATTTAGTATTGCTGTAATAATAATTTCTAGTTACAAATAAATTGTTCTAATGCTTCAATATTATATTACTTTAAATTGTAAGGGTAATGCATTACATGTCATCGGTGGGGTATGAATATCATGTCGACCTTTCATCCCGGAGGTCCCAGGTTTGAATCCTACCGGCGACCTGGGACGAAAAAGGGCCCATTTAAAAAGCAATGTGTCAAGTAATCCCGGAAAAAATGCATTACATAAAGTGCATTATCTTCTAATGGTTAAAATTACTTTCTGGTACATACCTAAACAATTATTACGGCATTACTTGTACTTCTTTTATTTAATTTATTACAAAACCAATGCAGTTTTTAGAATTCGTGTTTAGCTAAATCAGTCAAAGGTAAGGAGATTAGTCCTTTGTGTGCGTAATTTAGATACCTGGCAACCTTAAGATTAAATAAACTATCCTTGACCTGATAATCTTTTCTTGTGACCGTAGAGAAGAGGTTATCACCGATATTGAAGCCGGAAAGTAAGTCAGAATAAGCGAGATTGAGAATATTGAACTGTTAGAACATTAACAATTGGGCTGAAGACTCCATTTAGAAAGGAGGTACAAGGCAAGAGAAACTCAAGCAACCTTAAAGGTTGAAAGACATAGATTCAGTGTGATAAATCAGGGAAGGAATTCCCTAACAAGGAGACGAGAAGCGTAGTGACGCAGAAAAGGTGTACAAAGGTTTCTAAGAAAAACAGGGATAACCTCATTGAAGACGTGGCTTTGACAACCTCGAATAAGCACTCAACTTTCCGAACTAAGGTGAAGCAACATGTTCTTTTGAAATTATTCTTCGAGAGATCAGAGCATAGCAGAGCCTAAATTCTTCTCACGAAATCATAAATTTTCTCCCTTCAATACCACAGTACGAAGTGCGGTCAAACTAAAACAAAGTGATTAAATATCTGGGCCTTTTTCTGGATGGGAAATTTAGCTGAGATAACAACATTCATAAAAACCACGACCACGTAATCGTGCAAAAAGGCAATAGGTGAAAGATATGGTATAAGCCACGAATTTTCCGCTCTATCTATGTCACCGTAATCAGGACTTTTCATTACATTCTGCTCGGAAAAAGTGAGTACCCGTAGAAAAGCAACACTACTGATAACAGTTGCGCTTAGATCAAGACGCTCCAAAGCTCTTAATCCCTACTTATGCCGGTGGAATTCTTGGGCCACGAAGACCGCATCCTTAATTCCGTCCATGGACACGTAATGAATACGAACACTACAAAATTCAATAAATACGTTTAAAAAAATATTTTGTAATTGGTTTCTTAAGCTGATAGACTTCCGATGACCTTAATCTTAAAATATGTCATTTTTACGCCTTTTCGTTGAGAATTTATTTATTTTTGACGGTAAAAATGAAATTGAAGGCGTTAGAAGCGACGCTTAATATTGACATGTACCTACATTCATGAAAAGATGTAAAAATGACATATTTTAGGGTATATGTCATCGGAGATGTGTGAGCTAAAGTAAGCAATTGCCAAATATTGACTACACCACTTCCTTGCATTCAACACCAAGTTCGAATATGAATCAATCTATTTATACAGTAATGACTCCAAGATGAGAGGGAGGAGGTGAGAAGGATAAAGTGGGTAGAGAAGTATTCTGAAATGCATAGTCCTTTAAATATCTGTTCGTTTGTCAGATTACTGCAATGTTTTTAGGCAGACGTCATGGCTTTATAGGTAGATCTAGCATGCCTGGAGCTTAGACCAATCTGGACAAGCGACAACTGCATCTTTATAAATAGCCAAGCTACTAATAAATATCTAGCGAGAGTGCCTACTCAAAGATTACGCTCACCCTTGAACGAAATAGGTAAGGAGGGGGAGTTGGATCAATTGGTTGAGTGGCACGATCACCACTTAATGGTTCCGCGGTTCGATCCTCGGTCTCCTCATGAGTTTTTAATTAAATATTAAAAATCCACTCCATCTCTTAGCTATTACCTAGCTTGCAGGAATGCAGAAAGCCAAGGCATTCAAGTTCCATCAATCCCCATAACCTAATTACCTTACAATCGAAGGATTGCTAACTTATCTTAGGGTTGTCCCCAGGGCTTTGGCTACAACATAAATAAAACCAATAACTTACACGGGTGCATAGTGTTATTTATTCATTTATTCAAAGATTCACCAAATGTCAATATCAAAGATATAAAATAACTTCACCTAAGCTGATCCTTTATCCGATTTCTCGAGAGGTTTCTGAAGGATGAACACAAGAGATGAAGCCTTCTAAGATACGGCGATCCTCATCTGTACATTTTCAAGTGGTAATTACACATCCAAGCGTAAGCAATCGTAGCCAAGTGACTAATGCCGATATGGCCAAGACCTAGCGGACAACCCTTTGATGCGTTAGCATGGCTTTGGTCAAAATGAATCAGGAGTAAGGAAACTTAAATAGTGGTCATGCCGCTCAACCAATTGATCCAAGTTCGACTCTTGATGCATCATTGATGTAAATACTAAAATACAACGGTCCAAGAATGCTGCCATGTGGCACCTCTGAGTTGTTAAGTATTTCATTAGAAGGTGCGCTACGAAACAAAACACGCTGTGTGCGATCAGACAGATACGAAAATACCCAGATTACAGAAACCGAAGGAAAACTAAAAGCATGAAACTTTTGAATTAGAATTCTGTGGTTCATTCTGTCGAATGCTTTACTAAAATCGGTAAAGATACAATTAATTTGCTTACAGGTCGTAGTGGCGGAAACGCAGTAGGTACCTGGAGAATTCTAATATGTTAGTTGTGGTGGATTTACCCTTCATAAAACTGTGATGCGCGCACAGAAAGGGTTTACAATCAAACTGAAACACATCACAATTTTAAGATTCAAAAACCTTCGCAATGCAAGTTAATTAGCGATAGTTCGATAATTTATTATGTTGCAAT
The DNA here is from genome assembly GCA_964036015.1 of Leptarthrus brevirostris. Taxonomy (NCBI): domain Eukaryota; kingdom Metazoa; phylum Arthropoda; class Insecta; order Diptera; family Asilidae; genus Leptarthrus; species Leptarthrus brevirostris. The sequence goes on along the minus strand of OZ038372.1, from coordinate 133,257,274 downwards.
GATTACCCGTTTTTTGTAGAAGGGTACTAACAGAATTCTTTCAGGGCCTTGGAAAGATACCACAAAGAATAGATAAGTTAAATAAATAAAATTTAACAGAAACAAGGGACGAGCTTCATGCTTTCAAAAAGGAGGCTGGGATATCAACTTAGTCGCACGAGAAGTTATGGGCCAAATTCGAGATGTACTTTACGATGGTAGGCTCGTCAAATATGAGATCTCCCAATCGAAAAGAAGTCGGCGGAAAATTTGTCAAGAAACTAAAATTCTTGTCACTAATATCACAGTCTTTGTCTAAAAACACATAGAAGGATATCCATCGCAGTAACAAAGTTTGTCTCATTCTATACAAATAAATATTGTATGAGGACTCTTAACAAACTATGAATTGATCGCGTAAATTTGAGTAAGATAAGTAGTCAGCATCACTTCAAGAGATGCAGAACCTCTTCCAAGCCTTATTGTTTTTAAATTTTTAATGTGTTTAACAGAACTATTCAGTCATGGTTAAAAAGTATGCTGACTTCTGTATTTAGAAATACGAACACATTGAGCCCAGCACACTACTTAAGAAAATTTGTCCAATCTAAGGCAGAAATCCATTCATTTTGTATCGAGATATAGGCCTTTTTTAATTTATAAGAGAAATCTACAGAATCATAAAAATTAACAATTACAGGATCAAAACAGAAAGTAATATGAAGTACAGGATGATGACTGGTTCCAGGAAAAATGGGTGACAACCATCTTCTCACTACTGTACCACAGGAATCAGGAGGGAATACCAGATCCAGTAGTTGACCTAAGTCATTCACAAATCAGTTGCACCGAGACAAGTCAACAGGCGCAGTGCCATCGATAAAGGACGAGCAACATTGTGGAGAAGTCAAATAAGAAGGTCGCTGTCAGAGACATAACCCCAATGAACTGTTGGCATGCTGAAGTTACCAAAAAGGAAAAGTTCATCAGAACGCAGCATAGTATTAGTAATCTCGTCGATTCGTGCGGCAGCCAGATCATAAATATTATAAAGAGAGACGGGCGGGATATATGCAGTGGCAGTAAACACCCTCCTATTTTGAAGCTTCAATACTACAAGAAACTGTAAGGTCAACGAGCTAGCGATATTCGGCACCACTCTACTAGGCTCGCATATAACTCACTAGCTATGCATTCCTCACCTCCTCCATTCAATTTTTCATCTGCTCCGTAAATGTCCGGGTCTAACCGAACTTGGATTTTTTTTATTCCTTCTATCTATTCTATTCCTAGCAATCTATCGGAGGTGACCCCACTGACAGCAACTCCAGCACGTTCGACGACCACGATCTTTCTGCGTGTTCAACTGATAACACTTTTATTCTAATTTGATGAACGTCATAAGGCAACAAATAAGCTTGTGTTCTCCTAAGCAAGTCACACAGATTGTTAAAGGTCATGAACATTCGCACATAACTGCTACAACGTCTCTTCAGACTTCTGAACTTGACTCTTAAGCTGAAGACGGTATACCTGTAGCATATGTTGGTAGCCGTATCGAAATTCTAATTAGAATTATTAACTAAAGGTGATCGACGTCTAGAAGTAGCTTAAAGAAATTCTAATTTGTCAAAACCGCTCTTGTAATGCTCTACAGTGACTACAATGCTTGTGAAAACTATATGCTTACACCATAACTTTGCTGCCTTTGGGTAATACCAGCACGTATCTTTGGTAATAATGTTCATTGTTTTCAGCAGATTTCAGATGCAGGCCGATCTTTGCACCTTCCTCAAAGCGTTGTGGTAAGTGGCGTTGTCCAGTGCTGGCCACCAGACAACCACGCCATACAACAAGATTGGCCTACTGACTGCAACATAGAGCCAGTGAATCAGCTTGGGTTGGAACCCCCATTTCCCATCGGTGGCCCTCTTACAGGAGTATAGAGTTATAGTTGCTTTCTTAACCCTCACCTGAATATTGGACTTCCAGCTGAGCTTTCCATCCAGGATGATACCCAAATATTTAGCTTCCTCGGCAAAGTCTAGGCGGGTGCCATTCAGATACAGAGGGTCAACGGGAGGAATTTTCTATTTCCTAGTAAAGATGACCACCTCGGTCTTGTTAGGGTTAACGCAAAACCCACGCCCCACCTAATAAGCTTGGTGAGGGCGTTCTGCATAAGATCCCTTATGACAGGCAGGAATTTGCCCTAGATAGCTATAGCGATGCCGTCCGCATAGGCAAAGACTCCATAGCCCTCACCTTACAGGATTGGAAGCAGTTTGTTCACCACCAGAATCCAAAGAAGAGGAGATAGGACCCCACCTTGCGGTGTGCCCGTGCTCACAGTTCTGATAGCAGGAGCCTCTCCCAGCCTTGAGCTGATGGTCCTGCCATGACGTATCTGACCGATCAGCGACATAAGATTGGCATTCACACCCAAATAAGCGAGTGCATTCATGATTGCCCACGGACTAACGTCGTTAAAAGCTCCATCAATGTCAATAAAGGCCACTAGAGTGAACTCCTTGCAATCAAGGGATTTTTCTGTAGTGCGCATGAGAGAATGCAGAGCAGACTCCGCAGACTTCCCTTTACAGTACGCATGCTGGGACGCCGATAGTAGATACTGAGGGATACTACCGCGTAGATGAATATCAACTAATCTCTCAAATTTTTTGAGAAGAAATGATGACAGACTTATAGGTCTGAAGTACTTTGGAGTGGCATGCAAGCTTTTGCCCGCTTTGGGAATAAACACAACCTTGACTCGTTTCCACAGTGCCGGGATGTAGGTCAATTCAAGGCAACCCTTATATAATGCCAAATTCTAACAGATACTAGTCGCAACTTTCTAAGTAGTGTGACTTATCCACAATGAAAAATGTGCAAGTTGTGGAGAGGAGGGCCAGACGGTGACCCTATTTCTCTACCATAGCTACACTTTGACCTTAGTCTTAAGAAGAATACATTTTCTTCCCGTTTCCATGACGATTAACTCAAGGACGGAAGTCGGGGGGTCTCTCTCTAGTTCCAGCAACCCTTTGTGGCTCAAGATGTGTTGACAATATGACGGCAACAAAATCAAGTGGACCTACAATTTAAAGTGAATTCCGATCCACCGACATTACTCTGCAACCCAGTGGCTTTTTGGCGTAATGAGATGTCAGAAGAAAGCAACAATGGCGTGGTTCGAACCTGGGGCCTCCTTTATGAAGATCAACACGCTATCCATTAAACGAGCCTATAGAAATGGATATCGTCAAAGATTATTGCTTCCATGTTAAAAAGAAATAATGATGGTATTGCGGAAGCAGAAATGCCATTATTCTAGAAAATGGCCTTAGCATGCAACAAATTTCCCACTGGGTTCCTTCTTTTGAAGTCGTTTGAAAAGAGATTGTACATTGGCTATATGTATTATGATCTGTTTGATCAATATGACGCATTAATTCTTCCATAACTATATTTAAAGTCAGTATGATAGAGTATTTCCAAAATGTCGCACGAAAAAGTTTGCTTCTAGATGGGGTCCATCAAATAAGGAATGCTGCAAAACATTTACATAGTTTGCAGTAACTTGACTCTATATTTTCCGCTTTAATCTTCCACGACATACAAAGAGAAGCATTAATCCATGAAATGTAATTGCAGTAATTGCATTCCTGCATGTTGTTTACGACTGTATGATATTATCTACCTTTGCTGGAATCGAAACCTAATGAAAATGTTATTAATCCGAGATTACGGAAAATTTGAATGAAGCGCGCTAGAGCTATACAAGAGACTGTTGCCTTGCACCAGGAATATCTCATCATCAGCATGTTGTGGGTAATTTGCAGAGCTCTCATAGTATGACAAATGGAAATCTTCTCCATCATTCTGTTGGGATGAAAATCTCAATTTGCATCCTACTAAGTAAAGTCTTAATCGGGCACGTATAATCCTGTCTGTGACACCCTTTCGCCCTACAACTGCGAAAATGTAGGTGACGGATATGAAGTTCAACAAGCGCGAGCCTCATTAATTGTTATAAAGCAGGAGAGAACTAATTTACTGGCGGTAGATGGTGTTGTATTTATCCCCAGTTCATTCATTATGAATTCGGCGGATCTGGAAAGTTCCGCAATGAACAGAGCCGCGCGGCGACCAAGGAAACCCAAAAGCCGGGAGCCTGGCACTGTTGGCAGACACGTTCGGTAACGTCGAACACACTTGTTCTGGAGTAATTATCGCGAATGATATCGATTTCTGGGAACTTGGTTTGCTAAATTACTTGGTTGTTTTATTTATAGCCGAAAACAAACCGCGAATATTTGCATTTAGGCCAAATAAGGGTGAAATTGAGGAAGGGTAAGTCGGAGACTATCGAGGTTGTTGAATCGGGGCGTGTGGGAGTGTATCTACGAGTAAATTGCATAGAAGTCTATCTTTGCACGCAATAACACTAAAAATGTAAATTTTTACTGTGCAGACAGAAAAAAGTGCTTAAAACGAATGAGGTGGAAGTGCATAATATTCGTACTTCATGAAAACGGCGGCGAAAAAGGAAATAGAGAAGGGCAATTTTAGGACCAGGAGGAGAGAAGTGTTGTTGCATTGCAACGTTTCTGCACTACAATATATATGCCAGGAGATAGCTATCCACATCACTGCTTCGGCTTTCTCATTTTCTACTATGATTTCAAGGAATATTTGTTGTGAAAGAAAAATGGCAGCACTAAATTATCTCCCCCGTTTGAGGAGCATTTCAGGGTGTCCCCAATTTGGTTGCCTGTATCAATATTTCTTTTGATTAGCATGGAAAAGGAAACACTCGTAGTCAGTCCAGGATTTTACTATTAACGCATGAACTGACTCCGAAAAGGAAGGTAAACAGGACAAATCAGCTGCGAGCAAGGTTACTCAATAGAACAAAATCGGGGGAAAAATGAACACAGTCCGCGCGGAAGTTCCCTGTCAATTGTTAAAAGGGGCGCTCAGCGCATTTCAGTTTTTCTTGCTTTGTCCTTACGCTTTCCACCAGGGCTCCGCTGTTTGTGTGCATAACAAATTAAGTAAACAATTTTCAATTTCACCGTAAAAATGCACCGCCGGGTAAATCAACATCCACAGCTTGGAGCTACTGTGTCCATGAAATACTGCTTAATTGAGCTAGAATTGTGTTATCTGACTTTTTTGTGTGTTGTTAATTTATAATTGTTTAAATAAGACCAATATTCTTTCTATTTTTTTTTTGTCTTATAATAACATAGACATTAACTTTTCGTTTCCTTACGATTCTAAGATTTATGGCGACAACTGGACACTATACTGTTTACTAAACTATTTGGAGGTAGTAAGTCAACAAAGTTATAAACGCTGTTTTTGCTAAAGTAGCCTATCCTAAAAAAATAAAGCAACTGTAAAATGAAATTTGTATAGTTATGAAATAGAAAGATAAAATTAAATGTGGAAAACCTAACTCTTCTATTATCGCCAAGACTGGGCACTACCTACCTTGTCGAAGCGTTTCGTCGTATTTTCGAACCCTCAAAACTTCGGTCTGGATAATACCAGAGAGCCCAAATTCTTCGCATAAGATGTAGTTACCAGACTAATGAAACACACTAAGTTTCATTTGTCCAGCTTTTATACTTTAGTCTTAGAAAACTGAAACGTGGTATGTCCCCCAGCTCTGTATATAAAATTTCTTCTACGGAGGTACTTCCAAAAGATCTAGAAAGCTGAAATTTCACACCAAAGCTTGATGTTATTAGTACAGAAACAACAAAAAAGTGAGTGTATTATGAGGAAAGGAACTGTGGCGTGCAAGAAACACCTTCTTCACTCGACTACGCCAGAAGTAAGGGGCCGGGGACGATAGAGAGTGGACTATGAAAAGATGGCTGCGCACAAGAAATACAGCTCGAAAAAATAAAAAGAACTAGAGGATCTTGCAAAAATAAATGAAATCCCACCAAAAATATTTCATGTAAAGAAGGTTGCCAACACTCACAAGCTCATACCGCTTTCACTGTTGAAATGTTCTCAGATCTCATGTGGAGCCAAGCCCCTAACTCAACAAGGTCTAACTCTACAAACCCTAACTCTAGAAACCCTACATATTGGTCAAAAGGTATATGGGCTAGGTACTTACAAACCTTCTTTACTGAAACTTAATCTCTCCTTTAAATGTGTAGTCATTGAGAGTTTTGGTGTAACTATCATTCCCAAGTATGTGTAATTGTTGACCATTTCTATATCTTCATTTTGATAGTACCACTTTTCTGTCGCCAAGAGAATATCGTAACCTTAAACTTCGAAAGATTAACAGATAGTTTCCATCTCTGGCAATAATTCTCTAATGAGCTTATCACCCAAACCACCGTCCCGTTTATAGAGATTTACCTTAAAAGACCTTTCTATGTCCTCCAGTTTCTTCTCTACGGTGGCTTCCATGGTTTCAAACTATTTTCGCATTTTCGCATAGGCATTCCTATTTCAGCGTTTCCTTCTCCAACGGAGGCTTAAAGTTAGGCTACTGACGATTTTTGTTCTTCTATTGATGATTTCAACTCTGCCGTCGACGATTTTTGATCTTCCAATGCTGCTTTTAATTCGTTTACGGACCCTTCTTTTGATGATTCCTGTTCGTCTGTCGATGATTTTAATTCAGCCGTCAACGTATTCTGTTCCACTTCGAAGCATTTTTATTCCGACATTGAGAAGATCTGTCATGCTTAGAGTTGTTTCTTCTTTTTTTTTTTTATACGATGTGGCCAAATCCTAGGGGATAACCCTTTGATGCGTTAGCATGGTTTTGGCCGGAAGGGAATTAGGGTAAGGGAAGTGAGGAAACTTGAGTCTTGTTTGAGTCTAAAAAATGCAGGAAAATGTGCAGTCGTGACACTGAGGCTTATATTGCATAGAAAAAATCAGCATGGAAGGGCATGTTGTCACTACATTTTACCTGTCGCCTGGACTATTTAGCATAAGTTGTGTCATAATGATAAGGCAAATTTTTGGGAAAATTTATCAAGTAATATGTGCGAGTTGCTGATTTTCAAAATATTTGCTGGACCTTTAATTTTATTTTTGCTGAAGAGATGAAATACTTGAAGCATCAAAGGTCATTACAATGGACGTAACTGAGTGCAACAAAATCTGATTGTTCTGTCAAAATGGTTTTCTTATTGTGTACCAATTACAATGACGTTTTTGATCAATTGAAAACGTCAGTATAATAAATTATGCTTATTTTTTTTTTTTTTTTTTTTATACGATATGGCCAAATCCTAGGGGACAACCCTTTGATGCGTTAGCATGGTTTTGGCCGGAAGGGAATTAGGGTAAGGGAAGTGAGGAAACTTGAGTCTTGTTTGCATTGCTGCGAGCTAGACAACAGCCCAGAGACGGAGTGGATTATTTTAATTTCTTAATAAAAGCTCACGGTCAACTGGGCTCGAACCCGGGACCCACGGCATGTTGGTCTTGCCGCTCAGTGCATTGATCCAACTCCACGGCAATTTCCAAATGAATGGAATTCTTTGCGCAGTTTCACGACCAAATACGCTCGTTTGCGTTCATTGAACTCACTTATATGGAAAACGTATGGTAAGAAAACCATTTTGACAGAACAATCAGAATTTTTTGCGATCAGTTACGTCCATTGTAATTGGCCCTTCAAATTAATACTACTTTAAAATTTTTTTTTTAATTCATTTAATTTTATTGAAAACAATCTATGTTTATGCATCTTCTAAATACCTGCGTCTATGATCAGTGGATCAGTGACTAAGAAAGGATTTTTCTGCAGCTATAGTTTTGAGCTTATAATAACCTAAAGAGAAAAATCTGTTGAAACTGCAAAAATTCGTCTGTTTAGACCAATTATTATATGACAGGCTGAGAGTAAAACTGACGTATCTACAAGGTTCGAGCAAAAGTGGCTTAGAAAATGTTCCGCGCAAAAAAGAAACGCGTGAGGTTCCGGGCAAAATCGAGTCAGAGGAATAGTCGGAACAAAAACGACTTGACTACTTAACTGCATTAACTTTACATTACTTTTTGTAGTTATTTTTGCCCGAAGTTTTTCTCTGATTCGCTTTTGCCGGAACTTCACGCTGTTCGTTTTTGCGTGCCTTACAGATAGGTCATTCTTACTCTCAGCCTGTCATAAATTATTAGTCTAATTTGGTAAATGCATCCCTCGATTTGAAAATTTGTACCAAAATCCATTATTAAAAACATTTGGTTGAGATAATTGAGTGTACCCTCAAATAATCTCAGCGAAACATATAAAAACAACTTTCAATCTCCAACGCGTCACAATTCATAAACTTTTCTATTTATTTGTGATGCATCAAATAGAAATAACCTCTATTTCCAAAAAGTCTAGACGCATTATTTCATGGTCATTCAGACAGCAGAACAAATATTCAGTGGAACCTATTACAACATTTGCACATTTGCACTGCAGACATCATTTAGTCTTTAGCATGTATAAGCGTTTCAATCCAAGCACATATGATGTGAGTGTGAACATAGAATCTCTACGGTCGGCAATGTGTTGTATATTGTTCGACTTTTAGCCAAAATGCATCCGTTTTAAATGCCAACATACATAATATCTACGTTGGAACGACTTTAGAAGGATACAAGCGCAAGATTCATATACTTCTCGGTGTAGAAAATGTAATAAAGCATTTCTCTCCATGAAAGGCTTGATACAGTCTGAAAATTAGAAAATGGCAGCAGGTACCCCACAATGTGGTCAGTTGTTGAGGTTAAATGTGGAAAAACATGCAGGAAATGACTTGTTAACAAAGAAATTTCAACGCATAGGTTAAAACCATGAGAGTTTATACATTAAATCTTCTATTTTTCATTTTGCCCTAAAGCTCTCAATTTTGTTTTCATGCAAATAGAATTTCGGTGCGGAGAGAACATTTTAATAGACCATGCATTTTCCGGTTGAATTCAGTTCAAGTGAATATAATACTCTTTTTTGCACTTTTAGATAATCGATACTGGAATAAATTGAGATTCCTACCTGAATATGTGGATATACAATAATTTAAACTATATTTGTATGTATCCTACAGTTGAATTCATTTGGAAGTTTACATATATATTTCTACAGCTTTAACCTTTAGAAGGCATAAGCACATGAGATCTATGTACATATCCATATATACAATCTTTGGCAAGATTATACCAACGGTCTGGCGGGGATCCAGGGGTGGGGGCTATGTGTGCAATGAGCCTGGACCCAACTACCTACTTTTTACATACACATTGTATAAACTGATAATAACCAAGGATTTTTCAAATTGTTGTGTTCGTTTTGCGGATCAATAATTTTATTCAATCACGATATGTTCAGTTTTCTCTTCACATTAGACCATTTCTGGAACCGTTTAAGCACTATTAGTACAGTGGCCACATTTAAGGACGGAAATTGGATCCATCGTCGAAAAAGAAGTGTTATTATGGAGACAACGCTGGATCGCGGCGGAAAAACGTCCGCAGACATTCATCGATGCATTAAATTATTGTGACGAGGCCCTTTTTCCAAACGCACATAATTTTTGAAGATCAGAGCCATAAAGAAATTGATGTAACGGCTGAGGAAGTTATAAACAGATTCGCTCAGAAGATAAAAATTTGATTTGTAATGTTAAGAAACGTTCAAAACTGATGCCTACGAAACTAATGTTGAATAAATTGAATTCCTTTGTAGGACTGCGACTTATCTCATGCCGAATGTAACAATCATGGAATAGCTTCAATTATCAGTAACTAGCCAAGGTAGTAAAGTGAAGGAACGATAAAAATATTAAATTTAGTTTACAAAGTACGAACAATAGAAGTTGCGCGAAGAAAATTCGGCCAGTTTGGCCAACGTGAGCGCGTCGTCCAAAAAATTGAAAGACAATATGTGATCTTGAACTTTGTGACTATTTTTTCTGCGATAAGTGAGGTTGTGAAATGTAAAAAGTGTGAGTGCGATTTAAAATTCTATCGCTCATCTTAAAACAGACTCGGCTACAATGTTGAGGTACAATATGCACCTTGTGGCCGTAAAAACTTTCCGTCTAGCCCGGTTTTTGGAGGCATTTATGAAGTGAATATGCGTATCTTTTTGGCCTTGCGGCTTCTGGGTACTACATTTTGTGGACTCATGGATTTGCATCGACCACTATTCCAAACCACGTATGAAGTAATTACGACTCAGATTCTTCATACTACCAGCGTAGTGCGCGACATCTGTTTTCGGAAAAGCGTCAAAGAAGAGCGTGGAATGACAAATCGTGACACAACCGACGTTCTTACTGTTTCTGGAGATTGTTCCTGCCAAAAACGTGGATAAAATTCCTCAGTTGGTGTAGCAGCTATTATCGGACATTATACGGGCAAAGTTTTGGACAGTTTGGTGAAGTGCTTGCAAGGCTTGTGAACATTGGAAAGACAAAACTGACACAGAAGATTACCGGGAATGGTTCGAATTGCATGCTCCTGAATGTTCCGCAAACCACGTTGGCTCGGCGGGGAAAATGAAAGTGGATGTGATTCGAGAAATGTTTGAAAGATCTGTTTCCACGTATCAAGTCAAGTGCTTGAACTACATTGGAGACGGTGATTCGAAAACATTCAACGGAATTCTTGATGTTTATGGACCTTCAACACCGGTTACAAAAAAGGAATGTGTTGGTCACGTTCAAAAGCGCATGGAAACCAGACTTCTTGCAGTGAAGAAAAATACAAAAGGTCTTGGTGGTCGCGTAAAATTGATCGACGAATTGTCTGTGTATTACGGCCTTGCGATTAGAAGAAACAGCGATTCTGTATGTAAAATGAGAGAAGCTGTGTGGGCCACTTTTTACCACAAGTGTTCCACTAATCAAGAACCGAATCACGAGTACTGTCCCGAAGGTCTGGATTCCTGGTGTACTTGGCAGAAAGCTAAAGCGACTGGAAATTTGGATACTTACCTAAGTTGCACAAAGGTCTACTGCACCAAGATGTCATAGAAGCGATATTTCTTGTGTACGAAAGTGTGACCGATGAAAAACTCCTGGAACTATGCGTCGGTGGATTCACCCAAAATTCAAACGATAGTTTGAACAACAAAATTTGGAGACTCGCACCAAAGTCGCCAAATAGCGAAGCCAAAATTGTTAATATTGCTGCATGCGTCTTTAATGAAGGGTCATCGGTATATTTAAAAATTTGGCATTAGTTGGGGATTCCAGTTGGACGTAACTGCGCTATTTTCTGTGAGAACCACGACACAGCGCGCGTCAGTTTGGCCGAGATGAGAGCGTACGAAGCCACGCGGGATGGAAGAATCAATCGCAGACAGGCCAAAGCAATTCAAGAGGACGCTATAACTGACCAGGAAGGTCCTGCGTATGGACCCGGAATAGCAGAACGACGGTAAGCAGCAATTTTCTCTTTTTAGAATGGTTATAATCGTGATGTAAACTTTGAACGCGTTTTCTCAAAAAGCCTTTTTTTCAATACGGTGACGGCTTTTGAAGCGATTGGCCGATTTGTTTTAAATTTTGTATGAATACGTAAAAGTGCATTCTTAATTGCTTCCCGGTCACATATTTTACGAATAATAAACATTTTTCAAAAAATTTACAGTTAAAGTGACAAAATGTTGACCAAAAACGCGTAAAAAAAGTTTGATGGCCACCCTTTTTTTTTTAAAGTTCAATTTTAAAAAATTAAGATCCGTAGTCAATTTTATACACGTTTACCTTTAAGAACAATTTTTATTTTGTGATTTCAGATTATTGGTTCGTTCTGTGGAGCCTCCACCAGGAAGCCGTGAAAAAAAATCAACATTTTTGATTCGACGTAAATAATTTTGTAATAAATCTTTTTCATAATTTTTTCAATAAGTTTATTGTCATTACTTCTCCTTTTTGTTTAAAAAAATCCACCTCATTATCACTTTTTATTGTACGAAAAAAAAAACACCCTGAATTTTCGCTTCAATTTCACACTCTGGCTGGATGTAGCCCCTGAAGGGGGGAAAGTTAAGTAAATTGACATTATTTGTAATTTTTTTTTCTTAAAAAATTTGTTAAACATCTGGAGAATATGCTCCTAAATCTTTAATTATTAATTCGAAGTATAGATGTCTTTATAGTACATATAAATAAAGCGCTAAACTGTTACCGAAAGCAGGTACGCAAGTGTGCTTAACTTTAAATGCGTTTTTCTCGAATCGCAAAATTTTGTGCGCCGTGCAACGTAGCTCATCCATTTCTTAACCACTCTTTCTGAAATTTTGAGGAAATATTCTTTAACTAATTGGCCACAACATGACGTCTTAGTTTTTTTTTAAATTTAAATATTGTTTTTTTCAATTGTTTATAACAAAATATGAAACTTTTATTTTAAAATAGTCTGGAATTTGTAATTTACTTTTTTTATTTATTTTATTTCTTCGTCATGTTGTGCGTTTTTTAATATTTTAACGATAGAAATTTAGTTTTTTGATTTTAGATAAAAATTTAGACCTGCACGCTTTACGGCGCAAAACCGAGGGCCCAACTTCCAGCAGATGTAGCGCCGCCATTTTGAAATATTTTGATGTCAAAAATAATTGTAGCAATAGTTCAAAACGTATATTTTCAGATGTGCTTTTTTTCTTTTAAAAATCTCTTACCAATTCTTTAAAATAAATTTTTGAAAAAACATGCGTTTACTTAACTTTCACCCCTTAATCGATGTATCAACTAATCGCCGTAAAGAAGTAAAAGATGGTTTTAAGACTGGATTGAGCTATGAATCCTGTAATGTACTTAAGCAGATACTTGTCGCCTTTTGTCATATCTCTGGACATGTTTTTGCCAAGCATCGTTATAATATGCACCGGTGATGAACAAATCTTTCACCAAAGGTGTAGCTTGTGTTCATTCGATAAATTTTCTATTTTGTCAATGGAAGACGTTAAAAGGTTCTTAAACGATAGCCAATCCTCACACTGAAAATATGGTGGAGTGTTGAATATTTGTGACATGACGAAATTCACCGAAAAATAAAAATAAATAATTTAAGCTAGTAGCTTAGCAGTATAAAGCTAATTGAATGAATACTTAAAATGTAGCACGAAATAAGGGAAAGGACTAGGAATTAAAAACAAAATTTAACTTCGAATTATTTAAATATTTCTGAATTAGCTTAATTTAATGAGGCCATGAGTGTGCTCGCTTAATTTGGATTCGCTTATCAATTTTAGATAAAATCATTTCAAAAAGCTCACTTGAGCTAGCTATTTTACAATTCTGTGGAAGGGCTATCCATGGCTTCATAATCATCAACCGACCTACAAAGTTATTTAAGCAAACGTACCAGGTGAAGAGACATCCAAAACACTAAACGGAAAGTGTAAGCTCTCATCGCCACCTCGATTACTTTTTTATCTTAGCAAGATCCTTATTGTTTTCTGGGCGGGCTTTTATAAGCAAGCTATCATATGGTAAGCCTCCCATTCATTAAATCGATGTGGGTGAGTCGACACCATTTCGTGAATCATCATTTCGTCATCAGCAGACAATTTTTAAGGGCTGCGTGAGGCTGATTGAATAAGTTTCTGGCCGTCACTCAAACTTTAACTAACCCAACCCGAGTAAAATTAATCGGGCCGTACAGCGGTCGTACACGGGGCGTTCAGTTTTCCTAAGGGCGTACACGGGCTGTACAGCGTCCGGAAAATTTTACAGGCTGTACACTGGGGCGTACAAGGGCCGAACTCGAGTGTGAAACCGGAACGGTCGTACACTGGGCCGTACATCGGGGCGTACACGGTCCAAATTCGAGTGAAAAGCCCAAACGGCCGTACACAGCAGGCTGGGCAACCGTATAATAATTATATTGTGAATAAAATGTAGTTTATTTTCTTTATCAATATCACTTTACAACATTTATATACTGAAATATTCAAACATTGAGCAAACTTAAATTTGATCAATAGACTGCGAATAATTTCAGTTTCGTTCGACCCAACAACGAGATCCGAACTGTTTATAAAGACTGAGTTTAAGTTATACGTATCATTATTGAAAATATATAAGAGTAAATTGCATTATGTTAATTAACACAAAAGCTGAAAAAAAATGATTTAACGGAGCCTCGAGCTCCGCTCATTGAAATTAGGAAGCTTGAACGTTAACGCTGCGGTACAGAAGAACATTACAGCAAAATTAAAAACTATAGCTCTGGCATAAAGAATATTAAGTTGGCTCTTTACTAGTTTTCCGTTGTTTTGCTGACGACCAAAAACGGAAATAAAAACGAATTTTTGGGTTGTTTTATGACAATTGAACTCGGCTTGTTCTTCGGGTTACAGACAGTGGTCAGTTAGCAGTGAACGTTTGTCCTGTTAAAGTATTGTCGTTCTGATATAGTGCACTTTCATGGTTAATTACAAAAAGAAAATTTGGTGGACATTAATTTTTTGGTCGGAAACTAGTGAAATATCAGTTCATATAATCACAGACATTAGTGAAGCAATTCAACTGAAGTATATAAAAGTTGGTTGGAAAGGTGATCTACCGTGGGTGGATAAAGAAAATATTACAACCTTGTACGAGGCAATATTACAACCCCTGTACGGCCCGTGTACGACCCATGGCAAAATCTTGTACGGCCCAATTGTTCTGCAAGAAGACCATGTACGACCCTTATACGACCCAGCAAAATGTTCAAACTGCGGCCCTTGTACGCCCTTGTACAGCCTCACTTCATATCTTGAATATTTCTACTCGGGAATCTACCCTAATTCCACACTCGCATCTTAGATTCTTAAGTACCGTACGAAAAACAACTTTGTCCGATTTATCGATAAGTCTTATGCGATTATATGACTTTCTCAATATCTTCTTCAAATATAATGCGACATATCGATATTGTTGCATTTTATTAAGCTTGAGCTTGTATATCTACTTCAAATGAAATATAGGTAAAGTGGATTCAATGTCATAAAAAACGCTTTTGTTAGAATACTTCGTTAGTGCAGCACTTCGGAAATTTCATATTTTTTGACAATGTCCTTTCAACTACATTGCCTTACTGAAAATATCCTTACATAGACCAGAATATTGTAGTGATGTATATCCCTGCAAACACTCAACTCAAGTTGTCTCGACCACGGCAAGAATTATCAAGCGTATCAAGATAGAACTGCCATGGAATAGACACGTAACATATTTCCTGGTGGTTACATTTCCTCCTGAATGTTATCTCGCAGGATTCATAATTTCCCCGATTTTGCTTTACCAGAAAGTACTGAAAATATGAGTCTCGTGGTGAGAACATTAAATCAAAAAGTCGCCGGTTTCGGATTTATTTATTTCTCTACCTGGAAAGCTTTTCCGGTAAAGTGAAGCTGCTAAAGCGATGATGTGGTTTTGTGTAAGTTATACACACGTGTTATTTGATTGATGACGTCCTCATAAACCCAAGCAGATGAAAACTGTCACGCTCCGAATGTTATGATTCATGACTTGAAAAGGATAACTCGAAAAGCTAAGAGAAAATAATTACAGTTAGAAATTTAATACAGTTTCTTTTATAGATGTGGTTTAGTTGGTTTGTCAAGCCATTTGTAAACGTTTAGAAGTGTCAGAACACAATGGTTAAGCATTCCTGGAATCGGTGTCAATTTAAAAAGGAAAGGGAAGGCCGTTTGAGTTGTTTACTTTCAACTTAATAACAAACTCGTTTGCAATCATTACAGTTTCTACTATATGTGTAGGAGTGTATGAAGGGTTGAAAAGTCAATTCAATCCTATAAACTTTCATTCAGTTTTTCTTTACTGAATTAATTAGTTGTACTACTGTTGAAATTAATTGCGACCAAAAGCGAATCTTTACATTTCAAATGCTCGAGCACCAAGTTGAGGATTTGAATAACAAATTCCTTCGCGAAATTAACTTCGAATGGGACAATCACTACAAAGGGATGTCTGGAACGGTTCTACTCACTTTAGCATACCGATTTTCCTCTCATCGTCCTCCGGCTCCAGCAATTGACTTGGATCCGCCAAGGAAATTTCTAACTTTAGAGCTGGAAAAACATTGTCTGAAGGCTCGCCCGAAGTTGATAAATTAAAATTAAAGTCCATTTCAATGTAAGAGTGGGATGCTACATCGCTCAGCCATCTATAGTACATTCGAAGAATTTAAATGGAGACATTGAATTTTAATTAGCTGATGGTGTCACAAGTTAATTGGTTGCAGCTGCAAATTTGAATTCGTTGTCTCCTCGATGGAGGTAGTCAGTCTGATGGTGGTTTGTGGTTTACAACTCAAATGGATAGCAATTGAATTTGATAGTGGAATTAGATAGAAGTAAGTTTTAGTCAATTTAGTAGCGCTTCGCCAAAGGATATGGAAATTTTGTCATTTATGACATAATCACCATACTTGGTCTGGGATGCATATAGTCTTAGGACAGCAATGACATTTAATAATATTAATATAATATTTTAAATGTAATGCAACAGAATAATTTTGAGGAGAAGCCATATAAGCTGGTTAGACCATAGTTTTAATAGGGTCTTCTACCTTACAACGTCGTTTTTGATACTGTTCTTTGAGGATGAGTGGTACCAACACCAATAATGCGATTGAAATGCGGTTTTTTTGGGTTCAACTTGTTTATTCTTATACTTTGAAAATGAAGTTTTTGAAATTTTTATTGTTTCTGGTTTTACCTTTGTTCGATCTTAAAGTAACCCTTACGAAAAGTTCATATCAAAATGGTTGACACGATTCAGCTCGTGAAAATTGTCTAAAACAAAAAATCGGAATAGTTTTATTATCCCCTTGGCTATCGTGTGACGAACGGAATGTTGAAAATTAAAAAATTTCGCAAAATAGTCGACATTTAAAAAAAATGTGTTTTGTGCTGTAAAACTTGTTAAAATTAAAAATTTTCAAAAAGCCTTCGTCAGACGATAGCGATATGTTTTTCAAAGAATTGAGTTAATCGATTAATTAATTTTGGAGATATAATGTCAACCAGTTGCAAAAACGCAACTTTTAGGAAATCTCATTTAAAAATGTTCATGCATGAAACTTGGACATAAAGTTTCAATCTGTTTCCAACGTCAAGTTTTGTTTCAAACTGAACGAACCCAAAAATTTCACATAGCTTACAGAAGAGACACACACACCTATATGAAGTATACAATAAACCGTCTGGATGTCCTTGGTAAAACTCGTAAATCAAGTTTCTGGGCTGCCGGGCGACGGAGCGGTATAAAAACGACATGCGGAACTGTGTTTGACAGTCTCTGACATCCCGAAATAATAAGAATTCCCTTATATCATTTTCAGGGTATGTTCCAAACCCTAGATTAGAAAAATGCAAAACAAATTCGGTTTTTTTTAAACGAACAAGGTAGAAGACCCCCCTTTAGTATGCCAGAAGAAATTTAGAACATATCTTTTAAAATTGGTGATATTTGAGATACGGACGAAGTTGGCCTTAATAAACTTGCGGGCATTTTTTCTCAGCAGAACAATAAAATATGACAATATCATAAAATCATTCAATTCCAGGTCAGAATTGGGCGATCAGGTCAGGCTTTTGAGATATTTGTGGTACAGTATGCACAAAATTTGTTTGCTCTTTTTTCTAGTTGCATCATTTAATGCTACTCTCTTGAAAAGTCCATTTCATATTGCTCTATTATCTCTCTCTAATTCTCGTTACGCCGAAACTTGGCCCGATTTCAGACAACAATTACAGGTGGACCTAGAATTTAAAGTGAATGTCGAACCACTGATAACCCCCATGACTTTTTTATCATAATCTATTGTCAGCGAAAAATAACCATAGGTCGCCGCCGGTGGGATTCGAACCTCGAACCTCCGCAGTGGTAGGTATATACAATACGAGAAAATCAAGTCATTCTGATCACACCAAATTTATTCATGACGAAATAGATAAGGTTTGTTCACTTATTGCAAACGGACAATCTGTGGATGTGGAAAGAGATAACGGAGCATGTATAACAGTTATGTGTCGCCAAATTGTTAAGAGAAGTAAATAGACTAATCCCCTAGTAGTAGTATTCAAGAAGAATTTAAATCTAAGTCTTTGCGAAAGGCATCTCTTAACAAAGTGATTGATATGAAACAGTATCCTCTCCAAAATATTAAGAAAATGTTAGCATCATTGAGGGGCGAGAAATAGTTCTATGTCCCCGACATAATCGGATCTTATCAATAGCTTCAAATTTCGAAGGTATCTCAAGGATTATTCACGGTGAATTTTCACA
This sequence comes from Leptarthrus brevirostris, assembly GCA_964036015.1. NCBI lineage: Eukaryota > Metazoa > Arthropoda > Insecta > Diptera > Asilidae > Leptarthrus > Leptarthrus brevirostris. Next base: position 133,239,002 of record OZ038372.1, on the reverse strand, counting down.
TGGGCTGAAGAGTGCTCCATGCATCTTCCAAAGAACTAGGGACGAAGTGTTGCTAGGTGCCATATGTTATGTCCTAATAAAAGGAAGAACAAAACAGGATTGTTTTCAAAATTTATCTTCAGCATAATATCTTTTAAAGTACCAAGAACTATTCTTCGCCATCTTCAGCCACGTTTCGGACATAACAGCAACCATCCAGTAACAAAGTTCCCGCTGAGAGTAGAAAAAAATGCGTATCTCTTCGGCAGGAGAAAACGTGTCAATGGCAAATGGGAAAAGTCGAAAATCATACAACCATTAAGTGGAAGCCGCTACTAGATAAAGCACGACAATCACGTGACATTAGCTCATTAACAACAATTAAGACGCTGCTCAGAACACAACTTACCGGATATACCTGGATCTGTTAATCCTTCCGTAGAAACTCCACCGCAAACGAAAGCTGTCAAACCAACGTCGATCGCGTCTATATCACGGCAATACATCATATCACAACTGGAAAACAAGGAAACTGTCGAAGTTTCAATGGCATCATATTCATCTCCAACTCGACATGAATTTTCTTATTTTATTACAAACTGTTTTTTATTAGGATTCACTAGATGTTTGGTAGTTATAATTTAATAGTTGGTGATGTTATGACGACCCTGGCTTATTCTTTCTATAAGACTTGAACCAATCATTTGAAGCGGCAGTTTATTGTAAATAAGTCTGATTATTGTCTTATTTTCCTGCAGTATAGCTCATGGATCTATTCTAGGTCCGCTTCTCATTTGTGTTTACGTTTGCGAATTTAACACATTTTTAAAAAGAGGAAAAGTACGTAGGACGTATACTAGTTTCAGAGAAAAAATAGTGGAGTTGGTATATTCACGCCCGTTGCCAGCACGCATATCGAACAAATTCACCCGGTAGCATTATGCACGCTCCCGCAACAAGCCCAACAATTGAAAAACACGCCCGCCACACGGGTATCTACGCTCCCGTTACAGGCCCAGAAATCTAAAAATGTATCAGCCATAAATGCACGCTTGTGTTAATACGTTCTCGCTTAAACACATTCGAGACTAATGACTCACCGATGACTCACAAGGTGATCCATGACAATAATAATGATAACAATTACCGAATTTTTTTTATTTTTTCTTATGCAGCATATTTTCCAGTTTCAGTCATATTCGTTATTAACCTGAGTAAAACTAAGACTCAAATGCATAAAACTTGCCGGCTACTGTAGAGATAGTTTCGTTCTTTCAGACGTAGGAAACGAATGTGTTAATCTGCGACAATAATTTTACTGTTTTCATTTTAAATTTTAATCTAGATAAAGATGTGCGCGTACCGTGCTAGGCTTGGACTATATCTTGCGTCTTTTATTGATACGTTTCTGCAGCATGTTGGCTTTTTGACGCTGGACCTGTCTGTTTTAAGCTAGAGATGAGCGAGTCTTATTTCACTCGGGTTGGACTAAAATTATATGGTTTGGGCGTTTCATTAGGTAATACAAAATTTGCAAAAAAGTAGACTAAACTTGGACCATCTTTTGACAGGTGAAAAAGAAAAAATATTAGTTTAGCCAAACTGTTTCATATTCTTAGTATCTCTACGCTGTTAATTTGCATGGCTATATTTCTGATTCGGAGCTTTCATATATAATATTATATTGGAAGAAAGACAAAACCGAAGAAACTAGGTAACATCAGGCAGGCCTAAGTCCTTCTATATCTCACTCGATAAATCTTCAGAGCGAGCAATAATAAGCAACTTTCTATGTTTTCAAAAGCAATCCTGATTTTTTAAATACAATGAGTAAATCGCAGTTGTTTAAATTCAAATTATTCAAATTAACTATTTCACACTGAACACTGAAAACAGAAAGCATAAAATTACAGCGAAACTAAAACCAATTGCGAAGCCACTTCACAGTGGAGTGTTAACACGAACTACAATTGGAGTAAGTTATAAACATTCTCGGAACAAATTGAAAGTCTTTATGCAGCGCAAATAGCAGCAAATTAATTTATTCAGTTGAAATGAATTCCTGCATTCGCCGGCCTAGACACCAGCACACACTGTATAATCGACTTGGCTAAAATTTTGCTTCCCATCAGAGTGGAAATGATACTCACTCAGAGATGAAGACCAATTTAAAACGATAAACATGATTAATTAATGGAGCTTTATGCAAATAGAAACGAGAAGCATCCCGGCCCTTTGCACTTCGTCCCGTATCCAGACTCCACCTGTTTGACTCCCTCGTATCCCACGGCGCAACTTATCCGCAATTGCGGGAAGCTTCGAATATGTTTACATATGAATGCGTGGTGTTATGTAGTCGTAACGTGTACAGACAACGTTGCGACACCCTCTCAACAACAGAGCCGTAAAGTCCTACTTCCAGGGCGATTGAGATATGAATCACCGGGAGGATCCAGGATTATAAGGCCATATTATAGGAAAATTGAAATTGGACCTTCACTGAAAACAAACCGATCAATAAATTTAATAGCATTTGTGCATATTAAACCGTTAATGACTTTTTGCGTCGTGGCACTTGCTGAGGGATGTTTTCGCGGAATTCCTGCACGACAAGGAGACCGGCTTTCAGAGCCTCCGCATTAACGTCCTAGTTCTTGAATAACCTTTGAGTAATCCTACTGAATGTGATTGATATTAATGATCGCTAGGAATTCGGAAAGTGCCTGATGGGGGTACTAATGCTTTTGCCCTTGTTTCTAGGTCTCATGGGTGATTTTATCTGAGTGTTTCGCTTTTCGTGCAAGAGCTAATCTGTTCATTCAAATCTGGAGGCGACGCCACTGTACACCATATAAAGTACCTAATGAATCCTTAACGATTCGGTAAGCCATATTGACGTGTGCTCCCCATAATTAGAACGACGTCTCAGACGGGGATTTAGTAGAGCTTCCGAATCATATGCTACTGTTTCTTACATAGTGCATGGAATAGTCTTATCGAATGTGTCCATCAGACTGTGATTGGGGATTTATGTCTTGAAAATCATCAATTAGGGCAGAAATCTCTTCAAATCTCCCGAGAATGACAACTCAAATGTGTTAAGGATGCATTGTCTGCGAAAGTTTCGCTTTTAGTTTCATTTATCAGAATTAATATACGCTGCCCGATTTCCTTTTCGTATTATATAAATTGACCCTTTTAAATTTTGATTTTATATATATTAATTTTATGACTGAGTTAATACGATAAACTATCCAGAAAAAGTGCAAATGCCAAGCAGGCATTGATAATTTGGAGAAGCAGATTCGAAAGGAATAATCAAAGGGAATCTCCAGACCCTCCGAAAGATGGGATAATTGAACACATAAGCTAAACATATAACACTAAACAGAAACATAACGCTATAATGCTATCACTTGCTCAAATTTCAGTCTCTCGATGGTAGCTTTATTTTATCCAGTCTTGGGATTGAATACAAATTGGCACAAACTTTGACAGATAAGTTAATTCATTAGCACTAATACAAAAGTCAGGTCTCAAAACTGCCGTCTTGAAAAAGTCGCCGCAAAACAGGCCGGCAGCTCTTAGAGTTATTATATTATTCCCAAAACTTAAGGACTAGAGTAGTATCCATCACAATCGCGATTAGAATTTACCAATCGTTAGAATCACATTGACCCGATGCATATAACTTTTTTTATGCAAATGTGGCGCTTTCTTTGGTAAACTCAAAGGCAAACCTCTGTGAAAATGAAATTTAACAAATTTCAAAATGCCTTCAAGTGAGTGCCAGCTCCAAGAAAAGTTCCTTAAAAATGTTGAAAAATTAATATCGAAACAAAACTTAACTTAGAAAATGAAAAAATCAAACTAGAACATGATTGCCTGAGGGCCGGTTTCAAAGTTTGAGCTTAAGCTCAGGATAAGATAAACCTAAGCTTTAGCCAAATTGAGTTTCACAGTGCTCCAGCTTAAAATGTTCTTTTTAATATGGCAGCACTGTGGGATTGTGAACTATTGTGAATAAATTTACCGTCAAAGTTTTGAATATGTTTTGATTGCTTATGGAAGTTATCACCGGAAGTTATCACCGCGTAGTGCGAATTTTTCTTCAAAGGAAGTAACTATTTTAATAGAATAAGTGGACAACAATAAAAACATTGTTGAGTGCAAAAGGACAGATAGAGTTCGTGCAGACGAAAAATTAAACAAGTTGAGGGAAATTGAAGAACTATTTAATAGCCAACGTCTTGATCCCTATGAGGTGTTAAAAAAAATATAAAAATATAAAAAAACAGGCAAATTTTCCAAAAGAAATGTCCAGAATGTACGGCACAGAAGGAGGATAACACATACTGCGATAACAGGCGTGGATTTAAAAATAAAGTAAATGATTGCACCGCAGATCGAAGGGATGGAAGCAGTGTACGATTGCAATGCTGTGGAAGTCCCATTTGATGTCGACTATATAATTGAAGAAGCCAGAGTAGACGATGAATCTAGAAAATTTAAACCAGACGAAAATTCCAGTGAAGTTAAAGGTAATTTTACTAATATTGACTGTTGTTGAATTTCTCATGCACATACATATAATTTTTAAATGACGTACCGAAAATGTGGAACAAATATGTACCAGGAATGCTAAAAGGACAGTCTTCCAAACAGTTGAAGACGAAAGGGCAAAACAAAAAAACCCCTGGATGCAAGCAAGTGGATCGAAGTTGCTGATGCCAAACTTCGATTGGCTGAGGAAAATATAAAATGTGCTTCTTCGGGAACCCCTACTCCCAAACAGATGCCCTCTCCATAGAGCCGTTCGCCACTTTTCTAGTCCTCCGGGAGTACTCATCCAAAAATATACTAAAAGAACGCACACAAATTTCGAACCACCTAAGGTCCCGCGGGACCAGTCTATCACAATCTTAACTTCAAATGGTTGCCATTTTTCAAAAAATTTGAGTTTTTAAAACTTGTGTCATCAAAAACTGCTTTATGTTTAAAAATGTATATATTTTTTTTTATATAAAAACGGACAAGACAGCAATTGTGGAGTTCATTATCACAAAACGGATAAATCGCGCTCCCCCGAGATGACGGAAAAGTGAATTTTGCAATCTCCATAGGCCCATCCGCACGGTGTCCTTTTTCATTCAATAAGCGCAAGAACGGGATTCTCGTGCGCTGTTTCGTTCAATTTCTCAGTTTAAAGGGATCCTTTACTGATTAAACGTTGTTGCGAAATTAATTGTCTGCAAATTTAAATGCGTATGATTTTACGACTTACCGTACATTGTTTTTAATTTAATTAAAAAAAATTATTTATAACAGTTCTTGGCTGGAATTACCTAACTATTATTTAACATAAACAATGAATTTAGAATGCAGAGAGAAGACCTTTAAGTCTATTGAAGAGTATTATTATTTTGGGTTTAGCAAGGTCTAAGAGGATTTTAACATCGTTAAGGGTCTCGTGAAGTTTTCAAACAAATAAACATAATTGCTGTGATTACTGTAATAAATATACCATTAAAGTTGTACAAACAACAATTTGCAAGACTTGATTGATTACAAAATCAAAAGCCGATTTTTGGGCGATTTCAAATAATGGCGCGGCGACTTTGGGCGACTTCAGAGCCGCGGCTCGGCAACTTTTGCTCCATACCGTCTGGCATTTCTGCGCTGGCTCTGTATGGGCCATGGGATTTCTAAGGTTCGCACTTCGTGACCTCTCCACTTTCCTCGACGTGAACTTCTCTAAGCTGTATCTAAAGAAGTAACTTTATCTATGGCTCAATTAAGTTATTATATTAGATTAGGGTAGGTTCTAGTCGAGCAATTTCAAAAAATTAATTTTTCTTTTTTTGCATATTTTAAATCCATATAGTGTCTAGCATTAACCTCTAAAAAGATTTGACGAAGTCCGGAAAAATGTAAAAGTTACAGCTGATTTAGTGCGAACGCGTACCGGCCGAGAATCATGCCTATGTTTGGGCCAAATGCAGATGCACGCGCGCCGTATTGTTTGCTCAGCAGGTATAAAAATTCCTTTATATGTTCTGTGTGTACAAAATAATGTTCCTTGAATATAGTAGTCGAAATCAGTTTCAGAAGGAGGAGAAAGGATTGCTCTATGATGCAGGAACAGCTGACTAGCTGGACATGGACCATTTTTAACAAAAAGTATTAATATTTAATATTTTTTTAACCACTATGAACAACAAAAAATGGGCAAAAAGATCGACTTTTTTCTTCAGACAGTCGCCATTTTATCAAAAATCACTGAATTTTTCTAAAAATGGTCCATGGCCCCACAAATTTATTCTACTTTGCAAATAATTTTGATTTTTGTGTTTCAGATAAAAGAAGAAGGCGGGAATTCTGCACGCACTACACGGCTCCAGAAGTGCTTGGATATCTCGCAAATTTTACAATTTAAAGAATTAAAAAACATTTTGTTGTGAATTTAAGTAAATGTACTGAAAAAGTCAAACTATACATTATGTACCTTTTGCTGTAAGAAAAAAATTCATAAAATTCAGCCATTTTTCAGGCCGCTCGACTAGAATCTACAATTAAGGCTTATTTTCCGTAGGCTAAGGACTTACTATTGTTATGTAGAGGACTAGTACCAAACGCAAACATAATTAGTTAAGTTTTATTTCATATTGAATTATATGAATGAATTTAAATTTTGAATTTGTAATTTAAGCATTTTGAAATGTGAATCATTCATAAGTTTCTCTATCACAATTGTAAGGAAGAAGAAGACTTCAGCGATTTCCGATTGACACCGGTCTCTGTCAAAACTTCAACCCGCGAGAAGCAGGATTTAATTTATTAGGATAGTATCAAAAGGGTATAATTTCATTTTTCACTTTTTAAATTTTTGGTAAAACTTTATCCAAAAAGATACTACTCCTCCAGTAAGTCATATTAAATTCACTAGTTTCGACCACAGTTACGTTCTTGATTTTAAAAGGGCGGACTTCTCTGATCTTTCAAACAGGATCCTCTCAATCGATTTCCCATCCCTTTTTTATGATTGTGATGTCGATGATTGTGTTTCTGTGTTTTAGGAAAGGATTTATGATCTCTTTAATTCGTGTGTACCATTCAAGCGGTCGAAATCGTCCTGTCATTCTCCCCCCGTGGTATACTAGGGAACTACGGAGTCTTAAGAATAAAAAAAATAAGTTATGGAAAACCTACTTGCGCTGTAGAAGCACGTCAGCTTATTCTGAATTCGTATATTGTCATGACTGCTTTTTAGCGTTATCTTCATCATTATATAGGGAATACCTTGATAATACTCGCAGTAACTTGCATAATGATCCTCGTACCTTTTTTAAATTTGTAAATTTGAAGAAGAAAACTGATAATTATCCATCTACAATGTGGTATAATGGATCCTCTAGTTGTAGCGCGCCCGATATTGCCGATAACTTTGCATTGTTTTTTGAGGGCGCCTTTTCACCAGGCAACTTTGTCCCTGCCGTGGAAGATTTTCGCCATATCCGGGACCGTCCCGCTACCTGCATTGCTTTGCCCATTATATCTCGTGATATTATCTTGAATGGTATCAAGGAGCTTAAACTGGACTTTTCCTCTGGTCCTGATGGTGTTCCACCTGCATTCTTGAGATCCTGTTCTGATGCCTTACTCACTCCATTGGAACTCATCTTCAATAAATCTCTTCAGGCCGGTAGATTTCCTACGTTATGGAAGAGCTCCTTTATAATTCCTGTTTATAAAAAGGGGCATAAAAACCTTATAATAAATTATAGGCCAATCGCGTAGCTTTCCTGCATGCCCAAGTTGTTTGAATCTGTTATATATTCACAGCTTGTTGGGCAATGTAAGGGGTTAATCTGTTCTAATCAACATGGCTTTCTGCCTGGTAGATCAACGACAACTAACCTGCTAGAATTTACATCCCACATTATCTCTGCCTTCCAACAAGGTCTCCAGACTGATTGTGTCTACACCGACTTCAGCAAGGCATTTGATAAGCTCCCTCACTCCGTGATTATGCTTAAGCTTGAAAGGTTGGGTTTTCCGCCTTTATTGCTCGACTGGATCTGCTCTTACTTAAAAAATAGCACTTACCGTGTCTCTTTCCGTAATACTTTATCCAGAGTCGTTAGGGCTTCATCTGGTGTGCCGCAAGGTAGCCATCTGGGGCCGATGTTGTTTATTCTTGCCATTGACGACATTGTCACTCTGATTAAGCATTCCAAAGTTTTAATCTACGCAGACGACATGAAGATTTTCTCATGCGTTAGAAACAATTATGATTCTTTCTGCATCCAGGATGATTTGAATACCTTCAGGGGCTGGTGTGACTCAAATGGACTGCAACTTAACCTGGATAAATGTGAAATTATGTCATTTTCTAGCAGCATCAATCAGCTCGTCTTTGATTATACCTTTGCGGAAACTACTATCCGTCGTGTGGAATCCGTTACTGACCTTGGAGTAAAGCTAGACAAAAAACTCGATTTCACTCTTCACATAAATCACATCGTATCTCGGAGTAATTCAGTCCTGGGTTTTGTTAAGCGGTGGTCAAGGGAGTTTTCTGATCGACAGACCCTAATCCACTTATTTTGTTCTTTAGTTAGACCAGTTCTCGAGTATGCATCTCGGGTTTGGTCTCCCTGCTATGCTGTTCATTCTAGACGCATTGAGTCGGTGCAGCGGAAGGTTAGGTTCGCACTATGAGACCTCCCGTGGAATGATCCATTAAGGCTTCCTCCTTATGAGGATCGCCTCCGATTGCTTACTATGCACTCGCTGGAGGAACGACGTAGAATTGCTGACCTAGTATTTATTCACCAGCTTTTGAACTCGAATATAGACTCTGGCACTCTCGCAAGTTTGGTTACTTATAGGCATACCCCGTATAGCTTAAGGAGATTGCCTTTACTACATCTTATCCACTCTCGATCTAACTATGGTATGCACGAGCCTATTAACCGCATGTGTAGGGCCGTGAATATGTGTCCTATTTTTGACCTGGCTCTTACTAAGGATGTGCTTAAATGTTCTCTGTTGTCTCTGCACCCCTGATTGTAGTGTTTGAGAGTGTTTTGGATTTTTACTAATATTTTATTACATGGGTTATGGGAGCCTCATTCACCTCAATATATGCTATATTCTGGTGAATAGGTCGATTGATTCCAGGCTTCTGTCTGTGAAGTGCGCCTTCTGAGTTAGAAGGGTGAATTCTAATAACAAAAGAATATATTTCCATGCAATAAAGTCAAATCAAAAGGGTACATTTGCAAAAGTGTCAACGAAAAGGGTACAATTCCAAAATGTAATCCAAAATTTCTCCTAAGGGTCAATTAATATCAAATCCACCAATGATGGTCGCTGACAAAATTTATTTATTTTTAATTTTTTTTAAAATTTCATCACTGAGACTTTATTATTTTTTTAATTATAAAATAAATAAATAAAAATTTGCTATATTTAAAAATTTATAACTAAAGAACTAAATAAAGTCTCGGTGATGAAATTTTAAACACTTATTACAACATAATGAAGGTATGTTGCTTGAATATTTCACTCCTCAATTGTAGGACTTAAGGCAGTATTCTACTTTAGGCGCTCGAAAAAAGGCTATTTTTATGATATTATGAAATATATTAAATATATTAAAAAAATTTTATTACATATTTTATGCACTTTTAACGCACAAAAATACCATTTGAATACAACGCTTCGATTAGTAGGTGGGTCTCCGCTGTTGTAAACATTTTTAAAATGGATCAACTTAAACAGAAAAATGTTAAATTTTTAGATTCAATATATCACTAGCAACCAGTTGAAGTAGGATTTTTGATGTACATGCAAAAACAATAAAATGGCGGCGAAAAAAGAAGAAAGATAAAAAATTGCATGTTTTTCACTGCTTATTGCTTACAAAAAATTGTAAAGATCTAAATTCTGAAATAATCCTAGTTCAGCCGGTTGGTATAGGTATGCAGAATATGTGGTTAAAATTGTATAACAATGGGGTCAGTAGTTTCAGAAATTTTTGCAACAAGCGGTGTAAAAAAGTAGTTTTTAGATAAACGCGTTCAAAGTCGAATTATCGAGCTGAGGTAGTTACGTTAGAGGGGCGGAAAAGTATACTGAGACTGCTTGAAACATTTTAAAATTTGGAGAGAATATTCTTGAATATATTTACTTTCGAAAAATGTAAAAAAAATTAATTTTTTCAAAGTTTCAAAGTAGAATACTGCCTTAAATAACTCGTAAAAAACAAAGAGCATCTTTTCGAAAATCGCACCTTATCCTATCTAGTTTAAGATTTATTTGCTTTAGGCTACGGTTTTCTTTATTCTGCTATTTCTTTGTAGTAGTCAGCTTTGACGAACCCGTAAATAAATAAATAAGCAAATCATATTTTTCTCGACTGTACTAATGAGTTAATTGCTTGTTGTCGGTAATCTATGTTTTGGTATTTTTCGAGTAAGGATTTATTCTAAAAAGGAAAGGTCTGCATTGACGGATTGCGATTAGTTTATTTCGGAATCCATCTTAAATTATAGGTCCACTGGCAACATTTGTCATCGAATTGAATCAAGCTCTTTTCCCGTCCCATGCCCAGTCAAGGTAATAGGAGCTAGAGAAGGAGAGTAATATTAGTAAAATAAACATTGTTTAATTTAAATTTAAATTTTTAAAGCGAAATTTTCTTTCGAATTTTTAAAGTAGTCCAGAATGCCGAAAACACACTGGAATAGGCGACCTTCCATTTTATTTTTGTAGATCAAAAGAAGTTTTTCATGAGCTTAAGGTAAACCGAATAAAAATTTCATGGGAAGCTACACCATAAAGACAGCATACATATAGAGAACCGCTTTTGAAAGGCCAAAGTGTTTTGTTAGCTGCATAAGTAGAAACATTCGGTATAGGACATGTTTATCTGGACACACTGCATAAGTATCTACAAAGATGTCTACAGAATGTCTTTAGGCCTATTTAAAAGGCCAACCAAGTAGGGAAGATAGGAAGAAAAATACACATCCACAGCAATAGATAGAAGGGATGGATAGCCACGATGAAAAAGATTAAAGGATAATTTTTTCTCCGGAATTGGGAAAAAAACAGCGAAGGAATTTCCACTTGATGTGATTAACTTAAAGGAGGGATTTCTCTTAATCAATTCCCTTTTTATGAACGGTGCTGAAAGGGAGCGTGGTCACAGAAATCTTTACCTAACTGAAATTGGGGGTGAATTATCAACAAAAGGGATAACATGAAATTTTTAAATATAAATTGGAGCACTCTACAATGTTTTTTTATATAAAAAGCTTTTTATGCCTCGGTTTATGAACTATGTTGCCTTCTTTGATTTGAAATACTTTGGGGGGAGCCGGACTTGCAAACGAAAAATATTTTCATTGTCAACTTTGCGGAGGGAAATTAATTATTTTGGGTAAGACTAATTTAGTTTTCCTCCAATGAATTAAAAATTGTTTGCTTTCAAATTCTTTTGAAAATTATATTTTACTAATGAGTTTCGATAATCTCATTTGGAAATGTTTACAGAAAGGCGAAGAAATGCTAATTAAAATCAAAACTAATCTTAAGAAGAAGAAATATTTGTTTAATTTTATGTCCAATATAATCTCAGGAAGTATTAGGCCGCTATAGATAATTCTCTCAATTTAAGAAGCCTTTCTCTTTTCGGAGAAAACGGCTCCATCCTTTATTTTTGTTTTTTGTTTTAAAAGTAAATAAAGACGAGAAAAGTGGGAGTTTGGGCACCTTTATTGCATACGCTGCCTAGACCATTGAATATACCTATATTAAAGTGATGTATGAAAGAATTGTTGCCAATATGGGAGTCTATAGAAAAATCAGAGACAGGATGCAGCTATATACAGTAGGTCTGTATGTTTACTCAAAAGTTTTTACACAAAACTAAAAGTTTTCATCCACACTGAGTCTGTTTACTTTTGGACTTGAAGAAATTTGACAGTCGAGTAATTTCCCCTTTTGTCCAAATTTTACACACGCTGATGAGTGTGGACAAAATTTCGGCAGAATTCTGGTTGACAGCTAACAGATTTTTGGCAAGTTACAGCTAAGAAATAAAAATTGAAATAAACGCGGGGAACTATTAACTTTTTCAGTAAATTGTTATTCATTTTTATTTATTTTTACGATTTCTTGTAAACCCACTAATTTTTGCACTGAAATTTACTTTTGACAGTTCTTCAGTTGCCATCACTTTATCCAAAAAGCGTCTGTTAACTTTCGCATTTTCATCCCCTCCACCAGAAAAACGATACTTACCCACGTTTTACACACAAAAGTAAACAGACAGACCTACTTTGTAGCATAAATCAATACGGAACATTATTTTTTTCTTATTTTAAGGCTCTTTTTATAATTTTTAAAGCGCAACTTTTTTAGCTCCGGTTTCCGTTCTGTTACGCGAGTCACTTGCGTCCATTCTTTTATATATTACCGGGCATTACTTCGTAACGCGTGGGGCGATTTGGATGAATCTTTTTTTTTTTTTTATATAGAATGGACTTCCCCATTAATATAATATCAAAAATTGAGGGTGGGGGGGCCTAACAGCGCAATGCTTGGACCCTTTTGGATAATATTTTGTTTAGAGTGTGTCCCTCCCATTAGTAGTAATACGAACATTATTATGTTAATGACGGCTCAAAAAAATAGAATAATCTTATTTTGGGAGATAGATTCGATTCTGGGAGTGTACGTTTTCCTATCCCCAATTTTTTCTGCGATTTTCCAGGATTTGGTGAAATTGGCGACCAGGCAGTAACGTTTTCTCTGCTGCTGGGTGCGCACCAAATTGCTATGAAGCCATGACGCATAATGTTATTTTGGAAAAATTCGTAATAACAGTACAAATATTGCTCTACAACATACAAAAGCCCAATGCTTTTGTTTTATTCATAGTATCAGAAAAAAATCATCGTCAGTTGATGGAAACGCTCGCCATGCTCAACAGATTCGGAAAGTGATTGTTGAGCAAATTTTTTTGCATGACAATACAAAAAATGATTTTTCAATGAGATCCGAATCACAAAATGTACAAAATGTGCAGCAAAGGTTCACATGACCCGAGTGAATTTTTAAAATAAGAACCAAAACAAACTGTTTTTTAAACTCAAGCAACGTAAGAAATAATAAAATATTTCTTAACACGATCGGCGTTTCTAAGGAAGAAAAGTTAAGCTCCTTTGGCTCGTTCTCGACAGCAGCACCGAAGGGTTAACTTTTCTTCAGCTGCTGGACGCCTTCGCGAAAAAGCGAAAACTAGATTAAACTCCAACACAAAAATTCAAAAATAATCTAGACAGCTGCATCAAATTAAGATCACTTGCACTGTCCCACTAACCTTGCAAGGTTAGTCTTTTTCCTCGTAAAAACTAGTCCTCATCCCCCGTATGGTACGACAAAGAATTACGCTCTCTCCGCAACAGGAGAAATAAACGTTGGCAAACTTTCTTTCTATCCCAGACCGAGCCCGACTATTCTTCCTACCTATCTGCTTATACTTCTTTTTCTGAACGTTGTGATATCCTCTACTATGAGTACCTCCAACGGATGGAAATAGGCCTCATATCCGACCCCAAGCGTTCTTATAACTTTACTAATTCCAAGAAGAAATCCAATGGTTACCCCTCTACCCTAAAACTTGAGAATACCTCTTCGTCTGATCCTAAGGTTATCGCCAACCTCTTTGCACACTTCTTCAGTTAATCCTTCATTGACAATTCCCTACAACCTGAGCTTACCTACTTTTCATTCTTAGACAAATGCACTCAAACATCGTTTACGTCTTTCGACCCTGATCCCGAACTAATTGCCGCCAGTATCAACGGGCTTGAGGCCGACTTCAACCCAGGTCCTGACGGCATTTCGGCCATCGTTCTGAAAAAGTGTGCCATGCATCTAATTCAACACCTTACCTTGCTTTTCCGCCTCCCGGTCACTCAAGCGGTTTTCCCTCATTTATGGAAAAACTCGTATATTATTCCCATCTTCAAAAAAGGCTGCAAGAACGATGTGTCCAACTACAGACCCATTGCTAAATTATCATCCATACCTAAACTATTCGAAAAATTGGTCTATGATTCTATGTTCTTCCACTCTAAGTCTATCACTCACTCACTCTCCCAGCATGGTTTCCTCAAAGGTAGATCTACAACCACCAACCTTACTGACTTCGTCTCTAAAACTCTATGTGCCCTGGAAAACGGTAAAGATGTTGATGTTATCGCCACAGACAGCCTTCGACAAGATCTCCCATAATGTTATCTTGTTCAAACTTGATGGCCTAGGCTTCCCCTCCCGATTCATCTCATGGATTCAATCCTACCTCAACAACCGTCGGTACAATGTTCTTTTCAGCTCATCCATTTCTAACTCTATTGTCGCTCGTTCCGGCGTCCCCCAGGGCAGCCACCTCGGTCCATTACTTTTCATCCTTACAATAAATGATGTTGAATGTGTCATCAATCACTCAAAGCTTTCCATTTATGCTGATGACATGAAAATAATCAAACATATCTCCTCCACAACCGACTCCCTTCTCCTGCAAAAAGATCCGATTCCTTCACCACATGGTGCATGAAAAACTTTCTTGAACTCAATGTCTCCAAATGCCAGTCCATCTCTTATTCTCGCAAACGTCTTACACCCACCCCGAGAGTCTCCATGCTAACCGACGTACCAGTCTCTATCTTTGCCTCTTTGTGTGACCTCGGAATAATCTGTGATAGTGAACTCAATTTCCGTTCCCACATTGACAGCATAATTAACAGAGCTAACTCTGCGCTAGGGTTTGTGAAGCGCTGGTCCGGAGAACTCTCTCCTTATGTTTCCAAATCTCTCTATATCTCCTTCGTTAGACCTCTCCTTGAATATGCCAGCCAGGTATGGTCACCTACACAAACAACTCACATTAATAGGATTGAATCTGTCCAGCGTAGGTCACTTCGCTCTACGTGATCTTCTGTGGGTAGACAGATTCAACCTTCCACCTTATGAAAACCGTCTGAAACTGATAAATTTACAACCTTTAAGTAAACGTCGTGATGTTTCCGATATTCTCTTCATACATCAGCTATTAAGTGGTGCCATAGACTGCCCTTCAATCCTGCAATCTTTACCCATCTATACCAATCCCCGCAACCTTAGGTCCACTCCCCTTTTCCGACTCGACCTTTGACTTCCATCTGAGTAAAGCATCCCTTCACAAAGCCTTCTATCTTGATCCCGCCCATCTTGATCGCCCTTTTTAATTCTTCTTCCTTCCAGCCCGTATCTACTTTAATGAGAGCTCATATTGTAGCTTTTACTATTTATTTATTATGTCATCATTTATTATAGCTTTGTAGTATTAGTATTATGTTATAGCTTGTAATTGTAGTATGTATTATTATGTAATATATATGGAGACGCTCGCTCGCTCTTATAAAGAAATTAATATAATCCACTTCGTCTCTGGGCTGTTGTCTAGCTCGCAGCAATGCACAAAAACAAGACAAGTTTCCTCATTTCCCTTACCCTATTTCCCTTCCGGCCAAAACCATGCTAACGCATCAAAGGGTTGTCCCCTAGGATTTGGCCACACCGTATAACAAAAAAAAATAGCTTGTATTAAGCTTAAATAAATAAATAAATTAAAGAAATCACCGGTGAATAGGAATACCAGATGCGAATATGGACGCGAGATCAAATTTGAAGTAGGTGCGCTGTCTGTTGACGTTTCCGACTAGCACAGTGTTATTATTTATTATGTTTATATATTTTGTAAATTTTAGAAACTATTAAAATTTTCACTTTTATTTACTAGCAAAAGAGCTCTCCAAAGCTGTTGGACTCCTTATTTTCAGACTCCAAATATTGTTTACGATCACAGTCCGAAGAGGGAGCCGGCCATTCAAGAACTTGTATTTTCAAATAACTATTTTGTCGTACTTCCTCCAAGCATTTGGGCTTTTGCTGGTGGTGACCAGTTGAAATGTCATTAAATGTCGGCGAAATTTTTAAAGAAATGGAAGATTAGAGAAGCACTCCATGATACGCTGTTCATTTTTGTTAACGAAAAAGACAAGGCAAGCAATCCGGGAGAACTGACAGCTGCCCACACCCTTAACCCTTAACATTATTAATTATTTGTTTTTTTTACATACGCCGCTTCATAAAAGTTACTTCAATTCATGATTGCCGCAGTCTGACAGAATCATATTTTTAAACTTTATCGAGAAATTTTTTTAAAATTTTGGAATATTTTTTTAAGAAATTTCATAAATATGTTGCGGTAACTTATAATAAAAATTATTTTTTAATTAAAAACTTGTTGTTGTTGACCAATAATGTTTATAATCCCTTGCGCTGGAAACAATTTAGAACTCGAAAAATATAGAGGTATTTTGGAATACTTCGCAATCATGTAACAAATGCTATACGCCATTGTAAAGGCCAGCTAGAATTAAGAAAAACTACCGGAATAAATTAAATCAGCGAAAGCACAACATAATTCAACCACACAGCTTTGCCTTAAAGTGGGTTATTAACCCTCACAACCTGATTACGACCTTCCAAAAATCTTTTAATAAAATCACCTGGTGCCCTTAGAACTACACCTTCTGAAGCCCTGAACACTATTCTCCACCTTTTACCGGTAGATCTCTTTGGTAAGCAAACCGCATCTTTAGCTGCCATTAGGCTTAACTCAATCTACACCTGGAAACGAACTGACTTCGGTCACTCCAAAATTCTGGACGGGAGAACTGCCACATCGAGTATACTACGCTCAAGCCTTTCTTTGGAACTAAGTTCGACTCCCCCTTTCCCACCAAATCAGAATGGGAAGAAGGTATACCGCAATCGGGGGTGTCAGTGCATCTCTACACTGACGGCTCCAAATCAGAAGGCAGAGTAAGTGGAGGTATCTTCTCGGAACATTTTGACCTCGATAACTCACTTCGCTTACCTGACTACTGCAGCGTGCTTCAGGCGGAAACCATGGCTATAAAGGTAGCCGCGGGCCGTCTGAACCATTTAGCGCTGCCTACAGATAACATATGTATATTCACAGACAGTCAGGCCGCTATATAATCCCTCACGAGAGTATATACTACCTCCAAAACGGTTGTAGCATGTCGCTCAGCTCTGAATGACAAAGCTGAGTATCTGAAAGTACGGCTGTCTGGTTGCCTGGAGATAACAATATTCCGGGTAACTGTAGAGCCGACGCCCTAACGTGAATCGGTACCACTCGTCCTGATTCGGACATTAACCACCAGCTGGGGAATCTGCTGGCCACATGCAAACTCGAGCTTTTGCAGACATCTCTCAGGATTGGAAATGTTAGTTGGCGGTTGGGACACACCTACTTGATCACCCGACAGATATGGCCAAAACTTGACCCTAAGCGGTCAAGAGAGCTCATCTTACACGGACACAAATTAATTAGTATTACAGCAGCCGTTATTATGGGCATCTCATAGGTAGACACGCTGATAGACTAGCCGGTCGTTCAAACGACTTCTGTAGGTGTTGCCATCACCAAGAGGGAGAGGAGTCCATACTTCACCTCCTTTGCAACTGCCTGGCCCTAGCCAACCATAGGAACCGGTTTTTGTGCTCCCCCTTCTTTGAAGAGCTAACCGAATTAGGCTCCACTGACGTCAAGGACCTAGTTCGATTTATCAGGAGTTTCAAATGGTTTCCGGTAACGGGTTAAGGCTAGACCCTTTCCGTCTAGTTTCCACTGGAGACAGGGAACTGGCTCGATGCAAGGGAATAATAGGTACCACTCGTCCTGATTCGGACATTAACCACCAGCTGGGAAATCTGCTGGCCACATGCAAACTCGAGCTTTTGCAGACATCTCTCAGGATTGGAAATGTTAGTTGGCGGTTGGGACACACCTACTTGATCACCCGACAGATATGGCCAAAACTTGACCCTAAGCGGTCAAGAGAGCTCATCTTACACGGACACAAATTAATTAGTATTACAGCAGCCGTTATTATGGGCATCTCATAGGTAGACACGCTGATAGACTAGCCGGTCGTTCAAACGACTTCTGTAGGTGTTGCCATCACCAAGAGGGAGAGGAGTCCATACTTCACCTCCTTTGCAACTGCCTGGCCCTAGCCAACCATAGGAACCGGTTTTTGTGCTCCCCCTTCTTTGAAGAGCTAACCGAATTAGGCTCCACTGACGTCAAGGACCTAGTTCGATTTATCAGGACTTTCAAATGGTTTCCGGTAACGGGTTAAGGCTAGACCCTTTCCGTCTAGTTTCCACTGGAGATAGGGAGCTGGCTCGATACACAGGATGTAATAGGTTTACCCTATTCTTCTATTGGGATATTTATGGGGTCTAATTGCAGCCTCAATTGTGGTATCACAATGGGTCTCCTTGGCCTAAGTGTGCCTTTTTAGGCAACCACTCTAACCTAACCTGACCTCCATGTAAATGAGGAAAAAAGAAGCCGCGAGATAATTTAAGGAAATAAGGAAAACAATCTACTACCTGGTTGCACCGGGGTTTGGTAAAAGAAGCGGAGAAGAAAACCATCAGGCCAAGTAGCTTTGGATATGCCGAGTATTATAAGTTTTTTGAGAACGTTCCACATGCAAAAGTGCAAAAGATTTTGTCTCAGAGGTGAAGATTTCCTTGTGAGGCGTGGGGCAGAAGAAGAATTAACCAATTCGAGACAATAAATGCAGATGAATGTGGAAAGTAATAATAAGTAGCAAATTGAGATGCAAACAGTTTAGTCTTGTCCAATGGACCACTACATACGTTCCTATTGTAAATGGGTGGAGGTAAGAAGCCCACAGGTATAAGCAGCAAGTCTGTTATTTTCAATTTCTCTTATGGAAACAATTTATAAGGCTGATAAGCAGATTTTCTGTTTTCGATAGCCAACGCATTATCATTAATATACCGGTTGGTGTTTCTAGATTATATATATTTTTAAAGCTGTGCCGTATGATGTTATACATTCCGAACAATAATATCTTTCTCTCTGGGTCCTTTAATTCCTTTTGGTGCATGGGGTGTCTATTATACCTACCCTCCATCTGGTGCAGTTCTGCACCAACGCCTTTAACTGTTCCCACGATTTGGAAGGCACCGAGCCTTCCTTCTCTACGGATCTCCCCTATGTGTTGCGTGGTCGTCCAGTTCGGCGTCTTCCTTGCGGGTTCTAATCTAGAGCTTGTTAAGCGATATTCTTTGACTCTTTTGTAAGTGTGTAGCCTATCCATTGCCACTTTTGCCTTCCAATACTGGTGCCCATCCTGTCTTGGCCTATAAGTCTGTGTAGGTCTTTGTTGGTACTGACCTCAGGCCACCGGTGAGCAAAGACTTGTAGCTTACTTTAGATGTAATTTGACAGGTCAATTTCAATTTTACTTTCGACTCGGAGATCTGGAGTTTTGTACGCCTGAAAATGTTGTTATTGCGCCATATTTCAGCAAGAGTATTAAATCCAACTCAAACCTTATTGAAGCGACCCTGTATATCAGTTTCAGCTCCGCCGACTGCTGTAAATATGCTTCCGAGATTGCAAGATTTATCAACTTATTATATTTTCCAAAATATATTTGGGATAAATTCGGTACAATAATCCGCGTCGTTCACTGAAAAGCAGGCGGAGATGATGATGCAAATAACAAAGTAATGTCGAGTACTGAAGAAAAGGCAACGATGCATCACTTTGCGAAAACAGCAAAAAGCTCATCTGGGCGACACCTGAAGAAGAACTACTTTAAATGTCAATCTAAACATCTGTGCACCTTCCTTTAAAGCTATATAATAATCTAAGTAAAAGCTTCACATAATTGCATTCGAGTTCTAATGCACATTTGCTAAGCATGAAAAAACAACAACTTGGAGCAATTTATCTGATAAGTACGATTACCTTAATGCACATACACAAATGCATTGTCTGATCCATTAAAAAATTGCCTTGCTGAGATCTAAAAATTCACGAATTTCTAAAGAATGGAGATAGAGATCCAGACGATATGTTTACAATTTATATGCATATAAAAAAGCACATTTCTTCTCACCTAGACAGTACGTTATTCTTTGGTCGTTTAACCCTGAGGGTGCGGCGCCACTTCCCTGGATGGTCTCGACGTTTCTTCTCGAGCAGCTACATATCATCCTCATGACATTACATTACAAATTCCCTGCACACGTCTTATGACAATCGACTATAAATCAAGCAAGAGCAGTTTTATTCCAATTTGAGAAGGGGTAGTTTTAAGAAGTGCCACAACATACGTGAAAGGTTTTATTTTTGTTAAGAACTGCTGTATACTTTCGTGGTGCTATTAAATCGCCTTAAAATTACAAATTAATTCAGTACAACTTAGAACAGCACTGGACTGTTATCAAAGAATGTTATTTGGAAGCGTGCCCAGACGTAACTCTAGAGAATGGAAGTTAACACGGAACAGCAAAAATGTGTATCATTAACCACGAAAGGAAGAAGGAATTTGTTAGAGTTTCCATTTCCATTTCAACTTACCTAAACCTTTAGCAGCTAAATTACATTTGGATTTCCGTGCCGAATTTCGGAACAAAAAGTGCAGAATCATTACTTAGCCCCAAAAGGGATTCAAATCGATGCCTTAAACCTGCCGCCATTGCCATTTCTAATTAAAGTCATAACTCAAGAATCTCAGTCATCACATGCAATCTACAAATTACCGACGTGTATTAGATTTACAAGCCCCAGGTCGGGATATGCAAATAAACTGCCGCAGGCAACAATAAGCCTATGCGGTGGAAAAAGTTAGTCATGGGATAGACCACTAGGCAAGAGTAGAAAGGCCTATACACGTTTCATAAAGTTAAATTCAGAAACTCAAAAGTTCGTCCGTTCCGGGCTTCCCCGCTAGTAGAACCAGGCGTGTTACCGATTACCACCGACAGCATACTCTTTCCTACTCATCACCTTGTCGAAGACTCCTGGTCTAAAATCCTAGTCCTGGTGAATTCCCTTACAGTTAATGCGACTAACCCTTAACGACCCCTTGTCACGCTATGCAGAGCAAATTATTCCCGACCTGTTTTCGATCAGGTGATTTTCACGATGGATGTTCATTAAGGTCTTCACGCTAAAGTAAGTAGCAGCTTAAAGAGTACTTCGAACAGGTAATAAAAAAAAATCAATCAGTCACGTCTGGCATTAAGTTCTTCAAAAGTCCAATAAAATGATATAAACGTGGCTATAGTATTGTTCGGACGTACTATATATTCGCCAATCTAGATTAAAATTAAGATTGCATTTTAGAGAGGTGAAGTTTCGTAACAAAACGGGTCTGTTTCAGTCGTCTTTTAATTTGCTTGAGTTTCACGAAATGTTGAGATTTTGGAGAGTGACCAAGTAGTATAATTTGAGCATAAATAAGATCTTGAGTAATGCCAGGGTCCTTGTCCTTGGTCTTGTCTTCACTTTCGGGCTTACACTTGAACACCAAATTATGCGCTATAAAAATGCACTTTCGGTGACCCCTGGATGCTTTGAGGAGCAGCCCTCCTTCTGGGATAGGGTAGGTAGGCTTGTAGGCTTAACTGAACCTCAATCACTACGCACGAAAAGTGAAGTACGCCTATGCATCTCGGACATGTGTCAAGTGTATTTCCGTACATATTTTGTATATTTGATCTCATAAAGTTGCTATTTATATAAAGTATCAATCTCTTCTAAAATTGGAATAATTCAAAAGTATGACAACTTGTCCCGGTCTCCCTTATACCTACCTGTGCTATCCGAAACAAAATAAAAAGTGAAGTGGTCATCATTATCACAAGTTTAAAGCACTGCAAAGTAATATTTGTTATTATTATTATTAGGAGTGGATCAAGGATTAACAACATCCTTTAGTCACTTCCACCAAGATGATCTTTTGTGACTTGATCCAGGTTCAGATTTAAGCTACCCAGTGAAGCTTTAGTTCTTTAATTAGACCTAAAATCTCTTTGGGGGCTGCCTTAGCTATATCTGGTGGTTATGGAAAACTCCCACCAAGATTTCTGAGCCTGATACGGCCAAGGGCCTCACAGTGACAGAGGATGTATTCCGCTGTCTCTTCCAAACAGAAGCGACAGGTGTCATCTGCAGCTAGCCATAACTTTTTTTTGGTAGTAGCCTAAGGGGCAGTGACCAGTTAGAGGTTCTGTTATCAGCCTTAAATCTGGTCTGCTGAGTGAGAGCAGCACAGCCGTTTTCTGTTTTGAGTGGATTATAAACCTCTGCGCCTGTCTTAACCCTGTAATATTTGTCCAGTGTGAGTGCTTGCATTCGTCCTCCCATGACCTGATACGCATTGCTAGTCGGCTTTTCGAGTAGCTGGTACCCATACCAGCATAATGCTGTTGCTCTGAGCCAGTTCTTCGAGAGCAGTGAGACAGTCCCAGACGATTTTAGACTCAAAGTTGTAGGGCCTCAGATCCTTGAGTACCGCCTGACTGTCGGACATAATATATACTTTAGCACCGCGTATACCTCTATTAGTAATTTCACGTGTACAGAGTTCGATGGCATGTATCTCTGCTTGAAAGATAGTTGGTGCAGAACCGAGCGATTTGTGCAGTCTTATTCTTGATCCGTAGACCCCGATACCCGTTCTGTCTTCCATCTTGGATCAATCCGTGTACCAGACCAGAGACCCCTTTTCAAAAATATGTCTATTGTAGAGCCAATGCTCTCAAGGATCAGCTTGAATGGTATATCAAAGTTGTACCTTTTCGGCATGGCATCTGAGATTGAGTTGATCACCGGATCATCCTTGAATTCCTCAAGAATTTTCCTGTGACCAGTCCAATTCCCTGCTGAGAGGAGATTGGTGCAAAGCAGCCTTATTGCGCTTTAGGCAGCCTCCTTCTTTAAGTATAGGTGTAAAGGGGGATGACTGCCGTGGGGAGTATACGCATGGCACCCGTAACTCATAGACGTGCTAACCTCTGCAGTTTTTGCAGTGTGAACTGCGCTGTCTTTTATTCTGTTTTTGGCCACCACACGAGAGCTGTGTAGGTGACCCAGGGTCTGTTGTTTCATACGCCCAAAGGGCCATTTTTGGCTTAAGACCGCAAATTTTGCCAAAGAGTCTTCGACAGGACCATAGGGCAGTCATAGCTTTTCTTGTGACCCTATTGAGTTGAGGATTCCATGTGAGTCTTTGATCTAGAATCACTCCTAGATACTTGACCTCATTTGTGAATTCAATAGTGGGAGACACTAACCTTAGATTCCTTTTTCTTGTAAAAGGTACAATGGTTGTTTTGCTAGGGTTGACTTTGAGCCATTCTCTAGTACATCAGGATTGTACTATATTGAGAGCATTTTGCAGTCTTACTGATAAAGTCCTGTCCTGCTTGCTCATGATGGTAATAATAAAGGTTATCTGCGTAGCCCTGGTATTCGTAGCCAGCATCAATCAGTTTAGCCAGGAGATCATCGATAACAAGTGACCACAGCAGTGGGGAAAAAACTCCCCCTGAGGACAGCCTCTGGTGGACCTTACTGGAAATACCTACATCGTTCCGTGGTCGTCAGTTTTTAAATAAAATTACAAAATACACTACGTCTCTGGGCTGTTGTTTAGCTTGCAGGAATTCAAAAACAAGACATTCAAGTTCCCTTATTTCTTTTATTATAATTCCTATCCGGTCAAATCCATGCTAACTCATCATAGGGTTGTCCCATGGGCTTTGGCTGCATCATTAAATAAAATTAAAAAAATATATCACACAAAAAAGCAATCTTTTCAATCAATTATAAGATGGAAGGAAAAAAGTATTGCGCCAAGAATGCCCCTAAGAGCGATGGAATCACATGCACTGAACATGCTCGATCCGGTTGATGAGGACCGCGAAGTAGCGATCCCATACCGGACAAGCGTATTCCAGAATGCATCGAACGAATGTCCAGAAGAGGTTTGTTAAATTGGGTTCGTTGAACTCCCTGAACCACCTTTTCACAAAGCCGAGCCCACCACAAAGTCTACATGGACCTCGAAAAATAGAGGACGGGAATTAAGACCACTCCAGGTGCTTGACCCTGTAAAGCCTGCCCAAGACACCTCCACTCAAAGAGTATTTAAAGAGATTGGGACACTTTATGCATGTGAAACTTATTAAAGTGCATTTGTTGACATTAAGGGGGAAGCGGTGTCTGGAGCACATCGTGGAAACTGTCAATGTCGGGGTTCAATAATTTGGCATCGTCGGCTTAACAGTATATTCTATAGCTAGTCTAAAGTAATAAAGTCATTAATAAAAATTATAAATAGCAGCGGGCCGAGAATGCTGCTCTGAGAGACCCCGAAAAAAGTAGAGATTTTATTGAATTGGGTATGAATCAACAAAATTAGGTGGAAACCCGGGCAGAGGAAGCTTATATATAAAAAATGTAGTAGGCCTGGTATTCTTCGTCGCAGCTAGAGAAGCAGAACCCTCTCCAGGCCTTGCTCTCTAAGTTTATAAGCTGTCTTAAGGAGCCATCCATTCAGTACTGATATGAATGAGGACACAGAGTAAAACAGATATTGAGGACATTATAGAACTTACAAGTGTCCTGGAGCCAATCGTTTAGAGTAGAGAAGTCAGCCACTTTGAAGTTAAAGTAGCAGCCACCAAGTGAGGAAGAAAAACTTTCGGGGGCTTCAAAACACAAGGGAAACTGGAGTGTAGGATTATGGCTGGACTCTGGCTTCAAGGGAGTCTGGCACTTTTTCACCAATGAGACACTGAGGTTGATGGAGAAAAAACGTTCCAGTAATCTTCTTGAGTCTTGGACGACATTTCTGCGCTCCGTAAGACCCACAGAGGTGGCCCGGAAGGAAAAACATGGTGGCAAGCACACGAATAGAAAGGCAGCTATTCTCCAGTCTCTTAGAACTGAATCCAACCAACTGTGGAAGATAAAAGTCAAAAACAGCAGCCTCATTGGAGGGCAGCAGGAGGGAATTTTAAGGTGACACATAAATGCTTCAGGTCGTCGGAGCAAGCAAAGGATGCCGGCAAGCAAACATGCCACTGGGAACACATGCATGCGAAGAGATGTAGTCGACGATGTCCCGCTCAGAGGTATCGAGGTGGATCTTAGATACGAATACGCATTTCGGCCGTCTGGCGGGTATGGTAGAAAGAACCATAGAAAAATAAATGGGTCACACCAACAGGCGGGTTAACCGCCAGCCCAAAAGCAGTACTGCGTCACTCACTGGTCAGATGTGGACAAACACCTAAAGCGGGGGACGGAGGAGAGTCAGAGGCAGGGATTCAGCCCGAATGTCAACACAGGATATGACAGAAAGCAGCAGGACCCTCAAGTCGGAAGCGATATAGCCCAGCAGCTTGGAGTTTGCTTAAACAGCCGCAGACCAGGTACCCAGGTCACGCTCCACCTGTGTGAAGCCGCAACGAATGTCATTGACAATGGGGACGATGGGGAAAAATGATATTAAAAGTGAATATTTTTTCAGACGTAGTCAAAGTCCTGGGGATAAGCTCTATAATGCCTGTTAGCATGGCTATAGCCGAAATGGAATTACTGATAAGGGGAGTGAGTTAAAAAAATTAAAATAAACTATAATAGCTTTCTCTGATGCAGCATAATAATTTATCTAATAAAAAAGTGTCCTCTTTGAACTGACAAAGAATTACTTTGAAGATGTACACGTGGAATTCGAGCGGCGTGAATGCATCAGTTTGGGGGAATAAAACATACCGTTCCTCCAATAGTAAAGTGTTTACTATTCAAAGGGCTTCGTGCCAAATACGCAGGTACAACATTCATAAATGAATTATAAATGAATTAACCTTTCTAACTCAGAAGGCGTACTTCACAGGTAGAAGCCAGGAATCAATTGACCTTCCCACCAGAATATAACAAAATATTGAGGTGAATGAGGCTCCCAAACCAACATGCAAAAAAACATTAGTAAACAAAAGCACAAAACACACCCAAACACAACAATCAGGGGTGCACAGGCAATAGAGATCGTTTGAGCCAAACCAATACAATACATACACAAACCAATATAAAAAACCTTACAAAAGCTGTACAAAAGCGAGTGAGTGCAACAGGATGGCCACAAGTTGTAGAGGCTCTTCCTTAATGTAACCTTGTCCACGTTAGTGCTGAAAACATCACCAACATCATTAGCAAACCTACACATGCTGTTAGCTGGCTCCAACATACCGTAACTAGTGCGCGAGAAAGCTAGCGATAAGCTAGAACGGTTTCGAAGGGAATAGGACAATACTCTAGGTGTAGAAAAATTATATTAGCAGCCCAAGGACGGTTTTCGAGAGCAGCAAGTTGTAGCAGCCCCAAGGGCTCTTCATATGAAGGCGGAATAAGAGGTCACTTCAGGGCTAACCACGAAGGGTCGATCTTACAAATCTACGTTGTACGGTTGAAAAAATTTAATGTGAGAATAAATCCCAGCATAGAATTGACCGTCGAAGCGATATTACTAATGTGAGGAATAAAGTTAAGTTGCCTATCAAGGTACACATCCAAGTCCTTCACTCCTTCCACGCCAAAACCATCAAACTTATACTGAAAAGTACGGTAGTTGCAGAACCTCGAGAAGGTCATAACCTGACATTTCCCAATGTTTAATTTAAGATTATTATTACCACACCAGCTATAAAATATGTATAGGTCCGACTGCAAGATCTCACAATCCACAAAAGGTTTGATTGGGAGAAAAATCTTGATATCGTCCGCATAAAAAAGAATTTTACTTCTTTGAAGTTAATAAATGACATCATCAATAGATAAGATGAATAACAAAGGATTAAGATGACTACCCTGGGGAACGCCAGAAGGAGCCACAAAAGCATCAGAGAGCACGCCACGAATACGCACTCTATTGGATAAATACGACTTAATCCATGCAATGAGTGGGAGCGGGAAACCCAACCTGGCCAATTTGAGAACGATAATAGGGTGAGCCAGCTTATCAAAGGTCCCTTCTAAAATCAGTATAAATGCAGTCAGTCAGTTTGGCAGCCATCCAACAATCCACCCACATTGGCAGAAACAAACTTCAACAAGTTGGGTACCGTGGACCTACGCTGACGGAACCCATGCTGCCGGCCGGCTAGAGATTAAACTCCTACACTCCATGGACAATTGCGACTGGATCATCAGTTCGAAAAGTTTTGGAATGCAAGATTATTTAGCAATAGGTGGTCCGGCGCTTTTTTTTCATCATTACTTATAATGCACTATTATAAAATGAATCTATTATAAAATTTATATTAATTCATAACTTTGTAAAATTGTTCATGTACACCCTGTAAAGTTACGTTAAATGAACTTGATATTAGCAAATAGTAGTAGTAGTAAGAATGAACTTTATCTTGTAATAGTATCTTGTAATAGTATAGTGCAGTTTGATCTTTCTTGCCGAACACAAACACCTTAGCAAGTTTCATATACTATTTTCGTGAACACTACCGAGCTTATAGCTTGTACAAACTTTCGCGCCCTTCGGTTTCCAGAGCTCGAACGATAAAGATCGGAGTGTAAGTAACGTGCTGTAAAGTCAAAGAGATTTTGTTCCAACGGATCTAGCTTTTAAAATACGACTGGGATGACCTGCTACCAGAAGACATAGAGAATTTGTGGGAATCCATTAAGCCTCAATTTCTGCTGCTATCCATCATTGAAATTCCTAGACAAATCTATTTTACAGAGGAAGGTTTTCAACTCCATGGTTTTTCTGATGCCTCTGAAGCAGCCTTTGCTGCAGTCGTCTATTATCGTTTCATCGATGTTAACAGGAATGTCAAAGTGATCATCGTCTCACTTCCTCGCCTGGAATTGTGTGCAGCTATTCTACTAGCTCGCCTCGTAAAGAAAATTCGCGAATCTTTAACACTACCGGATATTCCAGTTGATGCGTGGACAGATTCAATGATTGTGCTATCTTGGCTATCCGATATCCCCAGACGTTGGAAATGTGTCATTGGCAACAGAACTTCCGAAATTTTGGACATAATACCGCTAACAAGGTGGAGACACGTTCAATCAAAGGACAATCCAGCTGACTTTGCTACGCGTGGCTTAACCTCAAGCGAACTTCCTCATTGCAACCTTTGGTGGAATAGACGCAAATGGTTAACAGAAGGTGAACATCGTTGGCCTAACAATCCTGATATTAAACAATCTGAAATTGTTGAAATCGAGAAGAGAAGAAATTTACTTCTATGTGTTCAAATGTCCAAGCAAGATTTGTTTGTAACTTTATGTTCACGATTTTCGTCTTTTTCAAGGCTAGTACGAACGCTCGCCTATTGCCTAAATTTCAAATTGGCCTGCAAGACAAGGAAGGAAGTACAGAAGTCTATATTTCTGACTGCAGAAGAGTAAGACAATGCAATCACTGTTTGCTTCAAGTTGGTTCAACAATCTTCATTCGCTACCGAAATATCATATCTGCAAGAGAAAAAACAAGCTCCGGTCAAAGGTGCATTGGGAAAATTAAACCCATTTCTAGACAAGGAAGCTATTTTGAGAGTAGGAGGAAGAATCCAACGGGCAGCATCGAAATACGCAGCTAAAGATCCAATAATACTTCCGAAACTACACCCTGTGACTAAAATGTTGCTGTCGGGAATGCATAAGACAGACCTACATCCAGGGCCTTCATTGCTTACTCCTATTGTGCGGCAACAATAGGTATGTAGTTAGCAATCTCTCTCCTATTGCCACTCTTAAAAACGGGGATTAAAAATGATGTCCGCTGGAAGAGTATAGTAATAGTTAGTGACGTAATAACGCCGACGAACACTTTTTTAAGACAACAGCAGGAACCCCGTCAGGACCACAAGAAAAGTCATCCAGAAGTTCTACAATATTCTTTGACAAGATCTCCTCCGTGATAGATGGAATAGGTAAGGCGGGTGTATTTCTATTATTAATGTGCGAAAAGATGCTACTATCTGGATAAAAGTCGGATGATTCATTTGCGATAAGTCGTTAGGACAAGTGTATCGTACTTTAAACTTAAACAAACGAAATTGCCACGTGAGTCTTATCCACCTGTTACAGTCAAATGTTAATTGAGTCACTATCTAGCAGCAATGTGTCCCCGTTCGAGTATAATTGCCCTATAAATTTCAAGATTAAATTCGAAAAATGTATAATATTCAGCACAAAAGTAATTTATTACAAATCAAATTTGCATATCATCCTTGTTAATGATTTATTAAGCGGAGATGAATTTTAAATTTCCTTTCAAATTTCAGCATTTCACAATAATCCGCCGCAAGTTTTGACGTTTAGTTCCGCTGTCCTGTAATTAATTTCACCATTGTGGCAGTAATTTTACTTTAATTTTGTTTGCGCATGTAATTGTTATGAAATATTTAAAAATATAAATAATAATAGTAGATGGAGCTCAAATTCGTATTAAAAACTATCTACGAAATTATAGAGTGCGGAAATTATGAAAATTATCAAATTTACTGGGACTTACCTGAACGGGCATTCTTTAACGAAAAGCAAACACATTTTATTAAACTGACCCTGTTTATATAGTATATTCTCGCGAATACTGTTTTAATCACATTTATTTGAAGATTTCACTCTATTTCCACACAAATTAACACAAAAATTAAAGAAAAACTCTGAATTTGCACCGAAATCAATTGCCTTTGCCAAAGAAAATATGCACTGAACTGATAACAGAAACTTTTAAGAACTGCATTACCTAGTTTAAGTCATCACAATTGTCCCTGGTATATATCGGTTTGCATCTTTACTTAAACTGAGAGTTGAGGTGAAAAATCTGGAAATGACATTTACGTCGGAAATTGCTCCGGTAGCGTGACTTTAATTTTTCGGTGCGATATTTTCAGTTTCTTTCATATATTTTGGAATAAATTATTAAAATGTCTGTTGCATTTGTGAATATTTGTGTCTAGTTATTGTTTTTCTGTTACATTATTAGTGTGAAACGAATTAAGTGCACGTTTTTACTATATTTTCATTGCGCGACGACGACGCGATGTCGGATCTGCTTCTAAAGGTGCGTTTCGATTTAATTTTGATTTCCTTTTTTTAGGTAGTTTTCAATGCAATATTGTTATTTATTTAAACGATAATTTTTTATATAATTCATTAATTTATTAAGGCATTTCTGGGTTTCGTTTTAATGCTCAAAACTAAATTTGCTTCGAGGAGGTAACTTCTTCGAAATTTTATACTTTTCAAACCAAGCTATGTTCAGTGTGACCAACCTACTGCCACCTTTGTTTGCAGATAAAACTAAGTATCCTTATTGGAAATGGTCTTAATAAAACTAGTGAATCTCAAACAAGAAATCTGTTTATAATATTTAAAGTTTTGTTATATTTGAGTGATACTCATTATTAAACTGGCATGAAATACATTATATAAATTTAAGGGTGGCTTAGTTGCTTTAGTTAATTATATTAGTTATACTTTTCTAACTCTAAATATTCCGTCTTAGTTTCACGATTTCAATCTTCGAAGCTTTGGAAGTTGGAAAATTGTGTGGCTTTTGAAGAAAATAATGACGAATAAATAAAATCATAGCACTTGAGCAATCTCGAAATCTTTAATGTGCACTTAGACGATTTGGATTCTGATGCCATCATATACCTTCCAAATTTACTTGATTTATAGTGAGAAGAATTCCGACGTACCCCCTCCGAAGCCCGGTTGAGAAAGCAGGAGGGAAACCCACTCGCCAGCCAGAAACCCTCGACTTAGAGAGTGCTATATGAATACGCTCTCGGGGAATCCCAGGACGCCTTAAGGAGCAGCCCTTCTTCTGTGATAGGATAGGTAGGCTCGTAAACCCGCTTCTATGAAAAACCATACATTACATATATACACACGAAACGTCTAGTACGCTTCGGATACCTCGGACTGATTACGACCTTTGGCTATAAACAACGGACTATGATAGGGTTATGGAACGTCAGAACTCTGTGGGATGAGTGTGGATACGCAATGGTCATAGAGGTGGAGCGGGAAATGACCCACTAATTAATATATATCTTAGGTTTAAGCGAAACTAGGTGAGGAGGAAGTGGAGAGCTTACATCACCCACATCTGAAACCGTACTGCTATACTCTGACAAGGAAGAATTAGATACACCACGCATGTCAGGTGTAGGCTTGCAGCTTACCAAGCTTGTCCGCCAATCACTACTGGACTGTAACGTAACATCTCAACATGAACACATCCTCTGTCACTGCGAGGCCCTCGGCCGTATCAGGCTCAGACATCTTGGTGGGGCTTTGCCATCACCATCAGATATAGCTAAGGCAGCCCCCAAAGAAATTTTAGGTCTAATTAAAGAACTAAAGGTAGCTTAATACTGAACCTGGATTAGGTCAGAAAAGATCAACTTGGTCGAAGTGACTAAAGAATACTGATAGTCCTTGATCCACTCTCTAATAATAATTTTTTTTAAAATATATATGGCTCTTTATTTGCCTCGTCGTTATAAAGCGTAAAAGTCCCACAAAAACTAGCTACCCTAAAAATCACACAAACATTAAAAAGACACAGTAATAAGGATCAAAAATAAACATAACAAAAAATGACTCAATATACTACGTTACTGTAAATAGGTTAAATAAAAAGGACTCTAAAACTTGAAGGCAAAAACCTGTAAAACAGAAAATACAAAAGCGAGTACTAGCTCTAAGAAAAGTTCAGAAATTTTTTGAAAAAAATCCGAAACCAAAACTAGACCTAAATCTTAAACGAACGAACAAAACGAGCCGAAACCGAAAAATCAAACTAGAAAATGATTGTCTGAGTGCTCCCAGAGGGTAGATGCAGCACCAAGTTCCTACTTCAGGAACCACTGCTGCCAAGCAAATGTATTCTCCGTAGAGACGTTCACCACTTTTCTAGTACTCCGGGAGCACTCATCCAAACACGTTCTAAACGAACGCACAAAAATTTCGAACCGATTAGATTCCCGGGTGACCAGTCTGCAGAGTGATTGACGTCTGCAAACTGCTCCCATCATCCTCCTAGTTCTACGATTCCAACGTCAGACTTGTCCTACCCGCAGCATTTGGAGCAATACCAAAGCGAAGAGAAGCTTCGTGAACAAGCTGGTGCAAGTCTGCGGCCTGTTATTCCCAGACGAGGCTTCCGTTCCGCACCGACGATAAAGGTTGCCGAAATTTTACGACCATGTCTGTAAGACATAAACTACCCTCCGCTACTGGTCTAGAGCATGCTTTCAGTGACCCATCGTCTCCCCCCCACACCCACTCCAGAAGGCGTCAACGACCTTCGCCTGTAAAAGTTTCACGAAGCCTTGTTCGAAGCACTCCGATTTTAGCAGGTGCACGATGGACGAGGTAATCAAATAATTGACAATGACTGCACGTCCTTTCAGCGAAAGCTAAGCTAAAGACTTTGTCAACCAGAGTATCCGGCTCATTCTTAACATCTATTGGCCGGAGGTTATTACCAACGTTGATTTACAGGACAAGACAGGATATACACCAGTATTCGGAGGCGAAAGAGTTTAGACGTATTTTGATTCGGTGACCACGACATTCTTTTTAATTTTTGTTTTCAATAGATTAAATTTATTCTTGTATAAAATGATTGAATAAACTCTACGGAAGAAATATTCAAATATGTTTTACTGATCACGAGAAATAATTTGCTGAATTTATACCCAGAAGGACGGCTTGCAATACGGAATACTCCTTTAACATGTCGGGGCAATAGCTACAAATCCTATCTTAAGCGGGGTACTTCAGGGATCTATCCTCGGTCCTCTTTTATTCTCAATATTTATTAATGATCTTCCAACTGTTATACGATACTGCAACTATCATCTTTATGCGGATGATAGATGTATATTTCTAGACCGCTGGGCCTGGTGGAGGACGCTATTTATCGTTTGAATGAAGATCTAAGGAATGTATCTATATGGGCTGGTAAAAATTGTTTAAATCTTAATGCCTCAAAATCGAACGTTATGATAATATACAAGTCTAATTTAGATATTTCTTCTTTCCCAAGTGTTATTCT
Source organism: Leptarthrus brevirostris (assembly GCA_964036015.1). NCBI lineage: Eukaryota > Metazoa > Arthropoda > Insecta > Diptera > Asilidae > Leptarthrus > Leptarthrus brevirostris. The sequence goes on along the minus strand of OZ038372.1, from coordinate 133,205,928 downwards.
TGATAATGTAGTAATTCCCTATAGTGATGCAGTTAAAAATCTTGAAATTATATTTAATAGGTCTCTAAGCTGGTCAGATCACGTTAGCAGTGTCGTGGGTAAGGTATATGGGTCCCTACGTAAGCTGTCCTTATCTGCAGCCTATACGCCTCAAGTAACTCGTCTTCTGCTTGTGAGATCCTTGTTGATTCCGTTGTTTTCATATGGTTGTGAAGTTTTTATTAAATTGGATTCGGTGTCAGATCGTAAGCTGAATGTAGCTTTCAATTCCGCTGTGCGGTATATTTTTGGACTACGACGATATGATCATGTATCTTCTTTCTCTAATGCTCTATTGGGTTGTCCCCTTGTTTTGTACCTTAATTTTCGTGAAATAATGTTTCTACGTAATTTAATTCTAACTAAAGAGCCATCCTACTTATATAGCAAACTAGAATTCTCTCAGTCTAGAAGAACTTTCTCACTAAATAAATCGCGTTTTACCTCTCAACCTAGCGATCGCCAGTTTTTCGTTCAGTCCATTAGGCTGTGGAACCTTCTTCCTATTGAACTGAAAAGGAGCAGCAACGGCCGTAATTTTCAAGAAGATCTTTTTGAATATTTGAAATCTACATTGAACTGAATATTTGGAATATTTTATTTAAGTTTTGATTATTATTAAGTATTTCTATTTTTATTTAACCGCAGTTTTTGAACTTGAACCCTGTTGTTAAGTTATTTAATTTTGTGTTCTCCTTATAATTACTTCCTACACTTAGCTTTAAGATGTATAATATTGTTAGTGTGGTGTTTTAATAAATTATTTTTGAATTTGAATTTGAAAAATCCTGGTAAAGTGACTATTTCGTAATTTGGAAGCCCAGAAATTCCAGATTCCGTTTTGTCCGTGCTTAGTTGAACTTTCTTTTTCGTTTTACTATACCTTTTCCCTTATCGTCAATACTTTTTATTATTTATCGCCATGCTATTTAATAATTAGTTTAATTAAACCAGACACTTTCAGTTTCGAGCAGTAATATTTATTTCCTCTTCGCATATGAGGCTTTGTAGACCTTTGCGTTTGCACCATATCTCAACGAGAGTATTAAATGTAACGATCCTTCTTAACGCGATCTTGAAGATCAGCTTTATTTCCGCCATCTGCTGTTTCTATGCTTTCGAAGTAACAAAATTTATTTACACATTCGATTCGCTACTCTTGAAGATGCATTTAATTTTGAATTCTAGAATCTAAGCTTAAGAGTGTTAAAATAATTTATTTCCGTAGGGTATTTAAATTGTTGTCATGTAACATATTATGATAAGGTCTTATTTAGAGCGAATCAAATTAGGTAATGAATGAAATCAAGAATATCAAGGATTAGAGTATGCATCCTTACCTCACTCCATTCAGCACTTGGAAGGAGTCCGTTAGTTTTACTTTATTTAAGATATGACTCTAAATATCCCAATAGTAATCCTTTATTATTAGGGCTTCACGGTACCAAGTCAAGACCATGACTTTGGAATATCTTGTTCTGGGTCTCGTCAAGGTGAAGATGACTTTGCTCTCGTCTTGGAAAAATAAAGGCTAATCTCGGCCCAGACTCGGTCTCGGTGAGAAAACAAATAAGGCAAATTAAGGAAAATGGGGAGCGAGGACAAAATCCACCTTAGATCCGTAGATCCGGCACTGATTATAGTTTGCTTAAACCATTATATTATTTATTGTTTTCTAATTAAACTTTCTAACATTCTTAGATTACGGGAAGTGGAATAGCAAGCGCACCGTTGGGTTTCACCCTTAACAATTTGGGTGTTATTCAGGTAAATCCTGAGGCCTTACAGACGTACACTACATATACACCACCTTTAACCTTGTCGGAGAACTAATATTAATGGTGGCCACAGTAGGCGATTCTTCTGGGTCTAATGAAGAGTAATTCGGTGGTCTGAGGACTTGATAAAATGTTGGTCTCTAATTCCGGTGATCCTAGGCGCGAATACCACCGGCGGCGACCCAAGGATATAAAACAAGTAGTCTGATTTAACTAATCCCTGAAACAAAAAGGACTTGCACAATTTATTCTCTCCATCTTGGCAATTGATGTTTCTTTGCTACGAGTCTTTACTAGGATCTTTATCCGTCGGTGCCTCCCATACTATGTTAGTATGTTCAATTACGAGAGTCTATCCAATTTCTTTGTAATTTTCTATAATCTTTACTGTCGCTGATGCGGTCTGCTTCTGCTGTCTTGTAAATGCGCTTGGTCAAGTCTTAACATTCTTTGGACGTCCTTTTGTAGAGACGTTTTCGCCGTTGACAAATGTTGTTTGACTGTACTACTGACAGCAGAACTGAGGCTTTGTTTAAATTTCTTTCATTCCTGTTTTTCAGAGCATATCACCGTCCGCTATCTTACTATTTCATGTTTTCTGTTCGTGAAGCATTCCTTCGCCCTATCGCATTTTCGATTGATGTAGTCGCCGGTGATATGACGCAGTACATCAGTATTTAGGCGCAATGTGGTAGAAAATTCGCAGTGTTTATAGTTTTCAGCCTCTGCACAATGATCCGTGGCACAATATGTTTTTGTTTTCGCCGGTGTACTACGAGAGCAGAAGAAACATAAACAAAACTGTTATAAGATAGCGATCGATGACAGTATCAGCGCCGCGTTCAGGACGATGTTGCCTGAGCCAATCTTGACTATAAGAACCCCCCCATAACTATATATCAATCGCATTCATGAGCCTTATAAAATATGTCGTGCTAGCAGGCATCTTTAGTTCTTAAACTCGCTTGTTCGATCTTCCCATAGGAATGAATTATTGAAGTATTACACAGCCCGGTCTGGAACCTGGTGATGATATTTCGGTTGGATATTGGTATCCAGTTCAAAAAGGATCTTGCGGCATATTTCCGACCCTTCGTTGCCATAACATGTGGGTGATGTCAGCTCTACACTTCCTCTCTACTAGTTTCCCTTAATGTTAGGATGGCAATTTTATATTGAATCATTTCTCGCACCACCTCGAATAGCTTAGCGTATTCACACTCGTCCTGCAGAGCTCTCAAAGATTATCCTTAAGGTATCCTGGTATTCACCATTTATATGTGTATCACATAGCTTCTCTCTATCATTACAAAACATTTTTTAAATTGTTCCCCTGTAATCTCTCGAAAATAGAAGAGTTATATCTACTATACATATTCCAGGCTGATATAAAAACTAAGAGACTTTTAAGAAAATTTGGATGTACACTTTCTGTATAATGCATTTGACAAATGATCCTGCAATAATCTGTCACCTACTCTATGAGAAATGATTCTAAACTGAAACGCTATATCAAGCAACATCAAGAATTTAATGGATCCATTGATATGCCCTTGATATACTGATGGTATTAAACTTGGCGCTCATTTGTGAAACGGATACTTAAATATCTAAGGGTGCCTATACCTTGGAAAAAAGTCGATTTATTTCCAAACATCAGAAAGAAATTATTCTAAATAAAAACACTTTTTCAGCGCAATTACCTCCAGCGGTACCTATTTATCATTACATTTACTTGACTTTTCCCACTCCCAGTGTTACGCCCACTAAAAGCAATAAAATTTAATACCATTTCGCAAATCCTTTCGCGGCAATAAAAATTCTGGAAGAAAACATTTATCATATCGAGCGTTGTGCAGAATTTTTCATAGTACTTTCCGCCCACATAAACCCTTTTCGTCTTGAATCAGCCGTTGTAAGGCTGAACTTCCGCAAATTTGTGCATTAAGGAAAACAAATTAACATACATTACAATTCCCAGGGAATCCCCATCCATCCAAAAGATTTTTTGTTTGTGCCTGATGGGGGGATCAGAAGAAAACTTTTCTTTCACTCGAAAACTTTTGTGCGTCCTGCACCCTAAGAATACCAGACGAGGCGGAAATTTGTTTTTAATGTCAACATTTATGTGCCCCAGAAGGAAGTTGAATCTTATTCAGCGTTTTATTTTCCGTCGCTGGCAGACAGCACGCTATGAATTATGGCTACGACGATACCTACCTCTTAGGTAGATTTCATTCAGATCCCGAATATGGAAGAAGAGGCGCTGCAAAACAAACCTCAAACCAACATTGTCCTGCGGGCATTTTTTTTTTCTTCTGTTCTTCGGTAAGAAGTTCGCTCGCCCTGGCAACAAAATTAGGAAAGGATATGCGTGAGTGAGAGCTTACACCTACCGAGCCCATGTAAGTCCTGAACACAAACTTTATCAGATCCATAAATTTAACTGAGAACAGTGCTAAGTAGGTGTTTCGGCAGTTCGTTTTGATGAATGTCCTTGATGCGTTTCTTACGAGGCGATTACTGTCGACTTATGCCATGTAATAATAATTTATTCGAAACTTCGTATGCCTGAAAGTTTCTAGTAAACGTAAAAGTTTAAATGAAATACTGTTTTGAGATAGTGCCATGTTCTGAATGGCTAATTTTAGAACTCCTTTAACGAATTAAAAGCGACCAAGTAACATTGATGGTTTAGTTTTTAATACATTTTGGATAGTTTGTCATATAATTCGCATTGACAAAGAATGTAATAACGGGAGCTCAGTGCAAAAGCGCCATCTGTTAATGTCTTTTTAAAGTACGTATTACTTCGGTACTGGCATGGCTGACGCGCTTGAAATATTTACAAATAAGTAGTGCTAAACAGCTGTGATTAGAAATGGATCTTTTAACGATTAAACGACGTTCAGTATTAAGAAATTATTTCCAAAATTAGTGCTATGGTGCGAAATTTGAAAAGATTTTTTGGTCAAAATGAAGTCTCTCTCTCTAGTTCCCGTAACCACTTGTAGGGCATGGGGCGGGAGAAGGTCTACACCCAATTCGAGACAACGGTTGCAAGTGGATGTACAATTTAAAGTGGGTTCGTAAGCACTGACATTTTCTCTGTAACCCCCATTGCCTTTTTTGATTTCCTGATCTGTTGTCTGCAGAAAACAACCAAGGTTCACCGCCGGTGGGATTCGAACATGGGAGTCTCCGGATTAGTAGACGAACATGTTACCACTTACTTCACCGACGTCTACGTAAATTGGTAAAAAAAATATCATGAACAATCCGTCCCATGCTCAAAAAGTAAAGAAATACTGCAGTATGCGTAAAAACCCAAGGACCTGAAGTCTTCATAAAGCTCTGAGAAGAATATTGCATGAAGAACTCAACCAATTTGCTTACAGCGTCGAAAGCACTCAAATGTTAAAGGAAGTCTTTTTCCCTACATGCGTTTTAAATAAGTTGAAAAATCCCGTCCACAGTGGTTCCAAATGCCGAAAAGGTGACCAAAGGTCCCTAAAATCAATCATGGATTTGGGGACTTTTTGGGGTCCAGTTATGAAAGTTGGTACCTATTAGAGACAGCGTTTTATAACCGCCAAACTTTCACATGTAGCTCTCGACATCCTAGAGGAAATTGGAATAGCCTCGATCATAAATTTTCCGTTATTTTCCTTATTATCGCCGACAGAATTCTTCGTGCAATTTGCACGTTGTTTGTTTACTGCCTCTTGATAAAATAAAGCGCTTTACTCATTTGTCAGTTCTGTGGTGAATTTCAAAGAGGAAATTTAAATACTTAATATTTAATAATTAAAAATTATTAAATATTAAGTATTTGCAATTCAGGAGTATTTTTTGAAGTTTTGGTGAGTTAGTTGATTTCAGTAGAGTATTATTTAAAATTAAAATCTATACATTTCAAGATATAAGAAAATGGGACGTCGAAAGCAACTCAGTAAAGAAGAGATATATCCGCTATTAAGGCATACAAAGACTGTGGAATGTCTAATCGCGCTATTGCTTTAAAATTGAAATGGTCGCCCAAAGTAATAAATAATAACTTTAAATTTCGAGAAAATTAGGGCACTAAATAGAAAATGGGACGAAAAAGCAAAATAGATCATAGAACTGTTTGCGCTATATTTCACCGCGCAGTAAAAAACCATATGACAGCTTCGCAAATTCGTGCTGATCTGCAAATACCAGTGACTACGCGACATGTGAGGCATATTTTGAAGGATCTTCCACAAACAGAATGGCGAAAGAAGGCATAAAAATCTAAACTAACAATGAGACACATTTAACATCGCTTAAATTTTGGGAAAAAGTACATATCTTGGACTAATGAGTGTAAGAATGTACTTTTCTCAGATAAGAAAAAGTTCAACCTGGATGGTCCAGATGGTTGGCAATATTATTGGCATGACCTAAGAAAGGAACCCGATATATGTCTTAGTCGCAACTTTTTTGGTGGATCAGTTATGGTTTGGGGAGCATTTTCAAGTAAAGGTAAGATCCCTTTAGCTTGGATTTTGACTAAAATTAATTCCGAAGCCTACGTGGAAATGCTCGAATAATTGAGCATGCTGAGGCACTTATGGGTGAAGATTTTGTATTTCAGCATGATAATGCTGCAATGCACAGCTCTAAATTTACAAAAGGTTGGCTTGCTGAAAGAAAAATTGAATTTTTAGATTGGCCAGCTTGTAGCCGAGACCTCAACCCCATTGAAAATCTTAGGGAATAATTTCTCGTAAAGTATACGAAAACGGGAAGCAATTCCACTCAGTTCAGCAGTTAAGAAGTAGGATCAGAGAAGTTTGGATGGAAATACCCATTGAAATTCTCGGAAAATTAATTAATTCGATGCCAGAAAGGATATTTGAGGTTATCAAACAGCAAGGAAAGCATACCAAATATTAAGCCATTAAAAAAGGATTCACATTTAATGAAAATTAGTTTCCTCCTTATTTTTTATTTATTTTGTTTATGTTAGTTCTTATTAAAATTGAGAAAAAGTTTATATATGTTATTGTGTATATTTTAGCGATTGATAAAATATATATAAATAAAAACTCTCAAGCCTTGTTTCTAATTTTCTTTAAAAAAATTAAGTGAGGCTATTCAAATTTCTTCTACTGTATAGTCAGGGGAGCACGCTGGCTATGCGAATATCTTGTACCAGATAAGTACGCTAGTACGATAAGGATGACTAGGTAACCACGGAGAAGCGCTGGTTAGATGCAGAGTTGCCAAATCGGGCGATTTCTCGCCGATTGGGCTACTTGAGCCGTCGGTTGGGCGAGAAAATTTTCCTCTCTGCGACTAGGCACTTTTTGGGCGATTTTTTAATTCTTGCTGGGCGCTTTTGGGCGATTTTTTATTTCTTGGTGGGCGGTTTTGGGCTATAGGCTGAATCAGAATGCACGGGAGTCTACAGCTGCCTTCTAATTTTGCGCGAATAACTTTTTACTGAACTTCGAACGAGTCCAAACTGACGTTTATCGCAATGGAATTTTTTCGCTTAAACATAAAAGTATGCTCAATGCCGTCGTCACGTCGTAGATATCTGATTCTGATACAGCCGAATTCAAAATTGTTTTTCTGTCGTCTCTGCGGTTGCTTTTGCTATTCTTTGTATATATATTAATTCCTAAAAGATTAACATCTTTTTAATAAATAGTTGGAAGCGACTGGGTGAATTGTTAAAGGTTGTGACTATTTGCAGTTACGTGTATTTATGTACGTCAAAAATTTATTAGACGTTCTGGGAGGATGAGGTGTATTAATCAGGCTTTTAATTGCTTTATTAAAATTTATTACCGCCCCCGTCAGGGCATATATTTTTAAAGTAGTACGTAAAAGCGGAACTTTCCCGAATACAAAAGTACACGTAAGTGCAAATAGTCACTTCCATTACTAAATACTTCATTAAGGGTATTTTTTTTCACGATGCCTCTACCTCAATTTTAAATTTGTGTTACTTGTATCTGTTGCTGTGATTACTGTTATAAATATTGCATTAAAGTTGGACAAACAACAATTTGAAAGACTTGATTGGTTATAAAATCAAAAGGCGATTTTTGGGCGATTTAAAACAATGGCGCGGCGACTTTGGGCGACTTTATGCCACGGCTCGGCAACTTCTGCTCCAAACAGTCTGGCATCTCTGGTTAGATGTGTCTAATACCAGGGAGGCATTTTGGTGAAGGAGACAAAAATAGCCAAGAAGGTACACTGGATATTCGAGTGTCTTGTATCATGGAAGCACGCATGTTAAGGTGTAAGAGGAAAGAAACGAAATAGAGATACAAAGCTTATCCACCACTAATAGATTCCAATTAACAATTCTCGTAGCCGAGGAGGCACGAGTGCTATTCGTATGGGAGCGGAGACGTTGATGGTATGTTTTTGTAGCTTATCAATGTTATTGCTTCCTGGAATTGGGCACGCAAACATGAACAGGCACACGACTACACAAACGTACATCATAGCAGGATGCCGAAAGTTTCACTTAGAATACAATAGAATTTACTAGTCTGTTCCGATGGAATACCTACTTTTTTTTGGGCCAGTGTAATTGAAGTTCGCTGTTTTCCCCATATTTCACTAACGGCTAAATCATTATGATTTGGCATACTCCTTTCAAATTTTGACATTCTGGAACCCAATAGTGGTCGTATTTGTTTTTACAAGCTTTTAAAAAAAAGCACAATTGCACATTTCTTTGGTTCTGATGACAATATATTATAGTATAGTAGATGTCGTTTTAAATGTAACATGGCGGACGAACCAAGTTGGCGGATTACCTTTTTCTTGAAACCTCCTTCACATGGGTATCAAATGAAAAATTTCGACTGGTAGAATATGATAAGCTATGTGACGTCATTCCAAATCCAAAACTACCTTTTTCTTGACAACCCCCTTGACATGGGTATCAAATGTATTTTTCAGAAAACTTCTCGTTCGAAATGTTTACAAAAGTTGGTGCTAATTAATTTCGTTTGACAGTGGTTGGTTGGTAAGTAAGTACTTGCCGAAGTATGTATTTTCCTCACAATTTGCGCGACAAGCTATTTGAAAACAACTAATTCAATATAAAATATTTAATCAGTTTCAACAATAAAGTTAATAAGAACTTTTACTTTTATTAGGATCTACTAATATGAAATATATATGTAGGTAGGTATGTCCACTTAGGTAAGGTTAGGTTTTAGCTTGTTTTTAAAAATGTGTTTTTTTAATTGTTTTTTTTTACTAGTCAAAAGCAGAGGTTAAGGCTATTGCTATTCCAAGTGGCCATTTTAAAGCTTGTCATTACAGGTATTCTCCTTTTCCCTATAAGCACATTGCATTGAACTCTAAACGGCAAATTCGTAGATAGTTTATCGACTTGTTTCGGACTTAACAACATGACGACTCTTTACAAAATCGAAGGAGTACAGAGAAATAGTATATTACAAAATATAATTTCGGGAAAGGCAATTTAATCTGTTAATAATATTGGTTATTTCTCTCGCCAGTATTACTCGAAATAAAAATTCAGGCAAAAAGATTTTTCGCTACTGGTCACAAAAGTTGTCTCAAATGAAACAGCATACTGCCCGTCCATAGTTATACATCATTAGGTGTAATTATATTAGTTACTGGCAAGTTCCAGATTACATAATTTTCAGCCCACATCGTTTGACATTTTCCCTTAAGCTTTAGCAGTCCCATTCATAATATGAAAGTGGTCCAACGAAGAAACTAACGAACAGTTTTGTCCCATATTAATCCTTAAATTAATTGCACTGCTCCCTTGTTTGTGACGACGATAGCATTTCGTTAGCTGATCTGACCATAATTCACACCAACTAATAAATTGACAAAATATTGTTCGGACATCTGGAAGAGATTAAGTCATTATCGCATTAATTTCAAATGCCCTACAAATCTACAGTATCCATTGTGCTCTTGTATGATATAGTGACTCTAGTTCACTAACGCCATAACCACGCAGACAAACAACAATTGATTGGAAGCTTTATGGTCAGAGTAATTGCAAGTGCTTATAAGTTCTTTTGGTCCATGAAATACAAGTGGCCATGGACATCAAGTTCAGCTAATGTACCATAAATTTCGAGGCCCCAACTAGGTACTTTTGTGGGCTTACTCAGCCCTTCTAGCTTTTCTCTTACATTTTAATGTCACAATCATGTTAGCTAATATTTGCTGAACCGAGCGAAAGCATCGCGGGATTTAATGACCAATTTGGTAAAGTTTTAGCGAAAAGGGTTGTCCATTGTAAGCGCCAGTTTTGTCCGCGAATTGAGTTTATACGAAATAAATTATGCAGCCTACAAGCATAATGAGATAGCTTCATCTGAAAAGACCTTAAGGGACACGAATATACCTTGTTGGAGCAGAATTTATCCCCCAGTCTTTGTTACATTTTATGCTAGTTCCAGGAGGCGAGTTCTATTTAACCATCGCTTGATATTTCACATTAAGGACTGATAAGAGGCGATTCATTATTAATTGAAAATGTTGTCGAATACAAATGAACGCATTGACCTCATCTTAAGCATCAATAACAATAGAATCTCGTTTCCAACTCATAGAATCTTCGTCGTAGCAGCATTATTGTTCAGGATCCCTTCAAAGACAACAAAAGATAAGAAAAAGTCAAATTTTCATATTAGGGCGAATTTGGAGAAAAACAAACTGATCGAATTCGGTTTTTACATAAATACATACACCATCACATGCCAACATATATATTTAGTACATGTGAGCCCCGAGGCATCCATACTTTCATTCGTGAATAGGACCCCTCTTAACTTATCAGGATAGAAGCATAAAGTTGGGAGACCCGTGAATAATTGATACGCGAACATTTGTCTTGTCTAATTGAATTTTTACCAGATATTGTAAATGGATGAAATATTTATCAACGTCGGGATAAATTTTCGATTAGGGGATGAAATAAATTATGGCAATTGCGTTACATTAGTGACAATCCACCTTCGCATAATTTTCACCCTAATTCATTTCTGCGACATGTTTGATTCGAAAAGTTTTCCTCAACGTCATTTCAAAGTTTAAATGTTGATGATAGGCCTAAGTTAAGAATTTTCTTAATTTTATTTTGAATAATTTAGCGCTTTTGGCGCCTTAAAATTACATCTTTCCTCCTATATTCAATCTTGAAGAAATGTGAAATGGAACATTTGGTTTGGATAAAAGGTAAATCTATTCCTGAACTCTAAACATTTTCTATTGCTCGTCCTCCTGTAGCTAAGAATTCTTACACATGAATTTATAACTTGCCCAGTTTTGCGCAATTTTGGAATGGAACAACCAATTTCTTTACGCTTTATTTAATTTCTTGCAGAGGAAAGAAAAGTAAGGGAATTGTATTATTTAAAACAAAATTTTAAATATTATAGTTGACCAAAGTATGTTTGACCTGATATTCTGTAAGGGCATTTTGGAAATAATTGGCTTGACATATAGATGGCTTTAGAAGTATCACACTGCTCAAAGTGAATAAATTTGAACATTCCATAGTAATGAAGTATGTTGGTTTTATTATTATTTTATCATTATAAATCAAGTTTAATTCGAATTCGGGAAAGTTCTCATTATTATTTTCAACTATAAAGAAATATATTGCTCTGCTGCTTTTAAGAGAGTTCTAAACGTATGACTTATGAGCGATAAGATAAATACGACTAACAAAATATTGAAAGGCTTATGAAAAAGTTTTGAACGTGAAAAAATGGATTAAATTCTTTTTTCATCAAGATATTGTTCTCGCTCTCTCTTCCTTTTATATTAAAATTAATGGCGTATTGACTAAATTTAGTGCGGTGAAAGTGCACCTAAAGTGATCGCTGAAATGAGCCCTTGTTTTGAAAGCCCAGATAAATCGTTGTATCTATTCCCCTTACATCTACCTATAGGGAAATGGGCAGCTGTTAGTGCTTTTAGGCTAGGTAAGGCGTGTTCGCTAAAACCAAAAAACTGAGTATAACTTTGAAATACCATTTAGAACTCCAAAAGGCGTACGGTACCGTACTTACCATTTTTCAAAGAGAGATACATGCTATTGAAGTCTGCGCATCAGAGATACTTCAGCGGTATGTCCGTTGAGCTAGGTAAGATATATATATAATGTCCAACAGGCAGTTTTTTTATACGTTGTGACCTAGGGGCAACCTTTGATGCGTTAGCATGGTTTTTGTCGGAAGGGAATTAGGGTAAGGGAAGTGAGGAAACTTGAATGTCTTTTTTTAGCATTGCTGCGAGCTAGACAACAGCCCAGAGACAGAGTGAATCCTTTTTTTTTTTTTTTTTAATTTCTTAATAAAAGGGAGACCTGGTATCGAATCCGGGACCCATGGCATGGTGGTCGTGATGCACCGTCTCCGAAGTATGAATTGTATAAAATTACTCGAAAATTGCCAAAAGCGTCGGTCGCGAAAGATTCGTTCATTTTGAACGAGTCACTAAAATGACTCAAAAGACCTGAGTCAATGTTTTCTTACCATATCGGTCAATCGTTCATCGTAACATATCTGTAAGAACAAGATAGAAAAAACACCAATTCTGTCAGTTTTGCGGTTGTTCCCATCGTAAGAAAAAAGTGTGGTACACCGTGCATCATGCACAATGCATCGTAGACTGTTTGTTTGAGTCAAAAACTTAGAACTGAACTGGTTCATTCATCATGTACTCTATCAATGTTATGTAGTTCCTGTTGCTATTGTTCATATTTCAGTAAATGTGACATTGTGATGTACATATGATCCCTATAGGTCGCAGCGACGATAAAAAAAGTAAATGTGAGCTGTGAACAGAGTAAAATAGAAAACATAGAGAAGGATATAACCATACAACGTAGAAGCACAGTCAAAGCTCAAAGTTGCCTGAAAAGTTCGAAAAATTCTCCACTGGTTGGGCACAAATACTTCCTTTGATCCTTTACAAACATAAGCCCCTAAATGACTCAAGTGACTCAAATGACCGAATCTTTCTTTAGAGTCAGTTGTGCCAAATGATTCGTATAACCTGAGGCAGCAAAGTGACCAATTTTGCCCATCACTAGTTCATATACCCCTCCCAGGAGTATGAAGGTATTGAAGGAAATGAGATTATGAATCGCCTTGCAAAAGACGGTGCCAAATCCTAATTTGTCGGCCCTTAGCCTTTCTGTGACTATTCAGAAAGCTAGATTGCGGGATAAATCAAGTCCTGTAGAAACAGGAGTAAAAAAATATCCTGAGCAAATCTCCAAGGACTAAGCCAAGCGAAAAGGTTCATTACATACTCGCAACTGACTACAAAAGCATACCTCTCACTCAGCAAAACAGAACACAGACTTGTTGCTGGTCTTATAACTGGACACTTCTCTCAGAGATATCATCTCAAAAAGCATAACTGACGACGAAACATGTCGCCTTTGTGTGAAAACAGCAGAGCATATCCTCTGTCATTGGGGGTTGCATACTAATATCGGTGGTTCGGAATCACCTTAAATTGTATGTCCACTTGCAATCGTTATCTCCAATCGGTTGAAGTTCTACTCCCGCGCCATGCCCCACAAGGGATTACGGGAGCTAGTGAGAGAGAGAGATAGAGAGAGAAATTAAGGCTTAAGGGAGTACCAAGGCGAGAAACAGAAAGTAATTACTTTTAGGGTTAAACTTACGGAAAAACTCAGCAGCCTTGGCCCACCACAAAAGAAGCTGAAATATGAACAAATTTTGTAAAATCTTGCCTTTATTTGTTTATTATTCATTTATTTCCATATTTCGTTAAAGAGTTGACAAATAGCAAATATGATTCCAGATCTGTTACGACAGACAGAGAGATTCCAAAGAAAGAACCACATAGGAAGGAGACCAAACTGGATTAGAATATTTTAAGATTTGTCTGACAAAATTCACAAGGGAAGCTTCGTAATATACGTGTCGTCAATCTCCTTTGACCAAACACATAAAACACATCTATCACCTCATAACATCACGTGTAAAAATAATTGGAAACGACTCTCACCTACCGAAAGTGCGAGTAACGTCAGTGAAGGAAAACCTTAGTGAAACCTCAAGACTATATAGCTTATCAATGAGAATTTTGTGATTAATTCTATCAACGGCCTTACTGGAATCTTTACAAGTACAACCAATCTTCTTGCCGGCTTCAATAGCAGATATATAGAAGTTGGAGAACTCTAGTAAGTTGGTTGTAGTGCATTTACTCTTCATAAAACCGCGCAAATAAAGAGCCCAAGAAAGGTTTGCAATGGAATTATGTAGACTCGCATAATCTAGACATAGAATATCCCAGGCAACAGTTGAATTGAAGATAGCTCCACCAAGTGAAATTGCATTACAATACTGTGGAAAATTACTACCAGGAACTTTGTATGTACTAAGGTTCATAGCAAATCTCAGACGAGTTTACACAATAAAGGCACGAAATCAGGATACTGAGTATATAGAAAGGGATGGTCAACTCAACATAACTGGCGGTGAATTAAAAGCTGCTAAACGCTATTTTATTAATTTGCTCAAGAGTTTGAATATATGACACTCCCCTATTATTCTTCAAAAATGGTCGAAAATCAGCGAACAAACTGTTGAAGATACTCATCTCTATTTCCATCATGCCAACCCAAATTTGGTTCTACCCAATTTGAGAAGTAAATATTGGACGGTCAGGACGTGTCAAACAGCAAAACGCATTACTTTGAAGTGCATACTATGTAAACGTCTTTATGTCAAACCAGCTAAGAAACCTTGTGCGCAATTGTCAACTGAGCGAAGTCAAATACCTAGGGCATTAAATAAAACTGGTACGGAGTATATGGGTTATCCTAACATTAAATCGTCGAAGGGAAGCGATCAAACCTTAAAGGTATATGTACTACTGCTAACTTGTGCCATACTCGAGGTATACATCTCCAACTCGTTCCTGATTTAACAGCTGAAGCTTGCATAAGAGCCTTAAAAATATTTATAGCAAGAAAGAGAGTTCTATAAACGTTCTACTCTGATAACGCCAGAACCTTTAAAAGGATAGCAACGAAATTTAAAGAGCTCGGAAGAATAACCAGGAATCCTGACGAATTTTTAGCACATCAAGGTGTAACAAAGAAATTCAAGGCTGAGAGAGTACCATGGTGGGGAGGTTGGTGAGAGCGGGAAGTGTGAACCATCAAAACAGCATTGAAAGCAGCTTTGAATGGAAGTATACTCAGCTGTGATGAACTACGGACGACACTTTTTTTTAGGATATGGCCAAAGCCTAGGAGACAACAACTAATTTTTTATACGCTTTGACCTAGGGGTAACCTTTGATGCGTTAGCATGGTTTTGTTCGGAAGGGAATTAGGGTAAGGGAAGTCAGGAAACTTGAATGTCTTGTTTTAGCATTGCTGCGAGCTAGACAACAGCCCAGAGACGGAGTGAATAATTTTTTTTTAATTTCTTAATAAAAGCTCACGGGGAGACCTGGTCTCGAACCCGGGACCCATGGCATGGTGGCCGTGATGCTGCGTCTCCGAAGTATGACTTGTATAAAATTACTCGAAAGTTGCCAAAAACCGTCGGTCGCGAACGATTCGTTCACTAAAATGACTCAAACGACCTGAGTCAATGTTTTCCTACCATATCGGTCAATCGTTCATCGTAACATATCTGTAAGAACAAGATAGAAAAAACACCAATTCTGTCAGTTTTGCGGTTGTTCCCATCGTAAGAAAAAAGAGTGATACACCGTGCATCATGCACAATGCATGGTAAACTATTTGTTTGAGTCAAAAACTGAGAACTCAACTGGCTCATGCATCATGTACTCTGTCAATGTTATGTAGTTCCTGTTGCTATTGTTCATATTTCAGTAAATGTGACATTGTGATGTACATATGATCCCTATAGGTCGCAACGACGATAAAACATGTAAATGTGAGCTGTGAACAGAGCAAAATAGAAAACATAGAGAAGGATATAACCATACAACGTAGAAGCACAGTCAAAGCTCAAAGTTGCCTGAAAAGTTCGAAAAATTCTCCACTGGTTGGGCACAAATACTTCCTTTGATCCTTTACAAACATAAGCCCCTAAATGACTCAAGTGACTCAAATGACCGAATCTTTCTTTAGAGTCAGTTGTGCCAAATGATTCGTATAACCTGAGGCAGCAAAGTGACCAATTTTGCCCATCACTAGTTCATATACCCCTCCCAGGAGTATGAAGGTATTGAAGGAAATGAGATTATGAATCGCCTTGCAAAAGACGGTGCCAAATCCTAATTTGTCGGCCCTTAGCCTTTCTGTGACTATTCAGAAAGCTAGATTGCGGGATAAATCAAGTCCTGTAGAAACAGGAGTAAAAAAATATGGATGGTCAGGACGTGTCAAACAGCAAAACGCATTACTTTGAAGTGCATACTATGTAAACGTCTTTATGTCAAACCAGCTAAGAAACCTTGTGCGCAATTGTCAACTGAGCGAAGTCAAATACCTAGGGCGTTCAATAAAACTGGTACGGAGTATATGGGTTATCCTTACATTAAATCGTCGAAGGGAAGCGATCAAACCTTAAAGGTATATGTACTACTGCTAACTTGTGCCATACTCGAGGTATACATCTCCAACTCGTTCCTGATTTAACAGCTGAAGCTTGCATAAGAGCCTTAAAAATATTTATAGCAAGAAAGAGAGTTCTATAAACGTTCTACTCTGATAACGCCAGAACCTTTAAAAGGATAGCAACGAAATTTAAAGAGCTGGGAAGAATAACCAGGAATCCTGACGAATTTTTAGCACATCAAGGTGTAACAAAGAAATTCAAGGCTGAGAGAGTACCATGGTGGGGAGGTTGGTGAGAGCGGGAAGTGTGAACCATCAAAACATCATTGAAAGCAGCTTTGCATGGAAGTATACTCAGCTTTGATGAACTACGAACGACACTTTTTTTTAGGATATGGCCAAAGCCTAGGAGACAACCCTTTGATGCGTTAGCATGGCTTTGGCTGGAACGGAATAGGGTAAGGAGAATGAGGGAAATTGAATGTAGCATTGCTGCAAGCTTGACAAAACTCTAGAGATGGACTGAATTTTTAAATGCTATTTTTTTAAAATCCACGGGGAGACCGAGTCTCGAACCCGGAAATCATGGCGTGTTGGTAATACAGTCAACCAATTGATCCAAATCCATCTTATAGGGTTTGAAGGAATTGTTAAATCCACAGCCTTGACCTATATTTCTGACGACCGGGACATATCCCAACTTCCGTTTTCCTGCAAAAATACTTCAAGTAAATACCAACCAACATTAACTAATTCTAAATCTGTGTGCTTCTGGAATACTGGCAAAGCTTGAGATCAGCTCATTAAAGCCCCAGGGCTTAGAATTTTAAGGCCAGATAAGATGACATTGTACGTATCTACGACCCGAGGACGTCAAGACTATTTTGGCAAATCACGGTCGTGACGAAAATCTTTCCAGGCAAAGACAGTAAAACTAGATTGGATTTGGCCACATCGTATAAAAAAAATGAAAAAAAGCATCAAATCGTATCATGCAGAATGTTTTGTTCATTCGCATAAAAATGCTCTAAGATCTAAGTCCAACTGATATAAGATCGTGTGGGTGCCGTGGATACTGCAGGAAGTAGGGCTTGCAAACAGAGGTATGAATAATGTAACATGGAATTTAAAGCCGCGATATCGAATTAGAGAATACTGATTAGTTGGTTTCATTTGATGTTAGGAACTTGTTCACCAAAATCCCAGTAAAATTGGCAATGAAGATAAATGATGATAATTGGCAAAGGGTTGAAACCAACATGTCTGTGTGAATAAGTTCATGGAAATTATTAGGCTCTGTTAAGGGAATTATTTTGTATACAGAGGGAAATATTATAAACAAACGTTTGGCATGCCTATGGGAAGTCCCATGATAGCTGATATTGTTTTGGATAAACTTATGTAAAACGTTAGGGAACATGAATCATGTACCAAAATTATTTAAGAAGTATGTAGACGACATTTTTGCCATTGTACCATCAGAAAAAGTTGAACACACCTTGATCCTAATCAACAAATTTCACAAAAAATTAGTTTTTACCATGGAGAGAGAAAACAATGGTACTTTGATCTACTTGGACACTATGACCATTCGTAAAGACGGTATATTGCTGTTAAATTGGTATCAAAAGCCTACAGCATCGGGCAGAGTTTTGAATTACCACTCATACCATCCTAAACACCAGAAGATCAATATCGCTATGAACTTGATAAACATAGTCTTAGGTATTAGTGATGAGGGGTTCCACGTTGAGAATGAGAGGAAAAGCCATTAAATTCTAAACGAAAACCGTTTTTCGAAGGGCTTGGTGAATGCACTCATCGAAAGGCACAAAAAGACTGAATTGGAGGATAGAGTGAGGAAACAAACTCCCACTTTTTACAATAGCTTGATCTACGTGCCTGGATTATCGGAAAATTTTAATAAAATCAATGAAGTTTACAATCATAATACAGGATTGGCTTTCAGATCCGGAAAGTCTACTAAAGTTTTACAAGCAAAACTCAAGGACAAGATAGAAAAAGGGAAAATGTCCAACGTAATTTACAGACTACCGTGCAAGTGGAACGAAGCCGAAAAGACAAATTACAAATTACAATACATAGGCCAAACCGGAAATCAACTAAAAACTAGGTTGTCTGGCCATAAATCCAAAATAAAACTGAGGGACGGGAGAAGCACTGCTTTGGCTTAACATTGTATTTCCTTAAATCATGTTCCAGATTTGGAAAATACCCGAATACTTGAAAGTGAAAATAATTACGCGAAGAGACTAACGCTGAAAACACTACACATCTACAGTGCCACTAATTCCATGAATCGAAGAACAGCCAACTTAAAGCTGAAGTTCTGTGTAGTAGTGGACACTTTCAAGAAACCAAACGTAGGTGACATGTGTTGTTGGAGGGCTTGTATAGCCGATTTTGCTTGCAAAAAAAAACCTGGGGGGGTTCAGTTGGGGTTTTTTTTCCTTTCCTGGAGGTGTAATTATTGGTGTATCTGTTTTCTTTAGATTTTAAATTATAAATTAATTTTAACAATTGTATCCATGAGAACAAAAGTAAGTTTACAAACTTAATTTCTAATTATTGTGACTTTCAATGTATGTATTTCTAGATTGCTTTTCACTATAATAAAGATTTCCTGAAGATGTGCCCCTTCACAACGAAACGTTGAAAAATGGTGTTTTACTGAGGTAGGGTTAGGTTAGGTTAGGGTGGCGGCCATCAGCCCTACAGCCGATCAGCCTCACATAGACCTATAAATAGTCCGATGTCTTACCACATCAGTGGAACCGTGCCTGATTGCCGGGTTTAACTAAAACCAGCCGCAGCTGTTAATAAACCTTAGGAGCTGCTTCAGCCCGATGCCGGCTATATCGCCCATGCCACCTTAGAAGTACACGCCCATTGAATTGTACCTTGTTCTTGCTAGGCCCGGGCATTCGTAGAGTAAGAGCTGAATGCTTTCCACCTCTTCCATACAGCTCCGGCAGAAGTCATTCGCGGGAACGCGCAAACGTTCTGCGTGTCTACCGAAAAGACAGTGGCCAGTAACAACTGCCACAATGTTTCGGAGGTTTATCCGGCTTCCGTTTAGCAGGAACGCGGTTTTTCTCAAATACCATTCAGGCCACAGCTGCCTTGATAGTCTGCATGTGGTTAAGTTACTCCATCTCTGCTTAGCGAGCTGAGTAGCCTTAAGGTCAATTTCTCTCTTTACTGATTCTAGCGGCCAGCCGATCGATCTGTCAATAGAGGAATCATCCAATTGTGACCCCTCTTTTGCCAACTCATCAGCTGCCTCATTCCCTTGAACACCATAGTGACCAGGGACCCAGCAGAGAGTTACCTTGTGTCTCGCCCCTAACGTCCGGAGACCAGCCAGACACCTGCCGACCAGCTGTGACCTGACTAAGTTTGAGTCCAGCGCCTTGATAGCTGCTTGGCTGGCTGTCGATGTATAAGTATATCTCGCTACCCATTGGTAGGTTTGGGCGCCCGTGTATTAGTGCTGCCGCCCTTTCTATGGTCAGGATCTCCGCTTGGAATACACTACAATGGTCCGGTAGCCGGTACCTACTGCATATGCTTAGGCAGTCTGAGAAACCCCTGCTCCTACCCCGTCCTCCGACTTAGACCCATCCGTGAACACCGATATTTCTGGCATCCCCCCACTCTTCCCACTCTTCTCTAGTTGGGATTCTTCTGGAGAAGACCTTCCCAAAATTAAGTTGTGGGGTGGTGTAGTCGGTGCTCACCTGCAGATAGCCTCCCTGATAAGTCCTTAGTATACTGCTATGGCCGTTATCAGAGCTCTTCCAGCACTTGGACTCTTTCAATCTTACAGCACTGCGTGCAGCTATACTTTTAGCGTGGACGTCGAGCGGTAGGAGTTGGAACATAGTCTCCATTGCAGCCGTTGGCGTTGTGCTTATAGCTCCGGAGATGCCCAAGCAGGCAGCTCTTTGAATCTTGTTTGTTTTCTTTAGATTTCCCTCCTTCACTAGAGCAGTCTACCAGACTATTATGCCATAGGTAAGAATAGGTCTAACTGTGGAGGTATACATCCAGTGGACAGTACGAGGGCTTATACCACATTTCTTGCCAAACATCCTCTTGCAGGCGTAGAACGCTATTGACGCTTTCTTCACTCGTTCATCTATGTTCATGCCCCAGCTTAGTTTGGAATATAGTATGAGCCCTAGATACCTAGTATGGGTCTTTATAGCTAGGGTATTGCCCGCTAGTTTAGTTGGTTCAAAGGCTTCGATCACTCTCCTCTTTGTAAATATGATTGCCTCCGTCTTCTGAGGATTGACCGATAAACCACAGTTCTTCGCTTACCTGTGGACTTTACCTAGTGCCCTTTCCATCAACTCGCTCATGGTGCTTAGGAACTTTCCTGATACCAGTAAGGCCAGGTCGTCTGCATAAGCCACCACCTTTATCCCATCTCTTTCAAGTGAGATCAGGATATCGTTGACCACTAGAAGCCACAATAATGGTGACAATACCCCCCCTTGGGGTTTTCCTCTGTCTACGAACCTGACTCTCTCGTGGTTGCCCAGTTTTGTGTGGATCTGGCGGCTTGATAAAATTGGGTCAATCCACTGTCAGATAGAGTGGTCTGTACCGTGAGACATAAGGGCATCGTGAATTACTAAGTGACTGCTCAACCGTTCTTACTACTACATGCAGCGCAGTTTCAACTGACTTTCCCTTTGTATATGCTATGCTATGCTTTCCAAGCTAGGGGGACATAGGAATGGAAGAGGGAACTTTTAAATATCACCCTAAGCCACGGAATAACTGAAGCCTGTGCTTTTTGCAGCATGATAGGCTAGATCCCGTCTATTCCTGGTGACTTGTATGGCGCAAAAGTTTTAATTGCCCATTCAACCCTGTCCTGTGCTACTATGTAGCTGGCGGAATCCAGGCTTGGTAGCTCCGATCTAGCCGGTCTACCCGCACAACTTGCCACCCTATTTGCGTCCGAGTTACCGGGAAAATGCGTGCTCATAAGCAGTTCCAGTGTCTCCTCTACCGATTCTGTAAAGGAACCATCGCCCCGCATAAAGAAAGAGGGAACACTGGGACTGCTTGCGAGGGCCTTCCTGAGCCTAGCGGACTCGCTTGCACTCTCAATGGACTCACAGAAAGCCATCCATGAAGTGCGTTTGGCCTTTTTAATGGAGTTTTTATACTCTTTTAGACCCCTTTTGTAGGCGGTCCAATACTCAGCTGTTTTTGTTGACTTAGCCCTATTGAAAAGCCTCCGCGTCTCCCGTCTTAACGCGCTCAGGCTCCTGCTCCACGAAGCAGGGTAAGACTTCTTGGGTGGTCTGCTTAGCGGACAGCTTTTCTTGAAGGCGTCAGTACACGCTTTGGATAGTTCCTCCACTGAAGCATCAAGAGATATGGTGTTTTTGAGAATGTCGCAAGTTGGCGCTGGTACGCTTTGCGCTACTTGTCTTTTAAATTCATCCCAGTCTGCTCTGACCGGGTTTCTAAAGGGGATGCGAGGCTCTGGCAGGAGGTTGATTCTGAAGCGTATCCAGCAGTGGTCCGAAAACGACCTCTTTCCCGATACTCTCCAGTCCTCCACCTTTAGATCATTCGACTCCGTTACGAGTGTCATATCTAAAACCTCTTCCCTATTTGCTGTAATAAATGTGGGCCTGTTGCCCCGGTTAAAGATACTAAGTTTAGAATTTAAAATGAAGTTAAAGTAGGATAGAATTAACCCATCTACATAGACCGAAAAGTCCGGAAAAAGTCAACAGTTATTAGAAATTAGGGCCGAAGAAATTTTCCTATACGTTATTTGTTTACTTATAATGTTTTTACTAGAATCTCTCTGGTTCTCTCCTTGCTGAGCATGGGGCCATAATTATTAGACGTTCATCCATTGTCTTCCTAATTCTATGACAAAATTTGCAAGTGAACCGACAAGATCGAATTCAAACTTCAGAAATTATACTGGAATTCGGCTTATGAAATTCAAATCAACACCAATTACTCCGTTTAGTTCTACAGCAAAATAATTGACCTTAAACTACTATTAACTTTAAATCTCGAACCAAATAAATAGCCCCGTCACATGCCACACAGAATTCGTTTTGCAAACACCTTTGGGCATTCAGTAATCCAAGTTTTGATAATTTAACTAGTTTATCCGATAAAACAATGTTTCTTAGGAAGAGAACCCAAAAGCACGTGTATCGACTACAGTTGAACGAAATTATTGATTTCAATTCAAAACAATCAGCATAAGTAAGTCCAGCCCCCACCACTGAGCATTGTATTTTAATGAGTCCCAAGTTCACTTGGGCGCTTACGCCTCCTGCCCAAAACTGTTTGTCTCAATTATGCGAGTAATACTCGTGCAGATACTCGAAATTATGTATTCCACACAACGAAAAAGTTATCTACATAACTAAATTTGCCTCACCCAAACAAAGGAGAATTACAAACAAATTAAGATTAATAATTAAATGAGAACGAGAATAAAAAGGATCTTATTAGAGATGTGGAGCAGCGGCGAAAACAGTGCTGGCTCCCAATGAGACAATTCCTACGGAAAATTGTGTCCCTCAAGTACCAAACTGCAGTTGTCTTACGTACGTGACTTGATTAGAAAGTAGAAGGAGAACATTTTCCAGAATACTACCCGAAAAATAATATGTGCACATGCATGGTATCTGGGCTACGTAGTTTCCAAATAGCTCAAAGGAAAAAAGCTGGAAGAATGGAAGTCAAGCACCCAGACAATTTCTGTTCTATTGCAGGTCATGGATTGAGTGTTCTTCAGAGAAGTGGATTTAAGCGCTGAGCCGAAAAACAAGGGTTCCCCATTACTATAATAGATTTCTTCTGGAAGTCCTACTGTTCCGGCATAATGTGCACACGGGAAAGTAAAATTTTAATTAAAATAAAATTAGGTTGACATCATTTTCTAGCGAAGATTAATGCGAAACAACTGAGCTCCTTGTAGGATCTTTACAGTCTGCAGAAACATCGCGGGATACCTACTTTGTCGTATTGCAGGAATTCCATTCTGCTCCTTGCGTGACTTGTACTGCATTATCGTGTCCTGAATGGAATTTCCTTTCGAAATTTACTGCAATTTTAAGGTCTTCCCGTGTATACTTTAAATAGCTGTGCATGCCTTTTCTTGTTAGCTATGTCACGTCGAAATTATTTCATAGAAATGTAACACAAAGTATCACGTTTAATTTCCCTAAAGGACACTTTTAATTGTTGCAGCTGTTGTGCTAAGCGAGGATAATCTGAAAGCCCAACAGTTTAAATTCATGCACGATAGGACTTTTCACGTTTAGGCCCCCACAACATGAAATCCTTGCAAAAAATCTTGACAAACATCGTAATTACAAAAATATTTTATCACCTTCTCCCGTCAGTTGCATAATGAAAAAACGCCTGACAAATTGGATTAAAAATTTTTCATATCAGCCTGAATCCTTCCTGTCACATCATATTTGATCATGTCAGAGGGTTTTGCTTTCATTCTTCTCCCTTTCTTGAAAGTCGAAGAAAAGAGTTTTTCTAACTTGTCGAGATGAGAGATGATAGAAAATGTTCCTCCTAGGACATGGTGACGACTTCAAGGATTCTGCCTCGTGTAAAACTTACAATATCTTTATTGCGCCTTCGTTTCTATACCCCCGCGGGGCACAGACGTTAGCTATTGCTCATTGTAAAACTAAAGCACCACAAGTGACAGAGTAATATAAGCGGATGGAAGTATGTTTGACCATCTGGTGATATATTAAAATTCTTCCTTAACTACACAATTTGCAGTGGGATGCGTTTGCTGCCCAGCCGGTCCAGCTGAATAATGTACCAGAATATGTATGTATAGTTGGAAAACTATTTTGCTCTAAAGTTTGTTGATTAAAACAAAACCGATTCACTACAAGAATTTTTAAGTTGTCGACAACCAGACTATTTTAGTTAGAGATTCCTCGAAGTTTTTGTTATAACCGGCTCAGGTGATAGGAAATATGGATAATGTAGTTAGCTGCGGCAATTTTACGTAAAGTTTCAAATGAGTCTCAGTTACAAACAAGTGTGTTATATTTCATGGCATGCATATACAGGGTGAATCTTTTATCTTGGGACAATGAAATATCTGGATTGGACCTCATTATAACGATAAAAATTTTAGACAAAAGTTGTATGACTTCAAGGGGGTAGCCATACGATGACCTTATATTTGATCTTGACCTTAGAGTTCATTTGAAGGTTAAATTGATTTGTTTATATGGAAACCCTATTTTTGACCTCGGATTCGAAAAGAGCGCAAAGTTTGACGTTCAGCTAGGTACTTGTTTTTTTTAATGACCTTCAGAGGTTATTTTAAGGTCGACGTCTGTTGAACTACGCACCTGAATATCTAGGAAGCCACTAGTCCAAAAATGACCTTAAGAAAAGTCACTGATTTTGGAGGACGGCATCGGATAATGATCTTAAATTTGACCTCGACCTTCAAGCACAGCAATCATCGGCATTATGCTCGACTCAGACTTCGAAAACTCTTCGGAAGAACTTGGGATCTCAAACCGGAGATGATGTCCTGGTTATGCGATTGTTAAACTGATTGTTAAGTACGCCTCCTTGGTCTGGTGGCGTAAAGTTCTACAACGGTCGGTAATCGCCAAACGTTTCAGCTTCAGTCGATTGTTAACCTCTACATAACAAGAGCAATGAGGAATTGTCCAACAGCTGCAATGCCCTAAACATATGTTTGATGGAAGCGGCTGCATAAGCGCCCTGAGAGAGCAGCTTACATCAAATATGACGGCAGTTCGATACCTGGTCACTCTGGTTTCAAGGGTAACGAAACCGTATATGAGCTGGTCAAGAAAATGACTTCCTGCCTGTGCCTAGGTCCCGAGCCCTTTTGCAGCTGCAGCTGGTCGTCGGAAAGAGCTGTTATTGAAGATTGCGTTAGGAGTCAGTACTGGAAAAATGTCCCCGGGCTTACCCAGCATAAGGGACTTGTTAGATCCTATGCCTACCACGATACCATCGCCAAAAGTAAGACAGATCCAAGGTTGCTTTCAGGCTACCTATCTGGTTACAGTTGGCTGAGATACCATCTATAGGATAGGTCCATCTAGTGAGACCGAGTGTAGGCTTTGTCTGGAAGACGATAAAACTACTACACACAATATGTGGTTTTGTCCTGCCTTGGAATTGCTTAGGAGGAGAGTCTTCAGTCGGGAATTCTTGAGCCTGGCTGATGTTAGAGCCACTGTTAAAGAAATCATTGCCTATTTAGGGGTTGTGCTGCAGAAGACCTTCTTGGTCGCATATGGGTAACCCAAAGTAATGAAAAAAGAGAGATCTGGTGATATTTTTCTTTATACGTAGTTAGTGCGCCTACGTTTAATATTTCTAGAATCTTTCAAAGCTGCAATTAAATGAATTTAAATTTAAAAGATATCAACCGATTTGATCGCAAGAACTTATCGGACAAATTGTGTTTATAAACACATACAAATACTTTGCCAAGAAGTATCTAAAGAATCTCTACAAGCTCTGAAACATAGAAATCTAAGAAAGATGTACAATAAAGTCTTACTTTTACAGAAATGTCAAAGTTTTTAAAGTTACTGCTATGCTACCGAAAGGAAATGAATTTTTAACTATGCTTATTACACTATAACACGATACAAGCAGTAAATACAGAAACGCATTATATCATTTAAATATCGCATTCCCTTGCTGGGAATATAATTAATCTTGCCTTTTAAACTAGGACAGTATAATTTTATTGAGTGTTTGCATCAATATTGCCTATTATCTTCCAATTATTAATCAAAATGATGTGTGATTATCAGGAATTTATTGCTCAATTTACATCTTAATTGTTCAATGTTGCTATCAACACTTCCCCTGTCATAGATTGCAAAGTGTCCAAGTTATGCGTGATAGGTAATATTGCCAGAAGGGATAGACCATATTGAAGGTAGTCATGCAAATGCCAAAAGCTATTTATCGAGGTGCATCACTAAATTGCCCTCAAACCTATCTAGATGTGCATACAACAGATTTTATCAGTGACATAACATTGTTACGTTTACGTTACGGATTGGTTACTATTTTTGATGGTTTTAAACGGGTCATTAATTTTGGTAGGGAATTTAAACAAGTAAAGTTGAGTGTGTATGAAATTCTATACGTTGTTTGTTCTTCCATAAATCTAGTTAATTAAAATCATTGAATTGAATTAAATTAAGTTTATGCGATAAATTTTGCAGATTTGATTTAGATGCCTAAGGGACAAGTTTTATTTTAAGTTTTCAAGGCTCTGTAACTATAGTGTCGAACTAAACTGTATTAGTTTCGCCATAATTTTGATTCTGTCACAACGGTGTAGCTTTTAGACTAAATAAGCCAAAAACTGGAACTTGTGAACTTATGTTTATTGATTTTACCTCAAATCAAAAAATTTATTACGTTTTTAATAGAATGATGTTTTCACTTTTATTTTTGTTCAGTAAATTTCCAGAAGAAGGTGAGACTAGCGATCCTTTTAGTTATAGACCAAGAGCAATGACGATGATCTCATTAAGTTTTTCTAAACATTCATCAACACACAATTTGAATTTGGCTTGGGCTCACGATCATGAACATGAACATGACTTTCGCGCTGGACCATCAACTGGGGATTTGACGACGTTCCTATTCTTATAGCTTTGGCTTTGGCATCCTGGATTTTTTTTAGCTTTCTTCTGTTTTTCTTCATCCTACTCTATGTGTGTTTAGTTAGACGATTATTTTTTCATTAACCGACTTCCTAAAAACAAAGAGGTTCTAAGTTCGGTGTGTATTTTTTTTATGTCGGACCGGGCATAACTTCGTAATGCGTTGTCCGATTTTGATGATTCTTATTTTCTTAGGTAGAGTATGTTCACCGATTGGTACCATGTTAAAAAAATTTTTGGGGGGGAGGGGGTGAAACCTAACTTTGTAACTCGTGGATTTTTTGTTGTAGAGAGTATGATCCCCCTTTGCTAATAGGAGAAAAAAATTTGGCTTAGGGTGGGGGAAGGGGTACTTTTACTTCGTAACGCGTGGACCGATTTGAATAATTTTTTTTATTGGGTAGAGTATGTTCCCTGGTTGATACCTCGAGAAAAAAATTTTAGTGGGGTGGGGGTGGGGGTGGGGTCGAACCTAACGAACGTTGACCGATTTTGATGGTCCTTTTGTTGTTATATAGATTGTGATCCCCCGTTGCTAATACGGGAATAATTTTTCCCTATGGTGGGGGTGGGGAAGGGGTAGTCAAACTTCGTAACGCGTGGACCGATTTCAATGATTCTTTTTCTGTTCGGTGGAATATGTTCCTTGATTGATACCACGAGAAAAAAAATTTTAGTGTAATGGAGGTGAGGCAGGGGGTTGAACCTAACTTTTTAACGCGTGGACCGATTTTGTTGGTTCTTTTTTCGTTGTATAGAATAGGAGATACTAAAAAGTGAAAAATAAAATAGTTTTTAACAAAAAAGTTGAACCGACTTCACAAAAAGCGCTAAAAAGCATAAAATAATTTTTAATTTTATATCTATTACGACATTTTGAAGTCGGTGCAAATTAAAAAAATAAAGCAACTACGTTTCAGCTCACGGGATCATAAGAAAACCATTTCATGAGGTTTCCACCGACTTCTCTCGAAATCAAAGACCTTTTACATGACGAAGAAGAAGAAGAAAATTTCTACCTTGGCTGATAGTTTTTCAATTGGTCCTGACGGTATCCCCCCCTCACTAGGAAAAGGATGTAAAGAGAGTTGGTGTAGTAGCCAAGAAATGCCCCAAAAGAGAACCAGAGAGAGAGAGAGATAGGTGTGAAGATAATGTGAGAAAAACTAACTCATCCTGCTTAGCATATATTGAGAAGTGATAGTAACATGATAATGAATAAACTAATTTGCACAAGCTATAATTTAATAATCCAAAAACATGCGTGAATAACTAAACACTGTTCTATAGTACCAATCCACTGCGAACTCATTGTGCACTTGAACATTTTATAGCGCATAAATTCTCTCTAAGAGATTTTCTTGTTGGCTTCTGGGTTTCCTAACAGGACTTGAAACCCACTACGGTTCTGCACCTGTTATAAAACCACATAGGTACAGTACGATTAATTTTAGTGTTGCGGCCCTGGAGTCTTAAATTACTAACTTCATGAAACCAATTGTAATCAATTTCAGAAAAGGAACATGTTCAGTTTAAGGAGGAATATGTTATGTATCTTTCACAAATACAAATTTTGGCAGGTCTTCAAAAGATAAGTTAAAGATCTACAAAAGATTCATCAATGAAGCTAAGAAAATTATCTGGCCATTCCGTTAATATCACCAGGAAATCAGCGAGAATTAGTATAATAGTTGCCAAGAAGCATAGATTTCAAATTTCCAAAAAAGGGCTTTCGGGATTACAGCAAGGAATGTATTTGCATGTTACCTTACATAGGGTTGTCGAATTTATTACGCTCCTTACAAATCATATTTCCTATTACGTTGCTATAAGTTTCAGACATTATAATGTCATTTCTTTAGTCGCTTTTAGCGGCTGTATTAAACGCAATTTCGTACCCAAAACTTGGCGACAAGTTTTTATGGTATTTATTTCAAAAGCTTTAAGTTAAAGAGTTTAGAGTACTCACTTTTGCAGTAAAACTCCGTAACTCGCGACAGACACCTCAGACAAATTCTTCTAGTTTCTGTAGACTCCTGATCTTCACGTAGTACGATGACAACGATTGTTAGTGGATCTATCATTACGGTGGGTTTTGAACCACCGTCATAGCTAACGGCTCCTACACAAGGTGGACGTGGAGTGATTTATTGGCTATTAAGGGCTGAATTACACACATTTCAAGCAACAAGAAAATATTCACTACCTTCAGAAGCGAGTCAAAAGAGACTAGAGTTCATTAAAGCACTCTCCAGAGAAGACGTTGAGCGTCGGCTTTCCTTTCTCTAGCTTCCGTAACCTCTTATTGAACACCGGACGGGAGAAGAACTTCAACCGATTCAAGATAACGATTTTAAATGAAATTACAATTTAAAGTGGATTCCAAACCACTGACATTTACTCTGCAAACCCCACGTCCTTTTTATCGTAATCTTTTGCCAGCAGAAAAACGACCATGGGTCGACGTTGGCGGGTTCGAACCTGTGATCTACGTATAAGTTGGCCGACACGTTATTATTTCCTCCAAGCCTATGGGGTGTTCGTATAAAGTTCTCATTGAATAAAATAAAAGCTATGAGTTCTTTTTAATTTCTTAAAAACGACGGTGCCAAGAGTTCTCAAAAGTTGATATTTTATTGCGTATAAAAATCGCTCAGCTTAAAAAATGATATAAGCAACATGTCAATACAATTTCGGTATTTCAAAATACTTTGTAAGGTGATTGCTTTCGAGGGTGAAGTACGAAACCCTTAATTCCCGAGTCAAATTTGCAGAGAAATTTATTTGAGGAAAATGGTGCTACTCACTATAAAAGGATTACTTTCTGACATAAACAAATTTTCTTGTCAATTAGTGACTTCAACTCTCAAAAGTCTACCCCCTTTACAAATATTTATTTCGATTTCCAAAAATATTAATTACATACCAATTTGAAGAGGCAAATATTAGTCTTAGCAACCTGGTTTGAGATATTTTAATTATAACCGCGACATAGTTGATTTTCGTCATTATCAGTTCACAGCAAAAGTGATACCAGGAGAGAAATCTCCCATATAAATTTATTCAGGAAAGTCAAGTCCTGTGCACACTGTAGACTCGACTTGTATGTAAATCTTAATGAAAACCGCACACAAGTGAGCCTATCTGCACCCGTACCTTTGAAGTAAGTTCTCCACCAAAATACGACTACATTCCGAATGACACGTTATCTTGTGTAAATATCAAGCAAAAAGCAAATAATACGAGAGGACGGGCAGCGAATTGTAAACATGGAGTTGATTTCCTCTTGCTTATTTGTAGACAAAAACATAATTAGTCTCCTCAAATAGAGTCGCAACACATCCGTTCTAGGCCTGGTACATCCTCTAAAGCATCTTCAAGAACAAGAATCCGAACCCGAACCTACTCCAACACTTCAGGACACAACCAGACCGTCCCAGTCACACATGTTTCAAGAATCATGTGATTGTATTAGTTGACTTTCATATGGGCCTCTGGACTAAGTTGTTCGCAAATTTATAAAAACTTTTCTTTGGGACATGAATTTCCTCACGTTGTGTTGGAAATGTTCTTCAAGTCGTTCTTTAAAACTTTGCACAATTTGCACAGCTGATGGCACAATGTGCTGACTCCTTTGTACGGCTGGGTGGGCGATTCCCTAGCAATATGGCAGACATTGTTTAAGACAATGTTGAATAAGTTCGTAGTCATATACAAGACTAACTCCATCTGCAGGAAGATACTTCTAACGAAATATAAAATAATTTTAATGAGCTTCCTCAAATTTCGGATGATTTACTCGTCATTTCAAAGTATTCGGAACTGTGTTGCTCTTAACTACTTTGATATTTAAGAGAAAAGTTAAACTTGCTCGACCGAAATGGGATTAAGAAGATTTTCAGATTAACTTAAGTTGCAAAACAATTCTTTGTAGAGATTAAAAAGGGTGATAATTAAATATCAACGCAAAAAGATTTTCTTATAACGTAAAAAAATATCAATCATCATTTTTAATGGAACGCCCTACACTTGAAAAATGCTTGCAAGTTGTGGAAATTTACATTAAAAATTATATGGTGCTTTTGATCGACCTAATGAGCTTGTGATTTATCGATTTCGTAGAAATTACTTACTAGATGATCAAAATCATCGCTACCGTAACCGAAGATATCGATTCGTTGGGCTTTGTGCGTCCACCACGTGCATAGGTTTTCGTCGTGAACTTGGTTAACATTCGTAAATGATACAACTGCTTCAGATCTGAAGTTTAATGACCATAGTTTGCGTTGTAATTGCATAATTGCAAATTGACCCAGTTTTTTATCGCAAAATTGTGTTAAATAGAATTACTCCTTCTAACTCAGAAGGCGCACTTCTTAGGCAGGAGCCTAGAATCAGTTCACCTATTTCCCAGAATATAGAATATATTGAGGTGAATGAGGCTCCCACACCAACATACAAAATACATAAATAATCAAAACTAGACTACGCACGACATAACAATCAGGAGTGCACAGAGAACAGAGATTGTTTCAGCGTATCCTTAGCAAGGGTTAGGTCGAACAAGGGCACATATTCACGGCTCTACATATGCGATTTATGGGCTCGTATATACGATAGTTAGACCGAGAGTGAATGACATGTAGCAAAGGCAGTCTCCTAAAGCTATGCGGGGCATTTCTTTAAGAAACCTTACCTGCGAGGGCACCAGAATCTATGTTCGAGTTCAAAAGCTGGTGAGCAACTCTGCATCGTACCCATAAAGAGTGCATATTAAGCAATCGGAGGCGATCCTCATAAGGATGAAGCCTTAATGGATCATTCCACGGGAGGTCCCTTACTGGGAACCTAACAAAGTTCCGCTGTACCGACTCCATGCGTCTAGAATGAACAGTATAGCAAGGTGATCAAACCTGAGATGCATACTTGAGAATTGATCTAACCAAAGAAAAATATAAGTGAATTAAGGTCTGCCGATCAGAAAACTCTCTTGACCACCGCTTGACATAACCCTGAACTGAATTACTCCTAGATACAATATAGTTTATGTGTAAGTTCAGTAACGGACTGCACGAGATGAATAGTAGTATCCACAAAGGTATAATCAAAGACGATCTGACTGAGGTCCCTATAGAATGACATAACTTCACATTTATTCAGGTTAAGTTGCAGGCCATTTGATACACACCAAACCTTGAATGTATTTTAATCATATTGAATGAAGGA
The DNA here is from genome assembly GCA_964036015.1 of Leptarthrus brevirostris. Taxonomy (NCBI): domain Eukaryota; kingdom Metazoa; phylum Arthropoda; class Insecta; order Diptera; family Asilidae; genus Leptarthrus; species Leptarthrus brevirostris. The sequence continues at coordinate 133,173,574 of OZ038372.1, read as the reverse complement.
AGAATCATAACTGTTTCTAACGCACGAGAAAATCGTCATATCGTCTGCATAGATTAAGACTTTGAAGTGATTAATCAGGGGGATAATGTCGGCAACAGCAAGAATAGACAGCAGCGGACCAAGATGGTTTCTCTGAGGTGCACCAGACGAAGCCCTAACGACTCTAGATAAAGTGTTACGACTCGATATGTCTCATCTTTTAAATACGAGGAGATCCAGTCAAGCATCAAAGCCGGGAAACCAAACTTTCTTAATTTGAGCAAAATCACAAAGTGAGGAAGTTTATCAAATGTCTTGTTGAAGTCGGTTATGCAGGAAAGCTTTGCGATTGGCCTATAATTTTTAATCAAGTTTTTATGACCATTTTTATAAACAGGAATTATAAAGGAACTCTTCCATAGCGTGGAAAATCTACCGGTCTGAAGAGATTTGCTGAAGTTGAGCTTTAGTAGAGTGAGTAATGTGAGTAATGTCTGGAGGGATATAACAAGAGAGCAGGAAAATGTTCATCTTTACCAGAGAGATCGTAAAATGAAAAAGGAGCAAAGGAGTGGGTAATTGGTTCGCGTTGACTGTAGTTCGTGCGATGGCGGTCGAGTCGGAAAAGGATAGTGGACGTAAGCTTGCGGAAATTGGTATAGATGGGTAAAGATTGCAAGATTGAAGGGCAGTCTATGAAGAGAATGTCGGAAATATTACGACGTTTCCTTAGGGGTTGTAAGTCGATCAGTTTGAGACGGTTCTCATAAGGTGGAAGGTTGAATCTGTCTATCCAAGGAAAATGCCGTAGAGCAAAGCGAATGAACCTACGCTGGACAGATTCGATCCTGTTAATGTGGGTTATATACCTGGCTGGCATATCCAAGGAGAGGTCTAACGAAGGAGATATAGAGAGATTTGAAAACATAAGGATTGGAGAACTCTCTAGACGAACGCTTCACAAACCCTAGCGCGGAGTTAGCTCTGTTAATTATACTGTCAATTGGGAACGGAAATTGAGTTCGCTATCACAGATTATTCCAGAAAGATACCGATAGGAACTGGTACGTCGGTTAACATGTAGACTCTCGGGGTGGTGGTAAGACGCTTGCGGAAATAAGAGATCGACTGGCATTTGGAGACATTGAGCTCAAGAGCACCAATGGTGAACGAATCGAGGTCTTTTTGCAGGAGAAGAGTGTCGGTTGTGGAGGAGATATGTTTCATTATTTTCATGTCATCAGCATAAATGAACAGCTCTGAGTATTTTATGATGCAATCAACATATCATTTATTGTAAGGATGAAAATCAATGGACCGAGGTGGCTGCCTTGAGGGACGCCGGAACAAGCGGCAATAGGGTTAGAAATGGATGAGCTGAAAAGAACATTGTACTGACGGTTGTTTAGGTAGGATTGAATCCAGGAGATGAATCGGGGGGTATTCTAAGCAATCAAGTTTGAACAGGACAACGTTATGAAAGATATTGGCAAAGGCTTTACTAAAATCGGTAGCGATAACATCAACATCTTTACCTTTTCCAGAGCACATAGTGTTTTGCAGCCGAAGTCGGTGAGGTTGGTGGTTGTAAATCTATATTTGAGGAAGCCATGCAGGGAGAGGGAGAAGATAGACTTACAGTGGAAGAACATGGAATCATAGACCAATTTTTCGAATAGTTTAGGTACGGATGATAATTTAGCAATGGGTCTGTAGGTGGACACATCGTTCTTGCAGCCTTTTCAGAAGATGGGAATAATACACTAGTTTTTTCATAATTACGGGAAAACTCCTTGAGTGACCGAGAGGCGGAAAATCAAAGTAAGGGGTTGATCTAGATACATGGCACATTTTTTTAGAACGTCGTCCTCAAGCCCGTTAATACTGGCGGCGATTAGTTCGGGATCAGGGTCGAAAGATGTAAACGACGGGTTGTAGAGAATTTTCGCTGAAAGATTTACTGAAGAAATGTGCAAAGAGGTTGGCGATAACTTTAGAATCAGACGAAGAGGTATTCTCGAGCTTTAGGGATTGGATTTCTTCTTGGAATTAATAAAGATATAAAAACGCTTGGGGTCGGGTATGAGGCTTGTTTCCATCCGTTGGAGGTACTCATATAAGAGGGTATCACACGTCCATTAAACAAAAGAAAAGGCTTTTTAACCGCAATCTCACGGAAAACCGAATGAAGTGCAGATGCGCCCCTTAAGTGTGTATTTTTTAGTCATGTTGTTTGTACTTAAGTTAAACCCTCCTAACCCCCAAATCAATCTTTCAGCGTCTTGGTAGGTAATTGATTACCAAAAAAAAATACTTACCACGGAATATTATTTTTTCTCAACAATATTATTTTTTACATTTTATTGTCTTCGGTTAAGCTACTCGAAAAATAGAATTTTGCCACTGTCCGCTTTCCAAACCCTCACCATAGATACAAAATGTTTACATTGGTGCTAGTCGGTCTACGCGTTACGAATGTTATAATAAACGGGAACGTATAATCTTCCCGTTTTTGGGAAGGCGGTTATAAAACAAGACTATTCTTGTACGCTTAAGTAAAATTGTGTTTATAGGTTTAAAATAACTACTTTTGAAACGTGCACCGTATAAACGGGACTTTTGAAGGCATTACCAATACCATTTACTAGCCGAAAGTATTTTTATTTCATTTGGATTTAGCTGTTAATTTTACTGTTACAAGATCCTGCAAAACAGTTAACTTTTACTATATGTGGCCCCGAAAATGCTGGTATATCTCCAAATTAGCAATTTCTTATTAGGTCAATTATGCGACAAGTAAGGTATTCTAAGGAAATTAATGTTAATTCAAATCTTAACATTTCAAAATTTATCTCAGAAGTCAACTTCTTCAGAAAGTAATGACTGCAAAGAAACGTTGACATAGAAAGATCCAAAAGCTTTAAAACTTTCTGTTGGATTCATTTAAAATTTCGAGCAGACTGCTTCCACCTAGTCTTTCAGAGGTAAAGTTATCACCTTGTGCAATCTTTCTCCCATTCGCCATTTCTGTAATTGCATTCATCAAATTTACAGAAGCTAATTACTAATATAAAAGCAAAATAGTTGTAGTTGTAGTCAATAATGTTCAGGATAAGGAAATGCGTTTATTGGAAAACTTTGAATGAGTTTATTAGCTGACTTTTCTGAGAGCATCAACATGGCTGGACCAGGAAAAATAAGGAAAGTAACAAAGACGACAACGGCTCCGAACAACGATATCTCGAATGGGTGGCTATGAAAACTTAAAAAAAAAACTCAAAAACTTTTCAAAAGGCAAACAATTTTTAGCTTTTCCGGATAATATTCGACCAGGGGTGAGTGAATGTAAACTTTTTAAGGGCCATCCAGTACGGTGAGCAAAAAAGGCAACAACCACGTTCAATTGAGCTGAAAAGTTTAATAAAATCATAAAATTCAAGCAGACAACAAAGAGGTGGGGTGGAAAGTGGTCATAAAGGAAGGAGTCGCTCTAATAAAGGACCGTTGTGAATTAATTCGACGCCAAGTGCCAAGCCAATCTGGCCACATCGTCGCCATATTAGGACTCTAATCACACATGAAACATGATATCCTCTTTGGGTATCCCCAAATGATACGAATAAAGGCACGCAACTAGACGAGCCAGATTAGGTACTATGGCAGGGGAATGTTAACATGTTGAAAATGTCAAATCCAACACCGTGAACGGTGTAATCCTGTAAAGTGGACAACACCATCCAGAGAGCATCCTTCATCTATTATGTATTACGATATCCTGACAGGTGCCATTATTCCCATAATATGAGCCTATACACATTCTGGATTAAAGTCAAAGTGGTTTTGTGATGTGTTTGTATTAATTTCAGTGATTAAGTATCAATCTATCCTCGTAAAATCCTTAAGGCCTTTTATACTTAACCACAATTGGAGATCAATCATAATATTTTGTTATACAATTGCGTTCTTTACACTTTTTGTGGGAATCGTGCAAAGGCATATTGTGGTCCCTTCTATTCTGCTAGAGGTAATGTGATTCACTATCCGTAATAAATCCTGTATATCACTGAACATATGGAATAACTTTTAATAATTAATGCCTGCTGTGATTACCACACATCTAGATCTTAGCAATCCGATTTTATCAATGACCAGACTATTCTTATTTTGTGGCTAATACTGTCTAATAGACGACCGTATTACGTCCTGAATTTATCCGAGAAAAAATCGATTCCTCTCAATCATTCTGTCATCGGAACTCAATTCAATTACTGGCCTGTCGTTAAGACAAATAACCTCAGATGCCTTGTCATTAGAAGCTAATATCCACCATTTATTACTTATAGATAAGAATTCTTAACGGCTCTCCCACGCAGAGGTTCTGTAGATGAATTGCTCCAGCCCCTGCTGGCTTCTTCCCATGCTTTTAGCCAACAAAGTTGGATTGCGACTGTTTAAGAGAAATATTGCTTACGGCAAGTGACAGGTTTTTATATCCATACATAATCGGTGTTCTATTTTAGTTCGGGAAAATGGAATTTCGATAGATTTACGAGTATAGTGGATTTTTTTCCCTATCTGAGATGTTTCCTTATTTCCTTAAATCTTAATTTCAGACAACTGTAAAAAATTTCAGCAATTGATACATTAAATAAGGCAGTAGCTATCATTCTAGAAGTTTAGGAAAGCTGAATAAAATGCACATATAATCAAATTTCTACGAAGAAGACGGTTTTTGGACAACAAGAGCAGCACTGAAGTACTCCTTAATGGTAGCAGAACCGATACCTAGAATCTAGTAGGGATTTCAACGGGACATTGAACCATAGTTAAGAATACGAGAAGACTGGGTCGAGTGGCAAATGGTGTCTGCCGGAACTGTAGAAATCCGGAGGTAATTGAATCAGTTCGACATGTGCTTTGCAAGAGCTCAGCCGTAGTAGCCAGAAGAGGCAACCACTGGGTAGTAATTATTTTTCAGGGTTTGTGGTGCTGCATGGCATAGAGCTGAAAACCTTACTGATATTCCTTAGGGAAGTAAGATGTTTGTAGAGCAAGAGCTTAAGTTAGGCAGGCTAAAAATGTTTTCAGCAGCACCCTTCTAAAAAAATCTATCCTAGGAAACCTGTCCAATGACACCCTACTTGATGGAGAAAGTTTAAATTTGTTTGATACGTGTTTCATTGTGGAAGAGGGGGGGGGGAGGTTACAAAATATCTTCATTTCTGATTTGGGGTTTTTAGAGGGTTTTGATATATAAACAATTAGACAGACTTACATACCGAAATTGTTAAGGTTCCTAGTTAGCTACGGAACCCTACAATGTAAATTTATTATTATAACCCATATTTTGATTCAAAGTTTAGATAAAAGTATTGTTACTAAAGGTAATACGGATATACACGACAAAATTTCAAAAACTAAATTAAGTAGGTGAGGACAATTCCTTCAATTTTCTTAATTTTATGTTATTTGAAACTGACAACTGTTACCTCCATTTAATCAATATTTTTAGCTTGTATCGACGCCCATACGTACATATTTTTGCCAATGGTAAATTCTCTCCCCCCTCTCCTTCTAGTTCCCGTACCCATTGTCGGACTTGTGGCGGAAGAAGAACTTCACCCGATTCGATACAAGGATTACATGTGGGCCTACAATTTAAAGTGGATTCTGAACCACTGACATTCTCTGTGCAACCAGTCATCGATCACCGCCGGTGGGATTCGAACCTAGGACCTCCAGATTTGTGCCGATACGTTATCACTTACTCCACTGACGATACGCACAATGAAAAGAAGAATATCGCATAAGCAAGAAAGAATTGCTGTTAGGCAAGAGCGTTAGGATATAGTGTACAAACAAACACCGACCAGTAACGCACAAGAAAACACAGGCAAGAAAAATTCTTTCTCGACAGAATTTGGGGTTTCTTTGCTTTGTCAATTAAATTAATTGTTTAGTTAATGTTCTCTCCCCAACACCTACTCCCTTGTGGGGCATAAGGATGCGAACTTCAACCGATTCGAGGCAACACTATTTGGGATGGATTCTGAATCAACGACATTACTCTGCAACTCCCAATGGTATTTTGTCGTAGTCTGTTGTGAGCAGAAAACAACTATGGGTCGCCGCCGGTGGTGTTCGAACCTGGGACCACCGGGATGGACAGTCAACACGTTTTCACTTAATACAACGCCGATTTGTACTGATAAGTTAATTTTTCTCTACTCATTGGATTCCGTACCAACTTTCAACCATTATGGTATCGATCTGTTTGTCTGTATCGTATGTATCAGCGGTCCCATCCCCTGATTGATCTATCTACTAGCTATGTGTAGCCGGCATTGCTCAGACTTTTACTAAGTGAGCGTCATTTTTGATTATTTTTATATGTCACTCCTTTTCCATTATTTTCCTTAGGGATGTGTTACTCCCACGGCATCTAACGACATCGGTAGAGTCATTATTTATATAAGTACCCCAAAAAACTAGGCATTCGAGACTAATAATGACCGTTTTCGATTATTTTTTCATATCATTCCCTTTTCACCAACATACCTAAGGGTGTCAGGGGTGCTTCAGCTGAATAGGATTTTTTAACAAATTATAGCTAGTATGTATACCAAAGTTGGTGTATATTGCTCCAGGCATTCCAGATTTATGCTAAACCATACGTTATAAATACCCACTTCCCTGCATTTTACCCTCCCCTCTATTCCTCTTTTTATTTCCCTTGAGCTTGACTGTGCCTGGATTAGTGTTGGTTATTACCAGTAAGAATGTTTTTTTTCTTATGTATGCTCGTGTCTAACTGGTTCAGCGTGGATTCAGCCTTAAGTTAATATTGTTTTTATTTGAATTTGATACCAATGCCATCTATGGTAAGATCAGTAAAAGTAACGTATATTTTGCAACTTATTTTGATTTTTAAAATCAGTATTCGTTCTGGAAATTAACATTTTATTGAAATATTTACATTGTTCACTTTAAAATCAAATTAAAATGGAATAATTCCAAACGATCATTTTAAAGTCTGCCTTAGTTAAATAATCACCTCATAAGGAGTTATATAATAATTTCGTGTAAAGTTTTCACTTCATTGCAATTTGATCCTCCTCCTTCGCTATGGCACGAAAAGCCCCAATGACATTCGACTTTCAGTTCTGAAAACTTTCCGGACTTGTGAAAAGGGTAATAAATCATGTACAACCGTGGACCATCACCCGCAATCCACTGGAACTGGTGTAGCTCATAAAGAGTTCATGAACTCTTTTAGGTATTACTTTTATATGGTGCGCTGGGGCCAGAGAACAAAGTGAAACCGTTTATAATGTTCATAGAGAATTACTTTTGCAATATTGCACTGGTAAAGTGGTGCCAAGGAGGTCTATTCATTGTAAGCGGCGCAAAGGATGTGGAAGCCCACAATAGCACTGAAAAATCTAAGCCCTGTCTCATTCATATAAAACCCAGCACAACTTTGGAGGGCTCTCTGGATTATAATTAAAGTATATTAGTATGCACCCTATCCTTTCATAAATTAACTGCAAACGTCATTAAGGGCGTGGTAACCTTACCCGGTTTATGTTTTCAGGGCAAAGTTCTAAAATCTTTTGGGTAAGAAATTTTTATGAGTCAATAAGTAACGGTTTCGAAAGTAATTTACCGTAATATATTATGGCTGTAAAAATAAAGGGAACATACGTGGAAGCTGTGATGAAAGTTGGTGACCAAATATTCGATCTGAAACTGGATGTAAGCTAATATAATATTTCTGGAAAATTGTAGAAATTAATTGGATAGTTCCTTGGGATTAGGCTAGTTCCAACTATCTTTGATCCTCTACAACATTGCGTTTAAGAACATAAGTTAACATATATGTTAACATGCTTAAAGTTAGGTTTGTTAGGAATCATTGTAATGTTCTGCTCATATTTCCCCAACTTATTCTGACAGAAACAAAGTATTTGAATGTGCAATAATTTCTACAACTTGCAAATACAATCACTGTGACAAGCTTAATCATGATAGCCAATATTGAGATTTTTTTTTGTCCTATTCCGAATTGCAAGAAGCGCAATATGCTCACGATGAACAGTAAAAAGTTAAAGTCATTTAACATATGAGAGGTTAATAATGGCAGATAAGCCTAAAAGTGCAAACCAAAAGAGGGGAGAGTACCATCTATCACAGCCTAATCTAGATACAAGCCTAGAAATAATTCTGATCAGCTGTTCATTGGTGGTGGAATCTCTCTCTCATTCTGATAGTAAAGCATAGGGGTGCATTGAGAAACTCTAATTTCTCGCGATATATATCTGAATATTATTAAAATATCAGTTTGAAATTTGTTTGAGATAAACCTACAAATGTTTTGGATGTGGTCACAACACATGTTTTCATCTCTACAACTTACGTTCTAGGTACGATGATTCAAAGGAGAAACTCTCTTTTTGGTTCGTATTGTTGAAAGAGTGAGCTTGAACGCATCAGTCTTTTTCTTTGCTTTTGGTTGTGTGTGTGCACATTTTTTATTATTTATATATTATAAAAAATAAAACAGTGACGACAAGCTTGGTTGTCATGTTTTCCGTACTTGCATCTAGAGTAGGAGCTGCATCTATTCAAGGATGACTACTATTTCCTACTTCTCCTGAGATGTCAGCTTCTTTCATTGTTCTTTCTGCTATTTTGCGCAGTTCAGCATGCGTTTTTTCGAATAACTTCGGCAGATTTTTACATATTGTATTCTTCCAAACCTAGAAGTTTTTTTTGTATAATAATGTCAAAGCTCAGGTAATGCATTATCATGTTAAAGCACAGCTTTACCAGGAAAGAAATCAATCGCAAGAGAAATCTGTATGGTTAAAATGCCAGATTGATCCATATCCAAATTTGAGCTCTGGTGGGTGGGGGCCAATTAAATATATAGTATTACGTGTTACAAGTAATGAGGACAGTAATTTCGTTAGAACCTTGGCCTTAGTAATAAAAATGAAAGAACGAGAAACAACCGCTAATCCATTGATGCTCATTGAGAGTCAATGCTATCGGAGATTGTGGAGTCTGTACTGTTTCTTGTTTCTAGCAACTGGAAATATATGGTCGATCCAGCTAAAATTTGTGGATATCTTAATACCCAAGGTGTTTAGAGAGGGCGAATTGGGTAAATTCTTTCCGTCGACTGAAATAGTTCGAGAGTGGACTAGGCTGTATTTGGGATTATTACAAAGAGTTTAGAGTACGTTAATAACACGATTTGCTTTGCCTCTAGCAAGAATCGTAAAAATGTCAATGTTTAATGATCCAAACTTGCCTTATATGTTGTTCATTACAATTTAAAGGATGCTGTCTTCGGCGAAACTACGAATTTGTGCCTCAAAGTAGGTTTATCAACGGTACCCATTATAGAGCAATATCCAGCGCTGAAAAAAAAAACTGAGTACGCTGTCAATTTGAGGTCGTCGGTGGAGTAAGTGATAACGATAACCAATCCGAAGGTCGCAGGTTCGAATCCCACCGGCGCGGCGGCTGTTTTCTGTTGACAACAGATCACGACAAAAAGCCAGAAAATGTCTGTGGTTCGGAATCGACATGTCCCACAAGGGGTTATCCTCTTCGCTCTATAAGAAATGCTTTGTTAATGTTCGCGATAATATCTATATGTTACCCGCACTACTTTTAAATTCGTAAATATAAAAAACAAAATCGACCAACTATCAACCTACGATATGGTAAGAGCAATAATAGCAAATAGTTAGAGTGCAATCTCCATCGATAACTTTTCTTAGTACAGTTTTGGTCATATTCTGGATCGTCTCGCTTCATCTGATTTCTTTCCCCTAATATCACGGAATCTTATTATCTACAAAATCATTCTTCCAGTCCTGACCGTATTTCTCCTGCATTCTTTAAGTCTTGTTCTGATGTCTTCTTCATTCCATTGCCAAATTTCTTCAACAAGCATTGTGAAAGGTATCCTTTATAGTCCCTGTTCATAAAAAGGGCCATAGGAACATTATACCCAACTACAGACCAATTGAAAAGTTTTTCTGCATACCAAAGTTATTTCAGTTGATAGTGTATTTGCAGCTTATTGAGGTTATGAGGGTTTAGTCTCCACCAATCATGATGGGTTATTGCCCGGTAGATCAACGACTACTAACTTGCTAACATTTTCCTTCTGCGTGATTTCTGATTTCCAACGAGGCATGCGGACGGACTATAACTACACTGACTTCAGTTAGGCCTTTGATAAACTTCCTCACTCACTAATATTGTTTATGCTTGAAAGGCTATGTTTTTCCCCTCTGCTGCTCGACTGGATTTCCTGCTACTTAAGAGGCAGGACATATCGACTCAAATTCCATGGCTCCACCTTAAGTATTTTCAGGGCTTTAGCTGGTATGCCGCAAGGTCAGTTACGGATCTTCATGTCTTCTGCATAGATTAGAATATTGGAATGCGAGATCAGATCAGATGAGCCTTCCGGCATACCATCTCGGCCTACTACTGTCCGTTCTTGCCATTGATGACATTGTTCTTGAGATATCGCGCTCTAATATTCTAGATGACATGAAGATACGTAACTGTCCTTGTGGTAAATTCGATGGCAAACCATATTTTACTTTGCATATTAATTATATTGTATCGGATTTACCAACTTTGATTCATTTGTGCCACTCTTTAAGGCCTATTTTCGAATATGCAACTCAGGTTTGGTCGCCCTATACGCTGTTCATTCCAAGCGTATCTAATCAGTGCAGCGTAATTTTCTTAGATTTCGTTACGAACTCCAATGGAATGATCTGATTAGAGTTGCGCCCTACACCGTTTGCTCGATTTGCCCTCACTTGAGAAAAGGTTTTTTTATTTGACTTAAGTACTCTTGTTAATAGGGTTTTCTTTAGGAAGACCCAACATAGGATCCGAAGACTGCCTTTGCTTTGTTGCCTCCTCGAGATAAATGATGACAGGCATGAACCCATTAACCGATCATGCAGAGCTATGTGCATGTCCCAATTTCTATCAAACCCTTAGCAAGGAATCACTGAGGAAATATATATAACCTGCGCTCCCGTGACTCCCTGTGTTGCATGTTGTGTCAATGTTTTTTCCTTTTGCTTTGTTTTGCTTCTTTTCCTTCCTATGCATGTTAATGCGGGAGCCTCATTCCACCGATTTGACGGAATAGTCATTAATTAATAGTCATTAATTAAAAGAAAAAGTAAGGTTGGTGAGACAACGTAACCCTGCGGGACACCGGATTTCTTTTTAGTTATTTCATGAATCAAGAGTTGACAAGTGATCCGAAACTTTGGATAGAACTGAAGAAAGTGTAATTGCATCGTGTATCGGCTGAAAATTCAAAAGTTTTCATGCACTTGAAACAGTCCTGAAGAGTATGGGAGAAGACGAAGTTTGCGTAAAAGTTTAGTCAACGCAGAGGAACAACAGGAGATAGAAGAGGCTGCGATCAGATTGACAAAGAAGAATTAGCATCTAAATTAGCAGCAAGCAGGTTGGTTTTGTCCAATCATTGCTTTCAATGCCGCACAACAGTCACTATTAAATCGGTTTCATGTTTTTGAAGTTATGAGGTATAAAGCAATGTATCGCAAATCATAGGATGTCTAAAATGTTTTCGGTGCTTTAGCTAATGTCTTTCAAGGATAAACAATCAGACTTGCCCAGCTTCTTGAGATATTTATTAAGTTCAGCCCAAGAAGTATTTTTATAATGTTACGCTAATCTTTTGATGGAATTTTTGTTAGTGGCTATCAGAGAGGAGATAGAAAACTATACGGAGATTAGAACATGGTCCATATTGTCCAAGGGATCTTTGACCAAACCAGAGTACTTGCCTAATTGTGATGTGACAGCAACACGATCCATACACTAGACCAATTGTTGCACACAACTCAATATGTACTCCTTGGCTTGTGGTTTAAGAGAGCCTAAACCGCTGATTAAGAACGGTTTTAGAGGACGAAGATATTGCTAGATTGTTATAAATATCCAAAAACATACAGTATCATCGTCCAGCATATTCGGGCTTTAGCAATGAACGATGGGTCAATGGAGTTTAAATATAATCCAGACTTAATTAAATTCTAGATTAGTAGAATCGAATTGAAGGAAATGTCATAAACTGACATGCGATACTGATTAATATCAGAATCAGGAACCACTTATGTTTCATTTAGTCGACAAAGCAGCCGGCTTTATGCCTGCTGTGCTGAATATCGATCACAACGAAGTACGCCAAATGGATAAAAAAGGCAGAGTAGAAAAAGCCCTTCCCCTTGGGAGAATGACACTATGATATTGCAACTTTCAATCTTGCATAACGTTGTCTGTTCGGTTTTTTTTCCTGCGATACTATGTATCATATATCATACTGACCGATATTTGATTGTTCATTTTCCATGTAGACCAGTCGTACAACATAACATATTTTACATTCAAATCAAAGATCCGAAGTTTCGTACGTTTCCAGATGTTCATACTGCACCATATCTCAATAAGAGTATTAAACACAACTCGAGCCTGTACATCATCTCCAGTTCCGCCATCTGCTGTTAGTAAATATGCTTTGGAGATAACAAAAGGTCTACCTTGTTCAACTCGCTGCTCTTCAAAAGAAAGAACATAGAAGATTAAAATTGAAATCAGGTTTTATTCGCAGAGAGCTGTAATCAAATAATTTCGTTGAAATTTGTATTGGAGGAAACCACAAAATTGTGCCAATAAGAACTAATTTTTCCACATCCCTTAGTAATTTTCCAAGACAAAAATGTTTCCCTATCCTTATGAATATCAATTCCCTAACGTAGATAAAGCCTGGAAGTAAGGACTAAGTAAACAAGGGAATTAAGGAGAATAGGAAGCGAAAATTGTGAGGTAGGCAGGCAGATTCCTTGCCAATGGGTCGTATAGTATTTATCTGCACAGTCTTAACTTCACCTCATTCATATCCTTGCAAAAGTCGGAAGTGAATAACTCTTGAGAGCTGTAATCAGAAAAGGATTTCTCCATCAGTAGGTCTCTAGTAGTCTGCTTCTAGCAGGCTTTTAGACGATAAAATAAATTCCAAACTAAACCTTTCTAATTCGCACTCGAATAAGCAGTCCGAAGGTAGGGGAGAACTCGGTTGAAAGTAAAATATTAGAGCTATGGGAGGCAGCTTGGATATCTATCCGATAAAGGTGTTCCGCTTATTTCTATTTCATTTACTCTTGATAAACAGCAACTGATGGGCATAGGGGCGGTAAGGGTTTGGTCACTATCGATTAGATCCCAGGTAAAAGTAGTTATTTATACTGCAAACAGCTTTTATCTTTAAGGTGACCCAAATCTTCCCCCGAGTTGTGCCTTCCTGTGGTTATAATCTCTACTTTAATCAAATTTATGGAATTCTTTCAAAGGAAAATCCTCAAGTGAGTGAAAATAAGTGAAAATGGGAAAAGTTCTAAAGCCAGAAAACCTTAAAATCGTCCTCAACTTTGCAACTAGTTTTCATAGGTCAACGTATTGAGGAAAGGGAAAAGTGCCCTTACCCTTAATTTGTGGTAGACCCTAAGTACACAAAGGGATTCGTCGCAAATAACTTCAAAAATTGACAAATTTCCTTTTAATAGAAGTTGCTAAACTAATTTCGAAATGGTCTTCCAAAATCCACTCGAACATGAGAGATACTATAAAGTATATCCCTCCACACGAAACCTGATGTCAAACATCTTAAATATTATAGCGTCTTATCAAAGGGTAAAATTTCCTAATAGAGAACCAACTTAGAATGTTTTCTTTTCATTAACTTTAAGTTTCTTAACATTTTCAAATCTTTCCTTGTTAAGATTCGAGTGAATAAAGGAATACACTTAAGAGTAAGTTTTGAAAATTAACTTTATGCTTATTAAGCAATTTTCGGCCCGCGAGACAAAAAGTCAGCAAAGTTGGTTTTTCTTCTAAAAAGTTGGAACAATATGGAGACGACAGTTGTACGAGATAGCACTTAATATGCGCATACATTTCAGTCACCTTTGCTTTTTCGGGCGAGTCATATTGCAGAATACATCGTAAAATATGCAACTGGAATCCTTCAGGTATGTTTCACCCATCTAAGAAAACCTACAGTACCACAGAGATCACAAACTCATCCGTTCGCCAACGCCGAATTACCTCGACGGATGATGACTTCATGGCAAACTTTTCCCAATATGCCAAAATTATTTTGCATAACTTGAAGAAGTTCATTAAAGTCGTTCTGACATTCAAATTTTTCCGTTCTTTCACTTTTTGTGCGAAATGGAAGGAATAGAATAGAACGCCGGGGGACCCATTCTAACCAGCATCTGATTCCCTTGTTCAGATCTTTGCAATCATTATGCAAGGATACACTTTTCGAGTTGGTTCATTTCTTGCCAAAAAGTTTTTCTATATTCTGAAAGCTAGAACTGAATCATATTTCATAGTCCTTAAGAAATCAAATGAAATTTGACAAATAAATTTCTTCCCCTCTGGTGGATTCCGGCGCATCCCAACTTTACAGAAGTTTTTCCATGTTTTAGATTCGTATCCCGAAGTTTTTAAGAAAGATTCAATTGCACTGGAAACGAAGACTGTTTCGATAACTTTTTCCTTTTTATTTAGTATTTCGCTTGAAGGAGCGGATCTGCATTTGTGTCCTTACAAAGTACTCAAAAAGGAGAAAATGATGATAAATGCCTCTAAGGGATATTTTGATTTGATTGATAAAAGAAGGATGCTTTTATCGATTTCCGATGCCTGAAGAGCGATTAATGGCTTGTTAGAGAAGAAGGTTATAAAAAGGAAGACCTAAATAAAATTTTCCAAATATTGTTCCACTGCATGCTTGTTTTGTTATTTGGAGGGGGCTATCTACATAACATAACATAATGCTGCAGGTATTTTCCCTATGTTTCCATTTGAAAACTTATCCCACAGTTACAGAAAAATTTCACAATGACAATGTGATCCTTGCACGGGTAGTATATCGTCATCTTACAAGAAAAATTGACAGACTACGAACGGAACGGTTTGGTGCTTTTATATTTATTCTAAATGAAAAAATTGGATATTTTCCTGCAGAAGACTCGAAGCCATAATATTATGTTTTTTAACAACCGCGCCTATGGTACAATGACACGCAGATTTTACGTAACAAAAAAAAATTATTTTATATCTATAACGACATACATTTTAGACTTCAAATTGTTGTATATTAATAAAGCAAAATAAGCAATATAATTTTAGGTGTTTTAGCACTTTGTGCAGTCTTTTTAGTAGGGCTTCCCGGCAACGAGACAAGACCGAGACTTTGGCACATATCGGTCTTGGTCTCGTCAAGGTGAAGACGATCTTGTTTTCGTCGCAATCTTGGCGAGATAAAGGCCGCTTCGCTCTGGGCAAGATAAAAAAAGGGAATTTCGGTGGGATTACGAGGATCGAAATATCTGAAGAAGGAAATAATGTAGAAAGAAGCGATTGAGGAAAGCAGTGTATACTTATATGCCCCATAAATCACATAATTGACATTTTTCGGAGCAACATGAAAGCTGAAACAACTAAAAGAATTGTTCACGATAAAAAAATGAAAACTAACTCCACTCTCGTCACCTCAATCTCGCTCTCGGTATCGCACTGTTACCAATGATATTGGTCTTGCTGTCGGTCCTGGTACTTGTCGAGACCGGCACCGGCAGCGTGTGATGAATGCGTTTCAACCTTTATTTAAGGCGGTACTAAACCCGCTTGAGAGTAAATACAAGAGCGCGATTAGTAATTCCTACTGTCCGTAGACGAAATTCTACCTTAATAGCAGCAATGAATAACGAGGGAATTTAACATTACGAGATGATTTCAAATCCAACGTGCAATTCCGAAAAGTTTTGTATATTTGTTAGAGATCTTTTAGAAAAAATTTATCATTTAGGCTTATTTTAAACAATGCCAGAATTCATAAAATCAATGCGATCCATGATATTGTTATCATCAATAATATTGCCTTATTCATCAACGCTCAATCCGATTGAGCAAGTATTTTTAGCGATAAAATGTACGGCCAGAAGAGTTTGTACTGACATAACACAACAATATAGGGTGCGGCAAAATTAACTCCCCGATTTAAAATTTTCTTTTTTTTGTAAAATTATAGTTTTTTATTAATAAATAATGAATTTTTTTAGTTGTATTAATAGTACAACAACAATTCTTTTCAGGAGTACCAATTTCCTAAACATTTTTGGGGTCGGGTGAATTGTTTTTGGATTTGAGTCGGGTGAATTGTTTTTGGATTTGAGTTTTTGGATTTGAGTTTTTCGACTAGGGTCAATTATTTCTGGACAAGGGTTTAACAGGATTGGATTTCGGTTAATTATTTTTGGACTTGGGTTATATAAATTTGTAAATGCAATAAATCGGTCCACGCGTTACAAGGTAAGGCTGCCACTTCCCACCTCCCACTATAGGTATACAATTTGAGCCAGCTGTTTTGATGTTAGTTCCCGTCCATCCCGCTATCCTACTACGCTACCCTAGGTTCAACATTTTTAACTTGCTATAAATTGGAAACATGCTCTACACAGAACAAAAAAAAAAATCGGTACATATATGTATTATGAAGTAAATACATGATTATAAACAAACAAGGAAGACAAATATTGGTCGAATTGAGAACCTCATCTTTTCAGTCAAGACACACAATTGGTGTAGAAATTCGTTTTGTTTTTCCTGTATTAGAGTTAAATAGCTGTAATACTTGGCTTTGCCCAGGCAAGGATATATGGCACCCTTAATTTAGCAAAGACCCATCTCCCTATCTTAAACATACAATGTTAGGTCAATGTTCCGATATAGTATAGATGTTACGATGTAGTGTATACAAAATTACTTAAGGGGTTATATACAAAGTTGAGGGGAAAAAGTGAGCTAAGTTGGTGATTTTTTTTAAGGGTTTTATGCAAATTTTATTAGAAAAAGCGAAAGACAATTTGTTGGTAGCACTATCGAAGAAAAAAAAAACAAGTTGAATTATAAAAAAATATTAAAAATTGTCGGAGTTATGGCCCCTCCCCCGAAGCGCGTGTTTTTTGCAGAGGCTTGCGGTGAACACTCTCCAAGGCGAACCACTTAACTGAAATCACAAGAGTAAAAAAATTATTGAAGGAAAATGTAGGTGTACTTGAACGGTTCGGTTTCCGAAATTTTTTTTTCAATAAAAAAACAATGTTGACAAAAAAGTCTATTTTTGAGGTGTTCAAAATTCTAAACAAAAATTCATTGCAAACAATCAAAAACTTTTAGATGAAAAAGGAACCATTTAAGTACACGAGATTGTAAATATGAACAATTAAAAAAAAAAATTATGAAAATCGGTTGAAAAGTTAAAGATATCACGTTCATCGCAACGGTATTTTTCAAAAAACTCTATTCCGAGATCATCGCGTTTAAAGTTTTTGGACGCCGCCCGCCAAGTGCTTATGGATGGAACTAGCGCGTTGCGAACGGTTGTCATTTGAAATCTAGTGCTCCGATCTGAATCAAATTTCACACAGATATTTTCGGAAGTATGTACTTTCAGAATATGCAATAAAAAAATTTTCGATTTTTTGAGCCCCAACTTTGTATACTATATAACCCCTTAATTAACTATGCTATCAAATAGTATTTAAATAAAATACAGGTCAGCATAAAAAATTACTCAATTTTTTAGGCTGAAAGTTTATCGCGTTATTTTTTATATTTAATATTAATTTTTTCTTATTACGTTTACTTTTTTCATATTTTTCGATACATATGTTGAACATTGAGAAATGTCAGGTTATGTCCTTCTCGAGGTCTTCCAGATTCCGTACTTTTCAGTACATGTTTGAAGGCACTGTTATAAAGCGGGTGGAAGGGGTGAGGGACTTGGGAGTGTATCTTGATGTTAAATTGAACTTCATCTCCCATATTAATAACGTCGTTGCGAGGGCAAACTCTATGCTGGGATTTATTCTTGGATGGTCCAAGGAATTTCCAAGCCCTCAAATAAGACTCCATCTTTATACGTCCCTGGTTAGACCCCTGCTTGAATATGCTAGTCAGGTTTGGTCTCAGTTTTAGGGACCCACATTAAACGTATCGAGTCCGTCCAGCGTAGATTTGTGCGATCGGCCCTGCGTTGTTTGCCTTGGAATGATCCTCTTATTCTACCACCTTATGAGGAGCGTTTAGGGTTACTGCAGCTTGTTACACTTGAGAGGCGTCGTTGGGTTGCAGATTTGATATTTTTGCATCAGCTTCTGCAGGGAGAGATAGACAGTGTTGTGCTTGCTTCCAAAGTTTTGCCTAGCGAACTTTCCTATTCCCTGCGTAATCGATCAGTTTTTCAGATTGCTTTTTCTCGCACTAATTACGGCATGTTCGAGCCTATTAATCGCATGTGTAAGTCTGCTAATGATATTGGAGACGTTTTTGATACTAGTGTGGACAAAGTGACACTTAAAAGGAGTATCTACAATTTATAATTTAGTCTTTTGCTCGCACTGCTTTTTGTTTTGATTTCTCGTTTTTGTTTGTTATGCATGTCGACCCGTGTATATGTATCCTCTTTTTGACTTGACTGGGATTTACTTTAATGATCTCTGTTGACTATGCACCTCATATTTTTATGTGTGGCGTATTTTATTCAGGTGTTAATTACTAATATTATTTGCATGGGTGTGGGAGCCTCATTCGCCTCCAGATATTGTTATATGGGGCGAATAGGTCAAATGATTCTAGGCTTCTGCCTATGAAGTGCGCCTTCTGAGTTAGAAGGATTAATTCTTATTCTTATTATAAAGGATGTTTCAGATCAACTAAACCATTTGCGAGTTACAGGGTGATTCACAAGGGACAATGTTACAAATAGCAGATTTTTGCCTGCTCGGGGGGAACGCATGTAGCCCAGAAAAAATTATGTATTGCTGTCAAAAGACATGAAATATGAGAGACGGAGTTAGATCAATTCGTTGAGCCGCAAAACCACCATGCCATGAGTTCCGGGTTCGAGACCAGATCTCCCCGTGAGCATTTATTAAGAAATTAAAATAATCCACTCCGTCTCTGGGCTGTTGTCTAGCTCGCAGCAATGCAAAAACAAGACTTTGAACTTTCCTCACTTCCCTTCCGGCCACTTCCCCTAGGATTTGGCCACATCGTATAAAAAAATGGCTGGGAAAATGTCAACTTCACTCTTAAAACTGTAAAATCTACCCCAAAACCGGTAAAAATAGATCAGATGTTCAGATAACTCAAATAAACGACAAATTACGCTGGGGGTGGTTTAAAAATAATAACACTAAGTCTTCAAAATATGAAATCGATGAGAAAAGGTCGCTTTGATGAGAAAATGTTGATTCATATTTTGAAGACTATGTAATTTTTTTTAAACCATCCCCAACTGTAATTTGCGTTTTATATGTGTTATCTGAACAAAACAGAAAATTACATATTTTTAGTGGTTTTTTGTTGGTCTTTGCAGTTTTAGGGGTGAAGTTGACATTTTCCCAGCCATTTGAAGTATCCACGTTTTTTGACAGCAATCAATAATTTTTTCTTGGCTACATAAGTCAAAAGCATATTTGCCTTGTGGTAGGGATGAGCGATGATGACATAACATCTATATTGACATCGATGTCAACATCGACGACCAAACATCGATGATCGATAATAATCGAACTCAAAACATCGATGTTCCTTAATATCGATGTTAGATACAGTGAATTTGTAGAAGGGCGTAAGAAAACAAGATATTTGAATGGTATAGAAACTGATTATTCTGCACTATAAGAAGTGCAATAAGAACAATGTACTATAAATTGATTTTTAAAAAACACATTCTTCACGTAATGTTTACAAATCCGAATCCGGATGAATTTCGGCATCCATCCATGCCATCGTCAGCGGAGCAACGCAGACTGAAGTAATCTCCCAGCTACAGATGACCGATAAGCTGAGTTCAATGATCTCTGCTGAGTTCAGTGATCTTTTATCACCGTTGTTGGATCGTTAAGGAACAATGTAACTAACGATTTGTTGATAATATATCTAATAAGTTCCTTCTGGCGCTTATTGCTGATTCGCTGTTTTTCACTTTAATCAATTTTTGGGCACTTCCAATATGGCTTTTCTAAAGGTAGGCTTACAATTATCTATTTTTGCGAGATCGAGGCCTTTCCATGAAGAATATTGTGGGACAGAGAATCTGCAACAAAAGTTGGGATAAAATACTAATTATACTCAGCGGTGGTTTTAACGTGAACGTCGAAGACAACTAACTAAAATTAAAACTAAACAATGATTGAACAATATCGAATATAAGATCGGGAACAACTATTGGCGTAGATATTTGGTTTTAGGCTTCGTAAAGATTTGCTCTCTGAGTTTGATGATTGTTTTGTCACCAAGAGCCTTTATTGCTTTTTAGTTAGACCGATTTTAGAGTAGGCTTCCGCGGTCTGGTCACCATTTTATTTGGTTTATATTAGTTTCTTCGAAGCGATATAACGTAGGTTCTTACATTTGCGCTTTGTAGCCTCTCTACAGAAGAGACGCGAGTCTTTGGGATTCTGTTCGTTTATAAATGTTTTCAGGGTACAGTTAATACCCCGAAGCTACTAACTTGTCTGAATATCTTAGTTACTTATTGCCCTTTCGGAAATTATGACTTGCTTTAAATCTGTTGGCCTAACTACGCTTTAAAATGCTATTTGACAAGTCAGCGTATTTACCGTCACCTCTTTGTTTCTGATTTAATTTGATTTTGTATTTATTTGATTTTGCTTAAAAATAAAAATAAAAAAATACGACAAAGTATGCATAAAAGTAAATAAGTATGTTTTGGAATGTTATGTGTTTGGGTTACTCATTGGAGACCCTCCAATTCTTAATGAGAGATCTGATATTATCCAAGGCCAGAGTCAGGTCTAAAACCTCTTGCCTGTTGCTTGTGATAAAGGTGGGTTCTGTCCGCACATTACATAAGAGCAAGTAAGTATTTAAAAAGTAATCATAAAGAGACTCACCTCGCTCGTTGATATCGGAGCTGCCCCACACCGTATGATGTGCATTGGCGTCGCATCCCAGAATGAGCCCAGCCCTACGTCGTTCAGCCTCAGCAACAAGGTTCTTCACAGAATCGGACGGCGGAGGCCCCACGAAGTCGTGTACCAAATAAGAGGACATCAACCAGTAGCAACTTGATCCGATTTCCAGGTTGACGGCTATCGTGTCCTCATCGCTATAGTTGGAGAGAAGACAAACATTTAGCGTCTTCTTCGCAATTATACAAGATCCAGGCTTACCCACGTTCCTCTTGTAGAGGGTCGTATAACCCGGTGTGGATAGTCCTCGAACCAGTCCTCTTACGACCCACGGCTCTTGGACTAAAACAATATCTTCTTCGTCCTACGTCAGATGGAGAAGAAGGGCAGCAGATGCTGCTTTAGAGTGGTGGAGATTAATTTGTTCCAAAATTGTCAAGAATGTTAATCTAGCTTCCACCATTGCAGGTACAATCGCTTCCAAAAGTGTCAAATGTTGGGAGTCTACTTCAAACTATTACCAAAGTATGGAAAAATATCCCGAAAATATAAGGAATAATTAAATGAAGCTTTGAGAGCATACCAGAACGAATAAATGCTGTTCTTAGTTCAAGCGTTTGATTTACTAAATACTAACATTTTGTTACATACTATTGTTAATAAATTTTCAATACACAAGTAAACTATTCAAAAGCCAAACTTTTTTGAATGATATTTCTTTTATATATTTTTCAATAAGGAACGACAGAATATTTTGACCATTGTGAGTGGTCCTAATTCGATGAGCAGGGACTGTAGTGACTCGAACTTACTTATGAAAACGGTCTAGCCGCTCTAAGCTTAGAAATTATAACTATAACTGAATAAAACCTCCATCTAAATTTACAAAGTATTTCCTGCATTGTCAAGCTATTATTTTCTTGAAATAAGTTTTCCATTAACCCATTCCAATTCTGTGATGATAAATTCTTTCTTGAAACCATTCCAATGTAAAGTTTGACTTATTTCATACACTTAACAGTAATATATTCCCTTTAAGCTATATCTATGTTCCCCATAATGTCCTTCTTATTTCGATTTTACGAGGAACGGAAAATATTACTTGGTTCCTCTCAAGACTAATGTACACAATAATTTCTTTTTTATTCCAACAATAATGCACTCCTTCTAAGAATAGAATCGGACGGGCGCTCTATTCTTTTCGTAGACAAAGTTGCAGCCTGGATCGGCGATATATTCTGGTGCCTTCTAGCGATTTCGTTCTATTCAACCATGTCTGGCATGGTGATATACATGATTGAGAGTCCTGACAAAACCAGGATAAGCCCGATAACTTGTCGTAAAAGGCAATCACTGAAATTTATATGATGCCTTTATACGGCCCAAAACGTCCCCATAAAAACGACGAAGATTGAATTCGGGTCTCAATCTCCAGTTGACATAGTAATCTACGGGAAGAAGAGTTGTCTGTTGGGTGACAATGTAGTTTACGTCCTAAGAGCCTTTTCCTCGTTGACTGATAATGTTTTATGGCGTTGGGTATTGGAGGCAATTTGCAATCATTGTTGAGCGAAATGTGTTTGAATAAAACTTTCGGCAGTTTTCCTTTGATGGCGGGAATTACTAGAGATTATGAGCTTGATAAAGGCTAATTGTCGCAATTATTTTGTATTTAAGACAATTTGGGAGAATATTTCCTGGAATGGATAGAATTATCTTACTAAGCCTCGATACACAAAAGTTCCTCATGTAGTGCTATATGTCGGCTGAATATTGGTTTGATAAACACAATTTATTGTTTTGTGCCAATTATAACCAATCGAACCTATAAAAAACTGTATTTATTTTATAGAATTAAATAAGTTGTTTAGAGCACTTGGGGGATAGGGATTCGGGCATAGAGGGTTCCGTACCTTGGAATCTTGCTGATTCCTAAAAATTGTGCTAGTAAGAGACATCGCCTTATTTTACCTTTTTACTTACATAAACCTCAATCAACTCTAATTATTTCAGATTGTTCGCTTCGCACAAGTCGAAGATAGGGGACAGAGCAAGGGTTTTTTTTCAGACATTTTTCATGATATGTCGAGAACTCTGCGAAATAAAAGGAAATGATAATATATTTTTTCCGTACTGTGCAAATGAAACCCTTTCAACAACGAAAGTGTCTCGCAATAACAAATTTGTGTTGCTGCAAGTTATTAAAAATGAATTAAAAAAAATAATGTACCTAAAATAGTGTTACGCACCCAGGTAAACGCAACGTCTCATGCCCGCCATACTGTCCCCATGCCTACCGTGATAGTGAAAAAAAATAAAAAATAAAAAAAAATACGCGTCGAACTTAGAACCTCTTTGTTTTTGGGAAGTCGGTTAAAAAGAGCGGATATTTAAAAACCAGCCTACCTGAAATTCTCTGTTTGTCATAGACATGTTGTACCTTTTTAGAAAGGTAAGAAGATGGGCCATTTAATAAAAATTAAAAACGCATTTGTTAAATGCATGAATTTCAGAGATAATTTGGGAAAATTCTGAGTTTTAGGTAATCGCAAAATATTTTTATTTCACTTTTGGAAGTGACTGTACCTGCAATGATAGAAGTTAGATCAATGCTGTTAATAATTTTGGAAATTTCATTGAGATAGTTTTTTCGAGTTTGTTCGAGGTCTCTGCGTTTAGTGGATCGAAGAAAATAAAATAGTGACGCATAATTAAAACTGAAGGGCAATTCGGTCGAAATTAAAGGTATTCGTCGTATAAATACTGTTTTCCCTTTTTCTGTGCCGGTCATTATACTGGCTTCGATGATTTCATTCTGCAGCTGTTTGTATTCTCTTAAAATTTTTAAATTTTTGCATTTGAAATAAAGATGAGCAAAAAATTTCAAAATTTCAAGTCGATAGCATTAGTAGTTGCTGATGTAGACAGAGAAAAAGAAGAAGTCACACCGTAAGGGTTTCTTCTACTTAATTTTGGTACGGAACCATAAGAAGTTTTGATGAGTGAGAGAAATGTAAATTTAAATTTAATATAAAAGTGACAGTAGCGCAACTATGACAAACCTAAGGAGGGGTTGTATTTAATGGTAAGCGAAGGTGGAACGTGTTGAACCAATCCGGAGGTCTCAGGTCTGAATCCCACCGACCGTTGACCCATAGTGGTTTTCTGCTGACAATGTATTACGATAGAAAGCTATGGGGGTTGCAGAGAAAATGTCAGTGGTTCGGACTGCACTTTAAATTACAGGGCCACGTGCAATCGTTGTTTTTTTAACAATTTGGCCAAAGCCTAAGGGACAACCCTTTTATGCGTTAGAATGGCGTTGGTCGGACTGGAACTATGGTAAGGGGAGCGAGGAAACTTGAATGTCTTGTTTTTGCATTGCTGCGAGCTGGACAACACCCCAGAGACGGAGTGAATTTTTAAACTCAATTTTTTAAAAACTACGGGGAGACCTGGTCTCGAACCCGAGAATCATAGCTTGGTGGTCGTGCTGCTCAACCAATTGATCCGACTTCCACAAAGGGTTACGGGAACTAGAAAGAGAGAACGTTCTTACCGGGAGATCGTGTCTGATCTTGAGCGAACTAAGGTCATTTTATTTTCGCAATCGGAGATTAAATACTATGGTGAGGCAGCGATCCCTGATACAAAGCATTTGCTTCTTCTTTTTTTTAATGACGAAAAGGATCATGGTTTATGAACATTAGTCGAACAGATCTCTCTCCTTTTTAATAATTCGCTTATTCGGGATTGTGGAGATATATTTTTCTTCTCTTTGGTCAGGAAATGAACGTATTCCGATTAGATGAGAAAGTTTGACAGTTTGGATTGGATTGTATTGAGAAAATATTTGGATTACAACCAGGTCATTGTACTGGAGTGGTCAGGAACCTTCCAAGAAAACCCTCCCAATTATAAATCTCGGAATGATTTTTTGTCAGCAAAGCACAACCATGCTTCTCGGCTGGATGGTGTCAAGTCTTCGACTGTCATGTCGAAAATCAACATGTTATCAATTACATTCGATGACTTGCCGACGGCGCTAAGAAGTTATCAATTGCTCTGATATTTCCCGGTTAAGGAGTTCCCAGATTTTTTAGTTGGATTAGATTAGACTGGGACCTTGGTCGCTCCAGTACAATGACCTGATTGTCCTTCAAATATAGTTTTCTCATCCTTAAGTCTATTGAGAAAGATATGATGTAATCTTCTTCTCCTCTATACATTTGATAAAAGGCAAAGTCTGCCTGTTTGGCTCTCCGTCAGTATGCTCAGGTTTTAAATTTTACAAGGTTTGAAAAAAAAATGTTAACCTATATAATAATAAAAAATAAATAAAAAAGCGAACATGTCATTAGAGTTTTTTATTCTCTCCGCGAGAGATTTTGACGAAAATGGTAGGTGGGAGAACTATGTTGAATCAGAGTAGTATATCCACCGAAAAATTCACTTCCAATTAAGCGTAAAACAAAATAATTTAAATAGGTTGAAAATTATATAAAATATAAAAATATATAAATATAAATAAATATAAAAGAAACTGACTTTTTCGGTGTTACAGAATTATACGGACCTTGGTAGTTTGGTACCGTTCTTCTTAGCGTAATAAATTAATAACGATAGACTTTTAAACACTATAACATCACCCCGATCCGACTAATGGTTTTAAATATATACAGTGAATGAATGAACAAATGCTTTTTTCAACGGAATTTTCGCAAAATATCGAAATCGTGTTTATAAAAAAACTATGTAATGAAACAATTAATTTATACTGTAACATGCACTGCAGTCTGGCATAGGCTACGTGATGAAAAGGAAATCAAGCTGTGCAATGCGCATATCCCGAATATCGGAAACCGTCAAAAAACCCTTCAATTCCGGGAGCCTATAAGAAAAACTTCAGCAACATCACATATTCTTTATCAAAATTAGCACGACCCATATCACCATCCCAACGTCGACTTGAACATTTAATCAATTTTATTGGCATAGTACTTTGCAGACGAAGACTGTGGCGGGTACCAGCTAGTAGGTATATGTATAAAATAACAAATACCTGAGTAAAAGGAATTGAGTTTGTATATGTACGGCCAAAGCAAGTGCAGACGTTAATATTATTGAAAGTATATACGCGCCCATTGCAAGCACGCATAGCGAACAAATGCGCCCGGCAGTATTATGCAATAACCTCGGTTTAGGTTTAGCAATTGAAAAATATGCTCGCCAAACGGGTATGCACACTGCCGCCACAGGCACAAAAGTCTAAAAATATGCCTTCTGTTACTGCGTTGTGAGCCGTGTCAATAATAATTATACCAATTACTTTCTAGTTTCAGTTATAAACTTTATTAACCCGAGTTAAAATAAAACTCAACTGCACAAACGTTGCCGGCTACTGCAGAGATAGTTTTGTTTTTTCAGCCGTTGGTCTCGAATGAATAAATTTTCGAAAATAATTTTATTGTTTTCATTTTAAATTTTAAATTTTAATCTAGTAAAACTTTGAGCGTACCGTGTTTGGTTTGGACTATCTCGTGCGCCTTTTATTGAAAAAAAATATTTGGAAACATATAATGTTCCCTCATGTTTCAGGCTTGCAATCGGCGAGTCTTAATATATCGGGTAGTCTTAATATAATTTTAATTTTTGTTTTTTCGTTATAAAAGTAAGTTTCTTTAAAAATAAAGTTTCTTTAAAAATTTGTACATGCCTTTAAATTATTTTAGCAAAATAAACATCGGTGGTTTTCAGATTACGTCATGGTTGCTCAGGAGAAAAGTTAATATTAAAACGGATGGCTGTATATAGAAAAGTGACAGGAATATGATAATCATCTCAAGATAGTAGTGTATGGTGGTAAAATATATGTCTCTGGAATATTGCATTTTTTAAGATAAAATTTTAATATTAGTTATTTAGAAGGAGTACACATTAAATTCACTATAATAGCAAGCACTGATTTGTCATTTTTAATACTTGCTAAATTGCTCAACTTTTATTGTATTGCTCTGATGAAAAGAAAGCCGTTAATATCACCGCGAAATTGATATTCCCCCTCTGTGTCACCTTAATTTGAATATCCCAGCCAGTCTGATTAATTTTTCAAACCATCCTGGCGTTCAAATACCATAATACGTCGCATAGGATGGGACTAAATAGCTCCTAAACAGGATCGAAGAGGCATTAGTTCCTCCTGAGCCGAAGATAAATAACGCAAAATTGGAATTCCTGCTAGTCATCTTTTCCCGAACGTAGACATTAATTCCTTCCTTTTCAGTGTTTGTCGTTTTTTTTTTAATTACAAGAATTTATCCAGGACCATAACTACTACTGCTCCCTGGAGAAATCCTCCTCAACGTTTTTCTTTTTTTTTTTCATTTTGTGATGCCGGGTGCAAGGTATTATAAAAGGGGATTCCAATTAAGACGATAATGTTAATTAGAACTGTCTGCAGTAATTTCCTAAGAAACAGCTGCTATACAGATTACAGTCTCCCCCATGCTGTGCCAAAGCTTTGATTACTTTTAATTGTCGGATTGTTTTAAGTTGAGAATTTCAATTTCAAAGATTTGGTTTTTAAACAGTAACCATTACAAGTTTGCTTGATTAATGTACCAATTTTTAACACTCTGTTTACGTCACTTTTTTAGGGCTGCCGTGCAATTAATGATCCTACAGTTTTTTCTAAAATGGCCTTCTCAGTAATTATTTATATTTAGTAATTTCTTTAAACTATTTAAAAGTACATAACGAGTTTTCGTATGATTTTTAGTATTTAAATGCATACAAAACTGAAATATATACATAAAAATTGTCTGGCCTGCCAAATTAGCATAATATAAAAGGCATTACATGGCAACAAATTTCTTAAAGAATCTGCTTTTCCACAATATGGTAGCATGAAAAATTTGACAAATTCCGGGGGTTCCCCATGCTTGATAATATTTTCGTCACGTTTTTGCTTTGAAATATGATTCCATATAAGCTTGTGGGGCCAACTTTCTTATTGCCTTTGTAATAAATTGCCAAAATTAGGAGATCTTGATAAAAATATGTTGGGCCAGTTGACCCAGCAACACCTTGAAAATTGTCTGTCTCGTTTTCGATATTAACTTGCATCGTTCGGATACATAAGGGATCACAAAAAACATTGTCCCCATGTAATCGGGTATGAATTATGGGTGCTCTGCAAAAACTGAGTGAAAACTCTTAGTTTGGGGTAGAGAAAGTGTCAGAGACTATCAGCCGGGTGTTCGGGTCTGCATGCAAATGAATTGTATTTCTTGCGAGTTGATGTTGTTAAAATGTCACCATAAATCACATAGAGCCCTTTGTGGACCAGGCAACATTTCCAAGTTTCTTTTTGCTACATTCCTAAGTCATCTAAAATCACACATAAAGTTTCTAGTCAATTTATGGTATACAAGAAAGGGAACGAGATATTGGATAAGGTAAGGGTTTCCGGAATGAATTTAAACGAAAAATGATTTTTTTCACTATGCACAAATTTAGTTTTAAGGAATGGAATTACATATTATAACTTTCAGTTATCTTAAAATTAAAGGGAAGCAAAATCAGTATATTGATTATTTTTTAGAGATGCGAATCGAAAGGTAAAGTATCGTTATTCGGTGTTGCGATGTATTGAATCGTTTCGATGCTAGGCAATCAATAAATCAATAAATCGGAAAAATATCGATGCTTCGAATTTCAGTATCGTAAGATTATTTTTCATAATTTACAATATAATAATAAGAATAATAAACCAATGAGAGTGGCTTAATTAGAAAATGAGAATTTCAGTGAAGGGGAAAATTGAAGGGACCGAAATAAAACGATCGCTGCACAAGTGCACAAACAAGCCCGAATCTCCTGACTACCTTCCAATACGGATGGTCGATACGGATGCGATATATCGATGTATCGATACTTTCTCCTTCGGTATCGAGGTTTTGACCTCGATATTCTATTAACTCGATAATTACGAGTATCGGGAAATTTTGTTACCGATACTTGCGATAATGATGGTTTGACCGCGAAGTGAACTGGAGAGATAAGAGGCCATAGTATCGAAATATTTTTGGTGCTTTTAACGCTTTTCTTGAAGATTTAATTAGATTAGATTAATAAGATTAAATATACTCGCCATAGTACTATGAACATTTTTTCAGTTTACTTCGGAAATAAAAACAATTCAAGTGATTAGTTATCAGCGTATGTTTGATGCTAAAACGTTAAAAGGCTTTAATAGGAATTACTGTATACACATATCTATATATCTTGCAACTTTTCAAGGGTAACATAACCTGCTCAGATAATTGATAATAGTGTCATAGACTTTAACGTTATTTATTTTAATATAGCCGTAATAGTCGTATTGCTAATTCTGCTACATAGCCCGATAAAAAAACGTGCTTCACTAAAACCGCGTTTCAGCTGTTGCTCTAGTTCCCTATTGATATTATAGGGTTCTAACTGGCAAGTCGAATACTTTGAAATTTCTTAGCGGCCTCAAGAATATGATCTGATATGAATGGTGGCGTCACAATATGAATGATGGCGTGAATATGAGAGCATACCCACAAAGTAGGATAAAGACATTTTTACATGAAAAGTAAGAAGTTCTTTACTGTTTATTTTCATTATGTTTACAAAACGTTAATAGTTGATCATATAAATATTTTAATTAAAAAATAAGCATAAATTCAAAATTAATGGAATTTATATCGAAAAGTTAAAAAGGTATCCATTCCCAACTATAAAACCGACAGAAATAGCGATACTGCCAAATATCGACGGATGAAAATATCGATTAAAGAACATCGATACATCGGCAACAAGGAATCGATACTCGTAAATATCCATTATGTATCGCCCATCCCTAATATTTTTAGTGTACACGCATATAAGTAGTCCTGCGGTGAAGACGTCAAACTAATTTTATTTTAATACTTTTTTTGGGACAAAACGAAGACTATCAAATATTTTTTCTAATCCAGACAGGAAAAATTTTATGTCAGCATTCAAAAAATATTCTTAAATTACTTTTATAATTTTTCTTGATATTTTAAAACTTGATTGCTACTATGTACTTATATGCCCGACCTTCTAGCTCTCTACCTCGGTGGTCCCAGATTTGATCGCCCCCCTCCCTCTTCAACGGCGACCCTTGGATGTTCTCTGTTATTAACAGATTGCGATAAGAGGTACATTGGTGGTAGCATAGTAACGTCCGCGGTGGTACCACAAACAGCTACGGAAATTAGGGCGAGGACGGCTTAGTTTCATCTTTTGAGCTGTTCCGTAGCCTAGTTTAAAAGCTCTATTCGGAGTACTTTCAATGAAATTATTCGCATCACATCTGGTATGCTACAAAGTAACCAATTTAGGCATGTAGTTTTTACTATAAATCGTTTTTTTTAACTGATCGGCTGTGTTAGCACTTTTTTCTTCACTATTCAACTTATGTATTTTGTTCACAGTAATTTATAAAATTTTTTATCCTACATACGTACTCTTGTATACGCTTTAATCTATTTATTATTAAGATTTTGGTGGTGGTGGTAAATTTAATAAAATAGTTTTAAAAAAAAAGACTTCACAAAAATCGCAAAAAAACATAAAATAATTTTTAATTTTATACCTTTTACGACATTTTGAAGTCGGTGTAAATCAAACAAACCAAACAACTAGAACAAAAATATTTAATCGTCATTTCTTATGATTCCGTAAGCTGAAACGTTCAGGTAGTTTGATGTATTATTTTCAATTGCGGTACTGTAGTTGTTTTATTTGTTTAATTTGCACCGACTTCAAAATGTCGTAATAGATATAAAATTAAAAATTATTTTACGCTTTTAGCGCTTTTTGTGAAGTCGGTTCAACTTTTTTTTTAAAACTAATTTATTCTTCACTCTTTAGTGTCTTCTGCTCTATACAACGAAAAAAGAACCATCCAAATCGGTCCACGCATTAAAAAGTTAGGTTTAACCCCCTACCCCACCTCCATTTAACTAAAATTGGTAGCAATAAAGGAACATACTCTACCGAACAGAAAAGGAATCAACGAAATCGATTCACGCGTTACGAAGTTACTACTCCCCCCCCCCCAACACCACCATAGTACCAAATTATTCTCCTATTAGCGATGGGGGATCACACTGTATACAACAGCAAAAGAACCATCCAAATCGGTCCACGCGTTACAAAGTTAGGTTCCACCCCCTACCCCCACCCCAACCCCACCAACATTTCTTTTCTCGTGGTATCAACCGGGGAGCATACGCTACCCAACAGAACAAGAATAATCCAAATCGGTCCACCCGTTACGAAGTTGGACTACTCCCCCCTCCACCTCCACCCCTCACCATAGGACCAAATTAATCTCCTATTAGAAATGGGGGGATCACACTCTATATAAAAGAAAAAGAACCATCGAAATCGCGTTACAAGGTTAGGTTCAACCCCCACCCCCCACCCTAACCCTACCAAAATTTTTTTTGACATGGTACCAATCGGTGAACATACTCTACCCAACAAAAAAAAGAATTATTATAATCGGTCGACGCGTTACGAAGCTATGCCCGGTCAGGCATAAAAAAAAATAGGCGCCGAACTTAGAACCTCCTTGTTTTTGGGAAGTCGGTTACAAATAATCGAAAACGACAGATGTTAATGTCGAATTCGCAGTTTTCCTGGCCGCTGAGATAAATAATGATTTTCACGATGTTATTAATCTCTGTGTTGTGATAATATACCCTAGCACCCCCGGTTAGAACCCTATAATATTAAGGCAGCGCTTATTCGCATCACCCGTGTCCGTGTAAAAGTGCTTTACACGGAGTACACGGAACCGTACACAACACGTTCCGTCAAATTTTTATTAGACTTTCTGGGAGAAAGAGGTATATTAATCAGGTTTTTAGTTGCTTTATTAACCCCCCGCCAGATTTGTATTTAGAATAGGCTGTGAAGAGCTTTTACCATTAATATGAATATTTACGTTCCGTGTAGTCCATGTAAATGTTGCGTACACGGAGTACACGGATCCGTGTTCTCCGTGCAAAAGGCCTTTTACACGGACACGGGTGATGCGAATAAGCACTGCCTAATATTAATAGTTATGTTAAAATAACGACGCAACGCTCACATACCAAAAGTTCGAGCAACGGCGAGTACGTGCAGCTAGTAGGCTATAATTTTTTCTACGTTTACACCAGTGGTTCCCAAACTTTCTATGCCTTTACTCTTTTTGTTTATAGCCAAAACCTGACAATGAATTTCATTGAAAAATTATTAAAAAAATTTTAAAATAAAAAAACACATTATTTTTTTTTTGTAATACGATGGGTGAACCTGATGGGATGATATGAGATTATTTATGTTCGGCTCTATGTTTGTGAGTGACATTCGCAAGTCTCCGCGAGCACTGATTTCCAGTTGTTTTCTTTTTTTTGTAATGAGGTTCATAACTGCACTAAATCCACGGTCTACTAAATAGGAAGACGGGAAAGCAATCAACAGCTTCTGTACACCCATAATAAAGGATATAAAATTGGTATCTGTTTTTGTAACCAAAATTTGTGGTATCCTTGTTCAAACATTGGTTTTAGCTCCTCATTTGTGGATAATTCAATAAGTTGCTCCTGCATTAGTATAGATTCATCTGAGTTTGTGGGTCTACTTTCAAAAGGGTCTAATACCCGATCGGGGATAACCAAGTGAAGAGTGTTTTCAAATGTTTGGCTGAGGTCGGAATGGAGAGCCGTTAAGTGCAAATGTTCATCTCGTTTTTGCAATTTTGAAAGATTTGGAAACGGAAAGCATTCTCCTCTTCCCAAGTATTGTTAGTATAGAAAAAGTTTTGCAACAAACGCAGATATTATACTTTTAGTTTTAATTAAATTTAATTGATCACCTTGTAGCTTCAAATTGGTTTCGTTAAATTTGTCATTACTTGTATTTTATATATCTTATCTATACTTATATTTTACTCAGGACGCAAAAATGTCTACCAATTTATTTACTGCTATTTCTTTTAACTTTCATGATAATGAAAATGGGTCACAATTATTTTATTTTATATTAAACCTTTCGCGGACCCCCCGACGTTGTCCACGCACCCCCAAATTATTTTTAATTTGCCATAGCCCCCTCGCCGATCACACGGACACCTGGGGGTCCGTAGGAACCACTTTGGGAACCAGTGGTTTACACCATACTGGACTATCATATACAAAGTATTTCACAAAAGGTGTGGCAAATTAAATGGGGATCTCCCAGCTCATCTAGCTAACCAAAAAATTGTATTGCTAGGCGGGGGTCGGGGGTTCCAACTCAACCGTTTGGAAGTTTCAAGGTTATTCATAAATATGACATTTTCATAGTATGCCCATCACCATTTTATATCTTTTCTCTTGATCTACTCAACGCGGAGAAATCAAACGCCACGAAACTACTGTCCCAAAGTTCTTTCTAAAAATGTCAACAATGTTTATCCAACTGAACTGCTACCACTGCAAAATGAAATAAAAACTGTTCTGCGATTATCTTAAAATCAGTATTTTGCAAAATCTTCTCCGAAATTCATGAAATTAATACATATAATTTTTGATTTTTTTTTTAAATTGCCTATCTTATAACCTAGCCGAGAAGGCGCAACAATGGCAGGTAGAAAAAGGCTGTAGAAATTTATATGTAGGAAATCATCTGTGGAATATTTTAAAAACCTGCAATGTAAAGAAATTAAACTCAAATTAATTCTAAAATGTTGTTTATTGGATTTCAAACTTATTACAATTAATGTTATTATTTCACAAACGCTATTCGAAATGTCCTCCGTCACTTTCGATGCTTGTCAATAACCTTCGTCTAATTCCCAGTTTAAGGTGTATTATGATCAGCCCCTTACGTATATTCGTCTATGCAGTCCTAATTATTTCGCTTAAAAATTTTGTGTATTTTACGAATTTTCCAATTACAGTGGAATAAAATAAATTGGTAGGCAATGATTTCTAAGAAAGCGGTCTAATCCCTTCACCAACTTTATGTGTTGTATCTTTCTGAAAAGGTAAAAGTTGAGCAATTTCATAAAGATAAACACAGATGTTATTAATTACATGTATTCTGGAGAAAATTTGAAGGAATAGTGAATTTTAGTTTTAGCTTTTTTTTCACTTTCGAAGGTGACTTAACTACTTGGGGCTAGATTAAAATGGTTGACATTTTTTAAAAGGACATTGGGATAGTAATTTTTTGCCATTTGTTTGATGTTGCTGCGTTAACTAGATAAAAAGATAAAAATAAAAATATTGATCTGCATAACATAAAAATGTCAAATTTATGAATCACCGTTTACCTCCCAAAATATTGAGTTTGCTCCTCCTCTTCCCTTCTGCCATATAATTTTGTGTTTTCTATTTTGTCGTGCTGGTAATCGATACTTTTAGATATTAGATATTATCATAGAGTTTTCAATCATAGTGCAAAATAATAAAAAATTAATATTCCTCAACTGGAAACTAACTTTGTTACGCGTGGTCCGATTTCGATGTTTCTTTTTCTGCTGTATAGAGTATGATCCCCCATTGCCACTAGGAGAATAATTTGGTCCTAGGGTGAAAGGTAGGGGGGGGAGGTAGTCTAACTTCGTAAAGCGTAAATAGATTTGGATAATTCCTTTTCTATTGGGTAGAATATGATCCTTGGTTGATACTACTAGAAAACAAATGTTGGTGGGGTGGGGGTGGGGGTGGGTGGAACCTAACTTTGTAACACGTTGTCCGATTTGGATGGTTCTTTTTCTTTTGGGTAGAGTATGCTCCCTGGTTGATACCACGAAAAAAAATTATTGGTGCGGGGGGGAACCTAACTTTGTAACCCTGGACCGATTTAGATGGTTCTTTTGTTGTTGTATAGAGTGTGATCCCCCATTGCTAATAGGAGAATAATTTGGTCCTATGGTGGTGGTGGGGGATGGGGAGGGTTAGTACCTTCGTAACGCGTGGACCGATTTCGATGATTCATTGGACTTTGCAGAGTGATGTCGATTATTTGAAATCTACCTTAAATTGTAGGTCCTCCTTCAATCATTGTCGTAGTATCGGATGAAGGCCTTCTCCGGCCCCACTAGAAAACATTTATTTGCACGAAGAATTTGTCAATTGAAATTTTTTTTTTTACCAAAAAGCCAAAACAGACAGTACGGATATATGTACGTACAACTGCAATTGACGTAATTTAGTGCCTTGACCTCATGATTCAAATAGTTCAATTGCTAATTCTAAATAGGTTTTTGGAAGGTAATTTCTGATAAGAGCACCATGTATGTAAATTGCTTTGATTTAAACCAACGTTTGTCATGGCGTTCCATTATATACATAAATCAGATGTAACGTTACCGCATTTTCTGCTCAAATTCTGATAGCTTTGTAATTTTGTTTTAATAGCAATTCACGTTGTGTTATACTCTTTAGCCGAGTTTCTAAAACCTTGACTCAATAATGTTTAATGTATTACCAAATCTCCTCCTAATATAAAGCTAGATTGCTCATGTAACTTTCAATTAAGGCAATTAGCATTCAAAACGCTCTCAGGACCATTGTCAGACGGGATAATTCCACCACTTTGTGAAATACCAGTTAATGGAATGGTTTTCGCTGAATATGCTTTCGAAGCTCAGCGTGTAAGTGGTCGATTATTGTTTTAAACAAGTTTACAAATTCAAAACCAGCCTAGCGAGCTATTTTGGTGAAAACAAATTTTCCAGCAAGTAATTCCTGACACAATTCCTGGTTATTATGCCATGAGTGGCAGTCAAGTGTCGAAGCTCTTTCGGTAAATCGTTTGCCATTCCTAACGCTACATTCATTGTGAAAACAATCCCAGCGGGTGTTTATGAAATTAAACAGCGAAACCATAGCTCCACAATAGCCGGAAAACATTACCCCCGAACGTACTTGAACACTCTTCGCGCCTATAATATCAAAATCCAGGATGGGTTTATACTGCATTTTCCTCCTCTTGGCTTAATGAAATTTTCACTTTATGTCGAATTGCGTCTATGTTGCCTCTTGTGTGTTTCGTGTGGCTCATCCTGGTATAATGACAATTATGATGGCTCTTTTGGACATATCACTTCATCTACTAAAGGAATTCTTCAGGATAGAATATGCAAACTCATTGTAATTGATAGAAATGAGAAAAAATACGCGACTGCTACTTTCGGAGTATTAGTTCGGAATGATGTGCACAAGAATGGAGCCGAGCCAAACCATTTGGTTGAAGTCAATCAAGACCTTGAGACCTGGAGAACACAGAATGCACGAACAAAGACATTTGGCTACAACGAGTTAATCTCCATTACTTTTTTCCCAACTTGCAATTGAAGGTCGATTGCAGTCAGTCAGACTGCAATCATGGCGGTAGTGGGTGGAAAATTGAATATCGACCGGGAGCTCAATCAGGATGTTGCTCCATCGAAACCACATCAAAAGCGCTATTCGACTCACTTGACTGGGGTGGCACTATAGCAGATGAATAAATTAAGGAAAATGCGGAAATATTGTAGTCAAATATTTGCTTTGATTTTTTACATGTAATTTTAGCGAATTCGCGATACGCCCACTACCAATGGCATTGTTGTTACCATTTCGATAGGAAAGCGAAAATCCAGTGGCGGATTTTAAATGTCCTCCATCTGCGGTGGAGGGTGAACATTTTCTTTTGTAAGTCGAAATGTCAACATTTGTGAGTTTCACCGAATCGGCTGTTCAATAATGTTTCAATGCATAAATTTGCATTTGAGATATTCGAACTGGAACTGGAGATCTATGTGGGTGGCTTGCTCTTTTGAATGAACCCAGAAGCGGAACTCTGAACTGGTAATCAATAAAAGTTACTGGGTCCGTTCTGGCAGTTTCAAATTTATTTTCTGTCGAAAGAAATACATAGAAGATATCCATTAAATTCAGCTTAAATTATTCCGAAAATTTGAGATATAATTTCAGTACGATTTATGGGCGATGGTGCATAGAGAATTTATGTCGGACGCGGATTAACATAAAATTTTTGGAAATTGTTTTCAACAAATCATATTTGTGAAATTTGGGGTCGATCCAAAATATAATTATAGAACAGAGAATAGTCAATAGCACTGATGGCGCTGCATTAACATTGACAATGGAGTATTGTGCCGATAATGCTGGGTCCTATTCTTTACATCGCTACTTACTCATTTCAGCTACATTACAAGAAAAAGCGCAAAACAAAGAGTTGAATTTTGCGAATTCCCATAAAGTAGTTTCACATTAGTAAATTCCTTTAAGTAGAACTTTAAAAACAGGGAAACAGAAACAATAAATCACATATCAAAGCTCCATGCTGTGTTAAATCTTGAACGATCTTGCTAACTCTACGGTAATAAATAGCTCTTGATTTCCAAAGTTTCCCTCGTATTGTCAGATCCTTGATTGCTTCTTCAAAGATTTCTCTGCTACTTTACGAATGAACTATGGTACAGCGAGAAGTATTAAGATACTCATCCAAGTACGCTTAAAGCAAATTGCAAAATTAGTCTGAGATAACACACTAAGAGGTCGACAAATAAACCAAAAGTGTCCTTTTAGGTTCGGAGATATATTCAAGTTGTGATTATGGCATGAAGCTCGACTCACTGGATGTCAGCCCAAAATAGGTAATAATAAAGCTTTTAAGAAGGAGGAATGTCTTGTCCGAAATAGTTGCAGATGAAGGAGCCAACATTGTGTATATATGTATATATAAATTTAACATAACATATGAGTGCAATTCATTATGTTAAGGAGATTGTACGAATCTTCAATTTGGGCTGTTATAGCTTCCTTTCATGGGAATTTATTCAAAGCAAATTTAATGACTTCTTAGGAATAGCAGACTTATTCATAGAAAAATGCATTAAGGGGTTGTTATCCTCTCAAAAGGCTGTGGTGGTGGTTGTCTTCCATGTAGTGTTTGTCACTTTTGCAATTAGTTATTCTGCAGATTTTGATCTCATTCAGGTACCTTAATTTATTTACTTCGTGGGAAATGTGAGCGGTATACAAATATAAACGAGGGGATTATTTTATACAGCTGTTTTTATATTGGACCGAAACCATCTTTAGATACGGGGGGTGTATCTTCCATAGTATAAAGGGGTACTGGAAAATTTTGATTTCAACACGAACATTTTTTTTTGCTCGGTGGAGCATCTCAATATGAGTATATTTATGATGGCTTATGATGCTTAATCCTTGAAACCCCGTATAAAAACTCATCGTCGAGGTCCTTGGTGTAAATGCAGTCATTAGACTCGAAAGAAAATAACAAATTATAATATCCTGCAGAAGACGACCGGAGGACACATATTTAGTTTTCTAAGTTGCAGGTTTTCTCTTTGTATTCACTATAGTTATTCCTCCATAGTTTAGATTCGTTTATTAGTAGTGTTGTAAACCTATATTCAATATTAATAATCACTTGCTTCTCTGACTCAAGCGTTACTATGTAGCTATAATTATTTGAATTCTATTCCGATATTTATACGGTTGAGCTATTGATTGAGCTATTTTGCTGAGATTAGTACATGTATTTGATTTTCTGCCTTGCAAACACCTTTATCTAGGAATCAAGACATTATGGGTTCGCTCTGAATTTAACAACTTA
Organism: Leptarthrus brevirostris; assembly: GCA_964036015.1. NCBI lineage: Eukaryota > Metazoa > Arthropoda > Insecta > Diptera > Asilidae > Leptarthrus > Leptarthrus brevirostris. Next base: position 133,134,818 of record OZ038372.1, on the reverse strand, counting down.
ACCCTTTCAACAAGGTAATTTATAACAATTTATTAATTTTCTTATATAAAAACAAAAGAAACCCAAGATTTAAGTGTTCTTCGAGGGTCACTCTAAATATGTGCCTCGAATGTTGTCCACCACTGTCTCAGAATACAGGGTACCGTTTTGATGCCTAGGAATATGTGTTTTCTTTGCATTCAAAACCAAATTATTGCATTTGGCTCAATCACAAACGTTGTTCCAGAAGCAGTCACATATAATTGTGCATCGTATTTCATTATCGTCACATATAAAGAGAAGAGAAGTGGTCCTTAAATAGAGCCCTGCGGCACATCAAAATTTAACTTTGCAATATAATTGATAATTTCTAAAAATCTCTCTCTTGTCAAGGACTTGATGATCAACAGAATGCAATGCCTTAGAAAATTCCAGTAGAGCAAAAGGTATGGCATTTTCATCATAAAGGTTCTGTCTTATGCCATCCGAGATCTTCAACAGAACAAGAAGCTTACTATGTTTCTTACAGGTACCTGATTGGTCGCGAGATAAAAGCTTGGCAGCTTGTTGCTAAGAGTCCAGTGTATATACATGAAAGCATTACTGCAAAAGTAAACAAGACGGTTCGTGAGGCTCTGCGACTACGTCATATGTGGAAATTTAGTCATGCGTGCACGTGAGATGGCCACTTAATCATTAGGCTCGAAAAGAATGATATTGCCCCTGAAATTACTAATTTGGATAAGCTACTTTCTCTTTGTGTTCCCTAGCGGGAAGCTTTGTACATGATGTTTCACATAGCGAGTGCGCAAAATGAAGGATCTGGTAGATGGGATCTATCTCCACCCCCTTTCCAGCTATAAGGGTTTGAACTTTTTTTTTACGATGAAAAAACCAGTCTTACATTTTAAGGTATATGTATATTGTGGAAGAGGGGGGGGGGGTACTTTTAAAAAAAAATTTTTTTGTCTTTTTTTATAGTTTCTAGAATATAGTCACCAAATTTGAAGTCGATCAGAGTAAAACTCTCGAAGTTATTGACTAGTTAGTCTCCTCTCCTTTAAAACTGTAAGCTCCGACTGCTGCGGGCGGTCAGAAAGCTATTAAAACTTTAAGCGCGTTTTTCTCAAAACCACTTTTCAAAAGTTTGTGTTCACTGCAATTTAAAAACTAGATTACCGATTCATTTAAAACTTGGTACACACTTTATACATATAAAATACCTCCCCCCAACGTTCAGTTTCAGAAATTTTTTTTACATTAAGGGGGTTTTCTACCAACAAAATGGCGGAATTTTTCGTAAAAAAATAGCAGTTTTTACATCAAATGACCACCAAAAATTGAAAAAAAATCAGAGAACGTTAGGGGGAGGATTTAATGATACTTTGACTAAATTTTAATGGATTTTGATTGCCAGCTGAGATACAGTGAACACCGGAAATCGTCTATTTCTAAAGACGTTCTTGGAAAAGCTCCATCACCGGCTTGTTTGTCGATGTCTTCGCATAAAATAAATTTGACAATGTTGTTGAAACTATACTTAATAATGTACAAAAGCTTTAAATTAATTTGCGCAATCCATATTTATAAAAAAAAATCACAAAAAAAGTACTTTTTTTCACGCTAAAACTCTAGTTGCTTGTTGTGTTTGGTCACCATTTAATCGTGCCTCAATTGACCGGGGAGAGGCAGTCCAGCACCTCTCTGTTCGCTTTGAACTTCGTGGGCTTCCTTGGAGCGACCATCTTATTCTGCCGCCGTACACAGATAGGCTTAAGCTCATAAAACTAGACTCTCTTGAATTCAGCAGCATCGCAAAAATTACGGTTTTCACGAGCCCGTCACGTCAATTTCTCCGTTTTTTAATTCGCATTTTAACAACATTGATTTTAATCTGTCGAAAAATTCTATGACGGCCAAACTTCCCTAACTACTCTATTATTGTTTTGTAATTTTGTATTATTAATTATTTTTCTAGTTATTTTTATTAATTATTGTTATTTTATATTTTATTTTATATTTATATTTACATGTTAAGTAATCAGCCCATTGATGAATCTTAAATAAATAATAAAACTTAATTCACTGCACAAAATTCAATATAAGGACTACAAAAGAATAAGAAACGACTTCCAACCAGGAGTAATGATAGTAAAAGTAAAGGAGTTAGGTAAAAGCGCCGCCAAAACTAACCCAAATTCAGATTTGCTTTGGCTAACCACTAAAAAATGTCGGTCCCCTATTAAAATAAAGCCACGAGCCGCCTCTACATGGAACTTATTTTTAATTACCTAAGAGACATTAGGCACATCAGATACAGCCTTTGATCAACCCCAGAACATCATCAGCGTAAACTAAGGTCTGCTATGAAAGGGATAAACAGTACCGATCTAAGAATTGCTGAGGAACATCAGCCAGCACTGAAAGGAAACTAGAAGACTTAGAGCAGAGTGCTATTTTCTGTTTGCGACCTTCTAGAAAACTGCTATTCAATTTTAACACAGGCGTTTAAAAACGAAAAAGATTCGTTATCTTACGAAGAAGGTGCTTGTGATTGTCTGTATCGAAGCCTTTTTTTTATACGATGTGGCCAAATCCAAGGGGACAACCCTTTGATGCGTTGGCATGGTTTTGGCCGGAAGGGAATTAGGGTAAGGGAAGTGAGGAAACTTGAGTCTTGTTGGCATTGCTGCGAGCTAGACAACAGCTCAGAGACGGAGTGGATTATTTTAATTTCTTAATAAAAGCTCACGGTCATCTGGGCTCGAACCCGGGACCCACGGCATGTTGGTCTTGTCGCTCAACGCATTGATCCAACTCCGTCGCCTTAGAGAAATCCAGAAGAGAAAGAATAGTGAGCCTCCCAAATCAATTTCCGTACAAGAAAATGTATTCGTTCTCATTCTAGTTAAGCTATCAGAGGAAAATAACCATTTATTTATTTTAAGAAATATGTGGAGTACAGAGAAGTAGTATATTACAAGAATTAATTTCGGAGAAGGCAATTTAATATGTATATAATAATGATTTTTTCTCTCGCTAGTATTTGTGAAATACTCGAAATAAAAATGCAGGCAAAAAAGGTTTTTCCCTACTGGTCACAAAAGTTGTCTGAATATGAAATAGCATACCGTCCGTCTATAGTTATATCATTGGTGACAAATAAATCGAACTCTACACAGGTATGCTGTGGCTAATCAGGTATAATTTGTCTTAAGTAAACATTGAGAAGCGTTTAAAACAAGCTTCGAGTTAAATTAATCAAACGTTTTTCAAACAGCTTTAATTTTTTTGGTACAAAAATATCCAATTTTTTGATATGTTATTGCCAAAGCTTAGACCTAACGTATTGCTTCAATATTTTAATGATTTGTTATCAAAACTTCAAAGACGACAAAGATTTCTCATTTCAGGTTGAATCAAATTACAATAAAATACGAACTTTAGCTTTAACTCTTTGCGTATTTCTCTACCAACCCACAAAGCAATATATTTTAAGTTTAAAGTCAGAGCTCCAAAGATATTACAAATTAAATAACAGAATTTCTTCCATACAACAATAAAATCATCTCCCTTATACCAGGGTTACCGCAATGCACTTAAGAACATGTAGGAAGTCATGGGAAAGTATGAACGAAGAATGCACTCCTTCAACCAATAGCAGAGGGAGTTTATACCGCTCATAGAAGTACTTATAAACGTGACCAAAAGTAAGTTTACATTTCTCATATGTGCAAAATATTACAACTACGTGACGAACACAATACAGTTCTAGACTAACAGACTCCTTAACCTGGTCGACGCGTCGGAAGTTCATAGATATGAATCCGAAGATGAAATTCAGTTCATGGTTAATCGTATTGACATTCGATGTCTACAACTGAAGAGGGTCTTGGGGATAACGTAGGAAAAGGATTTTTATATGATTAGCTTCTATGAACTGAAACTTTTGTTAGGTTCCTCTCGTAATATTAGATAAAATAGTTTTCGAAAGATTTTAAAGCTTTGTTTTGGAGTCGGAAATATTGCATTAATTTTCAGTGTTACCGTTCGACCTTTTCGTCAATTTAATTAGAATGTAAAGTCGAAGAAGATCTAAGATAAAATAAAACACAGTTGAAAAGTTCTTTAGTTTCATAGAAAATTTCACGAAAATTGAAGATTGAGTTGATTGCGCGATACGATTACCATGCCATGGTACCCGGGTTCGAGACCAGCTCTCCCCGTGGGTTTCTAAAAATAGAATTTAAAAAAATCCACTTCGTCTCTTTGGTTTTGTCAAGCTGACATTCAAGTTTTCTCACTTCCCTTACCTTAATTTTCTTCCGGCCAAAACCATGCTAACGCATCAAAGGGTGGTCCCCTTAGACAAGCTATATTATTCCTAAGTGTTTGTGTTTCATAAATCCAAGCGCTTTCAATTAGAGTTAAACAGCTTCAAATTAAATAGCCTAGAATTAATTTTAGTGTATAAGCGTTGCCAACTGTACCAATAATAATGTGTTTGTATCATAAAAACTACACTTAAGACATACAAATTCCAGCAATTTATAATTGTTGAAACCAATTATGTTTTTTCTTAAAGTTATAAACACAATTGCAACGATCGACGATCAACGAATGAAAATGTCGCTAAAAAAATGTAGAAGAATGGCGTTGAATAGGAACTATGCTTTGGTCGCCGTATTAGAAAATTTTTTTAATTTGTCGTCGGTTGCCGCAGTGCTACCAACAAGAGTGACATAAATGGAGCTATACTGACATTTACTGTAAAAATTTGCTGTTCTGTACCGCCAGCTGTTCATTTTGGTCTCCGCAATAAGGTCCGTCCGCGTTCTTCTGTATTCATATGACACTCTGAATATTTCCTTAAGTTCAAATGGATTGTGTTTTCTTACGTGTGTAATCACTAACCAGACAAAAGCCCGTCTGGCACCAAAGAAAGAAAGGATATGGATAATCGAATCGGCAATTCAACAGAGTTCAATCCGTTCCTAAAACAATTACGAAGTGCGAATGTTTTCACGATAGGTTTATAGCCGGCAATTAGTTGGGGTAGTTTTTAGGTACGTCACCGATGAGAGATAAAATGCGAGGTTGGAAACTAGAACGGTTGAACTGCAAGATCAGATTACAGTCGGGCATAGTTGTGAGTAGACGTGATCAGAATAAGTACAGAAAAAGATACAAAAATGTATACTTGTCAAACTAGAAGCATTATATTGCGTTAGAATTTCCGCTATTACAATTCACATATTATGCGAATCATCAAGCACAGGATGAGCTTCAGTGGATCGCAGTATGAAAACTGCTCTACCACTTACAACACGTTACTAAAGTCGTTTACAATTGATTCTGGACATTGTCATCGTATTAAATAATAATGAGTTATGAAACTAGTTATAATTATCGTTTATAAATAAATAAAAACTTTGAATGGTTTATTGCCATACAATACAATTGTCCCATTACAATCACTGCAGTCCAGCACGGATACGACCTTAGAGGCGTTTAGGCATAATCAAACGAACGTAGGGTCATACCACTGTTCGCTCGAACAAGTATTGTGCCATAGGTCCGTACCTGCGGCTCCTCTCGTACTACGCAGGAATGCTGTCGCAATAATTTTTGTCATTAGTAGGGTAAAACTAACTTGTCTCACGACGGTCTAAACCCAGCTCACGTTCCCTTGCATGGGTGAACAATTCAACGCTTGGTGAATTTTGCTTCACAATGATTGGAAGAGCCGACATCGAAGGATCAAAAAGCGACGTCGCTATGAAAGCTTGGCCGCCACAAGTCAGTTATCCCTGTAGTAACTTTTCTGACACCTCTTGTTAAAAACTCTTTAAATCAAAAGGATTGATAGGCCGAGCTTTTGCTGTCTCTGTGTGTACTAAACATCGAGATCAAGTCAGCATGTGCCCTTTTGCTCTATGAGTGGTTGCTGTCCACTCTGAGCTGGCCGTTATTATGTGAGAGATATAACGCCTCAGTCAAACTCCCAACCTGACTATGTCCTTGAATTGGATCATACCAGAGTATTGGAATTATACCAAATTTAACTACTTTTATAAAAATAATCCTCTCCGAAAAGAAAGATAATAATATAATTTCGCTAAAATTTTTGTGGTTTATATAACAAACTCTTGGTACTTTGATCAAGAAGCTTGCAACAAAACAAAATACCATAAAACATAACAAATATATCCATATAATGGCTAAGTAAATGATACATGTTCCACTTTATCAAGTAAGTAAGGAAACAATAAGAGTAGTGGTATTTCATTGTTGAAAATGAGCCCTCGAGCCCTTTTCTTCCACTTATGCTACACCTCTTATGTCTCCTTACACTGCCAGACTAGAGTCAAGTTCAACAGGATCTTCTTTCACCGCTAATTATTCCAAGCCCGTTCCCTTGGCTGTGGTTTCGCTAAATAGTAGATAGGGACAGTAGGAATCTCGTTAATCGTTACAAACTTTTTCCAGAGTACATAGAAATCCTGCATGTATCATACACCTTTGATGACTCACAGAAAAAACATCATACATACAGGGTGTTTTATCTGGCGTGCCGAAATGAGTCGGGTGATAGATCTCACCTAGGCAAACAAAAATTGGATAGCAGGGTAAGGGGAAATCTAAACCGATTGGGGGTTACAGGGTGATTCATAAGTTTATATGGTATCCACATTGCTCTTTTATTTTTATCTCCTCATCTACCTAACACAGCGACATCAAACAAATGCTAAAAACTGCTATCTCAATGACCTTTCCGGAATTGTCAACCGTTTTGATTTAACCGATACCATTGCAGGTGCAGTTACTTCCAAATGTAAAATCTTTTTTTTTTTTTGAGGTTACCAAAAATTCAGCATTTTCCCAATTTTTCTGCGAAATTCATGTTATCAGTATACCTCGTTTTTATTTTTATTGGATTGCCCATTTTAGTAAGTTTCCAGAAAGGTGCAATATGGCACCGTATACAAAGGATTAGAAAAACCGCATCCTTAGAAATCCCTGACTACCTAATTATTTGATTGCACTTTAGGTAGGAAATTCTTTAAATAAACAAAATTTTTAAGATAAAGGGTCCAAAACGTTTGTGTCGGATTAATATGTAATAAGTTCTAATTACTGCTGCAAAAAAGTTATAAGAATGTTAGTGTAATTTTGTTCTATTGCCGATATAAGCTTGTGTTACCCAGAATTCACACCGTTGTATCCTGCCGTTCTGTTACTCGGTCCTGATGGAAATTTTGCTATAAAAAAGGGTCAGTCAGCAAGAATACCTATTATAGTTGAAAAACAAATCAATAAGTGCGGGTGTTTTTAAGCAAAAATTATTAAAAAATGGTAGAATTTACTTTTGAGGAATACGCGAATATTATTTATATTTAGGTTGTAGTAGACGGAAACGAAATAGCGGCTGTACTGACATAGAAAAGGAGATTCCCTTATCGGCGAGCATCCGAAAGAGGGGTATTTACACGGACTTTCCGAAGGTTAAGAAAAACAGGAAGTGTAACTTCACACGACAGGAAGTCACGAACCGTCGTGAGGAAAGACCCTAAGACGAGCACGAGACGAGTTGTAAGACGATTAGGAGTATCCTCATCTAAGGTTTAGAGGGTTATTCATCGAGAGGGATTACATCCATATCACCATAACCCAGTCCAAGGACTACTAGAAGGAAATTCCGAAAGACGACCAGAGATGGTATCACGAACTTCCATAACCTCCATACCTGGTCGAAAACTAACCCACATAGGACAAAGGTGACCTCATTCCAGCAGAGATTCAATGTCAATATATGGGATGGTATCATCGGCAAACATTTGTTAGGACCATTCATTTTGTCACAAGTGCTTAATAGTGAAATTTATGCGGACCTTTTGGACAATACACTGCCAGATCTAATAGAGGAGATCCCTATGCATAATCGAACGGACTTTTTTTACCAACACGATGGAGCACCAGCGCATACTGCTAACATTGTGAACGCAATACTAAGTGAAAAATTTCGTAACCGCTGGATTGGACGAGGTGTACCGATTCCTTGGCCTGCTAGATCTCCAAACCTTACCACATTGGACTTTTTCTTATTTTTTGTTCAAGCCCTGAGGATTTAGTTAGCAAAATTGGGAATGCAACGACGAAAATACGGGAGAAGCTGCCTGCAATATGCCTTTAACAGGGACTTAGAAGGAAATTGCTGGCATGCATCCAAAGTGGAGGTAGACATTTCAAACAGCTTTTGTAACTTATCAAGATTTATTGTAATTATTTTTAAATTCAATGAAAAGCATTTTAGAATTAATTTGAGTTAAATTTCTTTAAATTGTTGATTTTTATAATATTCTCCGATAGGATATCTACGTATAAATTTCTACATACTTGCTCTACGTAGACATGTTGCATCTTTTTGGAAAGGTAATAAGATGAGCAATCTAATTAAAATAAAAAGGGTGTTCTAATTACATACATTAATTTCGGAGAAAATGCTGAATTTGAGGTAATCGAAAACAGGTTTTTGCACCTTTTGAAGTATCTGTACCTTAAATGGTACGATTTAGATCGACATCGTTGACAGTTTTGGAAAGGTCATTGGGATAGTAGCTTTTAAGGTTAAGTTGATGTCGCTGTGTTTGGTAGATCAAAAGATAAAAATAAAAGAGTAATGTGCATACCATGAAAAACTCAAATTTATAAATCACCCTGTAACTCCCAAACGGTTGAGATTGCCCCCACCCCCACCTTGCCATACAAATTTTTTGTTTGCCTAGTTGATATCTATCACTCCACTCATTTTGGCCCTTTATTGTATAAGAATAAATAATTTTAATTTAAGTAATTGTCATTATGATACCTGTATTGAAGATTTACACAATAATGAAGAAATAAAGTGAACGACGAGGAAGGAAATGGTGAGGAAACATTAGAAAATAAGTCCAAGGAAACCTAATTTAAGAAGAAGCGCCTAGGCTCTAGCTCTTCTTAAATGACTGAAAGGAGGCCTCAATCGAACCGGCTGAAGCAAGAGCCGTATATATGGATACTGAGGAAGTGAATAAGGGTCTCCTTATCGTTCTTGGCTCAGCAACTGCGGCAGTATATTTTGACGAGAAAACGAGGAACACGGGAGGATGGTGGCGAGCAAGGGAGGAAAGGAGATGGTTTCTTTCCGCGACAGCCGAGTAAACTGGGTCTGAGGAAAAGATTAAGTCTGTCCAGAAAGTTCCTGACTCCGCTAACTTGAAAGAGACCAGAAACAGAGACCTGATCGGTAAAAAAGGCTTCTTTAGCGGAAGAGGTGTTCAGGGGGAGAAAGTGTGAACAGTCCTCAGACAAATACCATTGAATACGGGGGAGGTTAAAGTCACCCAGTACAATGAATTCATCGGAGGCGTAAGCGTTCTCAAGCATGGTGTCTATCGTTTCAATTACGGGCTCGTAAGCGTAGATTCTTAAAATATTATTCTACAGCCTGAAGTAAAAGTATTAATAAATTGAATCCTTCTAACTCAGAACGCGCACTTCTCCGGCAGAAGCCTAGAATCAATTGACATATTCATCAGAATACAACAATATATTTAGGCAAATGAAGCTTCCACACCAAAATGCAAAAAAAACATTAGTAATCAAAACATTAAAACACGCCCACACATAACAATCAGGGGTGCATAGACAACAGAGATCGTTTGAGCAAATCCTTAGTAAGAGTCAGATCAAAAACAGGACACATGCGATTTATAGGCTCACGCATACCATAGTTAGACCGAGAGGGAACAGCATGCAGTAAAGGCAATATCCTTAAACTATACGGGGTATGCCTGTAAGAAACCATATCTGCGAGAGCGCAAGAATCTATGTTCGAGTTCAAAAGCTGATGAATAAAGACTAGGTCAGCAACTCTATGTTGTTCTTCCAACGAGTGCATAATAAGCAACAGGAGGAGATCCACATAAGCCTGAGTGGATCATTTCACGGAAGATCTCTTAGCGCGAACCTTTCAAAGTTCCGCTGCACCGACTCAATGCGGCTAGAATGACCAAACCTGAGAGGCATACTCCAGAATTGGCCTAACCAAAGAAAAGAGTAAGTGAATTAAGGTTTGCCGATCAGAAAACTCCCTTGACCAACGCTTTACGTAACCCAGAACTGAAATACTCTTACAGGCAATATAGTTAATGTGCAGAGTGAAATCGAGTTTTCGGTCAAGCTTCAGACCTGCACGCGACAGATATTAGTTTCCGCAAGGGTATAATCAAAGACGAGCTGATTTTTGTTCTAGAGAACAGGGCCGCCGACGGGGGGGGGGGGGGGGGGGTGGCGAAGGGGGTAAACCCCCCGGGCCCGGGCTTTGAAGGCGGCCCCGTCATCTAAGTCATCAACAGAAAATTTTTTCCATTTTAATTATTTATATAAAAAAAATGCTTCACGATCGAAAAAGTGTACTATACTAGACAGATTTTAAACTGAAAGTCAATCATTCAATTGTATATGGGCCCGTAACCGCTAAGTGCCGGGCCAGAAATACGTTTCGCGGGGGGCCCGTATGTGGTACCCCCCGGGGCCCGAATTTTGTCTCTACGGGCCTGCTAGAGAATGACAAAACTTCATATTTATCCAAGTTAAGCTGCAGGCCATTAGATCCACACCAATTCTTAAAGGTGTTTAAAACATCCTGAATGCAGGAAGAATCATAACTGTTTCTAACGCATGAGAAAATCTTCATATCGTCTGCGTATATTAAGCCTTTGGAGGGCTTAATCAGAGGGACAATGTCGCCAGTGGCAAGAATAAACAACAGCGGCCGTATATGGCTACCATGCGGTACACTAGATGAAGTCCTGACAACTCTAGATGAAGTTTTACGGAAAGATACTCAGTAAGTCCTATATTTTAAGTAAGAGCAGACCCAGTCGAGCAATAAAGGCGGAAAAACCAACCTTTCAAGTTTAAGAATAATCATAGAGTGAGGGAGTTTATCAAATGCTTTGCTAAAGTCGGAGTAGACGCAGTCGGTCAGAAGACCTTGTTGGATGGCAGAGATTATGTGTGTTGCCGTCGATCTACCAGGCAGAAAGCCATGTTGATTAGATGAGATTAACCCCTTACACTGCCTACAAGCTGTGAATATATAACAGATTCGAACAATTTGGGTATGGAAAGGAAAGCTTCGTGATTGGCCTATAATTTGTTATTAAGTTTTTATGCCCCTTCATATAAACAGGAATTATAAAGGAGCTCTTCCATAATGATTTGTTGAAGATGAGTTCCAGTGGAGTGAGTAAGGCGATCTCAATAATGTAGGTCGAACACACTCAAGACCGAAAGAAAAGTCCATTTTAAGTTTCTTGAAACCATCCATGATAATATTACGAGATATAATGGGTAAAGCAATAGAGGCAGCGGGACGACCGTGGCTAAGACCAAACTCTTCCAGGGAAGGGGTGAAAATACCATAACGTTTGAAAATGACGGTAATTTGAAAATGAAGTTTTGACTGATACGATTGAAGATTTGTGTTGAGCGGCACCACCACATATTTTAACAAAAACGCGTTCTGAAATCGCTCTGCTGTGGCAAGAAAATGACCAAACTCAGCTAACTAACCCGACCCGAAGATATACTATCGCACACTTCTTCTACATAGCATAAACCTTAAAAAACAATTGAATTTCTGAATGTTCATACCGGTTTATATCTTTCAATTCAAACTTAAATATTCTGCATACTTTAATTTGCTAAGAGGCAATGTAAAATTAAAATGTCCCACACTTTACCACAAAATCCTCCCCTAAGTAATTTTAATTAAATAATAGTGAAAGTTTTATCTAATTTTTCTCCATTGGCAAATTTCCGAAAGTTACACATCCTTTAATTAAAAGAGGAAAAAGTTATTCGTCTCCCAATTTAAAACATTGAACCACCCACGTTCGGCAGAGATTCTGTAATTAAGAAGTGTTTCAGCCAGCTGTTGCCTTAACTTCCTGCCAATGGTTAACTAAAATTTTCGAAAATGTCAGTTGAATCTTTGACAAACAAATTTCTCTCCCTTTACTGTTTCTCAACGTGAACGAACTGAAAATTCCACCCCATATCTGGACGGTTATTACCTCAAAGTAGTCGCCTTTTCATTCTTCTATTATCAGGATTGAGGGTTTTATTATTATATTTCGTAGGCTCCCTTGCTTCCTTTTTCGACATTATTAACTTCCCAGGATTTCACTATCACCATCGAACATCTGCGTCTTAACATGTGGAAAGAAATGTCATTGGAAATCACTGAGACAAAAAGCGTTTCTTGATGATATCCCAAGAACAAAGCTTGTTGAAGAAAACTTATCCATCTTTGTGCCAGATGGATTGTTTTCTTTAGGCCGGAAGACGCTTGAGGAGGACACCAGATGGTCAAACACATCTTAATGCGATAAATTTCTGATAGGCTGAAAGAAAAACTGAACAACTTCAAAAAGTTAACTTCCAAAACGTTGACTTCACCAACGAACTCTTGTAAGCAGATAATAGCGATTTGCCACTTTTTGGGGATTTCCTTGAATGTTGGATCCCCGGAAGGATGACCATGATAACCTTCTTGTTTCCGAGAACTTTTTAAACTCTCATGAATACAAAACTGGTTTCTACTTATTTATTCATTCAATTCAGCTTCCCATTCTTAGGGTGATGACCACGTTCGTCTAAAGATCTTTTAAGCGAAGGGTTCTCTGTACGTGCTTAATATTGGGATGACTGATGGCCTTAAGTCATTAATGCTAAAGAGATATCGATTAATCCTTTTACTTGACTTTGTGCAAAGGAAGCCTTAACACACTTAAATTTTGAGCTCTGTCTAAAGGAACGCTACATATCTCAAGCATTCACGCATATAAAAGATAATTTTTTAAATTCAAATTGTTCTTTTCAACGTAAAATTAAATTTATTTAAATTCTAAAATTTAAAAAATTTAAAAATTTAAATTATAATGAAGTGATGGCTATGTAATAAAAATTATGTAAAAGTAAGAATTTCAATTCACTTAAGAGGTACTAATCTAAACTAAACTTCTTAAATACAATCAAATTGCTAAGGATTTTTACAAGAAACTCCGTCCTATAATTAATAAATATCAATCTATATCCGGATAAATATGAAAATAAACAGGTCCGAAACCAACGATAACTGCTATTGCTCCTCAATACTTTTGGAAGAGAGTTCCATAGTCTAATGTACTGAACAAAAAATTGACGTTGACTAGACAGACAGGTAAAACGTGACGTAATTAAAGAAAACGTTCTGGATGAGTGTGAGAACTTTAATCTACTATACAATGGCTGGTGAGTTAAAATTAAATTTCGCTGTAACATAACTGTCAGAAAATTAAGATAGCAATGAAGCGTGCATCCCAACATCCATTTGGAGAATTCTGAAACATGGTCATGTCGTTCTGCTCCAAAACCATAACGTGCCATAGAATTGAAGGCAACATTGAGCTTCCTGGTAGAAACAGAGTCTAGCTTATCAAAAATTTCACACCTATACGATATTAAAAGAACTAGTAAATACCTAACCAGCTTAATACGCGTATTCAAAGGAGTGAAGGCCGCAGTTAGAGACAATTCAAGCCAGGTCTCATATACCTTACCAATTATGCTATTAATATGGTTGGACCAAACGACTTATTTAAGCACATACAAGAGATTTACCGCCTTTAGCTACAGAATGGAGAGACGTTGCACCAGTTATGTAGGGACGTAGAAAGGCCGACACAATTGGCATATCCCACGTTCAGCCAATATATCAACGAGGTCGCCAGTGAATCATTTATTAATTTACTTGCAGACCGTGTCATGCAGCAAGCAGAACGACTGGCTGAAAAGAAAACCAACGCTGAGGTTTTGGCTTACGCTCTGGCATATGAGGCAGCAAAACAAGAAGTGCCGTCCGCCTAAGAGATGAAACCGAAATAGAAGATATTCGTTACCGAATCAATAACCAGGTCAACCGTGGTCATCCTAGATGTTGGGCATACAGCCAGAAAAGTCATCTCCGAGATTGCTGGAAGAAAAGAAGATCAACCCTTCCGGGATATGGCACCAGGAAGACTGGTTGTGAAATGTGCAGCAAAACGGAACGAGAAGAATTTGGATTGAGGAAAGGTACCAACAGGAACATTCAAGCTACTGTGCTCCGTCTCAGATATTGATGCTGGTCATGCGGTGAATAAGGTCATATACAGAATGATTGTAAAGGGAGATCCATGGCTGCTTGTGGCTGGAATACGACCCAACGGAAGGAACCCGAAACGATAGAGGTGTTTCGGGAGAAACTCGATCACGTCAATAGCGATCGACTTATTAAGAGGGTTGTAGGAAGAAAGAAAAGTTGCAGAATGAAAACGATTCCGGAACGTGTTGGAAATGCGGAGTACAAGGACGATTTGGACATGTGAATGTATCACCAGCCGAGAGGATTAAAACAGTTTTACCAACATCAAGAAATGGGAAGCGGACACTGCAGGCTGTGGAACAAGAATTGCAAGATTTCGAGAAGGTAGTGGAAACTCCTCTGGAAGAAAGGCAAGAATCTATGAAGGAGCAAGAAGTTCAAGAATGTGACCTTAATAACCCGATTAATACTCCAACGGTTCATGATGAAGACGGCGTGATTATTCAACTATCACAGAAATTGAAGGACGTAGAGGAATGCATTCAAAGCCTACGTTCCCAACTTTAGTGGCTTTCGTGGTTTTACGTGGATCTTTAGCTAAGCAACAGCCAGCTAGAGGAAAAATGTGTAAATATGCAAGCAGAACGCGAAGAGAGTGCCAAGACGGAGTTGAATCAATTGGTTGAGCGGCACGGCCACCATGCCATGGTACCCGGGTTCGAGACCAGGTCTCCCCATGGTATTTTAAAATTGAATTAAAACTTCCAGGGCTGTTGTCTAGCTCTCAGTAATGTAAAAATGCAAAAACAAGACATTCAAGGTGCCTCACTCCCCTAACTCGAAATTTGTTTCCGGGAACAGCTATTACGTTACAATATATTCAATCGCAGAGCCTTCAGATATCGCAATAACTCGTACTCGTAATGAAGCCTGATATAAATTGCTACCTTACCCCCAGTCTGTTCATCACGATCATTACGGAAGATATCATACTTGTGCAAACTGATGAGAGCATTATTAATATGAGACTTCAGCCAAATTTCAGAAAGACATATCGATAGACCAGAGCGATTTTATCGCATTTTGAATGCTGCGCACAGTTTAACGCATAGTTCAAATAATTGTAACTCATGACGCCTCTGCTATTTTGACGCAACTCTGGAACAGAGCAACAAATTATTGTAACTCAATATAAATTTTTAAGTATCATAATATTTATTGTCGATACGAATACAGTTTATTGGTAACTCGAAATCTTGAATAATTTTCACTATGACCTCCCTTTGCCATGCTGAAAATGTTTAAATAAAATATTCTATTATAATCCGGCAATTATTTGAACGCGAGGCGCCGAGATGCGCTGCACTGTACGTAGATATTCGAGTTGCAATAAAGTCGCTTGGGGCCATCGATATATTACACAGACACACAAAAAAAAGTTCTGATACAGAAAGGTGAAGTACCTTCTGGTACGTTTTTGGGTGTGCTAAAAACGAATCTGAGGTCAGAACTGACCCATCACCCTTATATTACGCCCAAGCACCCCCGAGCACTCCCCCAAAATGATCAAATTTTCACATCATATAAAAATTCAAAATAAGTATCTCATTCTACGTTTTTCAATGTAATTTAATAGGTTTAAAATACAGTGAGATATTAATACAGTGAAATTTTAAAACTGTGTGGGATGAAGGGGCGGGCTGCGGTCCCGGGGAAGATAGGAAAATTAAAACTACTTTTTATTTGCCATATTCGGTTTCAGTACTCCCAAAAAGTAGAATGAGTTATTTATTTAGAATTTTTATATAAAGTAAAATTTTGACCTTTGGGGGGGGGGGGCGAAATTTAAGGGTGATAGGTCAGTTCTGACCTCAGATTCGTTCTAAGCATACCGAAAAACGTGAAATGAGATATTTATTTTGAATTTTTATATGATGTGAAAATTTGACCATTTGGGGGGTGCCAGGGGGTGCTAGGGCGAAATCTAAGGGTGATGGGGCAGTTCTGACCTCAGATTCGTTTTTAACACACCGAAAAACGTACCAGAAGGTACTTCACCTTTCTATATCAGGCTTTTTTTTGTGTGCCTGTGTTATCAAAAATATCTCGAAATTCATCAATTTTGATATAAATACTCTGGTGGGCATTGAAGTGACCACATTGAGCAGTGAGTTTTTGTTAGTTAGTTTGTTTTTTTGTTTTTGTTTTTTTAAGCTTTGAGAAAAGGTGTTCAAACACCTACACCTAAAATCTATTGTTTTTCCTAGAAGAGTCTAATTTCTATTCCGTTTTTCACAGCTCCAGAATTTCAAACGAATTGAAGTCGTCAAAACAAACAAAAAATTAGATTTTATCTGAAACCTGAATAAATTCACTCTGGTCCGTCAGTTATTTTCCACATCTCTGGTTTTTTTAATGCCACAGAAAACTACAAACTGCAAACGTAATATCACAAAATAACCCACACAATAGCTGAACGCAATGACTGCTGACTTCTATGTATTCAAGGATTCAATAAAATGTGAAAAGTGAAATTTCGCGCCATCTAGAGTGACTATAAAAAAAAAGAAAATTCGCATCCTTTCTCTATTCACGGACATTTGTATGGGATTTTTTTTTCTCCTTTTAAAGGATTACAATGAGTTGATGCCCTACTGAATTGTTACGTGATAACGACATTTGCATGCATCAGAAGCGCCGGGCAATGTACCCGGTTTGTACCCTTTGTCCTATCTAACACATCAGATGCCATGAGGCAGCGAATATTCAATTTGGATTCGTTAACTCTGCAATCAACCCTTGCAGTCTGCGGGGCTAGTTAGAGAATCAGTGGGAAAATGAAATATCCTTCATATACACTACTTGGGCAAAGTGGTGTATTTTTCCAGTGAATTTTTTGATTTTGCTTTAATGTTCAAACCCATCATGACGGCAATGGTATTACTATCAGGCTTAGCACTAGATTACATTGTTCACAGCGTGCATGTGAAAGTCAGAAGGGGTAGAAATTTTTTGCTTGGAAAGTGTTGTTGAAAAGCTTTTTGAATAAACGAGGTTTCTAAGGCCTATTGAGTAAGACCTTAACGATATGTACCTTTCTAAACATTTCAAATAGTCAAGAAGTTTAGAAGTGCTGTTTAATTGATTGATTTAATTCGTTAGCCCGTTATTAAACAAACCTTTTGTAAGGACCAGATTACACATACTGAACATCTTTTTTCGAATAGTTTAAGGCACTTTCCTTAGGTCCCTGCTTACAGTTGTCTCATATGCCCAACAATAACATTCTCAGAATACATTTTTGACTAAGTCTAGAAGTTATTTTATTGACTTCACTTTTAATTCATTTATTTTTTTTATACGATGTGGCGAAATCCTAAAATAAAACCCTTTGATGCGTTTGCATGGTTTTGGCCGGAAGGGTATTAGGTTAAGGGAAGTGAGGAAACGTGAAAGTCTTGTTTTAGCATTGCTGCGAGCTAGACAACAGCCCAGAGACGGAGTGGATTAGTGTTCACAGGAGCAGTTAAAGAGTCATCACATCAACCGAAGTGCCTCATATTTATCATTATTGACGAGATAACTGAAAAAAGTCATATTCTAATGAGGTGAAGTAAAATCAATATATTAACATATGCTATGCTCAGGATATTTTAATTCGAAAAGAAAACTGTAATTACAACATATTCCTTTAAGAGAATCCAGGTAAATCCCAAGCCTGTCAGCGAATAAAAGTAGTATAAGGGAGATCGTGCAGAGTGAACCTCACAATCTTTCATTAAAAATGTGAACAAAAAGAAATTTGCTTTTGTAACGAAATTCCAACAAAAAGTATGAGATATCGAATTCCTTGAACGAGCTCTTAACGAATCCCTTACTTTATTTAAGTTCGAAAGATCATATTCTGTATTCCCAGCCATACTACTGTGGGGCAGTGTAATTGTAGCACCAATACGACAGATATCAATTAAGTAGGAACCAGCACGCTTATTGTGCTAGTATATATACCGAAACGGCCTCCACTACTGGTTGAGTAGCAGAAAAGGAACTTAACAGCAAAGGTATGGTCGCCATAATAGTCACTGGACGAGCCTTTGATATTATAGACTTCGGAAGGATGAAGGATGCTTTTATCAGACGTGGAATTAATATTACTGTGAGGAGATGGATTAGCAGTATATTAAAGACGAGACCAGTAAATATCCAGAGAGGAGAATCAGGACTGCACGGGTGGGTGGACACAGATTCCCACAAGGAGGTGTATTATCTTCCGTTATATGGAATATTACTGTCAACTCAGTACTACGCAAACTCGATGCAGAGGGCATACACAACGTGAGTTATTCGGATGACATACCTAGCAATTAGGGCCAGAGGTATATTCATACGCACCGTAGCAGACACCACAAGAAGATGTCTTAGGGTGGTGGAGCAATGATGCGAACAGAAGGAGCTCTTCATAAATGCAAAGAACTCTCATCTCATAATTTTCACTAGACAAAGGAAGAATCTAGTCTTTGGACTAGTGGAAAACTGTAGAAAAGAACTTACAAAACAATTTTTACTACTCTGGTTGTATTTCTAGACTCAAAACTTACCTGAAAAAGCTTTACATCAATGTGGGAGGGTGCGATGTCGAAGGTGGTAAATCTCACCAAGGGCCGCATACTGAAGCTAGACTATGCCTCTGTAGTTTGATGGGCAAGGACAACAAAGATTGCTGTAAAAAGGCGATTGAGTAAGTTTCAGAAGCTGGCTTGTGTGATAATAACAAATGCCTTTAAAACCACGTCAACATCGGCATTAGAGGTGCTTCGAGGTTTGTCGCCATTAGACGAATATGTTAAGAAGACGGCAGCGCCAGCAGGTCAGGACAGGAAAGTCCTTGATCTTGTCAGAAACAAGCTCCCAGCTATGGAGACAGTATAAGCAAAGTAAGAGCAATTGAGAGATACCAATGGAACTCTTACCTCAAATCAGTCTAACTGACGTCACAATTTTCACGCAGGAAGGGTTCCAGGCCGTAACGATTTAGTCCTGAGCCAGGACAAGAAACCCCCTCCGGATTAACCGCAGCTAACTCTTCGGAAGGCAGATCTGCATCTTCTACTGGTGTGCGTATCGTGGAGATAGCCAACTTGTAAGAGTCTCCCGTCTCTGCACCGCCGCACCTGAGGAAGTGCTAGTTATTATTATTAGGACTGCTACAGCAGTTTCAGCCGGCGGGGGCGAGCCAGCCTCCATAGCCGCCACAGTTCCTTCGAAAGGTGATTTTCCCAAAGCTGCTACTGTTGTGTTGTGGGTACCGTGGGTATAGCCAACCTGTTGGGGCCTCCCATACAATCCACCTCCACTCCCACAGAAGCGCCCGAGGAAACGCCAGTCGCGACCGAATTTCCCCTGGGTCCTGCAGAGGGGACGACGACACTGCAGACTCCCTTGGAGTTAGGGGGATTTTTTCAAGAGGTTATCTCCTCCCGCATTAGTTACTTGGCTGCATTGTAGGATGCATTGCCCTGTTGCTACCACTTGGAGGTGTTACGAACACTTGAGAATATCCAGATGAGGTTCACCGTATCCTAGAAGGCTTCAACTCGTCCGTCCATTCTCCATTATAATGCTTAAAATTATTTGAGTTTCTTGAAAATATGTATTGTCTAGTGGTAGCCGTTCAGTTTATTTAGAGTTTACCAATGAACCCACTTCCGTCCCAACTTGAAAATTTGGTATTTTTTAGATATCGGTAGGACAAATAATATATGTAAAAATGAAACTCCACAGAGTGGACTCAATTGAGATATTCAAGGACGAAGGACGAAAATTGTGTCCTTAGTATCCTTTTAGAGTCCTTTTTATGGAAAACATTAATCTTAAGCTTTAAAAGGAGACTAAAATGATGTTGCTACTGTATCGCAAACGGAAGTTATGAATCTTTTAAAATTCATAACTTCCGGTTGCGAGTCCGAACTGCTAAATTATGGAATTTTCAAAATACTATAACTTCAAAAAAAAAAACAACGAAAAGAAAAAAAACCAAGCAGCAAAACCAGCAAAATTTCAAAAAGATCTGAGAGGGTGCTTGCAGAACGATTTGTCGATTTTCTGTAGAATCACCCTGCAGTTAAAAGAAGTCAGTTTGGGGCAGGATTGAAATGTTATCCTAAATTTCTTGGACCTTATGAAATTATAAGAGTAAAAGGAAATAACAGGTACGACCTTCGAAAAATTGGTACACATGAGAGTCCGAATCTCTTATCATCAGCAGCTGATAGCTTAAAGCCATGGAAACCGGAAATGACAAACTTCAATGATATGGAGTCATCTGATTCAGATGAGAGTCGCCTTTCCGAGATGTAGGAAATAGAACTATAACGCTGGCAGCACCGCAAACAGCAAAAACATCGGTAAAGAAACGCGCACAAAGCAGAAGAGCGGTAGAGCAACGCATTTGATTTCGACGGCAGCTGTTCTCGGTTTTGTTTAGGGATGGGGGATCGAACTGAGAAAATCAATTGAGTACGGATCGATTTTTAATTTTTTTCCGATTCCGAAGATCGATTAATCGCTCTTAAAAGATCGATGTTCATGGATCGATTCCATTGATTTTGACATCTCAATTTTGTGAATTGATCTTACCACTGTCCTTTCCCGTGGAATGACGTCGCAATATGAAAATGATTTTTGAAAATCTTAATGGTGCTCCAAATAGTTTCTGTAATCCCCAGGAAGTTTAAAAATTAATTATTTTTGATATTTCCTTAACTATCTTTTTTTTTCTTGATCCAGAATCACCAAACCAGAAATCAAGGACAAACCAAAGATCACTTACTAATAGATAAACAGTTTCGAACAAAGTAAAGAAAAATTTGTGGTTGCTTTTATATATTTCCCGCATCGGGTAACCCTGCATTCAGAACTAAAAATTTGTCGATGTTTTTATTGGTGCTACTTGTTGGTACATTTTTACTCTTCGACAAGATTTGGCGATACTTTTTTGACAGGAGTCTGTAATTCTCTCCGGATGAGAACAGAATTTGGACTGCAGTAAGTGATTCACTCAAATAATTTTGACAGGAGTAAATGACCGCACACTACCTGTACTCTTAATTTGCATGTATATTATTATGACTTTAAAAGCTGGATATATTTCGTTTTTCTGTGGTGCCAGTGTTACTTTTTCAAGACTAGCTGGTTAATTTAGGGAGTCGGTTACCTAGTACACAGTAGGTAATCTTTGGTATAAATACCCACTGATTAGTACAAAATCAGAAAATCATGGTACTCACTGATACAGATAACACTAAAATATTACAGAGATCCGAAATGGATTTATCTAACATTAACAAGTTTTTAGATACTAAATTTTAAATTTGCAGAATTACTACACGAATTAATGATGATGCGAAAAAATTCCACGTGAACTTACTCAGTTTTATTTTAGCGCGTTTTGTCTTGTCTTAAATGGATGAGAATCGGAAATAAATAAATCGATTCGAGCTGAATCGGTCCAGCAAAAAAACCATTCAAAAATCGGCAGATCGAAGGCTAAAAGATCGATCCGTCGAGATCGAATTGAAGATCGCCCATCCCTAGTTTCGCTAACTGAAAAGATGTGTCACGGTTCGGGATAATAATAATAATGTTTATTGCAAAAAAGACCTACATTAAATTACATACTCCATTAAGAAAATTAAATTAAATCCAATTCAGTAATTTACATACATATCAAAATTCAAAGTACTACAAATAAACTTAGACAATGGCACCAAGGCCGTCTGTCAAGGTTAGCAAACATACAAAAAATAAATTCAATCTGCTTATAATTTAGATATAACTATAAAGCAACTAAGTAAGTAAGTACAATTAAGAAATGAAAATAACCAATAAAGTAATCCTTAGTGAGAAAAGGGGGGAAAGCTTGACTTGTAATGAAGTTGCACATGAGATTAGTTGTTATATTGATCTACAAGGTATTTTCTATACGACCAGGCCCTCTTAGGTTCGGGATGAAACTTCTTCTAAATCCGTGCGTTATTATTTCAAAACATTATTTCCTATATAATTTCACCCCATTACTGCATTTATATTTGAAAATTTTTGGACCAGTACTTTAATTGCAGCAATTCAAAATATCGCCTACTTGTGATAGCATCAATCGATTTAAAGTGTTGCCTTCACATCCTTTTGGCTTCCCAAAAGGGACCAATGTTACCCGCGAATGCCTGGAAATACTTAGGATTTTAAATGGGTGTTACAATAGGTGAGGACCTTCTTAGATGCACTCTGAAATTTAAAAAATTTTCGATTTTTCTTTCTATCGTGTCTTCTTTCTAAATTCATATAACTTAATAATTAAGGTGTGAAGAACTTCGGTGATTTATTTGGACTGTATTTAATAATATTATGGGGAAAGCTCAAATTGCGAGGAAACACCAAAATAAAACATCAACCATCCTTATTTTTCGACGTCTTATTCTGCATATTTAAATATCCCGCTTCTCGTCAGACCTATATATTTTAAATTGCCTGCCAGTTCATCTCCTCTCTAATCTCATCAATCAGTCGCTGATCCTCTTTAATATTTCCTTTAAAAATTCCTTTGGCACCGCTTTCCACGACAACCGCATTATTTTTGTACACACACGGGAGGCATATTCGAGGACAATTGAGGGCCTAATGGGGCATACATTAACTGATTTGAAAAGTGTACACTCCCCAGTGGCACAGGACTGCTTCAACCTATCAATCAATTTTTCTGTTTTCAGTTCAATGAACGCGTCTAGTTATTTCTTTGAAGATGTTTACTGCTCCTCGTTGGGAGATTGACTGCCCCAAGTTGCTCCATGCTCCCCAGTTTTGTGAAAACTGTCGGGGAAATTTCACAATGTACAGGAATCCACCAACAGATTCGTTCTAGGGAAATCGGTATGTAGAACTTCACTTAGGAAATTTAGTTTCTGTTAAAATTCTGTTAGGAGAGGATGCTGCCAGTTATTTCCATTTCGGCGATGTGCTTTTCCCCCATGAATTACGTTCGCCTTTTGCAACTAACTAAAGGGATCCTTTGAAAAAAAAACATAATTAAAATTGTGTTCAAATATTCTGCAAAATAAGGGGGCTTTTGGACAGTTTATGTGGTTTTTCGCGGAGTTCAATTGCTTTTAATTAAATTCGTTCGTTTTTAAATAAGTGCGTGGAGCGCGGCACAAACAATGGCTTAAGAGGTTTTTCCATCATAAACGGTTCCAAATGTTGCCATAATAAAAGCGTTCCCTGCAAAAACTTTATTTAGCTCAGTGTAAATTAAAATCTCTTCATAAATTTCATGTTTTTTAATGACGGGTCGTCTGTTTTATTTACAAATTACTTCGAATCGATTAGGGTAAAACATGTCGCATTAAATTGTTATTGAATGCAATTATGTCGGATTTTGATGGCAGTTAATATAAAAATTGGATCTGTTTCTATATGTATATAATTTAGGAATAATGTACACCCAATTAAATTGGTATTTGTTTTTGAAAAGAATTGTTTAATAATTAACTAAACAAAGTACGACTAAGTCCTTTGACTATTATAAGCATAATGTAATTACAAGTTGGGGCTCACCGCATTAGATTATTTATAGTATATTAAATGGTTCGAGTTTAGAGGGAGCAATTAATGTTAGCATTTGAGAGGTAAGGACAGGGTGTTATTTTTATATATTTTAATAACGGAATAAGCAGATTAATTTGGTAAACCTCCTTATAATTTAAATAAAACTTAGGAGGCGTGCAAGTTTGTTAGAATCATTTGAACCTTTGTACACCCGGGTAAAATTACGACTCGCCCATTCGTAGCCTGAAACAGGAACTCACAGCGTCAAAACGCCTGGATGCCACTCAAATGAGTTACAGTACGCCTGAGTAAATATTATGCTTTTCCAAATGCCAGCCCATTACAGGCACGTATCAATAAAAGACGCACAACATAGCCCAAATCAGGCACGGTATGCTCACACTGTTCTAGATGAAAATTTAAAATGGAAACAGTAAAATTATTTTCGTAGATTAACTCATTCGGGACCAACACCTGAAATAACAAAACTATCTCCGCAGAAGCCGGCAAAGTTTGTGCAGTTTAGTTTTATTTTTATTCGGGATAAGAAAAACATGAAAAATATATAAATAAGATGAAAGTAACAAATTTCAGGTAATTCTTATTATTATCATTATCATGGCTTACTATGTGAATCATCGGCTATTATAAACACAATATCAAGTAGGGATGGGCGATCTTCGATCTCGACGGATCGATCTATTAGCCTTCGATCTGGCGATTTTTAAATCGATTTTTCGCGGGACCGATTCAGTTCGAATCGTTTTAGTTATTTCCGATTCCTATCCATTAAAGACAAGACGCGACGCGCTAAAATAAAACTGAGCAAGCTCACGTGGAAATTTTTTCGCATCATCATTAATTTGTATAATAATCCTGAAAATGTTAAATTTCGCACCTAAAATATTATTAATGTTAAATAAGTACGTTTCGGATCTCTATAATATGATAGTGTTATCTGTATCAGTGAGTAGCATGAGTACCTACACCACCAAACAGTGTAGTTGGCAGTGTGCTTGGGAACCTCTTTAACTAAAAATTAATTCATTCATAATAAGGAAACCTTGAATACAGGTGCTTTCGCGCGACCTGAGACAAGTGAGATAACTGAGAATTCTCAGTTGTTTCAGTTAAAATGTGCTTTCGCGAAACCGTCTCAGTTCATTTCGAGCCACAAAAAAATTCCGTACACATATAGAGCAACTGAGCAAGTGAGACTGGTTTTTCACGCCTCAGTTGTCTCAGTTAAAGAATATTAACCAGTATTGGTGAATTTTTTAAAAGTGTTTGTATTTATTTATATTTTGGTAGCTGCTTTTGCGTCAACGGACGAAATAGTGTCCTTAGCAAACAGAAAGCAATATTATTTTCTAAATTTCAAATTGGAAAAGTTCATTACATTAACAGCTGTAGAAATCACCTTACATCTTTCACTATATACGATTACAACTACTGGGTTCTCTCCATCGCCTTATTCGGTAGTTGTTACATTCGTCCACCCTGTCCTTCCGTTATATGGTATCCATTCTCGAGCAAGGTCTTCTTCTGAACTATCATCACTCATTTTCAGTTTTTTAGAATTGCAAAATTATTCACTTAGTTAAAAAAAATATAATTTATTGTCATGTGAAGTCCACCGGGTTTTGCTAGTTATGACAAATTCAGCTTAATGGAATCGATCTGTTCGATCTATGACCATCGATCTTTTTAGGGTGATTAATCGATCTTCGAAATCGGAAAAAAATTACAGATCGATCCGTACTGAATCGATTTTATCAGTTCGATCCCCCATCCCTAATATCAAGTGGCCGATGATGATTTTACATAACCCACGCGATGAGTTACCAGTCTAGAATGTATTAAAGCCAGAAAGCAGCACCAGAAATGTGCTTTTATGGAGGGTGTTTTGTCAAATTTGTTTGTCGGTAGCGGGAGCATAAATACCGTGCGGAGGGCGTATTTTTCAATTGTTGGTCCTATAGCGGGACAGTGCATAATACTACCGGGCGCATATATTCTCTATGCGTTCTCGAAACGGGCGTGTTTATACTTTTAAAAATATTAACGTATATGTACTTGTTTTGGGCGTGAATATACCAATTAAACTATTTCTATTTGGGTTCTTTAGGAAACCGCAACTTATAACTTCAACAATAACTCGCGTGTGGAGTTCGTTTTTGCTCTCATGCATGCGAGTGTAAACTTGTTCTTGCGTATATATTCACACTTATGTGCTCGTGCTTTCAAATGCGTTTCCGTGTAGACTTCCCCTGTTTTATCATTACTTCATTTTATTTATATATTGTCTTGCTTATTGGTGTAATTTTAATCACAAACGAGTAGTGGGGTGATATGTGCCTCTCTAACAGCTGTTGTATTAGAAGTATTTTGTTGACTTTGCGATTTATAAAACAGTTTTATAGATTTAATTCCCTTATACGACATCCTTATAGCGCACTTATCGGCCGAGAGCCGGGAATGAATTTACCTATTACAAAACTAAAGTAGTTGTTGGAATTAGGCTCTCAGTACAGTATGCAAAAAAAATCAAGAAAAAACAAACAACAAGAAACAGTCAAAACAATATAACAGAAAGAAAGTCTACGGTCAAATGGAACATGCGACTAAGAAAAGCTTATACTACCGAGAGAGGCTGGAGTTATTGTCACATTGCCTAAACGAAATTCGGAGAAAAAGTCCCTCGCAGTCAATATTAGATTTCAAAAGTTGACGAATAATTGTTATGCCAGCGTCTTTCGTCCTTCCTTGAAAGTACACTTGTTGTGAAGCTGAAGGCAATCTGTGTTAGATGGAAGCGCCAATTAGGCATCGCAGGGGAGAAATTAAGTTTAACGTGAGAAAATTGCGTTGAATAGATAAAAGACGACTAGAGCAGACCTGACAGGACGGCGACCAGACCTTGGACACGTACTCGATAATAGGTCTGACTAGAGAACAATATGTATAAAAAAGTAGAGCTCTTCACATAAAAAAATTCCCTTGACCAACGTTTTACAAAGCCAAGCACTGCCCTTAGAAAAAATATAGCTACTGTGGGAGGATAAATTTAATTTCCTATTAAGTATAGTAACATATTCCGTTCGACGAACCACCGTATTTGGATGACATGGGAAGAGAGGAATGTTTGAGAGATAAGGAGAGAGTCCCGAGGTCTTTATTTATTTTTTTATTTATTTAAGATTCATCAACGGACTGATTACTTAACATGTAAATATAAAAAAAAACAGTCACAAAATAAAATAAGAATCACAATAATAACAATAATCGATAATTAATATAAATAACTAGAAAATAATTAATTTACAACAATAACTGGAAAAATAGAAAAATAATTAACTAGAAAAATAATTAACTAGAAAAACAATTAATAATACATAATAATTACAAAATAATTACAGAGTAGTTAGGAAAGTTTGGCCTTCACAGAATTTTTCGACAGATTAAAATCAATATTGTTAAAATGCGAATTAAAAAACCTAGACATTGACGTGACGGGCTCGTGAAAACCGTAATTTGTGCGATGCTGTGGAATTTTAAGAAAGTCTCGATTTCTCAAGGAGCGACTCGGAATCGATATATTAAAAGAAGACAACAAGACCGGAGAGTCGACATTACCTTGAAGACATTCAAAAGCGAAAACAGTTCTAGAGATGTCACGTCTGAATTCAAGAGAGTCTAGTTTTATGAGCTTAAGCCTATCTGAGTACGGCGGCAGGATAAGAGGGTCACTCCAAGGAAGCCCACGAAGTGCAAGGCGAACAAAACGGCGCTGGACTGCCTCTACCCGGTCAATTGAGTCACGATAAAATGGTGACCAAACACAACTAGCATACTCCAGAATAGGCCTATCAAAGGTGCAGTAGAGAAGCCTGGTAATATAAGGGTCGTCAAATTCCTTTGCCCATCTCTTTATAAAATCCAATGTAGAATTAGCCTTAATAACTATCTCATCAATGTGATTGTCAAACGTAAAACGACTGTTCAACCAGACACCCAAGTCCTTGGTCCTAATAATTTTTCCAGAACACAGCCATGCATGGTGTATTTGAAGTCGATAGGATTCTTTCTACGAGTAAAAGACATAGACGTACACTTACTAATATTGAGGGGAAGATAGTTATCAGCACACTAGTTGTAGAAAGCGTCTAAGTCAGAATTTAAAAGTTCACAGTCTCGAATAGAGGACACAACACGGAAAATTTTAGCGTCGTCAGCATAACGAAGAATTTTTGAATATTTCAAGAATAAAGATACATCATTGATGTATATAAGAAATAAAATCGGGCCCAGATGACTTCCCTGAGGTACGCCAGAGGAATTAAAAATAAACTTGGATAGTGATCCACGGAAGGACACACGCTGAGTCCGATTTAGTAGATAAGAGCGAACCCAGTCTACAAACAATGAGGGAAACCCGAGGGCCGTCAACTTGTGAATCAAAATTTGGTGGCTTATTCTGTCGAATGCCTTGCTAAAATCTGTAAAGATATAATCCACTTGCTTTCCAGCCTCAATTTTGGATAAGCAGAAATTTGAGAATTCCAGTTGGTTAGTCACAGTAGACCTACCTTTCATAAAGCCATGCTAGAAAGTTCCAAGAAAAGGTTTGCAATGAAAGTATAGTGTATCACAAACTAATGCCTCAAAAATCTTAGCAATACAACACAAGTTTGCAATTGGTCTGTAATTGGAAATATCACACCTCTTGCCTTTCTTGTGAAGAGGGAGAGATGATTTCCAAGATTTTGGAAAGACTCCACAAGAAATAGATAAATTAAATAAATAACAAAGAACAGAAACCAAGGAAGAAGAGCAAGTAGGAATACCATCAGGACCGCACGAAAAACTATCTGCCAAATTATTGATGTGTTTCGCGACTGTATCCTCATCAAATGTAAGATCTTTCATTTCCAGTGAAGAAGGAGGAAATAATGTCAAGTAGCTAAAATCCTTAGAGCTAGTATCGCAGTTGTCAGAAAGAAAAGCTGTTTTAAAAAAGTCGCCGAAAAAGTTCGTAATCGTCAAGGGATCACTACTTTCAGTGTCACCTAGTTTTAATAAAGTAGGGTAGCCGTCGGTGCTACGCTTAGAGTTAACAAATCTCCAAAACTGCTTAAGCTCACCGCGTATAATGGACCTCATTCTGTTAACGTAATTATTATATGAGGCATGAATTTTGGAATTGAACTCATCGCGCAATTGTGAGTAGATATAAAAATCCGAGTCGCTCCTTGATGAGCAGAACCGCTTCCATGCTTATTTTTTAAGTTTTTAAGATGCTTCAGCGAGCTATTGAGCCAAGGCGGACTAGAGAAAGAAGAAAACGATCGAGAAACAGGAACACAATGCAAGAAACAAGTAAACAAATTGTCATAAAAAGCACTTACCGCCACATCAATGTTCCGCTCATAAAAAACATTAGACCAATTACAATTCAATAAAAAATTATTCAATACAGAGAAGTCAGCCTTTTTAAAATTAAAAGAGAAGTCGTCGAGAAATGCAGCAGGCAGTGGGTCGAAGACCAAAGCAAAGCGCAGGATTATGAGACGTCTCAGGAACTAAAGGAACCGGGCAACGCCTGACCAAGGTGCTGCATGGGTCAGTGCTAAACACCAAATCCAAAAATCTGCCGGAATCATTAGCGATGCTGGAACACTGTACAAGCCCGGAAGAGGTAATGCCGTCCATGAAATATAGAGAACTCTGCGATGCAGGTGATTGGGAAGGAATCAGCCCGTCAACATCTGATGACACCCAGCTAATACTTGGCAGGTTGAAATCTCCGAGGAGCAACAACCCATCTTGAGGACGCAAAGAGGAGGAACGAGTGTCGATGCAGGAAGCAAGTGAGTCGTAAGTATCCCTGGTCGCTCCCGGAGGAATGTAAGAGGTGGCAATAAATACGTTCTTATCCGGCAATCTGAGAACTATACATAAAAGTTCCAAAATATTTGAGTCAAAGATCTCAACAATAGAGCAGGGTATGTTGCGACGAACTGCGCATAGTACTCCTCCCCCGACAGGAGCGCTCACTGCAGATAGATGTCGGTCACGCCGAAAGACGATATATTCCGGGCCAAAGAGCTCAGCATCGGCGATCATACCACAAAGCCAAGTTTCAGTCAGACAGAGCACGTCGAAACTTGAAAAAGTAGAGCTGGTATAGAGGCAAGTCGTCTTGAGGTCTTGAGAATGTCATAGCCATGTACTTTTTATATTAAGCTTTATGACATTGCTGACACTTTTTTTTTTGCGTGAAGGGTGAAAATCTTCCAAAGACACCAGGAGAACCGATTGTTTCTGGTAGTGTGAGATTTTTACTCACTAAAACACCTCTTTAGGGGTTTGCCGAATCAGACCACTTTAACTGGGTCTCTTTTCGTTCCTACCCCTTGTGATCTCAGCGAGAGAGATCCAGACTTATCCAGTTTTTTCCCTCACTTCGATTCCTCGGGTCAGCGCAAACATTTGCTTATAAGACACCTCTGTTAGTTTTGCTATCAGCCATCTCGAGGTCCTACGATCTATATACAGGACCTTCCTCCGTTCAGCACTTCTGGTAGCTACAATTGCCATCTTAGCCTGTCTGCACGAGTCCACGACGTTCCACTGCTCCCAGTGCTCCCTTGTTCCCACGTTCCTAACAGGCCCTCTGCCGTGCCCCTGCCTAGCGCAGTAAACGGCTCGGGACCTTGAAAACCCGAAGCAGATCCTAGTTTTGCCAGTACGTCTGGCTTTTTCATTTCTTTCTATCCCCGCGCTTCCTCGGACCCACGCCAGTGTCTCCATACACCTGATTACCGCCTGATTATCGAGTGCCACCATTATCTTCTTGCCCCTCACTCGACTCCTTAGCATGTAATTCAGGGCATAGACCAGAGCCAGCATCTCTGCCTGAAATACTGAGGTATGTGCATTAAGGCAAAGATAGGTGTTCAAATTCATGTCATCATTGCATCACTGAAGATTCCTGCGCCTGCTCTCCCATCAATTCTGGATCCATCCGTGAATATTTTAACATCGTTTAGACGGTTTCCAGTGAGGGACCCATCCCTTATAAACGTTCCGTGGTGTCTATCAATTACCCTTACTTTGCTAATACCATCAACAGGCATTTCTAATTCCGGTGTCTCATCTTTGACAAGTTCCAGTATTTTCTTATGTCCTTGGTTATCACGAGATCTGTACCAGCTTGCGCCTCGATCCGTGTGAAGAGCTGCTGATGCAGCAGTTTTCTTTGTATATATATCTAAAGGCAGCAAGCCCAGTATCGTATCTAACGCCATTGTCCGCATGGTTCGAAATGTCCCTCTTATCGTCACACACGCTAGCCTGTGAACCTTACTAAATTGCCCTTTTACCACCGAGGCATATGATATAATCGGTCTCACCATCATAGTGTAAATCCCACACATGTATAGCCCTGTTCGCTTTTTGGATTTGCTCCTCAACATGTCTTTGCCAGGTAAGTCTAAGGTAATACCCGCAGATACTTGACCGAGCCCGAGACCGTAAGTTCTTCTGGTCTAAACTAAGATTTCCAGAGTTTAGTTTTTCTATTCCTTAATGCACGCAGCTCCGATTTGTACCACGAAGATGAGGTAGGTGGTAGGGGCACGCAGGCCACAATACCCTCATATATGTTTTCATTAATTCAAGCAACATCAACGACAATATCATAGGATATCCCTTGAAGATAACTTTCTTGTGAGTTGGCAATAGTCAGCTTTTCTAAAATTATACAAGCAACGTCTCCCATGACCGTACACATAAACGCTTCCATAACAAAGGGGAATGAATAGCGGAGCATGGTGGGAATCCGGAGTAATTAGATTTAAAATTTTCAAAGTCTCATGTGTATGATTTGTTTTTAGAGATAAGCGGGTTATAAACCTACCTAACCTATACCAGAAGGGCTGCTCCTTGAATAGCCCTGGAAATCACCACGAGTGTATTTATATAGCGCATAGATTTTCCAAGCCAGGCTGGCGCTTGGGTTTCCCCCTCCTGCTTTCTCAACCAGGCTTGGGACTGGCTACGGCAGAGCTAACGTTAGACTATTTGTAAATGGCTACAAAATATGAATCTCAATCGGTAAAAAAGAAGCAAAAACTAGTCAATAAGTCAAAGGATAAATCCTGCTTTTTATTTACAGTCGATAAAAGAAAGTTTACATCTAAGACTGTAAAACTAGAGAATACTTAATTAAAGTTTACACAAAGCAACACTTTTATCATCCCAATAAATTTCACAAATAAAAAGAACTGCAAGAATTTATTGACCGCCATCCTCTTTTCGTTATTCAAAGCAAATATTTGCTTTTCATCTCTCAATTATGCTACGTCCTCTCCACGGAACTAAAGGCGAGCAAAATCCTTTCTATGAGCCTCACTTGGATTGCATTGAAAATCAAAAGGAATATAAAAGTTTCCAATTGACCTATGAAAATAAACTCGGGATATGTTTTCTTGTTATCTGCTTTCCATCTATTCTGGACTACTGTGATTCCGGCAGTGTCATATACATATATCTTTTCAAACTGTGGATTTTGAATCCTTTTATGTTTTCTGTTCTTACAGACATATATGGGTTCAAGAAAAAGAAAATCACCCGTTTGAAATTGAAAGCAAAGTTACAGATTCTACGGTACCTCGTGTTTCAAAGTGTTATCGAAGGAGTAAACAGCTTTTCTGTTGTTTTAAACTTTCTTTATTCCAAATATAATGTCCCAAGTTCCTTATATGTAGAATATGTACATATATGGTATATAGGATGCATTTAAACGTTATTTTATCTTACTTATTTAGAGTAGAGTAGCCCAGGGTTAGCCGTATTTTTTCGGCAACGACAAAAACCCCAGCTTAGGACTTTGAGTGCTGTCAACACAATGGCGAATTAACACCACATCTCTGCTTCTTCTTTTTTGCGTGAGAGGTGAAAATCTTCCAAAGAACACCAGTAGACCCGGATGTCCCTGGTAGTATGAGATTTTTTCTCGCTAAAAGCATCTCTCTAGAGATTAGATGAATCAGACCACTTTATTCGGTTCCCTTTTCATCCCTACACCTTGTCAACTCAGCGAGGAATACCTGGACTAATCCAATTTTGTTCCCTCACCTCAATTACCCAGTTCAACGCAAGCATTTGCTTATGAGACACCTCTCCTATTCTTTCAGCCTCCAACTACTGATGTCCCAGCAGCATCATCCTTCCGTTTTCTCAGGAAGGACACTCGCACACCATATGCACCGCGGTCTCTTGCTCTTCCAGGTACAGCCTGCAGATATCATCCTCAAGGACGTTCATCTTCTTTAGATGACACCTGACGTTTAGAAGTCTCATTAATAGTGCCGTTAGGCATCTAAACAGCCTTCGATCCATTTTAGCATGCCTGCACGAGTTCGCGATGATCCCCTGCTCCGAGTGATTATTATCCGGAGTGAATTAAATGTAGTAAAATTATTGTTAGCGCAAGAACTATTATTTAAAATTATATCTAAATCAACCATTTGTGAGTTACAGGGTGATCCATAAAATTGCAAAAAGTGATGTGCATATTATGAAGATTACAAATTTATGAAAATCCCTGTAACTCCCAAACTACTTATTTTAGCACACCAAATCCGAAACACCCTGTATTTTCGTTGCAGCTAAAATTGCTTGATATCTCAATACCCAAGATGTTTGTTTCGCTCCGTCGACTGAAATAGGTTGAGGATAAATTGAACGTTTTTAATTGACTTTAAACAGCATTGAATTTTGGATTAAACATAATGCAATTTGCTCCGCTCCAAGCGAGAAACATAGAAATATCGTTGTTTAGAGAACCACACATACGTTTTCGGTTGATTTCTGTAACGTTCCCAGGAAAATTCATTACCGAATAAAAAGAGTACATATTCGAAATTTAGGTTGCTCTCATCTGCGAAACTATAATAGGATTAGATAACATAAGAAATAAGCTTACTACCGGCGCAAATCTGGTCATTAGAGTGGACGCCAACGCCCATCATACCCAATGGTGGAGCAGCGACACAAACACTAGAGGCGAGTCTATCACCTAAATTCTCCTTTTAGGAACAAAACACAAATCGATGAATCAGTCAGCCTCATCACCTAAAAGAAGCCATGCACCATGGTGGACAGAAGAACTTCGGCTACTCATGACCAAGATTAGGAAACTCTTCAATAAGTCCAAGCAAACTAGAGCAGAAGAAGACTGGAACTTATATCGTTCCAGCTTCAATGAATTCAAAAAGAAAATAAGAATTGCAAAAAGAACATCCTGGACTAACTACTGTCTGAACATAGAGTCAACGACAGAAGCGGCTAGACTCCGCAGGAGTCAAAGGAGCCAAAGCCCTACACCTCTGGGACACATCTGTAAAGACGATGGCTCCTGGACAGAAGACAGTCAGGAAATTCTTGAACAGCTTGTCTCCACCCATTTCCCTCGGTGCACTGGAAGGTGGAAGGTCAACAACAAGATGTTTCGGCAATTCTACTTCCCATAGAAGACTTGGCAGTCATCGGAGACTGCATAAGCGAGGACAACGTGGTGTGAGCGGTGAAATCCTTCCACCTCTACAAATCTGTAGGGCGGGATGGAATCATCCCCGCCATGCTACAATATACTGTAAAGAGTCTCACTCCATGGCCTATAGCAGTCTTTGAAGCATGCCTTATCACCAAATACGTACCGGAAAGATAGAGAGAGGTGCGTGTGGCCTTTACTCTTAAATCCGGAAACACAACAGTCAAAGATTATAGACCAATCAGCCTCTCATCATTTCTATTGAAAACACTTGAGAGGCTACTAGATCTACATCTCAGGCAACATCTCGAGTCAAACAAGTACCTATGTAATGCACAACACGTGAACATTAAAGGCAAATCATTACATGAGGTTACGAGAACGATTGAGAAATCTCTCCATGACCAAGAATATACCTTTGCTGCCTTTCTTGATATTGAAGGAGCCTTCAACAACCTAAAAACAGGATCCATTACTTCCTCTTTAGGAGAATCTGGCAATGAGACGAACTGTATGCAGACAATGCTAAACAACAGGGTCATCAATGCCAGTTTAGGGAACTTTTTCATCAAGAGAGCAGTTCACAGAGGTACACCTCAGGGGGGAGTATTATCACCCCTGCTTTGGATTATCTCTCTAAACAAAATCCCTCGTCACCAAGGGTATGAAAACGGTAGCGTACGCAGATGACATAGTCTTGCTGACAAAAGGAAAGTTCCTACAAACGGTCAGTGACGTCAAGAACTCTGCTTTGAGAGATATATCAAGATGGGCAGAGGACAACGATGTTACGGTAAACCCCCGTAAGACAGAATTGGTCCAGTTCACAAGGAAATATAAACTACCTATTTGGAAACCACCAAAACTGCAAGTAAGTGTCCTCATACTCTGGCCGGAAGCCAAGTTTCTGGGCGTCATATTCCATTTCAAATTGAATTGGAGACGGAATATGGAAGAGAGGATGAAGAAGGGACTCAATGCGCATACTGTACACTGGATGTACAAAGCGATCGTCAGGCCTATTCTTACCCATGGGTCAATTGTTTGGTGGGATGTAGTTAACAAGCAATCTCACCTTAACTCTTTAGCAAAGGTGCAAAGGCTCGCTTGCTTGGGAACAACAGGTGTAATAAAATCCACACCACAAGCTGGTTTGGAAGCCATTTTACACCTTCCAGTGGAAAGGGTACACCCTCCCCTTAACAAAGCAAAAGGTCAAATTTATAGACATTACTCCAACATGACTTCGGAACGGTGGAAAATTATTAATTACTGCTTCACAACACGAAGTCTTTGGCCGGAGCTGAATCATAGCAGAAATTCAAATCTCTTATCCTTCGATAGAAAGCGCATTCGAACTCTCGTTGGCGTCATCACCGGGCCCTGCTCCATAGAAGCTATGGCCATTAGACTCGGCGTACCAACGAATGAGTTCTGTAGAAGCTGCAGAGATGAAGGAGAAACTGAGTCCATTCTGCTCTGCGAATGTCCTGATCTAAAAGAACGACGACTCGCCTGTTTGGGAGCAAGGTTCTTTGACAATTTGGACAACCTAGCTGAGATAGCACTGTGTGGACCTAAATAGATTCATACAGAGATCTGGGTGGATTTAAGTTCTGACCATGCTTCTTCTTTTTAAGGGCATTCACAATGGGCCTTCATGGAATCCGAGTGAACTTGGTGCTTCTAAGCAACAAACAACCCGACTAACCAACCAACCAACCAACCAACCAACCAAGAAATAAAAGGTCATATATAAAAAGAAGAAATAAGGTTGTTGAAAGAACTGAACCCT
The DNA here is from genome assembly GCA_964036015.1 of Leptarthrus brevirostris. Lineage (NCBI taxonomy): Eukaryota > Metazoa > Arthropoda > Insecta > Diptera > Asilidae > Leptarthrus > Leptarthrus brevirostris. The sequence goes on along the minus strand of OZ038372.1, from coordinate 133,098,713 downwards.
GAGGTACACCGGCATTTATTTCGTAGTGATCACATGTAACTCCGTCAATCACTACATGCATTGAACGGCTTGACAAAAAATTGTACCCATTTAATGAGCTGAGGGTGCTGATCAAAGGCTTGAAATTTGGATAGAAGGACATGCCAGACTGAAGTAGATTTAATAAATTAAGTGAATAATTGAGGAGCTCATTTCCCACTATACTTAGGTGTCCAACTTGTGAATTCTTGTTATTTAATTACTGTCTACTAAAGAAGAGGAGCAGCAGAACAAAACTTGATAAATCCACTTTGAACCGAAGTGAGTTTTATCGGTTCGGGATTTTCAATCATCACCAGATGTCTTAAAATGACCTTAAGAACTTTTCTCGGAAAAAAAGTTCAAATTGTAGTTAGTTACATTTTTACCTCTCCTGTAATATTTGAAAAATGAATTTATCCAGTTTTGTTCGCGATCTCCTCAGATTAACTCTCCTTTAACTCACATTTCGGCTTCTGTGCGATTTATCAACTCGACATTAAATAAATCATCATCTTAATTTATTTTCGCTGTAAAATTTATAATCGTAGCCAATTTCACAGCAGCAATTGCTTGTATTGATTTTTTATCCGTTTACAAACACTGGGTATGTAATTAACCACCCTGCCAATTTTCCCAATAATATTCCAATTTATATATTTTTTAATTTCTTTTTAATTTTATTTAATTTCTTTAAATTTTGTTAAATTTGCCACGATTGCCCGAATTGGTAGAAACTGGGCTTGACATGACTTTTATGTCGTCCAAATGTAATGTAACAATTTCCACCATAGACACCGAGTTTCTTAATTTATATAATTATCAAATCAAACTCCAACCAATTTTTTTCTATTTTATTGTGTTGTTCGGTACCTTGTTGATCTTATCTATTAAGCTATTTTTCCCAGTTTGCTGCAAATCTGTTCAAATTTGGCATTGCTCTTTCTTATCTCCGTTTACCTTTTCTTGTACTTTAATTTCGCCCGTTATTTCTATCCGTCTTCCACTCTTTACTCTCCCCTTTGCTCTCGTCTGTTTCTGCACCTGGTTAAGGTCATGCTTGCTTGTTTTAATTTTAGTCTTATTTATTTTTAGCTTCCTACTCTTATCTTTTAATTTTACTTCGTCCTTTGTCCTTTACCTGCCTCCTTATATCTCTTGGTCTTACTTTAAACCTTTCCGATTCTGTTTATTTTATTTATTTATTCATTTTATTTCCAATTCTGTTTATTTCTTTTGTTTATTTATTTGTATTATTCCAATTCTGTTTCTTTTACTTATTTATTTTATTTTTTTCCCTTTGACTTCTCTGTTTATTCCTTTCTTTCCTCCTTGCCTGCGCAGGGGTGATTTTCCGGAATGGTATTGCCGGCGATGTCGTTTGTAGTCTGCCGTTTCATCCAGGTCGTTTTAAGTGCAGGCCAAGGCGCAGCCTGCAATCCCGCCACTCTGATTTATGTACTCCAATTGTACTGTCAGAATCCGCATTCCTTGTTCGGTCATGCAGGTCGCTGGCTCCGATGATTTGGGTTTAAGTGCTTAATCTTAAAGTTCGGAGCAGCTTGTATATTAACACTATCTATACCCCCCCCCCCCCTCCCCGGGCTTACTTTCAGGTGTATTTTACTAACTCTCTGCGTCCATTGATAGTCTGAGCGATGCCCTGATGACTTTCGATGAGGCTTCTCTTGGCGACTTTACCATTCCCACTATTGGTTGGATTCAGTCCTCTGAGCATATTCTGTCCTTCCTCGATACCTGCGCCTCCGTGGGTCTCTCACAGTGCAGCGACATCGTGAACGACTCGGGAAAGTCATCGGACCTTGTTTTCTCAACGGACCCGGTTGGCTCCTTGGTGCCTGACACCTTAGATCCCGGAATTCAGCCAGGTTCTCCTGTGTTTTGAGGCCACTGACAGTTTTTCTTCCTCCATTGAGGGCTGCTCCTTAAATTCCGCAGTGGCTGATTTCTCAGCTCTGAACAATTGGATTTTGGGCTATGATTGGGCGAACGTATTTGCCTCGACAGATTTCTAACTGTCAGTGTGCTCTTTCTATGACCTTCTATACACCTGTTTTACTCAATGTGTTCCGGCCTCCTTTTCTTGCTCTCCTCGCTTGTTTCAGTCCTGGATGGACAGCTCCCTTAGACGCCTAGCGTAACGCAGACTATCAGGCATACTGTGAACTCTACCTTCGGGTCTCTCTCGATCTGCAGACGTTCTACAACAGATTTATATTTAACACAAGATCCACTCTCTTTCTATCATTCAAAGATCATGTAGACTTCGTGGTGGGTATTGTCAATTTCATTCTTGGCTTTGTGAAAACGTGCTCCAGGGGCTTTATGATCCCTACTTAACTAGGCTCCTATTTTGCACATTCGCTAGATCCATTCTGGAATACGGTTGTCTGGTATGGGATCCCAATTTCGCCGCCCATATCAACGGGATCGTGAACAGCTTCGATTCCTTAGGTTTGCTCTACTCGTCCGTTTTTGGCGTAATTCTTTTTATCTTCATTCCTTCCTACTAGGCTCGCTCTCATCACTCTCGACTCGCTTGAAAAGAGACGTAAGATTTACAAGATTGTTTCTTGTATGATTTACTGCAGGGGAAGGTCAACTTATCCGAATTGCTGAACGACGTAGGCATTGCCATCCTGGCCTGGTCCTTGAGGAGCACCGACTTTTTCTATATTCCATACCGTCGAACGCAGAGCTCATTATTTCAATGTTCGTCCTTTTTAAGAATTGCTCTGTCGGAATTGACCTTGGGTGTTCCAGACGGCAGCTGCAGAGCAAACTGAGGCTGATTTTATTTGAATAAGTTTAGCGTTAGTCTGAATTTGATGCTACGTATTTTTTAATTTAGCAGCTAGTTTTGACGACTGTTCAATAATTAATTATCAGGCAAACACAATTGTATAAATACATTTTACAGTAAATTCAAATTAATATAAGAGTATTTACAAATGAGTTTACTTAAATTACATTTGGCAGCCATTGTGTAAAAATGTCACTTTTACCCATTCAGAGTGAATGCTTACAATCAATAATTTAATAAAAACGGTTTGATTTGAAAAACTTCAATTTGATTTGCAAAAAGTTGGATTTAATTTGAATTTTCAGTGCAAAGTCTTCATGATATTTCTTACTGAAGTTTGCCTGCGTTAAAAATTATTTTTCTGTATTGTGTTGTCCAATAAAAAATTTTAAAAAGTAAATAAAAACGGATACTATACTTACGTCTTTTCGTACTAAACTCTAATTTTGTCCAAAATCTTACAAACTCTTTTCCAACATTAATATATGAAATTTTAGGGTGATAAATATTCGAATCAATCAATCACAAACAAATTCAGTCAATATCTTAAGGAACTTTAATCCGAAGTTCTCTTAAGCCAAACTCTAGATTTTCCTCTTATATCCGTTCATTTATCTATTCCGTTGATTTATTAATTTCTTTAAGTGGTTTTCCTTCTAAGCTCCTACTTGAAGTGGATTCAAAAACTATTCTATGAAATCTTCTCACTTAACCCCTCGGTTGCGTCAATGACACGCTAGGATACTTTAAAGCTTCCTGGAACTATCGTAAAGCAAAAGTGCAGCTAAATTCTTCTTAGAACTTTCCTTTGGTGTGTTTTCATTTGCTAGGTTAGGTTAGTGAGGAAAAAGTCATTTGGTTGAGTACTTAAAACCGTTCAATATTGTTTCTTATGCTTGTCCTTTCTTGTGAGTTTGTCAGACGTTCCTTCTTTCGAAAGTTCTTTAAAATAATTTCAGAAAAATGTTTGCCAGTAAAACAATCGATGTATGTTCGCTTTACAAAAATTAAAAGCTTCTTAATGGAGGACACGATATGTTGCTTTAGAGGGCTGCTTTTAACTTTGCTTGCCTTATTGCATTTCTTTTTCCTTTTTCTTCCGCATTTTATTTAGGTAAATGTTTAGAAATAAGATTTTGTTTTCTACTATACTCGACTTGAAAATTGGGCTTACATAACCTTTAACAATACAAGTTAGTTTATTTTATGTTATTTTAATCATGGCGCCATATTTGGCGAGGGTTGACTCAATGACTTTTTTTATCAATTGCAAGGAAACCACACAAACAAAATTTAAAAAAGCCAAAATTGTATCGAAAAAGAAACAAATTTTTATAATTTATTTTTTAATTAAGTGTTCGAGAAATATAACATTTGAATGTCGTATTATAATAATAATATTGGAATGCATCTTTCGAAAGACGGAAACAAGGAGTATTTGAATCGTCCTGTAACTCTCGTAATCTAATTCTTTGTTTCATTATCTCTTTAAGATATCAGATTACACAGCCACACAAAATAATATGTTTTCGGGTCTGGAGGTCAGACCATGTTTACCATATGTTTTCGGGGTCGCTGAATCCGAATCCGAGGTCCAAAAAACCCCAGCACGTCAGGGTTCTGACATAACCTCAAAAAACCTCATACAAAAGTCCGGGGGTCAGACCATGTTTACCATATGTTTTTGGGGAAAATAATAGAAATAGAGAAAATCACTACAGCAAGACGAAACAATGGCCAGTAAGATCATCGCTAACTCCAGATTCTAATAACATCATCAATGAGTCTCTTGTGGATCCATCGAAAATTCTCATTCCTCCGTTGCATATAAAGCTTGGTCTCATGAAACAATTTGTCAAAGCCCTTGATAAATCAGGGGCATGTTTTCAATACCTTCAATCCAAATTTCCGATACTTTCTGAGGCTAAGTTGAAAGAAGGAGTATTCGCTTTCACCAAGATATAAAAGTCATGGAAACTCGATATCAAGGAAGGTGGGATGAAAATATGATGGCAGATTTCCGTTGGATGTTGAAGCGAGATACACCGAAAGAAGATAGAAAGCGTAAATCACTGCATAGATCTTTTGATGAGAAAAGAACCCGCTATAGTAGCAAACAAGAGTCTGACATTTGATTTATGTGTCTGGTTTTTAGATCGTCTATTCCAATCGTTTAATTTTTGAGTTCGTATACTTGAGTCATTCGATTCCTATTGTAGTCATGTAACTAGTCATTTATTCTAGTAGTTAAGAATTCTACACATCATTTTTCATATTGTAGATGTATACAATTCATTTATCTAATCATTTATTTATTCTTGGTAATCATTCCACAAATTCAAATTTTCGTTGCCAAAAGCCCTTATAAGGGCTATATGATCTACAAAATCCGATCGTGCAACCTCCTCGCGGTGTACATCGGGTAGCGCTGATGCCGACGGTCCTATATACCTTTGTTTTGTGGAGTAAATAGGGTTTATGGGTTGAACTGATTTTTGTTCAATATACGGCTAAAGTCAAAACGTTGAAGCATTAAATCGCTTAGATAACGGGATATTTTGAAGGTTATGTCAACAACCTGACATGCTGGGGTTTTTTGGACGACGGATTCGGATTCAACGACCCCAAAAACATATGGTAAACATGGTCTGACCCCCGGACTCGAATAAAATTTTGTATGAGGTTTTTTGAGGTTATGTCAGAACCCTGACGTGCTGGGGTTTTTGGGACCTCGGATTCGGATTCAGCGACCACGAAAACATATCGTAAACATGGTCTGACCTCCAGACCCGAAAACATATTTTTTTTGTGTGGCTATGTTATTTCTTAAATTTTTTTTATTTTAATAAAACACTTTTACGATTTTAATATACTCGCTTACAATGATTCGATTCGATCAATTTAACAAATATAAAATCTCGATTAAATCGACTACTACACATCAGTCTCGCTTGAATGGTTCGATTAAAGCTGTCGAATACTGACCCTGGTATTTGTTGAAAGTGCCACTACAAATGTTTTGAACACGTGGTAAGGGGCCGTTCAAATATTACGTAACGTAGTTTTTAAAGATTTTTGACACCCCCCCCCTCCTCCCCCCTCCGCTTTAGCTTTAATGTGTGTGCGTGCAGTTCGTAAGTTCGTCGGTCGGAGTCTTAGTGTCCAAACTGTGGTCATTTGACATATATATATTTCTGTATACTCAGTCACGCGACTCATCTCGTATGTAAAAAAAAAGTAGTGTAGTGTAGTGTAGATAACATATACCATATAAACTAAGTCGTGAGTCGCAAGTTAAGAGTTAGGATTTTTAATTTTAACAAAAACTTAATGTTACGTAAGGCACTCCCCCTACCTCCTTATAACGCACCGTAACGGTTCAAAAAACCCAACCCCTCCCAACCTAATTGCGCTATGTAATACTTCAACGGCCAGTGACGATAAAAGCTTTCTTCTTTACATTTTGTATTAAAAGTGCGGTGTTTTAAGGAGAAGTTTCTTCCTTGTGTTCATTTGGTTGTAGTATATAACTTGTAATGCGCAATGCTAAATACAATGGAGATAGCATCTTGCATCACTTATGGTCTTCTTATTCTCAGGGGTGTTACAAAATTACTCCACATGTTTAAAAAAAATCTGAAAGAACCTCCCAAAAAATCTAAGAAAATTACGCTGCACCGATTCGATACGCTTGGAATGAACAGCGTCGTAAGGAGACCAGACCTGAGATGCATACTCTAGAATAGGTCTAACTAAGGAGCAGTACAAATGAATCAATGTCGGTATATCCCAGAACTCTCTAGACCACCGCTTAACAAAGCCCAAGACTAAACTACTAGTCAAGTTTCCTATCAAGTTTTACCCCAAGGTCGGTTACGGACAATACGCGACGGAGATCATTCCCCGCGAAGTTGTAATCCCACGCTTGTGGATTAGTGCTCCGAGAAAAAGTCATAGCCTCACATTTCTCAAAATTGAGGTATAAGCCATTATGTTCGCACCATCTAGAAACGTATCTAACTGCTTTTGAATACCGGCAGCGTCCCCACCATCCTTAACATAAGAGAAGATCTTCATGTCATCAGCTTAGATTAGAACATAGAGTGCGAGTTCAGATGGACAATGTCACAAATGGCAGGAACGAATAGTAGAGGGCCGAGATGACTGCCTTGTGGTACACCAGATGAAGCTCTGAAGATTCTAGAGGTAAAGCCACAGAGCGACACACGATATATCCCGTCTCTTAGATAGAGAGAAATCCAGTCGAACAAAGGGGAAACCTAGCCTCCCGAGTTTAAATATAATTACGGAGTGAGGGAGTTTATCGAAGGCTTTACTGAAATCCGCGTACATACAGTCAGTTTGCATGCCTCGCTGGAGGCCAGAAATAACGTGGGAGGTAAATTCTAGTAAGTTAGTAGTTGTTGATCTACCGGGCAAGAACCCGTGCTGATTGGGAGAGATCAAGACAATACAACGCTCCATAAGCTGCGAATACACTATTGATTCAGATAATTTAGGTATGAAAGATAACTTCGCGATTGGTCTATAATTAGTTATACCATTCTTATGGCCCTTTTTATGAACACAGCTATTCCACAACACAGTAAATTTACCTGCTATAAGGGACTTGTCGAAGATAATCGCTAATGGAGTAAGAAGGGCATCGGAACAGGACTTATTGAAGACTGGAGGGATACCGTCCGGACCAGAGGACAAGTCCGATTTAAGTTCATTGATTTTCTCCATAATAAGATCCCGAGATATGAACGGCAAAAAATCGGATGAAGCGGGAAGATCAAGAATATGATCAAAATTATTTACACAAGGCTCGAAGTTATCCGAAGAAAAGGCACTCTCAAAAAAAGAAGCAAAGTTGTTTGCCATGACGGACACGTTATTACTAGAAGACCTCTTATACCACATCTTAGCTGGATAGTTGCTCGATTTCTATTTCATATCGACGAATTTAAAGAAATTGCTAGGGTTATTATGCATATCATCAAGAACACTAACAAAGTATTCCTTATAGAGCGAAGAGGATAGTGCCTTAAAGCCTTCATAACAGGTCACAAAGTCAGAATACGCTATGGCGCTATTACAACGTAAGTAGTTTTTCCAGAGTTTGTCCTTCCTGTTCCTAAGACTGCGGAGTTCAGCATTGTACCACATGTGTGGTATGTGCCTCCGTCCATATGTCTGCTGACAATAATTGAATTGATATTATTTAAGGAACTGAATATTTGTTTTATTTTACCTGCGTACGATTTTGCTTTGATTAGGGAAACTTCGAGTGTTCTTTGTTTAGTCTCAGTTGTGTAGTTGGTTGTTAACCAACAATTTTGAAGTTATATTTTTTGAATCTTACATTACGATTACCATCTTTTTCCGAATTAAATTTAAAACAATTACCTCGTCAACAAGATCTTCAGAATTTATGACATTCGATGTTTTCTGGAAATATTTCCACACTTCACCTTTGCCTGGCATTATTGTAATGCACGAAGACCCGCCCCGCCTTCTTAATTAAAATTTCGCCTTTCTGTGCTTTTCTGTTTGCCCCTGTGCGTTCGTGAATCGCATGTTAAAAAATCGATTTATCAAAAAATCGGACCATTAAAAGATCGATCCAAAAAATCGATTAATCGAAGGCATGAAATCGATTCGTAAATATCAGATCGAAGATCCTTCATCCCTACTTAAAATGGATAATGGATAATGTGATCTCTCGGCTTTGACATCTCGGTGAGGCTTTCCTACCACTGTTAGACATAGCTATAGCAGCCTCCAAGCAGCCTATTATAAGATATTGTCAGAACAGATCACTCTGGTCTTATCTGCTTCAGATCCATATTTAATAATAATAAATAATAATGGGAAGTGTAGCCTAAGAGATAGTACAGTTTATCCATGAAATTGGAGTCAAGTTATGTAAATCAAGGGTTGTTAAATTAAACTTGAGCCCTGTTTGGACCGAGGCTACGGAAATAAAGCTCTCACTAGTTCCCATAACTCCTTGTAGGACATGAGGCAGGAGAAGAGCTTCACGCGTTTCGAGACTACGCTTGCAAGCGGATCTACAATTTAAAGTGGTTTCTCTGCAACCCCCATGGTTTTTTTTTTATCATAATCTGTTATCAGCAGAAAACAACAATGGGTCACCGTAGGTGGTATTCGAACCTTATCTCTTACACCACCGACGACTTTGGCCCAAACTTGGGCGCAATCAAAATGCTCAAAGTTTGGCAGAACAATATCAAGCCAAGATTAGGCCATACTTTAACGAAGTCAAGCGACCAAAGTTTGATTAACTACGTTCACGCAAAGCCTACCCCCTGTGTTAAGTTTGCCAATTTCTATATGAGCATCTGCTTTAGTATTGTAAAAACTCCCTATGCTCTACTTAAGAATATCTAATACCTATTAATATCTTTGTGCCTTTTTAGATTTTCCCGAGGGTACAATTATTAAACTCATTTCCTAAAACATCCTCTAAACATACAGAATTTGGTAATAATCGTATACATTTATTGATGAAACAATTTTAAAGAAGTCATACCTAGCGTTCGGTTTATCTAATTTTCGCAAAGGCAAACAAAGAGCTGAACAGACTAGTTTTCCCACATGACAGCAAATGCACTGAAAACAACCAAGTTTTCAATTGAAGAAGATTCCTGTGGTTTCCGAATATACGAAAGATGCCATGGGGTCTGATTCAGAGAGATTATATCCTGCAATTATTTAAGATGACCGAAGGCTACTTTGGGATTAAGTAAACTTGACCGGAAAAGTTTCCCTTAAGATGCCACAACAGTTCTCTTCGTGCTTAACTTGTTTCTATATAATATTATGCAATATCCTTTGGAGTTGTTAAATATTTTGTTGTTTTGTTTTTCAAGCAAATTTCATCCATGTGAAATTTCAAGATTCAGAAACATTTGCTTATTTCTGGCAATTAATCCTTTCCGGCTCGAGGGCACGTAATGGACCAAGTTGATTTTCATCTAATTTCGTGCCCTTCTGAATGCAGTTCCCCTTTCCGAGTCGTTGAAATCTATTGATTAGCATTATGTTTATTGTTTATTTAATTATAATATATATTATTATTGGTTACATATTATAAAACTTACTAATAATATCATTTAAATATACTCTGTTTTGTCTTTAGCATTTTTAGAAATTCCAAGACTGAATATAGTCTAAAACGATTCAGGAGAGTTTATCGATCTTTTCTAGTCTCTTCTATTTTCTCATTGTGTGTCACTAGCCCATATGAAAAGAATCAATAAACTCATATTCGATTACCACGAAATCTTTCTTTCTGCTCACATTATTTTGAAATACAATATGACGTTGTGAATTTCTAATGTGAAATTTGAATTACAAGGGTTTGCAATAAAATTATTTATTCATGTTACAAACGTGGCATTACTTATTAGCATTCCCTTACTTTGCTGTAGTATGATCACAGCAAACAATCATAGCATTATGCGTAAACATTAAATTGAATTAAACAAAACATCTTTTTTCCAATTTTCAAGTAAGATTGCTTGTCCTTCTCTTAAAGGATGTTTCAAATTCGATGATAATTTAACTTCACAAAGATAGGAATGTGTCACGAAAAACTCATATATATCCCTCCCAAATGTAATAACCTCTTCACCTGTGTAGCCGTTTCCTTTCTTGAGGTAAATCTGTTTGAGTTTTATCACCGAACTGCTTCGCATATAAATTACGAAATCAATTGCGTCCTTGAATTGAACTCGATCCAGCAAGGAGGAAGTACCATAGGTTTCTCAGAGGTAAAGCGGTTCCTATATGCCGACTGCAACGGGGAATCCTTTTATAGGGAATGAATGTGTTTACCTTTTCGGTACATATATATCCCAAGATACCATAGACACAGTATATGCGTATTCTTCGCAAGTACAGATATTCTACTGAAACCTCTCAGGCTGAGTCTACTTGATATTCCCAACACTAACGTTTGTACAGAGTCAACTAGATTCGGGCTAATGTAAATTCCCCAAATGTGTCGTTTCGACAAAATGAATTTCACTCTCCAGCTTCAACTAGGTCGATATCAGACGCGCGATGAAATTGTTATCGTTATTTACAAAGCAAAGAGCATTTCTGAATTTAGAGTGAAGAGAAAATCAACCTATCAATTACCAGAAGGATTTTTTCAAATTGGTCTAAGTTTTGCTGAAGGTTTGCGAAGGGATCTATTAGCATGTAAAAGGGATAGTATTTCATGGCAAGGCAACAAAAGGATGAACATTACATGCAAAGTAACATAGCGTTAAAAGATATTTTGTCCCAGTAGCTTCACATTTTGGAGGTATCTGGGAAGCCAGAGTCAATCTTTTACAAATCCTCGACCTTTGTTTGTCAAATGATCCCCGTGATTACAACGTTTTAACACCAGGGCACTTTCTGACAGGAAGAAACAACATGATTTCCCGAATAACAATATTATTGCAATATTTCGCTACTACAACATTAGCAGAACATGTAATATTTAATGCAACAATTTTGAAGACACTGGTCAACACAATATTTACACAGCCTGCAACAACAAACAAAATGAATGATAACATAAATAATCTTCAACCTAATGATTTAATCTTAATAATCAATATCCACCATCTTAATGGTCATTAGGTCGAATCATTAAACTCCATTATAGAATCTATAACGCGGTTAGGTTAGGTAAGGTTCGTGTGACTGCCTTAAAGGGCACACTTAGACCTCAATAGGTCCATTGTGATGCCACGGGAATCCAAGAATTCCCTCCGTCCAGCCTAGTTGGGATGGTCAATCTGAACCGCTTGACAAATGAGTAGCTAGGAGTAGTATAGTCAAGATGCCCCACTTCGAGCGAAAAGGAATCCAGAATTGTAGAGTGCCCAACTCTAGTATTGGACCATTGAGATGTGGCTGATCTAATGGAAGTTGTTAACAAGTTGTTAAAAGCTCCCTCAATGTCAATAAAGGCCACTATAGTGAACTCCTTGCAATCAAGGGATTTCTCTTTAGTATGCACGAGAGAGTGCAGAGCAGACTCCGGAGACTTTCCTTTACAGTATTATACATTCTGGGACGCCGATAGTAGATGCTGAGGGATACTACAACGTAGATGTATATCAACTAATCTCTCAAAAGTTTTGAGAAGAGAAGATGATAGACTTATAGGTCTAAAGCAGTGATGTCTAAACCTATGCCCGCGGGCAACTGAGCTTTTGAGCTTTTAAATTCATATATGCACTTGTTTGACTGTGTTCGGTTTGTTGTTTTTGCGTTTTTTAATCGTTAAAGCATGCAAAAGTTAAAAAAAATCGTCATATTTAAGTAGTTTTGTAAGCAAGTATATAATATCTTAAAATATACAACCTTTTGCAAACAGCTTAAAGTTCTAAATTAAACAAACAGTACGAAATGCTTCTAAAGCTTTTAAGCATTCCTCACATTAAGTAGTGTGAGTTTGGCCATCACTGGTCTAAAGTCCTTCGGAGTGACATGCGAGCTTTTGCCCGCCTTGCGAATAAATACCACCTTGACTCGTTTCCACAGTGCCGGGATGTAAGTCAAGTCTAGGCATCTCTTATACAATGCCATCAGCCAATTCAGTATAAGTTCGGAGCTGCGTTGTAGCTCGGCAGAAACAATACCATCACCGGAGTTAGGACTCCGTAATCACATCCGCCAGCTCGAGAGGAAGGTTACATAGGGGGAGCATCTGAACCCTTCCTGGAAAATGAGTTTCAAAGAGAATCTCTAGAGACTCTACGCTTGATGAGGTCCAAGTACCATCCGCCTTAAGCATATAGCTAGGAATAATTGAATACGAGGTTAGAGTAGAAAAAATGCAAACATCCCAAAAAATAGTGTAGCGTGCACGAGGTAGGCCCCGAAAAGGGAAATAGTGAACCGTGTAATGCGCATGCCCCAGGTGGCCAGGAATCTAGGGAAGGAAATGTCAAACGTGGAAAGTCAAGGACGACTCGAACCTGTGGTGAATACGTGAGGTGAAAATGTGTAACGGAAACGTCTAGAACTAAATGGCAGAAGTTCCTAGAATTAAGCTAAGTAGTATAAATAGGGCTGAGTAGCAGGCTGGTTAGTTTAGTCGTGATTTAGACTGCAAAGTGTTGATATGTGATACTGCGAATAGTTAGTTGTATGTTAACCAGCGAAGTGATAAGCGCTAATTAGTAAAGTGAAGCAGTGTATTGTGAAGAGAACGTGTAAAGGAAATTGTTAAACGAATAAATTAAGGGAAGTGAATAAAATTGTGAACATTTGTGATTGAAAATAAGTGTCTTAATTAATCCGTCGAAGAGCCCCATTACGTTACAATATGATGCAGACGCACTTCCCTGGATCATCTCTAGGATCAGATTTAGTTCACCACGTGGTCGGTAATGGTTGGTCCGATTTGAGCCGTAGGACTTCAAGTTGGCGTAATTTTTGATAATGGTAAGATTAGGTGGGCAGTCGCCCACTTTTGACTCTTTAAATCCCCTAGTGGCGATGGTATCTTCCCAGCACTCCTCAAAAACTACTTAGATATCATCCTTGTCTCCATGATTCAGTTTTTTTGAGCCAGCTGTAATTAGGGCTTCATATCATCTTCATGGAGAAAAGTAGTGGTGGAATTTATCCTCAAACATGGCAATATGCCTCTAGAGCTACCTGAATATTTTACACTAATCAGTCTCACATCCTTTCTACTTAAGACGATGGAAAGACTGCTAGACATACATATCAAGTGCAAAGTATACCAATCATTTCGGCAATCAGGCACGGTTCCACGGATGTGGTAACACAACGGACCATTTATAGGTCTATGTGAGGCTGATCGGCTGTAGGGCTGATGACCGCCACCCTTACCTAACCTAACCTAACCTATACCAATCATCTTCACTTTACTCTACTCAGCTGTCAGTGAATTTGATGGGAATGTTACTGGGTAAGTTTGTTATAATTTGAATTTGTTGAAAATTTTAGTTAATTTGTTTATTTTATAGGAGCTGGGAAAGTGAGGAGAAGTGGCATTAAGTTGCGAACAGGAAAAATTTCCAGGTAAGATAAAATATTTCGTCCTTGACTTTCCACGTTTGACATTTCCTTCCCTTGATTCCTGGTCACCTGGGGCATGCGTATTTCCCTTTTCGTGGCCAACTTCGTGCACGTTACAATTTATTTCAGTGTTTCCTTTTGTATTTCGGTGTAGTTACAACGCTACTTCTTAAAAAGCCCTACCGTCCCGTTTAAGGTGTCCTTGGCTAGCACCTTTTGAGGCATGCTACCTCTAGCAAAGATTCTATGGTTTCACAGCGCCTTCTGCAGGACTCGCATTTGAAGCGTCTTATTTCTTGATTATATTCAGTGAGTGTGAATCTATATTTATCCCACTGTTTGGAGCGTTTAGACCTATTAAATAAAAGTTTCACTTGCCTACGCATTTGAGATAGCCGTTTGCTTCATCAGTGTACCTTACGGATCGCTTTGGTTGAGACTAAGATGGTGCTGTCAGGATAGGAGTAAATGAGTACATCATTTGGATGGTTAACCGCCACTTCTGGTTCACCAATTGAGCTGATTGTGGTGACCAGCATATCAGCCTTTGAGCTCACAACAGCTCGAAATTGTAAGTCGTCTTGCAACCGAACTGGAAGCGGAGATGGAGGTTCCAACCTCAGCCTGCCTATGAGTATTGTTTTCATTGTAATTGCCATTGGGCTGCCTAGCTCGTACAAATAAAATTCCCTCCTTCCCCTTACCGTAAAATGTCTCCCGGTCACAGCCATGCATGTAATGAATGTTATAAAACTAAATACATCTGCTGGTACTGAAAAGGCTGGACATGATGTGAGAGACTGCGAGTGAAATGACCTATCTACAAGGTCCGAGCAAAAGTAGCTTAAAAATATTCCGTGCAAAAACGAACCGCGCGAGATTCCGGGCAAAAACAAATCAGAGGAAAACTACAAAAAGTAATGCAAAGTTAATGCAGTTAAGTCGTTTTTGCCCTGAGTTTTTCTCTGATTTGTTTTTTCCCGGAATCTCAACCCGTTCGTTTTTGCGCCGAACATTTTCTAACCCATTTTTGCTCGGACCTTGTAAATAGGTCATTTTTACTCTCAGCCTGTCAAATAATATTATACAACAAATTCCTTGGTGGAGTTCAAAACATCAGCTTCGCTCTATTTCTGTCCGCTTTCTTTAACCTTTTAACGTAATGTCCAATCTCCACTTTGGTTCTGAGTTATCTCCTTCAACTTCTACCATAATTTTTAATTTTTGTACCTTTGGTCCTTTATACATCCCAAAAAGTTATAGTTTAACGACTCTTCAGTGATCTCAGCAAGATCACTATGTTATATTATTCATATAACATATCATAGCTACTTTTTACAACACAGTATCGATTACTTCATTGTTGCGGTGGAATACGCTGGGAGCTATAAAGGACAAATTTTGCCTTACCAGGAGTCAATTGAAGTACACATAAATACAGAATGAGAGTAGATAGATCTGCCTGTGTACCACATAAGATACTTTTCATCTATTATGCACTACACGACACGGCTACTTTATATGTACTTTTCATTTTAATCAGTTAATAACCAGCAGTTAACGGATGTTGAGAATGTAGCAGATCAATTTATGCGAATGCACTTTTTCGAGACTGTTGGTAAATAGCTCTTTAGGAGCACCTACAAAAAAAATTCTCACCATATTTTCTGATAACTGCCATTTCTGTTTTCTAAAGCACTTCCATTCGGTTTAAAAAATTCCTGCAAATCATTGATTATAGAACATTTTATCCCTTTAATTATCGACTCCCTATTTACATAAAACATCAAAGCTTCGTTCTATGTCAACATCTATCCATATTCCAGCGCCGCTTGACTCCAAAATTGTAGTATCGATTTCACTCAGTAATTGGAAGTGATGATCTAGGGGAGCCAAATAAGGTGTCAATAACTCAACAGTACTCACATCATCATAATATCAATTACAGCTAATAACGAGAAGGTAAATAACGGCAGCTAAATTACGTAAAACCATAGACTTAAACAAGACGCTTTATAAAATAGCTCGGAAAATATAATCCGCTTACACGTAACAGGATTCGTGGAAGAAGTTAAGTCCAGAAAATTGAATCAATTTTCAACTTAACCGAACGTTTTCAATACCTTGAAGTGTGGATACGTGAAATTTCCCCGATACACCTGAGTCCTGAAATGTTTGCAATCAATCCTTTACGTAATACATTGGATGGGGTTTCCACTACAGCATTAAAGGCAAGTGTATTTGTAAATTTCATTCAACTTCGACCCCAACAGAGTATTCGACTTCAGGTAAATGTCGGAATCCTTTTGCAGCTTTTCATGCACGCAAACAATTTAGGTGTTAAAATATTAATTTCACACCTTAATTGTGCACACGATCTGGAATGAGCTAGAACATATCGGGGAGAGGGTAGTTAAGGGGTGAAATTCAAGCAAACGAATGGGTTCTTTATCTTTGGCATTTCTTGTTTGAGGACGACCCTTCAACATTTTTTAACAGACTTTTGCTAGATACTAATTAAATCTACGGAAACATGTTGTCGTATGTCAAGATGTAGGGGTTTTCCTTTGTTGGACACAAAAACTTTTTGTGGGGAGATGACCATGTTATGTCCTTGGATCCGTCCTTCTGAAATAAGCTGTTCCAAAGGCTGGTGCCCGCCCATCTGAAAGAAAGTTTTTATTATTTTAATGAGATATCGTTTAGGGTTTCTCTATTTTTGTTAGGTAAATTGTTTATCAAAATTGGTCAGTAAATTGTGATCAATATTTGAGTTGCATGCGAACGTGCAATGAAGGAGTGTACTGACTCCGGTTTAAGTTAGTTGCCTAACTTGTTTTAAAAAAAAAGTTTATATACATATGCTTGTGAAAAACCGCCTTATGGAGCTTGAAATTTTCTTTTATATAATAATTGATAGTTAGTCATCATTAGGCATAGAAGAAGCTAGCGTAGACGGTGAATAATAGTGTTCGAAGTTTAACATATAGATAGAGAGGCTCACAGAAATATTACTTCATCGATTGTCAAAAACGTCGCCAAAATAAAAAAGGTCATTGTGGGTTGCACTTCGAGATACATTAATATGTCTCAACGGGTATGTGTCTTGTGACGAGTGAGGATTACACTGAGTAGCGCCGGGAGATATGTTCACAGCTGGGCGCGATGCAGGGGGGGGGGGTAGAAGGGGTACATGTGAACGAATTAGCAGTACGTCTTTCGGCAGACGTATTCGTCGGAGACCCGGCTGCATGAACATCAGCCATAAAAGGAGCTTCCGATGGTTGCGCTGAAGTATCACCGACAGGTGATGGGCCAGCGGAGCCATTGCATACCCTAGGACGCCGGCGTTTACAGCGTGACCCAGACTGTCGCCAAGAGCCATCATGCCAGGGGACAACATCAGTAGACAAGACAGAGGGACCAGAAACATCAAATGCATTAGTCTCGACAACATCACGCGACAGCAGACTCCCAACATCTGAGGAAATGGTATTTTCATTTCATTTATTATATTTCAGACCTTACATAATTCAGATACAAGTCTTTTCGAAGTGTAGGCAAATAAGAGTAACATGGTACCAAGCAGATCGGAGTTCCTATTAACAACAGTCAACCAGGAACCAAGATCCGCTTTGATATGTTAAACGTTACGGCAGAGATCATCAAAAATCGGCATCACCGGCTTGCAGCTGTTCGCCAGTGTAGGTGGAGACCCATCCAGACCAGAAACCGTCGACCGAAGTTTATCGAAATTAGCTGACAAAATGATAACCTAGATGAGAGATCATGTTATCTCTGTAGCAAAGATTCAGAGCTAGATTTAAGATCCTCCATAACAAGAACGAGTCTGTCCAACTTGCCGCTCAAGCAGCCAAAGTCATCAGCAACAGTCTGCAGAGATGCCCAGTTGTAAGACATACTGTTAATTTTATTGGCCACGAACGACTGCTCAGCAAAATGCGATTCTGCAATGCACTTCATAAGTCGAAGGAAATGACTGGGCTTAATATCAAGGCACTCATTGCACGTAGTAAGTACCATCGCAGACGATCTTGAAAGGCGTTTTAAACATGCAGCATGAAACGAACCACCACGGACAGCATCGAAAATGATTTCATCCTTGAAAATCACCAAGGCGCAAGCCCTATACGTTGCCATAAAAGAAGTAAAGGGAGCAAATAAAATAGTTTTTTAAAAAAAAGTTGAACCGACTTCACAAAAGGCGCTAAAAAGCATAAAATAATTTTTAATTTTATATCTATTACGACATTTTGAAGTCGGTGCAAATCCAACAAACGAGACAACTACAACAAAAGTAATTAATCGATCTTTCTTATGATTCCTTGAGCTGAAACGTCCAGGTAGTATTATGTATTATTTTGAATTGTGGTACTGTAGTTGTTTTATTTGTTTAATTTGCACCGACTTCAAAATGTCGTAATAGATATAAAATTAAAAATTATTTTATGCTTTTAGCGCTTTTTGTGAAATCGGTTCACCATTTTTTAAAAAACAATTTTATTTTTCACTTTTTAGTGTCTTCTACTCCATACAACGAAAAAAGAACCATCCAAATCGGTCCACGCGTTAAAAAGTTAGGTTTCACCCCCACCCCCTCCCCCGCATTTCCACCACACCAAAATTTTTTTTCTCGTGGTATCAACCAGGTAGCATACTCTACCCAATAGAAAAATAATTATCCAAATCGGTCCGAAGTTAGACTACTCCTCCCCCAGTCCCCACCAAAGGACCAAATTATTCTCCTATTAGCAATGGGGGATCCTGTACAACAGCAAAAGAACCATCGAAATCAGTTCACGCGTTACAAAGTTAGGTTCCACTCCCCCCACCAATCACCCCATACATAAGTATAGGTCGTATGATACTTGTATATAGCCAATGCACAATGCGTAGCTCCATACCCCATCTTTTCCCTATTGCCTTCTTACACGAGTACAGCGCTACTGTAGCCTTCAGTACTCTTTCCTGGATGTTAGGCTTCCAGGTAAGTTTTCTATCTAGGACTAGACCAAGATATTTAACCTGATTACACAGTTTCAGCCTAAACCGGTTTAGTATAGGGCAATTCATAGGAGGTGTTTTATGTCTGAGAGAGAAGAGTATTAACTCTTTTTTGTTCGGGCTTAAGCCCAGTCCACACACACCACTCCATGATGATATCTTGGAGAGCGCGTGTTGTGACACTTCAGCTAGTGTGTTGGGGTGATTTCCTGAACATATTAGGTTCATATCATCGGTGTAGGCGTTAACCTTTTGACCAGACAGCTCCAGGTCTGTGAGTAGCTCATCCAGAGTTATGTTCCATAAGAGTGGTGAAAGGATTCCTCCCTGAGGGGTTCCTCTAGTGAGTACTCCTTGGATATTAGATCCTCCCAAACTTGAGACGATGACCCTACTTTTAAGCATGAGGTCAATAAGTTTGATGAGAGGATCGTTAAGTGCAACCCTCCTCAAGGATGACATTATCGCCTCTGACCTGATATTGTTAAAAGCACCCTCAATATCGAAGAAGGCTGCAAGTCAGTATTCTTTCTGCAGTAGCGAATGCTCTATGATTGTGGTAAGGGCTGTCTCTACGGACTTACGTTTAGGGTAAGCATGTTGCGAGAGAGACAGCTTGGAAGGATTGACTGTCTTTTTAATATAGAAATCTAAGATTCTCTCCAGGGTTTTGAGCAGGATGGGGGAGAGACAAATGGGCCTAAAATCGTTGGGCTTATAATGTTAGGCTCTTCCTCCTTTAGGGATAAAGACTACCTTAACCTTCGTCCATGAAGATGGAATATAGTTAAGATTAAGGCAGGCCTCATAAATGACCATTAGCCACGGAATCAGTATCTCGGAAGCTAATTGTAGTTCTGCTGGGATAATGTCATCTAATCTCGGTGATTGTGGACCAGTTCATGTCTGCTTGGAGTATCCGGCAACTCAGCATCACTGGTTGCTGAGCACCCCGGAAAGTCCGTGTTGACTAATAATTTCAGCGACTCAAGACTTGATGAAATGCAACTACCATCACTTTTGTTCAAGAGGCTTGGGGTGAAGGGCGTTGTTGAAAGGATTTTCAGCAAGCGACTCGCTTCAGAGGTGCTTTCGATTTTATAACAGGGGATCGTTTTACTTTCCTAATCAGTTTCTTAAATTTTTTGAGATATTCTTTATAAGAAGTCCAGACATTAGTTCTTTTCGCTTGGTTAAAAAGCTTACGACACTCCTTTCTTTGACTATTGCTGTGGACGTGCCAGTTTGTTCTGAACCTGTTTTTATAAGGTGAACACATGGGCTTGTGGAGTGTTATCCCAAATTCGATGTAGGCGTGGTCGGAATCGAGCAATATAAGAAATATAAAAATTTCTTAACACGATCGGCGTTTCTAATTGTTAAACATATTTCTTACATTGCTCGAGCTTTAAAACAGTTTGTTTTGATTTTTGTTTTGAAAAATTCGCTCGGGCCATGTGAATATTTCTTGCATATTTTGCGCATTTTGTGAAAAACTACTCCAACATTTAACCCCGTTCTTTCCAATTTGTCGGCCCTAGACTTGTGAGGCTTATTGTATCAGGGTTTTTAATTTTAAGGAAGTATTTACATGACGAAAAGGAAAAAAATCTAGTTTTGATTTAAATTTTTTTTATAGTTTCAAATATCTGGAATATATTCCTAAAAGGGGTTTTGCGAAATTCGAATAACAAACATTCTTTTCGAATTTGTTTGTTTTTAAGCATTGAACCAGTAATAGTGTATTTTGAATAAAACCTCGATTTCTGGCGATTTTTCGCACTTTTTACGGTTCCGTACGTCTGAATGAAAAAACATACCCTTATACATAGGATCACTCGTGTGTCTGTATGTCTCTCCGTCTGTCATAGTCAATTTGCTACGAATAATTGCAAATTATACCGTATAAATATAAAATGGCTTGTTTGGAGGGACTCAAATAAATTTTTTTTATAATTTTAAAATAAATAGTCTTAAAGTTATTTAAGAAAATAGGTTAAAATTGACCACCTGCCCCCCCCCCCCCCCCTCCCCCCCCCTATCGACGAAAATATTAGTCTAAAATAAAAAAAAATACAGAAAACAATTCTTTACTTATAGATTACAGGAAAACCAATAAGAAGTCTATAATTTTAAAATAATATGGTAAACCTCTCAATATTGTCCGTACAAAGTTACATTTTCAGTTGGAATGTATGGGACAACATGCTGAGTTCGCTCCCGGTTTTGTCTAAATTTCGATATTTTATATACGAGTATTGCTCTGTTTTGGGCGGTGGGCAGCGTATAAACCGTGTTACCGCTGTAATCACTTCAAGTTTCCCGGGATAATTCTACTGATATTTGAACTGCTTTGAATGATGATCGAGTAGCGTTTTTTGTCCTTTTAGACTTCACGAAGGCTTTTGACAGTATCGATCACGCTAATCTCAAACTGAAAAACTCTTTTGGGTTTGGCGCATCTGCTCCGAATTAACTTAAAGGCTTCCTCACTCATCGCTCACAGCAGGTGAAAATCGACGAAATCAGTTCACCAAAGCTTTTGCTGTATACTGGTGTCCCCCAAGCATCAATATTAGGACCATTGCTGTTCAGTCTTTTTATTAATGATTTGCCGACTGTCATTAAAAATTGTTCTGTGCATTTGTATGCTGACGATGTGAAAATCTATTTAGATCGCCCCATTGGTCTACTAGAGGATTGTATCAGCAGAATAAATGAAAATCTTTAGAACATCTTACAATGGTCAGCAATTAATAACCTCATTTTTAACCCAAAAAAGTCGCAAGCATTAGTAATGGGCAGAGAAAGTTATGACCTAACCTATTTTCGTTCTTAAGAGCTGGGCCGGTTTATCATACCCTATGTCTCAAAAGCTAAAAATCTGGGAATTCTGCTTAACGCTCGTATGAGTTGCTGTGATCACGTTAATATGAAACTGGGTCAAATTTATTGGGTACTACGTCGACTGTGGCTGTATGCTTATGTTCTCTCTAAATACCTTCGCATAAAGTTATTCAAATCGTTTATATTACAAAATATATTAAAATAGCTTACAATGATTCCATTAGGTTTGCATTCAGGTTGCGTAGATATGATCACATCTCTCCCTTTCCTTATAAAATTCTGGATTTCTTATTATTGGAAAAATACTTAAAACGCAGAGCACTACTTATACTTCATCAAATCCTTTATAATCGAGGTCCGGCATATGTTTACGATCAGGTTAATTTTTTACATGGTAATAGACGCTATTACCTCGCTGTAAACATTCTGTCTTGGATATTTCTTACCTTGTTTAGGTTGGTCGTATTTGGAACGCAATTCCTGTTCCGATCCAGCAAGCGGGTTCGACTGCTTCTTTCAAACGATTACTTTGACGGCATACATCTTAAGGATAATGTTGTTATCATAAAATTTAATTTATACAGAGTGGTCGCACACGCATTCGGATGGCACTAGATTTTCATTTCCTTTTCTTGCTTTCTTTCTTTCTTTCTTTCTTTAAAATCGTTATCTTTTCTCTTGCACTTCATTTTGTATCTTGCTTTCATATAATTTACATAAACAACTACTTGATAACTATAACAATTGCTATGGTTGAATTGGCGGTGGAACTAAACTTTGTAACGCGTGGTCCAATTGCGATAGTTCTTTTTCTGTGGTATAGAGTGTGATCCCCCATTGCTAATAGGAGAATAATTTGGTAATATGGTGAGGGATTGTGGAGGGGATTGGGGGGGGGGAGTAGTCTAACTTCGTAACGCGTGGACCAAGTTGGATAATTCTTGTTATGTTGGGTAGAGTATGCTCCCTGGTTGATACCACGGGAAAAAAACGTTGGGGGGGGGGGGGGGCGGTGGAACCTAACTTTGTAACGCGTGGACCGATTTGGATGGTTCTTTTGCTTTTGTATAGAATGTGATCCCCCATTGCTAATAGGAGATTAATTTGGTCCTATGGTGGTGGGGGCGGAGGGGTAGTAACTTCGTAACGCGTGGACCGATTCTGATGATTCATTTTCTGTTCAGTACAGTATGTTCCTTGATTGATACCATTAAAAAAAAATTTTGTGGAATGGAGGTGGGGTAGGGTGTTAAACCTAACTTTTTAAGGCGTGGACCGATTTGGATGGTTCTTTCTTCCTTATATAGAGTAGAAGACACTAAAAAGTGAAAAATAAAATAGTTTTTTAAAAAAAAGTTGAACCAACTTCACAAAAAGCGCTAAAAAGCATAAATAAATTTTTAATTTTATATCTATAACGACATTTTGAAGTCGGTGCAAATTAAACAAATAAAACAACTACAGTACTACAATTGAAAATAATACTACCTGAACGTTTCAGCTTACAAGATCATAAGAAATGACGATTAAATATGTGCATAGTTTTAGTGTATCTTAAAAATCCCGTTCAACTTTTTTATTTAAGACGAGATATCATTTGCACCGATTATATCTCTTTTCGATGTTAGGGCCCACCCTTCAATGCGTTGGAAAGAGGAGTGGAGAAGGTTATGATTAACGCATGCCCTAAGAGGTTAGGCGCGACGATAATAAAATGGGAGGGACGAAAACGGACCCTCTTATATGTGGTCTGTGTCGACTAATCCCCGGAGAGGTGCTTTGGTGAAGCTAAGGTATTGTTCAGGAAGTCAGGAGAATCTACCGGAGGACACGTGCTGTCCGGTAGCTTAAGAAAATTTTGCTTCTAACGATGTAAGATATCGATATGATGTTGATATCGAATATATGATTTAATCTAGATTCGATTTTGAGAAAATGGAATAAAGCTATGCACTAACAAGCTCTCGAAACACAAAATTTTTTTTCCATTTTAGACGCTTTATATATGCTTGCTCATATATCTCCGTTTTCTTCATTCTGTTCACGTTAACCGCTTTTATTTACTACCTCGAACAGGATGTGGAATCTATCCTCAGAGAATACTTCAACCGCAGACACCTGTATGGGCGAGAGATATGCTCTGTTTGTTATTTTAATCATATTTTATAGTCTCGCTGGCAATTAAACCACCAACTTTAGTATCAGTAAATTTAACTACGAATATATTGATTTCCCGGGATTACTTGAATATTGTCCTGCGAACGTAATAAAATCTCTGTCTGCGCTCATTTTCATAGTCCATTTTCCTCAACTTTATGTTAGACAATCAAATTTAATGTGGCAACTCTCTCCCCCCAAAGGAAAGTTTTAATATTAAGCGCAGCCACAAAAACGAGCAAATAAAGCAATTTTCTCCATGAATACTGCCTTAAAGCCCAGACACATAAAATTCAAGATTTAGGAACATAAAAAGGCACTTACGCATTTCCTTTTTGGCTCATGTGGAAGCAATCGTATGCTAGCAGCGAGTAATCGGTCCTTCCGTCTTTGGTTTCCATCTGTCGCAGGGATTGTTGAGTGATAATAAAATAAGATATTCGCTATTATATCTGACGAAATGTCAGGAATAGCTGGCAATAAGGATTTCGTACTTACCAGCAGGTTCCTTGTCAGTGGCTGGAACACAACCGCAAATTCCTTCAAGCCGCGGAACTCTCTGTATCTGGACACTTCTTCTTCCACCAGAGAAAATCGTTCGTGAATTCGGCGGTATCTGCAAGTAAGGACAATAATTTATCAATCCTCTTGTTCCTGCCACGCTGTAGGGTCTTGTCTTATAGGTCACCGATAGTAGTTAGGATTGGATACATCGCCCAGCACTCATCAATACCGCAACGATTTATCATTGTTAGAGGATGTTGCGCAAAGCACAAGAATTTAAATTATCCTGCAGAGCTTACCTCTCGAGTGTATCCTCCGTCTGATTGTAAAGTTTACCCACAAAACATGAGCACTCGAGGTGATTAATCATTTTGCACAATCTCGAATTCGTTTTCCGGGTAACAACTTTGTGCGGCGGTGGCTCCGTAACAACGCTGACAAATGTCCTGCAAGGAAAGGGTATGAAATTGAGATGTTTGTTAAATGTTGAAAGGATGTTTCCAAGCAATATTCCGCTTGTGGAAAACGCTGCTCCGAATAGCCGGATCTCACGCTACCAGAAGTGGAATGTCAGAAATGGGACAGCAAAGAGTTGTTTTATTGGACAAAGGATGAATGAGCATAGCTGTGTGACTGTAAGTAGAATGAAATGAGCTGGAAGTGAGCTTTAATCGTGCACCTGTCATGGGCTTGAAAAATGATTCCCCGAGGCAGACATGTCACTGTCGGATAAAGGAGGATGCAACAAGGATACATCAATCATTCACTGGCTAATGAGGAAGTCCTGAGGGATGACAGTGAGACACATTCAATTTCCTTCTCAGAGAGAATACCCTCATCGAAATACAATTGCCACGCTGGTGATATTTTTTTATCTTAACTTACTGAAATTGTTATTGCGAAACGCATAAAAATCCAGGAGAGGGGATGAGATGGATTGTATCTTCTTCGTGCTTTTTTCCTTACGTTTTCAAAAACTTTTACGGAAACATACACAAATAAGCATAGTACGTAAACGCTTTAAAATCAGACTTAGCTGAGCTTTCCATCTAACATGAAAATATGTGGCATTTTAATTTGGGCATCCACATATGGGGGAATCCCCAATAGAAACCACTGACAGGTTTTGGAATTGCGAAACCGACTATGTGATAGCATGAATGACATATTCCGACTTTATTCTGCATTTGTTAACAAATACTTCTTCTCCCTGAGAAGCGATAACGCTGTAATAGGGTGGAAAAATGAATACGATAGAATTTAAAATCTAAACTAAGCGAGGAACCAATTCCTGTGTTTAACTTTTTGTAATTGAATCTGTAAAAGAACACTATTTTCTTAGTTGATAACATTCTCCCATTTCCTCTTCAACTGGAACTTTAAAACTCAATTTTGTCTGTGATTTTTTCGAGTCCGTAAGCAAAAAAAATTTGTATAGCCTCTTTACAATATTAGTCAGTATTTTAAAGTTTTCAAGTTGTCGGTGGAGTAAGTGATAACGTGTCGCCCTACCAATCCGGAGGTCTCAGGTTCGAATGCCGCTGACGACGACCCATGGTTGTTTTCTGCTAAGAACAGATTATGATAAAAAGGCCATGGGGGTTGAAGAGAAAATGTCAGTGGTTCCAAATCCACTATAAATTGTAGGTCTACTCACAATCGTTAAAGCTCTGTAATTCGTCGTAGACTAGTTAATATTATTTAATAGTTTGAATATTTGGGTAAGGAGTTCTATTCGGTAAATTGCGCAGCTAGCTAACCAGCTATTTAGAAGCTCTCTCCCATGTCCTAGTAAGATCAGTTGTATAAATGCCGTCCTTCAGTATATTGGCTCTGCCGGGGTGGACCTTTCCTATCGGACATACTCGCCAGAACCTATTTGGATTTAATAAAAAATTAATGAACAAGTAAAGACACCTTCGATCTCCTCGGAGATTACACTTTACTAGAAGACGAATTAATGGGCTTCAGCGAGGAACCAATTTCAGAAGCTGGTGGATCGTCGAGTACCCGATTAGACCTCGAAGAAGAATTCAAAGCAAGCAAAAAAGAAAACATCTGTCGGGAGTAGGCTCAGGAAGCAGTATCAGAGAACCAAGTTAATTTTGGGCAAGATGAATGGGGTCAGGGGTGCAGTTAACGGGAAAGTCAAGATGGACAAGAGCCATATTGGTAGAGTTCAACGCCTTGGCTGCAACAAGAAAGCTTGAAATAAGTAAAGGCAACAAGTCTCAAGATGAGGCCCTGTCTCTGCAGGTCAGTAAAACAAGGGCAGGAAAAGTCCGTGTCACCACTAGGTGGCACCTAGGCTCTGAAAAGACTGCTAAGTGAAATGGTCCGAGACAATTTTCAAGTGGCTCTTGTGGATCAGTATGCAATTGGTGAAAAGACCTCCGCTTAACTATGGGGTACGTAGAAGCAAAGCTTTCGAAATGGTGATGGATCACATACCTACTAACCCACCAGAGGAGCAGTTGCCCTGCTTCGATTACTCACATGTTATCTAACGATTTTCTTAGCAACTGTGTCGCTAAGATAAGTGACGCATGGGAGGGCTTCAAGTAATGAGTAATTCCCACTACGAATATACCAAGGATGCCGAGTACACACATTTGGCTGCCCAACATGGAGTTGGACCAACGCAAGTTTTGCAGTTCCTATGGAAGATTGAGGGGTCATTAAAAATGAGGAACCGCGGAACAACAGCATGTTCTTTCTGCTCTTTAAAAACTAAGAGTGCTTTATACCACCTTTCAGCTTAAAGTTTAACAACAAGTCAAGTTGAAGATTTTCCGGTCCAGCTGCCAGTGTCCTGATGCCGCTGCCCTGGTCGACGTTGCCATCTAACTGCTGGATAAGATGGGGATCGAGGAGCCCAATGCTCCTTCTGAGCTTCGTGCAGATTAGTCTGCAGCATTCCAGTTGTGCTGCAGAGAACCTGGCTGACTTTCTGGGGGAAGAGGACCTTGCTTTCGCCCTGATCCAGTAACCCTGGGTGAGAAATCTGACAGCAGGAGGACTAGGTGATATCAGATACAAACTCTTTCATAACCAGAACGCGAACCTGAGACGTAAGCCTAAAGCCTTTATTTTGGCTTACTGGATCCTAAAAGTTTTCTTTGTCTCAATTGGGGACGGAATTAAACCGATGGATGGGTGGTACAATCAACACGCCATGGTGCCAGTGTTAGAGTTTCGGTCCTCCAGTGAGTTTTTTAATAAAATTTAAAAATCTACTTCTTCTCTGGGCTGTTGCCTAGCTCGCAAGAATGCAAAAACAAGACATTCAAGTTCACTCTTTCCCCTTATCCTTATTCCGTTTCGAACAAAGCCGTGCAAACGGATCATAGGGTTGTTCTCTGGCCTTTGGCTACATCATACAAAAAAACATTGCAGCTCAGAGTCATCGGTCTACATGGTTCGTGAGGGATCGATCTCGACTCCAGAAGTTTTGATGCTGAGCACCGCTATTAGATAAAAGGAGAAGACCTGCTTAATTCTGACTTTCTAGGTTTCGCAGCGAAAATCTCCAATTCGGTAATAAAATACATTCCGGAGAGCGAAGTGAGAAAGTACTTTCTTGATTTTAAACGGTTTAGCTCCCTGCCCTCGAGCCAGATGGAATTAAATCATCTCTAAAGGAAGTGATAACATGTCGGTCTTTTAACCCGGACGTCTCCGGTTCGAATTCCACCAGTGGCACTCCATAGTTGTTTTCTGCTAATTACGATAGATTACGACAAAAATGGCCAATGGTTTGCAGAGTAATTTCGATGGTTCGGAATTAACTTTAAATTGTAGGTGCATTTGAAATCGTTGTCTCGAATCGGGTGAAGTTCTTCATTGGGTTACGGGAACTTGAGGGGGAGTGTTTAAAATGTGGTAAACGGTTAAACGAACTTGCAAAGGACTTCAGACGAATAAGCCTGACCTCTTTTTAGTTGAAGGCTCTGGAGCATTTGCTTGAGGTTCTCCGTAGACAAACTCCGAATGGCCGAATTTCGGGCTCATAAGGCATGAGAGAAACAGGAGATCGTAAACTGTTCTACATTAGTGTTGTTCTGCTTAGAAAAGATTCCCGGAATTTAGCGGTTCATTCAACCGGAGGGTATAGTGGTAAAGCTACATGAAAATCTTGTATCGCAAACTATATATCTGCAAGGAATCCGAATAGTAATTTCTTTAGAATAATGTAGATGAAAATAGCAGTAGAAGAGTGAGAGACAACCAAAATTCTGTCGATGCTCTGGAAGTGATGAGTAATTCACCAACCTTGGATAGAACCGAAGTAAGTAAAATTTGTATGTAGTTATAAATAAAAAATAAATAAATAAATAAATGTAATCAAAAGCTATTTATTGCCTTAATATGATAAATATTTCGAAAAAATACCTATTTTTCGATATAGTAGAATACCATTTTACCAAGATCGAGAGTAATATAGTCCGAACTGGGTTACATCCCATTTTCTCGTGACAGGAATGATATTTATTTCGTTAGGGTTGACACGATGACAGAGGATGTACAAATATTTAGTTGCATATGTGGACTCAATGGTAAAATATGTAATAGTCAGATAACTCCGGGGCAGTGATTTCATGGCCGACTAGATTCTATCCCCTTTCGCTGAAAGGACGTGCAGACATTTGCAATTACTAGATTGCTTCATCTATCGTGTAACTGTTGAATTTGAAGTGCTTCGAGGAAGGTTTCCTGAAATTTCGTTGCCTTCAGAAGGGCGCATTCCAACTAATGTTCTATCGAAAGAATAGCTTAACTTCGCAGATATAGATAAGTTTCTTGGCGGTAGGGGCGTGGAACAGCCTTTCTATCTACTCTCAGTCCTTCCACAATAACCGTGAACTAGTAGATTCGGTGTTTAGTAATGCTCGAGGCCAACTTACTGTTCTTGTACGCGTCATTAATGCATCTGGGTACACACTGATACGACACACTGATACACCCGCACACCACACAATTAACCGAATTAGTTAAGAGAGTTTCAGTCCTCTAACTACTAGGAACCCTATATAGTGCTGAGGTGACAAACGCTTCCTTATTGAATTGACCGCCACACACGATATTAAGCACACTCATTTCACGTCGGCTCCTTGATCTCTTTGTAGGAGAAAATTTTGCGGATCACTTATGTGTTAATAGATTGTGCACACATCAGGAAGTAGATTATCCGTGATAATTCGACGTATCGATCGACCAATTTAAGGAGAAGAAACTGCGTCCCATCATGTGCTCATCATGCACTCCACGCAAATTTAGCCAAGGCAACACAGCCCACTAAATCACAAGTACACATACGTGAACTTAATATCCACTTATAGATTTCTCGGCAAAGGGAACGGAAGAAATATTCAACTTCACTTGGCACCCTTTATCGTTTGAGCGGGACGGAAACCTCTTCGTTCACCGGAAATAACAGAATTTCTCTTTGCTTTATTATTACTGCAAGTTCTGCGGAAAGGAAAATTCTCACGTTGAGATCGTAAGACTGGGAAGATGATTGGAACGGTTTGCAGACGTCAATGACTCTGCAGACTGGTCCCGCGGGACTCCAAGCCAGGTCGATATTTTTGTGAGTACGTTTAGAACATTTTTGGATGAGTGCTCCCATAGGACTAGAAAAGTGTGATCGGGCTTCTACTCACAGCAGATTTACGTTTAGTTTCGGATTTTTTTTTAAGTTTTGTGGAACCTTCCTGAAGTCATTTCAAATTCTGTATTGTATTAAATTTTTTTTAGACTTTTCTTTCAAGTTTTAGAATCATTTTTATTTCATATTTTTAGACTAGATAACGTAATCGGTTGTGTCTTATTTTTGTGTTCTTTTAATCGTTAAAACACAGTAGTTTTTTATTTAATATTTGTACACTTTTAAGAGTAGCTAGAGTTTTGCAGAATCTTTATATTTATAAGGAAAAAAATTATTATTAATTAAAAATTAATAACATAATTTAACCATTTAATTATATAATTTAACCATACCTCAAACCACGTAAGATATGTTCGCAAAAAAAAACCTTTCTTATGACCTTTCACAACAGGGTTAAACTTTTAGAGCCATCCTGCTACATAGGGACTTTTGGTATTTCCTCTAGAACGATAATATGAATATCTACCGAAAAAATTGACTCCATCGGAATTATTTCCATTGCTGATGTCTACTTTGACTGCACTTATTGATTCTAATTTACCTTATTCGGGGTGCGTTCTGGTTAAGTGATTTGCATGTGAAGTAGTCCAATTGGGTATTAATCAAGGAAAGCGTATTGGTTTTGTAAAGGTTGTCTGACTTTTACATGTGTTTTTTGAAACGTATTCAAATATTTTATTTTACTTAGCCTAAATAACTGGTATTCATAATGGAGCGTACATAAAAGACTATTTAAAACCATGAATACTATGCCATTCGTATAAGTCTAAAATATTTTAGGTTTCTTAAAGGTTTACGCAGGTATAATAGTGCAATAATTTTAAAATAATATAATAATTATCGCCAAATAAAACGTGCAGCATTGAGGAAACTTACAGAAATATTATAACTTGCAAATTAATTTTATCATACCTTTGTAGCATAATTTTTCCTTAATCTATCGAAGATGAAAACTTCATGCGATAACGAATCACTTTGGCTAAATACAACATTACTCACCTTGGCATACTATCTCGAATATATCTGAGGGCCTTCAATAAATTCATGCGATGTAGTTCAGGTAAGATTTCAGGATTTTTCATGGTACATATGAAGGTACAAAAATCGTTTCCACCTGTAAAACAGAAAAAGAGAAAAAAATAAATGAAAAGTTGGCTACGTAACTGTTATATATACAAGGCACGCATAGTAGGCGAAAACACCTGTTAACCCTCGGGCTATAGACCAATATATCAAATCCGTCGAAGGGTAATAAATAGTATCCCTTTTTGTAAGGGTCTCAACATCCAATAACACCATCCCCATAATCCATTTACTTTCATGTGTGAACAAAGGCAACGGTACACGCAAGCTTTCGGCTTGTGGGTACGCACCCCTCGGGCCGACCCAGGGGATGATGTATACTTCCATCTTTCATTAAAGCTTTGCACGAAAACATGGACGGCTGGAAATCTATGAAATAGGAGCACCAGCTGACGGATAATAGGAGATTGAAAAGGAAAAACCCGAAAATTCTTTACATTTCATGTTTTTCACTGCTTGGATTTTTTGTTTTGTTTTTGTTGTTCTTATTTATGAAAGTTGTGAAATAGGCAAGAAACCGTTGTTTTGTACCAATTGTTTTATTGATAGGTGATTTTTCAAAGCATTTTTCAATCGAGGAAAATCTTCAAATTCAAGCTGTAAATGCTTTTACCTAAAATTTCTAAAGTTAAAGTAATTTTAAGGAGACGTGTTTTTCATAACAAGGATTTGTTTATTTTTGACAACGAAAATAAATATTACCAATAAATCAATTTAAAACCCCAAGGAATTGGCATAGTTTGTCGTCTTTAGAACAAAAAAATTGTTTATCTAGTGCTTCTAAGAATTGATCAGGTTCGAAATCGCCAGCAGCTACTGGTGGTTGTTTTCTGCTGACAAAAAATATGAATTAGATCCAGTGTACATGGACTATAGTGTCGCGCGACACTTTGCCTTCAGATTTGTGTTGATACTCGTCTATACACAAAGATACAATTCCAGGAAAAATTACGGTTCTGCCAACATTTAAGGAATTGAATTATCCTTCCAGTAATTTTTAATGTGTATGTAATGCAATTTTTACGGAACAGCACTGTAAGATTGTTTAGATTCAAAAATTTACTGTGACAATTAACCGCCAATTACACAATTTGTCAAGGAAAGGCATGGAAATTTTAGGGTTCTCTACCGTAATTTTCTTCTAATACTTTATAATACTCGGAGCTCATCGTTCAAAAATGTTGATAATGCTATTCCGTAAAAATTAAAGTAACTGACGGTTACAATACGTTTACAGTTGAGAACAGTAATTTTTACCGGAATTATCGTATAAAAATTCCAGAATTTTTCGCAATTCATACTAGCCCTAACCGCAAAGTGTTCGGACACTTTAGTTTTCATCTACACTGAGACATTGTGTTGTTACGGCTGGTACATCGTTGCGGTCGTAATGCACTCGGAATACCAATACTTAAGCTACATTTACCGCAAAATGTACATCATTTACTTTTTTTCCTCATTAAAAAGCGTGAGCGGTACCGTAGCGAAGCTTGTTGGTCATGTACGTCGGGGCTTAAAGACCGTTGAGTTTGCGCAATAAAATCCATTGCTCGTAACAGGCCCGTAGAGACAAAATTCCGGCCCGGGGGATACCACATACAGGCCTCCGTAAAACGGATTTCGGGCCCGGTACCAAGTGTTTACGTATACAATCTAATGAGTGACTTTCAATTTAAAATCTGTCTAGTATATTACACTTTTTCGTGAAACATGTGTGGAAACAATTTTCTGTTGATGACTTGATGACGGGGCCCCTTTTGAAAACCCGGGCCCGGGGGGTTTGGGAGCAGAGAGAGGTGAAACATTTAACGATGTCGGTGTTACAGGGTGATTGCAAATTTTAATATTTGAGTATACGTGAACCCTTTTAACCTGTTACTAAAGTAACAGCAAAACTTTAGATAATTTACACAGTAAGGAATAAATATTTGAATGGGAAAAACAACTTTTTGCTAAACGACGCAAGTTTTTCTTCTGAGTTTGATATGATGAACTAGATGAATAAGAATGTTAAATTAATGCTACATATAAAAACAATACACGTGATAATTGTACTAATCCATTAAATAAAGGCATACTAACATATATTGAAGCTTAGCTGATGTACAGGCTTGTATCATCAAAAGCCTGGCCTATCAACCCTCTAGTGTTTCCAGCACACCATGAAAATCCTTTATTGGGATATCAGTGACATTGTTAAAAGAAGAGTTAAAAAGCATTACGGCAGGGGTTCTTGATTCCAACTCGCACCAGTCTTAGAATTTTTTAGGTTAGGGTGATGGCTATCGGAAAACTGATCAGCCACCTTTTGTGATAGTAACATTCTTCCTACTCTTTCTATGACCAAGGTCTCTGAGTAGTCTTCAGTAGTCCGGCAATCAACACTACGTATGTTAAGGGGGGAAGTACATAAAGAGGCCGAAAAAAAGAGGACTTTTTTGGGATTTATTTTTGGGAAAATGAAAAAGGTTCACATAAAATCGATATTATATGTATTTAGGGCAATGTTTTAAGAAGAGAAAAAACATTTTTTACATTTTGAAAAATAAAAAATTAATCAACTTTTGGTGGGTTTCGTAACTCGTGTCGCGGCTGACATCGAAATCGGCGTAAATTCTCCTGGCCGCAATTTTCATCTGAAATCAAAAAACCAAACATTTTTATACTCGAGGATGTTGTTTATTCTAGATAGACTACGATCTTTTCGAAATTCGAACATTAACTATAAAAATCGGGCATGAAAAAAAAAGTTGGCTTTTTTTGCAAAAATTTTGATTATTTTCGCGTCAAAAATGGTCTTAAAATGATTTTTTTGCTATGTCCGTAGTCTATCTAGAGTAGTTTTTTATGCCCTTTAAAATGAGTGCTGGATGAAGAAAATCGGTTCACTAGTTTTTTTGTAATCTTTTACGCCAATTTGAAAAACATGGTTTTGAGAAAACGCCGTTTAAAGTTTGTCCCGAAAAACTGACGAAAAAGATGCAGATAAGGAGAAGGTAAGAGGGGACGGGTATTCTCAGAAAAATTGGTATTTGGACTGAAAACGTCGAGAACGCTCTTTAACAGAGTCGCATTCATCACTCTAAATTCCAGAGCAGAAAAAAAATCCGGTAAGCGGAATAACGCGCGCAGCAGAGATCCTCGATCCCAGGCGCGCTGGGCCGGATCGGCGCCGACCACTTTCAAGTGGCATATCTTGCACAATTTTCGAGATAGGCTTTTGGAATTTTGGAATTATATTCTTAGAGCATATACTTATTGAATAAGACAATAAAAAAAAATCGATTTTTGAAAACGTCTTCATGTACTTCCCCCCTTAAGGCAATCTGAGTAAACCGCGGCTCCCACACCCGTCCTCCATTTTCGATCCATCAGTGAAGACTGCTATTTCTGCCATGATGACACTACCATCCTCCCCCTCTCCACTCCATCTGGCATTTTGGTCGAGAAGACTTTCTTAAAGCGCAGTATAGATGTATTTTAATCGGTGTTCATCTGCAAACAATCTTCAGGATGGACCCTTAGTATACTGATATGGCCGTGGTCAGAACTTTTCCAATATTAAGACTCGTTCAGTCTTATGGCGCTGTTAGCAGTTATACCTTAACAGTAGACGTCAAGTTGTGGATGATGGAGCATACTTTACAATACCGCAGTTGTGCTAATTGCTCCGGAGATGCCCACACAGGCAGCTGTTTGAATTTTAGTTATCTTCTTAAGGTTGTTATGCTTCTCTATAGCAGTCTACTAGACTACTGTTCCATAAGTAAGGGTTGGTCTCACAATGGAAATGTATATGCAATGCAGAATACGAGGGCTTAAGCCCAGTTTTTTACCAAACATTTTCTTGCACGCATAGAACGCTACCGACGCCTTTTTCACGCGCTCATCTATATTCGTGCCCCAATTTAGATTGAAATAGAGTATGACACCTACATACCTGGCCTGATTAGTTATGGATGTTGGATAGATTTAATTACTCTTTTCTTGCAAAGAGAACTGCTTCCGTATTCTGCAGAGTGACAATAGAATTGACACACTGCAGATTTGGGAGCGCCTGCCAATCCGGTAACTCAACATGACCTGACAAGTTACCGGGGGAGTCCGAAAACACGCACTTCCCCGGTAACTCATGTGCAAAGGTGTCATAAGGTCATAAACATAAGCAACTCCATCGTCTATTCTACTGATTCTGTATAGGAGCTATCGCTGCACCTCAAGAAAGATGAAACACTGGGGCTACTTGCTAGTATTTTTCTCAGTCTAGTCGACTCACTTGCACACTCAATGGACTCACAATATTAATTCCATGATGTGCGCTTGGATTTCTGTCTGGAGTTTTTATACTATTTCAGGCTTTTTTAAGGGCTGTCCAATCCTCAGCTGTTTTAGTAAACTAAGCCGTATTAAAGAGCGTCGTGTCCCCAGACTTAAGAAAGACGCCAAGCTGAATGTTCAGGAAACACATGGAGAAGTGCTGCAGATGTACCGTAAAGTTAAAGACAATATAGGTATTACGAATTACTCTAAAAGGATTAAATAGTAGTAACCCGAGTAAAAATAATTGAGTTGGTATATTCACGACCAAAGCAAGTACATACGTAAATAATTTTAAGAATATATACGCGCCATTTGCGAGTGCGCATAGAGGACACCCGGTAGTATTATACAAGCTCCCGCCAGACCCATAAATTGAAAAATACGCCCGTCACATGGGCATGCACGGTCCCGCTACAGGTATAAAAATCTGATATTACGCCCACCAACATTGCATGTTTCTGTCACTCCGTTCAGGCTTTAACACATTCGAGACTAGTGATTACCGCAAGGGTTATGTTAAATCTCACCCGTATGAGAATCCTTAAAGAGTTTACATAAAAACACTATCCGAGTGCGCATTTCGTGAATTAAATTTTAATCATTTGGCGAGCTTACGCTCGCACAAGTTTCTAAAAACCGTACCGGCAGGACGAGCGGGAAGTTAATCAACCCTAATCAAACGGACGACGCCAAAGGGAAACTCTATCTCAACAAAGAGCAGCAGAGACACCAAGGGCGCTTCCTTAGGGACAACCAGCCCAGAACAGCATATCTACTCCAGAGTTTGGGAGATTATCGAAGACGACAAGAGGCCCCCTTCCAAGGCCACAGGGAATTAAAAAAACGGTTGAGGTAACTCCGTTGACACAAGAAAACATCGCCAAAGGATCATAGAAGAAGTCTATAAGCCACCCTTGTAACATCTGGAGAAAATCCGATGCATGTCAAATTTTTTGCTCCTCATTCCGAAGTGCTACATGTCAAGCTTGCCTGAAGTTGCGAGAAAACGCCCGTCTTTATTCAAAACTTCAAAACAAACTCAAAGAGGTTTAAGGCAAACATCTCACAATTTCCAAGATTCTCGCCCTCGCTCTATTTAGTTAAGACAACAATTTTATTTTTTATTTCCATTTAGTTAAAATTGTTATTTTTTAATAAAGAGAAAAATAAAACAGTGAAAATAATAGTAACAAGGCCTGTGTAATTGTAAGACCCTTCAGTGAAGAAAAAGAAGCCGACCAGACCGGCCGAATTCTCGATGTCTCGCTCTCCGTGGAAGATTTACCACTCGATTGGCTGGAGGCATCCTCAATGAACACCAGTCTAAAGGAAAGTTTCAAAAGTATACCCGAGTCCAAAGCGTTGAAAAAACCGACTACCGCATTGGCAGACTATTCTCAAGTTGCAAAATTCACAGAACTTAGCTAGTTCCCCTCTTTTCGGACGAAACCAGCCCCAATTTGAGCCAAGAGAGAGATACATTCCGACACAGCAATAACTTGAAGTGGAAGAACAAACGGCTCTCTATCAAATCTTGCCAACCAGACTCACATTTTTGCCTACTCCACCCCACATCACTTCCAGAACTAGAACAAATACTGAATGGCGCGTTCATTCCAAGAGAAACACATCAAAAATTTTTTAAGGGATTAGTTATAGCAATGCAAAGCCAAGTTGTTAACGCTTTGCAAAGCATCTGCTACTATAAAATACGGAGCAACGGCAACCCCATTGATAAAGATACAATTTGAGGGCTTCATCAGAAACGCCCTCTATAGTGGGGTAACAAATCCCCAAATTTGTCAATATTTGCGAATCATAACAGAAGAAACGCCTGACGAACTGATTCAGAAGGACTTGTACCCGGAAAAACTAAGCCCCTTGTCGTATTCTGCAGTAATTGCGCCTCAAATCGACCCAAAACTGTTAATAAGAGCGGCCAGAAGGCCACAGTGCACGGTCGGTCAACGCCTGGCAAAATTATTTTTCCCCCTCTTTACATCAAAAACCATATCGTCCAAATCACAAGTTACAGAGTTAGTTTCCCCTTCCTTCCACCCTAGATCTAGTTTTTGGAAGTCGATTAAAATGTGTTAACAAAATCAGTGCATAAAGTATGAAATTAGGCGCCATCCCTCCTCTATCCGAGCCCCATCTTAACCCCATCCTAAGTACAAAATAGTTATCTTGCTACCAATGGGAAAATATACCTTATAAGTAGAGAGAGCATTATCTTAACCAGTTCACACATTACAAAGCTAGGTGTCGCCCCGGTCCCCACCTCTACCGTAGAACCAAGGTTTTGAATTCGGGACCAATGGGGCAAAAGGAATCATCCAAATTAGTCTATGCGTTACAAAGTTAGGACAGACAATTTCGGCCGGACTTAGCTGTTATAAGCCAAGTTGCGTTTTGCACGATGCACCGACACGAGGTGGCATTTCATAGTATAAAATAAAGTCTGCAATGAGTGTATGTATGGTCGCGTAGAGCTTAGGAACCAATGCGTAAATTTCTATGGGGCTTTCACTATTTTATAAGGTATCGTTCGGGAAAGGTTTTGGAGTATGTACAATAATATTCGTTGACAGGGAGTCGAGAAATTAGCGGAATATAAATATATAAAGTGTAGGTCATATGGTGAGTCCTACGCATTGCTGCAGTACACTTCTACCCACTACTACTGCGGGAGCGGCCAAGTGTGCTAAAGATAATCAAAGGTGATTTGGTACACATATTAATAATAGACTGGAGAAGAATACTGTGTGGATAAGGTACCACTAGTACCTCTACGGGTTAAGGTGAGAGAGTAGTGAGTAGTAAAAATAATGTAAAACGATTAATATTAGTGTAGCCTTAGTCGACGAAGCCGCTGAGATGAATAATGCCACTCCCAATGTCATTAAATATTGTGGGTTCACGACACCCCTAGAACTGACATGCAAAAATAATTAAAAACGACACTCGCTCGAGAACCCCGGCCACCCCAGTTAGTGGGGGTGGGACTGTATAGTTTTGCTGAGATGACTAATGCGGTTAGATACTGCGGAGTGAGATCCTCTTAGAGGAGGAGGTAAGAAGGGAGTGACATAAAGGATTAATCGAGAACGACAGATATTAGTGTCGAATTCATAGCTGTTGGGTCTCGATGAGAGGAATAATGACACTCCCGGTAACGTTAGATACTGTGGTGGTAAGACACACCTAGGGGTGAGGGTGGGGAGGTAGTGACATGTAAAGTAATCAACAACAACGCTCACTTACCTAAAGTCCGAGCCAAACATCGCAGGGTACATTCAGCTAGTTGTAACGAAATTGTTAACTGATAGCACGGGCTTGAATAAAAATATACAAAATTGTTTACTTCATATACTATATTGATTTAAAAAAATGCCCTACATCGTTATACCCCGTATCCCTCCCAACCCATTAGTTAATCACCAAAAGACAACTGTAATAAGTTTGGAAGTGGGGTTTCTGGAAAGTAAGACCTAAAACTACTTACTGTTAAAACGATGGACTTATCTAATTCCTGAAAATTCTGACAGAGTTCTCTTTTTGCCATGTTGGTTGCTCTTATTTTCATTACTGTTATATTAGTTTAATAATATATGTATCTATCTACATACATCTATCTTTTATACATATCGACTCACTTATATATTCCCCAATACTTAACCTAATGCATCCTTACTAAGAGCCTTACAAACGGAATGATAAAGACACTTAAAAGTTATTTTCTTGCCATTGTGCAAAGTTCCTGCCCTAATGGCCTTTAGTTGCTCCGAATATAATCTTCCTTTGTCATTGCACTAATTACCTTGGTAGTACTAAATCTTCATAATTAAACCATTAAAGAAATTTTCAAATGACAATTTAGATATGTTGGAAAATGTTATCTCCTCCTCCTAATCACAGGGTAATCAAGCATATTTCCTTCGTAAATTGGATAAGTTTTCCAGGAGCAAACTCATTACTTTCTATTTTCCTACCACTCAGCTCTGACTTCGGGAAGGAAGTTTTAAAGCGAAATTAGTTTCCTTCCTTTCTAAGTATTGATGAAGTATTATTCTTATGTGATTCCCATATTCAAAGTATACTCACGTAGTGGATTATCTAAGATTAAATGTTTTGATAGATTTTGTCGATTTTGTATTTACTGAAAACCGTCAAAATAGGGTGAAGGAAGTGTGGTGCACTGTAAAAATAATTTTGAATTCGAATGATTAAGGTTATATAAGATTAATAAATGTAATAAAGGATATAGTAATGGCGCCACATTTTATAATCTATGAGATATTTTTTGATTTAAAAAGAAACATAAAAATTTAAGCAATATACTTGAGTTTTTTACCCATTTTTAGGACTCCGTACTTAAAAGGTCAAAAGAACCATTATAGTGACACTTCCGTGATTGTCTGAATGTCACAGTCGTTTTATTCATTCATTTCAGATTCAGATTCATCAATATAGATAAACATACAAAATTAAATCATAAAATAAAAAAAATAAAAATAAAATAGATTAGCAACCAACTCAGTCACATAGTCAACGCATCAGTCAAGACACGATTTGAGTAAGCTCTTCAAATGTAGTCGGGAGAGATCCACATTGAAATTGGGGAAATGTAGGATGAACAGGCAAGACATCGACGTGATAAGCCCACAGTAATTCGGGAGAATTTATCGTTCTATTCAATAAATCGAATAGAAATACTATTTTTGAATTATTGCGCATATTTTCAAGGGAGTCAAGAGAAAGCAATCCCAGTCGATCAGCATAAGAGGGAAACATCATTTCAAGCAAGTCCGCAGAGTGCAAATCTAAGAAATTTTCGCTGAACTACCTCGATGCGGTTGATGTGAACGGCGAAGTAGAGAACTCATACAGGACTAGCATATTTTAAAATTGGTTTAACGAAGGTGCAGTGAAGAAACTTGGTTAGATAGGGATCATCAAGTTCCTTGGATCACCTTTTAACGAAGCCCATGTCGAGTTAGCCCTCCTTGAACCCAAATGATCCTCAAAAGAAAGACAACAGTTGAGGACCACTCCCACATCGTGGGAAATAGTGCGAAAAAACTTGGAATCATCCAAGTAACGCAAAATTCTACTATTGGACAGGAGAAGGAAAACGTCATTGATATACAGGAGTGGGCCTAAAATACTACCCTGAGGAATCCCCGAGGTGAAATGGATTTGGTCGAAAAGAGCTCCACGGAATAGGACTCGCTGTATACGACCTGACACGTAAGATGACAAACCATCGACGAAGCAAAAAGGTAACCCGAGAAGAGACAGCTTATAGACCAGCATTCAATGGTCAATTTTATTTAAAAAGCCTTGCTGAAATCGGCAAATACACAATCCAGCTGTTTCAATGGTCGACAAAGAATAATTAAGGAATTTAAAAAACTCGATTTACCTTTGAGGAAGCCATGCTGAAAAGGTCCCACAAAAGGCCTGCAATAAAATCGAAGTACGTCACTGACAAAGGACTGCTGCTTTGCATCATGGAAGAGGCAAGCGATCGGTCGGTAATTAGAAACATCAGACTTGATGATTTTCTTATGGAAAGGAATCAACAGATAAGTCTTCCAAAGCTTAGAAAAAAGGCCGGAACCCAAAGACAGCTTGAATAAACAACAAAAATAACAAACAAGAGACGATTGGCATTTCTTCAAGAAGCAAGCAGGAATACAATCGGGACCAACCGAGAAGCTATCCGATAGATAAGCGGTTAGCAATAAGTGCACTGTGAAATTCTAAGTCCCTGGACTTAAGGTAAGTAGGCGGGAGTAGGTAAAATCAGAAGTGAATATAACAGTATGAATCACAGAAGGGAGTTCGGAAGAAATTGGCACTTGTAAGTGAAACGTTGCTCTCACATTCACAACGCGTAATAGGAATCTTGCAACCGAGCGGAAACCCAGTGACAGAGATCAGAGTACGCCAGGTTGTCCTCGTGACTCCCTGAGGTACAGATTTTCCTCCAAGCTTTACACCTCAATATCCTTAGATGTCGCGAGACACCGGAGAGCTAGGCATCAAGTACCCATAGAAGAGAGATGTGTCGGCGGTGTCGAATCGCATAATAACTAAGAGTGCAGGGTGATCACACCTTTCAGGATCCAAGCGGGTAGGTATCTCCTCACAATCTTACCATATAGGTCGGACGAAAACACAAGCTCGAAAAGCCTACCCGCATCATTATCAATATCACAGAATTGAACCAAGCCGCAACCGGCAACAGGAATAAAGTATAGGGCGCATTAAGGAACAGATGTGAATGTGGGTATAAGCCCATAAGCGTCAGGAGAACGTACCCATCCAATGGCCAGAAAGTGAAATCGCCAAAAATCACGACGTCAGACAAACTGTCAATAGACGCAGCGAGTAGTTCTTGCACTACGGAGGGTGCGCTATTGACTCGAAGGGAAGGGTGTATCATTTAAAAGAGCCTGCTTTAATTTGAAAAGTCTGATAAAATTCGTACTATATAGTAGAAGGTCTGATATACAGGGTGTTCAATTCATTGTAGCTAGCTCGTCAGATCTGTCATTCACCTTGATATCTCTGTGTCCTTTGACCTAAATCAAGGTGAATAATAAGCAACTGAAGTGTAATCCTCCGGTTTTTTCAAGACTTGAAATGGTCAAATGAATATAAAACCCAATCTATATTTAACAAAACATTAAAAAAAACAACAGTAACATCATAAAACACAGTACAACAAAAGAAATTGTTTGGTTGCCTTCACATATTTCCCGCATCGGGCAACCCTGCATTCAGAAATAACAATTTGTTTTCCGGTAGAGTTTTTGGATAAGACACACGTATATTTTAATCACGTATACTTTCAATCAGAATACATTGACAGTTTGAAAGTTTCTTATGCCGGTTATCTCGTAGTAAGTAATCTTTGCTATAACGTTCCAATGAAAAGGTCCCACTTTATCCCGGAGGCGCCATTTTTGAAAATGTCTTCGTGCTATCCCACAGTATATGAAAAGTGGCTACAGCACTTTTGCAAATCAAATAAATAAACTTTATGTTAAATTTATCAGCCTTGAAATATAG
Source organism: Leptarthrus brevirostris (assembly GCA_964036015.1). Taxonomy (NCBI): domain Eukaryota; kingdom Metazoa; phylum Arthropoda; class Insecta; order Diptera; family Asilidae; genus Leptarthrus; species Leptarthrus brevirostris. The sequence goes on along the minus strand of OZ038372.1, from coordinate 133,056,105 downwards.
ATAAATATTCAATTTTACTACACAAAACAAACACAAAAATTACTCTTTTTCTTTTTTCGTCACTAAGAGCAGTAAAAAGAAGGCGTCTGCACCGGTCTATGTTTTCTCAGTAATGAATCTTCACAGCGAGCTACAAGAATAAATAGTAGACAGGTTTAATTCAATTCGAGAATTGCCAAATTCCACTAAATTATATTATGGATAAATTTCTGGAGTGGTTTTGAGAAGAGAAGGGAGCAGTCAGCTTACTTTTTTAAAGAGTGCACTATAGGCTGGGAGACCGGTGAAACTGGCCAAAATTCATATCTCGTTAAACACGTATCTATATAAGATTTTCGGCATCGGTGATTCCATTTCTGATGTGAAAATTTATAAATTCAAAATGGCGGATCCAATATGGCGGATCCAATATGGCGGATGAAAATGCTAAAAGAGCTTCGATTGTGCTGAAATTTGGTGTTGATAGGTTTTCAGGGTCGCTAGTAACGAATATGAAGTCAAAATTAGAAAATTCAAAAAAAAAACTTTCAATCCACATCCAAAGTCTACATCCAATACGGAGCAAGTCCACTTCATGCATGGATCCACTTATTTGAGTGTATCTTGCATATCTATGTATATCTATGCATCAAAGCGTGGCAGATGAGAACCCATGAACAGAATAAAAGCGGAAGTTCAAATTGTTTAAATTGAACCGTATTGCTAACCCGAAAGGCATCTTCAATAGAGTAATGGATAACTCCGATCCGCAGGATTCCTTGATATTGAGGGTGCCTTCAACAATATCAAGTCAGAGGCGATAATGGCATCCTTGAGGAGGCTTGAAATTGACGATCCTCTCATTGAACTTATTGAAATCATGCTTAAAAAAAGGGTCATTGTCTCAAGCTTGGGAGGATCCATTATCCAAAGAGTGGTTACCAGTGGTACCCCTCAGGGAGGAATCCTTTCACCACTCTTATGGAACTTAACTCTGAATGAGTTACTCACAGACCTGGAGTTGTCCGGTCACAATCGGCCTACGCCGATGATATAGCCCTGATATGTTCAGGTAAACACCCCAACACACTGGCTGAATTGATACAATACGCCCTCTTAAAGATTTTATCATGGAGTAATGGGTGTGGTCTGGGTACAAACTCGAACAAAACAGAGTTAATACTCTTTTCTCGGAGGCATAAAACACCTCCTAATAACTGTCCTACACCAAACAGGGTTAGGCTGAAACTGGGTTATCAGGTTAAGTATCTAGGTCTAATCCTAGACAGAAAACTTACCTGGAAGCCTAACGTCCAGGAAAGAGTACGTAATGCCACAGTAGCGCTGTACTCGTGTAAAAAGGCTATTGGGAAAAGATGAGGTATGGAGCCACGCATTGTGGATTGGCTCTATACGAGTGTCATAGGACCTATACTTATGTATGGGATCACTGTTTGGTGGGCGGCACTAAATATAGCAACCCATCACAAAGCAATGGATAAAGTTCAGAGGATGGCAACACTGCTGATAACAGGTGCCCTAAGAACCACACCTTCTAAAGCCCTGAACACTATTCTCCATATTCTACCGTTGGATCTCTATGGTAAGCAAACCACATCCTCGGCCGCCATTAGACCTGGAAGCGAACTGACTTCGGTCACTTCAAAATATTGGGCAGAAGAATTGCCAACAATATTGACTATACCTTGCCCAAGCCTTTCTTGGGAACAAAATTTGACTCCTTCTTTCCTACGAGATCGGAATGGGAAGAAGGTCCTCCCTTATGGGGGGAGTCGGTGCATCTCTACACCGACGACTCCAAAATGGAAGTCAAAGTGGGCGGAGGCATCTTCTCGGAACATTTGGACCTCGATGTCTCATTCCGCTTGCCTGACTACTGCAGCGGGTTTCAGGCGAAAATCATGGCTATAAAGATAGCTGCAGACCGTCTGAATCATCTAATGCTACCCACAGATAATATATGTATTCTCACAGATAGCCAGGCCGCTATTAAATACCTCTCGGGAGTATACACCACCTCCAAAACGGTTATAACATGTCGCTCAGCACTAAATGCCATATCTGAGCATCTGAAAGTGCGACTCATCTGAGTGCCTGGACATAGTGATATTCCGGGCAACTGCAGAGCCGACGAACTAGCGAGAATCGGCACCACTCGTCCTGATTCGGACATTTACCACCAGCTGGGTAAACCGCTGGCCACATGCAAACTGGAACTCTTACAGGAGTCTCTCAGGATTGCAAACATTAATTGGCAGGAGGAACACACCTGCCTGATTACCCGACAGATATGGCCAAAGCTGGACCCTAAACGGTCAAGGGAGCTCATCTTACTCGGACGCAAAACAATTACTAGTACCGTGACGGTTATCACGGGTCACTGCCTCATAGGCAGATACGCCGTTAGACTGGGCGCGCCCTCAAACGACTTCTGTAGGAGTTGCCATGACGAAGAGGAAGAGGAAACCATACTCCACCTCCTTGGCAACTGTCCGGCCCTAGCCAACCGTAGGAACCAGTTTCTGGGCTCCTCCTTCTTTGAAGATTTAACCGAGCTTGGATCCACTGATGTCAAGAACCTGGTTAGATTTATCAGAGGTTCAAAATGGTTCCCGACGACGAGTTAAGGCCGTACACCCTTCCCAACCTAGGCAAATTTAGTTTGGTTCTCCCTATAGCTGGTCCCACTGGAAACAGGGAGCTGGCTCGGTGGACAGGGGGGTACATGTCCACCCTCTTATTACTTAGGTTATTTTTATGGGGGTTGCTAAAGTGTTTGTAGCCTCAACGTGGTATCACAATGGGCCTCCTTGGCCTATGTGTGCCTTTCTCAGGCAGCCACTTTAACCAAACCTAACCTAACTCCGATCCCATCATTTTCTCTTTGACTATTAATACACGACTTCAGAAAAGAGAACAACTATCGCTTCCTACAGAAGTAGATAAACTACTTGCTATTCCAACAAATCACGTGCGGTCCACTTAAAATATGGAATACGACGAAGATGAGCAAGACTATACCAGTCTTATACAAACATATGAAGTTTTAGACGAATTGGATGTGTCTGACGAAGAACAGTCATTCAACTGTGATTCATATGATTCGACACAGATAAACTGTGAGAGACAAGGGGACTTACGTCAATAAAGCATCCCGAATCGTGAGAAGCAAGGGGAATCACGTCAATAAAGCACCCCGAATCGTGAGATGCAAGGGGACTCACGTTAATGAAGCAGCCTTAAGGAGTTTCAAATCGTATTGCAACCTCCACGTGGTAAACTCTGGTAATTATGAATACATATATAATGCTGTACTGCATATATTATAATTTGCAGTATTTTTTATGTTTATTTTGTACCTTAATTCTTAATCAGCAATATCAAAAAAGTTGTTAAAACCTGTAAAGTGCAGCGTTATCAACCATGGTAGCGATAACGTCCTTGTTTACTGTCATATTGGGTGTGTCATTTTGAATTTGTATATTTTTTTACATCTGATTCAATATTAGCGACCCTTAAACCTATATGTACTTATTTCCTTGCAAACTGGTTTGATTTTTAGGTTAGGTCACTTCTTCCTATTGTGCAGCCCATTTGTACTGCAAAGATCCAGATTCATGAAGGGTCTACGCAAATATCTCTAAAAATTAGTTAAGGTGGCAGCTGGTGGCAGCTGATCTTAAAGAATATATCACAACGAACCCCCGGTATCTCAGAACTGTTTTAAAAAATGTATATTGCGGTAAAATCATAAAATGCGCATATATACCATCGTATTAGTAGAGAGTGTGCAAAAATTTAAACTATTTGTACGTGTGGTCTTGATTTATACCCATCGGTGCAAATTACACAAATAAAACAACTACCTATCCACAATCAAAGATACGATATTAACTATCTAAACATTTCAACGTGTGAGATAATAAGGAAAATCAATTTCCGTATGTTCGCATAAATTGTATATTTCTCTGGATTCCGAACCACTGAATTTACCTTGCAACCCCCAACTATAATTTAGCATAATATGTTGTCAGCAGAAAACAACTCTCCGACTCCCTCGTGATAGAAGGCAAACACTTCCTCACTTCCTCCACCGACGTCATCATTCTTTCAATATGCTCACTAAAATATTTGCGGAAAATTACTCTATTATTTTATTATTAAACGTTACATAAAAATTAAGTTTGATATATGTCTACACAAGCTGATTAAGTTTAGTTTAGATGCATTTGAAAATGATACAAGAGCACCATGTAATCCACCCCATACCCAACTCTAATTGCCTTAAACATACCTAATTTTAAATGTAAATACCTGTTTTCAGACCACACGTAATTAAATGTTTAATTAATTTTGACAATTTATTTTAATTACCGGTGTGCACTATGCAGTGCACCTAACGCCGCACATAAAACATAAACGACACAGGTATGATGTCATTAACAATCATAAAGACTGGTTGACAGCGGCGTTAACAAGGTGACCTAATACCTTTTTTATGAGTCCATAGCTGACGGAACATGTAATTTACTTTACTTACTTTGGTGGTAAAATAAGTCTTATCTTGTCGTAATCACGGGGAAATTTTTAACTCAATTAAAGTCCTGTTAATAAATGACTAACTTGAGTAATGGTCTTATGGCTTGGATTCTTAAAAGTAAAATAAATTCGCCTATTACTCACCCATACATATGGTGACCATTTTCCAACTTCTTTTAAAATTTACTCGTGGGTCTTGCTTTATTCGGCCCACAAGTACTTGGGCCATAAACGGAAGATCACCTGAAACTGCTCCAATTTCCGCCACATTGAATTGCGAATCTTCGTGGAAAGGAAATGCATCATTTCTTGAGTAACCCACTAGCTGAAAAGGAAAATTTATTTAGCATGAAATACAGATGTCAGTATATATTCGAATAAAGTACCCTGGGATTAAACACTTTTAAAATATTCGGCAATGTAGTAACATTCCTCCATGTATACTGTCCTCCAATACTCCACGCAAGTCCTCGGTTTTCCATAAATAGATCCGTAAAGGATTTGGCAGCTGCCCCAGAACCAGCCGTCAATGAGTCTCCCATTGCGGCTATAACGTCTACGTCACCTAAATTAGAAATGCACTTATACATATGCGTCACGACTATGTACAAATAGCTTAAAATCTAAAAGAAGATATCTCTGGTCAACGTACCTGGTCTTAATTTATGGACGTTTGTGGGCACTTCGAAACTCCTCGAATTATTCAGTCCACAGGGAAACGGCTGACTATCCGGAAAAGGTTTTTGCAGAAAATATCCGTGATTTCTCTCGCTCGTCCTCCCTACGCTCCGGAAAACGTAGTTCCTAAAGGTATGAAATATCGACCTTAGAGACAGGTCATCCACTATAGTAGGCCGGGTATGCCCAAGTGTGTAAGTCATAAGACTTCGATTCGGATAGAGCCCAAAATAGATGACTAACATCACTTTAAAGCAGTCCTTGAACATTTTTTATTTCCTCTGTGACATGTATCCTGGTCATGAAGTTGTGATAGTGGAATTGATTCCGATATGCGATGGAAGATATTTCACCCTCAGTAGTCGGTTTCCTGTGGATTTAAAAGGAAAGAGAATCGATTTTTTGTAAATTTATTCCACGACAAACTAATGTAAACATTAAATGTGTGCCAAGTCATTCGAGAGAAATAATTTATCCTTCAGGAAACCTTTTAAAAGTGCGGTCGAATGCTCCTCACCACGTAGAAGTTCATTCAAATTCCACAGTGCCAAGTGGAATCAAGTTCAAAATCAAAAACCACAAGTAATTGTCATTAAGGCAATATTCGTCATCAAATGCTAATTCTATTGAAAGTTGCTCCATTTCGTGGTCAGTGACAAGGTGACATTAAAGTTTTACGCGACTTTAGCTCCCAGAAAGACTGGCAGCCAATTAATGAACTTGTTGGAGGCCAAATTCAACTAATTCTGAAAGACAGCTAATAACACGTTCAAATTGTCCAATAAAGCAGCACTTTACGTTTATTAAACGTTCGAAATGATTGGAAAATTCGAACTTTTGATTACTCCAGCAGACTTTTCTATGTTGCCTTCAACAGGCCTTCGCCGTCATAACCACATCGTGAGGAAAATTTTAATGACTTGACATACCGACGACGGCTCCCATTTCCAATCTTATCGATATTTAGATCGCGATTCGCGAGTGAATACCTATGGAGGGCAAAGAAAACGATTCCCAATTGCGGCGAAATCGATTGACTTCCTCTATTATGTCAGAAATTTTTATCTTATGCAAACGATTTCTTTATTCTTGGATTATACGGTCGTTTTCTTGTTATACGCGGATCGTACCACAGCGACTATTAGGGGATTTTTCCTCTATAATGGAATGCGAACGTTTTAAGGAAGGTGTTAATCATGACCCCATTAGAGCAGTTCTTCCATGAATCATAGTGGGTGGGAAGAAGGGCATCTAATAAAAACCTGAATTAATCTCCTTATTTCAGTAACAGTGACTGGTTAATGAGAACAGATGGGTATAACGTTTGCATTTGATTAGAGTTTATTGACTAGGTCCTGACAAAGTGCAGGCATAACATTTTCCCCACGTAGCAAGAATTAAGTATGGGATATTATTATAGAAGCACCAGGGAAAACTATTTATACTATTTATAAGACTATTGGTTATAATATGTTTATTAGTTAAGGTACAGGAGGTTTTTATTCATTGTATATATCTAAAAATAACTGATTACTATACAATTTTAAATAACGCAGGTCTACAAGCTTCTGCTGTTGGGCAGGATTCAGTCAGGATTTTGAGATATTTGAGGTTATGTACTAAAAAAATGGGATTTTTGACTACTCTTGAGGTTATGTATAGGATGCACAAAATGTTGTTGGTCATTTTTTTCTAGTTGCATAATTCAATACTACTTCTACCCTTCCAAATAAGCTATTGAGCGGTCACCTACGAATTTTTCTTGAAAAGTTACGAAGTTCATATTTGATATAAATACATATATTATGTTTAAATGAAATCACAGGTGACCGCTCCATAGCTTATTTTGAAGGGTTAGAATATTATTAAATGATGCAACCAGAAAAAACGACCAAAAAAATGTTGTGCATCCTCTGCGTAGCCTCAAAAATAGCCAAAAAATTTTTTTCAGCAGATAACCTCAAATATCTTAAAATCCTGACCTCAAACTACACAGAAAAATGCTTTAGAAGTGACCATCAGCTACCCAACAGCTGTGCAATTTAATAATATTTATATATTTGGATTTAATAAATCAAATGATAACACAGGCCGACAAAATTCGAACAAATTTCAGAACCAGAAACCAGAGTATACTTTTCCGAAGGTTTTGGGAGCGCTGAACAAGAATCTGGCCTCAGAATTGCTCCACCAAGTCAGGTTTTCGAGATATCCTAAGCTAAATGTGCGAAAATCCTGGTTTTTGCCTAAATTTGAGGTTATGTAGCATAACGATTTTAACTTTAATTGTAAAATTACTGCCAGCATCTTAAAGTACAATGCGCTTTAGTTTGCTCAAAAATCATTTTTTTTCTTTGAGATATCCAATATTGAAGTTTGGAATACTCATGAATTGTACACCTTCAGTTTGACACCTTGTACAGTTTGTACACCTTGCAAAGGATCTGACGTGATGGAGCAATTCTGAGGCCAGATTCTTGTTCAGCGCACCGAAAACCTTCGGAAAAGTATACTCTGGTTTCTGGTTCTGGAATCTTTTCGGCCTGTGTAATTATAATAACAAAAAAAAAATAAATAAGTCTAACCAAGCTGCTCCCTGATGTCAGTTTTAGAAAAATGAATATCCATAAAATCAAAAGGGTTATTATACAGGCAAGACATTGAAGTAATATACGCACGCAGACCATAGTTAGTGCGGTAGTTAGGAATTCGAAAAAGGCACGAAGTCCTCAGGGAGGCAGATGGAACCGAGAAACCCAAAGCACCAAACGGCGCAAAGGAATTAATCACACTCCGCAGACAGTCAAATGCAAACAATTTTCCAGAACTGTTAAGCCTGGCCGCAAGAGACTCCAAAGAAAGAAATTATAAGTCGATTAGCATATTAGCTCTCACCGAGTTCATAAGGAACTGACAAGTCTCAGATGAAGGTTCATTATGGGATCATAAGCAGGAAAATAAACTGGGATACCTTCAGAATTAGAACTCAAAGGCTGTTATGTTAATCGCCACAATCAGCTCGAATGATAAACTAGAAGTGGCGGCCAATTAGCTAAAGGATGTGCTCATCTCCTCCTACCATGACAGCACTATCTCAGTCTCAACAAAAACGGCGGAAAAGTTTCATACTCATTGAATATACGGAGACGGAGTTGGATCAATACGTTGAGCGGCAAGACCAACATGCCATGGGTCCCGGGTTCGAGACCAGATGACCCCGTGAGCTTTTATTAAGAAATTAAAATAATCCACTCCGTCTCTGGGCTGTTGTCTAGCTCGCATCAATGCAAAAATAAGGCTCAAGTTTCCTCACTTCCCTTACCCTAATTCCCTCCCGGCCAAAACCATGTTAACGCATCAAAGGGTTGTCCCCTAGGATTTGGCCACATCGTATATATATATATAAAAAAAAATTTATTTTTCAAACGCGAGGTAGCTTGCCTTCAAAAAATACCAGCCAAGGACGCTTCAAATAGAGTAGTGCTTCTTAGGAAGCAGGATAACACATACACCGAAACCCAAATGGACACGCTGAAATATTTGATACAGGTGAACTTTCCTGGTTAAAAGCTAGATCAAGACTTAGTCCACAACGTGGTTCATGACGAAGGGTCACGTAGAGCCTCAAGCTGGTCCGGCGTCATTTTTGACAATGATAAGGTTAAGGTTTCCTTTCAGCCTTTTAAAGCAGCTCTTGTTCCATTGGTCAATTTGTTTAGAGCCAGCTATAATTTTCGATACATACTACTCTCAATGAGAAAAGTAGTGGTGATATTTATACCGAAACAAGGCAATAGGTCTTAAGAGCTGCCTATATCATTTAAATCAATCAATTTTTACTTAAGACAATTTAGAGACAGCTAGACCTTCACATCAGGTGCAAACTGGACCAGTCATCTCCCCTTTACTGTACTCAGTTTATTTTTCTTTATGATGTAGTCAACGCCCAGGGGACAACCCTGGCTTGTCTTGTTTTTGCATTTCTGCGAACTAGACAACAGTCCAGAGATGAAGTAGTGGATTTTTTAATTTTGATTAAAAACTCACGGGGAGACGAAACTCGAACCGTTGAACCATGCCGTGGTGATCGTTCCACTCAGCCAATTGATCCACCTCCGCCTGCACAAAAGGCAGATCAACGGAGACATCCTAACATAATATTGTTAGCAAGATTTAGAAATCCCTTCACCATAACTAAATTACTTTTTTTACCTTTTTTGGAATTGAAGATGCCTTCGAAAACACCAGGTATGCTCTCACACGGAGGGGTCTGAATTCTCCAACTGTAAAGTAGGTGGTTATTATGCTAAAAGAGAGATAAATTACATCCGTTCTGTGTCACAACCCTATGTTTATAAAAACAGCTAAGGGATGCCCACACGGCGGTGTACTGTTGCTCTAGTTGCTAATAGTAGACGACCTCTTAAAGAAGATATGTGAACTAGGTTATCGGCCAGTCGGTTTTGCGAATGATCTGGCAATTATTATTACCGGGAAGTGCGACTCGAATTTTACTAATTTAATGAATTCAGCTCTGCGCATTGTTGCTGGCTGGCGCTTTTGTTGTGCCGTTCACCAGAAGGCACCATTTGGACCTTGGTACAATTTCAATCCAAAACACGGTCATTGAGTACATCAATGAGGTGAATACAAGGTGATACAATACGATAAAATAGTATTATCAAACCGATTGTTAGATACGCTTCCTTGACTTGGATGCTAAAAGTTCAACGACTGTCGGCAATCCCCAAATGCAACAAGCTACTTCGTCTTGCCTGTCTGTTCATAACAAGAGCAATGAGGATGTGTTCAATAGTTACCATGGAGGTGATCATTATACTCTCTCCCTTGTATATCTCTATCATAAAATCGACTGTAAAAAATGTCCTGAAATCGCAGCTCAAATCTAATACACTCGTTAGTGGCAAGGGTCACTTAGGCATCCTTCAGCACATTCCTGGCATGACTGTGTTCACTGCGCTTCGGCAGAATATTCAGGTTCTTTTTCCTGAGCGAGCAGAGTGGGGCAGCGGTGATCTAAGTATTAACCTCAAATGGTTCAATGATGGCTTAAAAATGGAACACTGTACAAGTGATTGTGTTTACTGGGGTTTCGATTGCATTGTGTAAATGTTCCAGTGTCTTTCAAATCGAAATCCATGCCATCGAAAATTGCCCTCTTATCAACGTTTAGAGAGAGGTGCTTTATATATAACTATCTTCTTTTCGGCCCTCAAGGCTTTATCGTCGTGAAGTTTTTCTTCGGGGTTTCCTTCTACAACTGGACGCCCATAACTGCGTCACGCTCTATTTGACATCTTGTTACTTGGGTATCGAGGGCAATGAGATCGCTGATGAGCTGGCCGAGAATAATTCATCCTCTCGGTGTCAAGGCACCGAACCTTATTTCAGACTCAGCTGATCGTCGGCGAGGGCTGCTTTACTGGATAAATGTCCCACACAGCCTAAGGCGATTGTTAGACCCTATGCTTATAATAATACCACGGATTTCAAGTTGCTATCAGGCTATCATCTACATCGGATAGGTTTGTCTGGTATGACGGAGTGTCGGTTCAGTCTGGAAGACGATGAAACCAAAATAATATCTTTTTTTTTGCTTTCACATGACTTCGAACGGTGATCTGCAGTCAAGAATTTCCGAGCCCGGCTGATGTTGTATCCTCCCGCTTTAAGAATCTGCTACCTAAAACAGTGACTGAACGTCTTTTACAGAAGCACATAGAAAGCTTACCAAACTCGACTAGCATACTCTAAAATTGCTCTGACAAAAGTGCAATAAAGGAGCTTCGAATTACATGAGTCATCAAACTCCTTTTAACGCAGACCGGAGTCGCATCAGCCTTGCTTACAAGATGATCCTTGAGTTTCTGTATTAAGCAAGACAGACTTGAGAATTCTTTGTTTCGCTGATGATGTTAACATTTTCTGTGTTGTTTTAAAAGTTGATATCTAATGCGGTAGGAATCTAATGTCTATAGATAGACACGATGCTCAAATCTCTTTAACTATGGGCGACATTTCGGGCCAATGCCTCTATGTACTAAAGTCATTGAGTAACACTATTTTAGAGCGTGTAGGTGCTGTAGGTGTGAGATTATGAAAGGACATAGAACTAGAAGAAATATTTTAAATAGTGTGTCTGAGCTGGCTATGTCCTCCCATGCCATAATAACCCTGTTTTCAATATTGCAATAACCTATCGTACCCATTTAGTGATGGGCTGTTGCGGAAAAATGTTTCGCCACCATTTTTTTTGCACTGAATGTAACCATGATCATACATTTGCTTATATGTTCTGGCATGGCCTTATTTATTGTGGCAGTTGGTCTCTGTCAGTGCGCACCCTCCTTGACATATGCTATTTTCAGGCCTGCCCTTAAGTGTGCCTTGAGAGGAGAGCATTGAATCACAACTTAAGGAAGTCATTCCAGCTGTTCCTCCATTTGACAGCTTCGGTATATCTAAGGCACCATACTTGTTACTCTTGATGTAGAGTCACATCAGTTGGTAAATGTAACCACTTTCGTATGTATACATCGTCTCGGCTGTCTGCCATTGTCAGAAAGGAGTCAGGAGGGGAAGAAGTTCCTAGAACTGATGATGCAGGAAACGAGGTGCTCTCTTACTCCTACAAAATTTTTTTTAGTTTAACGAGCTCCTTATCTATTTTCTCTAGGCTAGAATTTAGGCATGTTAGATTTTTCCCGATCTTAGCTCCCTAGAAGTTTACATCGAGATACTTCCACTGGTTCATAACCAAGATTGCTATAATAATTAATATAACAACACAACGTAAACCATAAATCTTGAACCTAACATAACAATTTAATCCTTCGAGAGTAGTTTCTAGCACTGTACTGAAAATGAGTGCCGAAAGTGAATCGTGATATTTCACATCTCTGCGTACTTGTTTGATGTATTGTTTTTCTCTCTCTGTTCAGACTGAGCTCTCCAACATCATGCGATATTCTGTCGAAGAGTTGAGTTAAGTCTAGAGTCTCATCCCCGTTTGTGCCCTATTCAGAAGTTCTTGTATTATTAAACAGTTTTCGTCGCACCCAGGGTAGAGAAATGTCACGCCTGGAGGTTCCCCGCTCACCCAAGCAAAAACATGCCTGGTATACAGTCGCTTCGAAAATCGGGAGTGGGAGCGGGTACCTGGGACGAGTCTCCTAAATTTAAAGCATTGTAACTAGGTAAACTTGCTACTATTTTCCAGACCGGGATGTCTAGCATTAGTTAATGTTACATTAAATTTTATAGCGGATCTTTTCCTAATTTTGCTTCCTGGTTTTTAGTCCCTAAATTCCTTAAGGAAATATTGATGCCCGGAAAGGAAAGGAAGGCTCAAAGGAAGTTTTGGCTCAGTGGTCGCGAGTTACGACCATTGCGGAAATCGCGTCGGGATTCATGTATGCTAGCACGCGAAGGTAACCTCGAATTTATTTGTTTTTGTGAGGAAAGATGGAAGCGCTAAAGAGGGAAAGGGCAAACAATAAGGGCCAAATAACTACGCTCGAAGCATATGTACATTAATAAGATTATTATGAAAAAGCAAACACGGATTTATAAGTGTAAGACTTTGATTGGAAAGGCTCGAACATTACTCAGCGCAATAGGAAGATATTTAATTAAGGATAGAGTTATCATTGAAACATGAGTGAATAGCAGTGTCATAGGCTCGTGAAGCCTGCTAGAAGCAGCATCTGCGATTAAGAACTGAACTAAGACATCGTGGATGGAGATGAATGAAGAGAAATTTTCTGAGACGAGAGAGATACTGACTCAGTGTTTTTACATGGATGACTTGATCATGGGGGAGGACTCACTCCAGGAAACTTAGGATATTACAGAGCAGTTAAGGTGATGGAGGCGGTTTTAAATTGCGGAAATGGAATTAAAATTCCAGTAACTCGTTGGAGTTTTTATCTGTTAATAATCCTTCGGATGTTGTGACGTTCACTGTCAACCGATGGAAGACTTCTTCAAAGTCGAACTGAGCGAGATGATTCGGGAAACGAAGCTAGGATTATTATCATATATTTCAAGAATTGTTGACCCTTTAGGATGGATTTCTCCATGCACTGTACGTGTAAAAATGTTCTAGAGTTCATGGTTACATGATATAGATTAGAATTCTTAATTACCAGAGCCTGTTTTGAGCCAATGGTTAAATATAAATATTGAGAGGAATCTCGGATTTAAGAAAAGCAAGCTAAGACGAAAGTTACTTGAAAGTTACTCACCTGCTTGTAAAATTAATGGCATTAATATGAAGATTGCTCACAGATTCTACGATCGTTCCAACCTGGTTGACAGATATACCACATAAATGTAGCGAATAGAGTGGCAGACATCACATAACGGTTACCAGGGGTTAAATGGCGTCATAATAAGTTCAAAGAATACCCCATCGGATTGTGCATCCAGAGGTATCCTGCCGGCGGTGTTGAAGCATTTGTCGTGGCAGGGGCCAAGCGTCCTTCTATCGGAAGAATTTGAAGTCTTGGATTTAACTATAGAAATTGTCATATAAGCTCCAGAAAAAAGAAATTTGAAGAGTAAGTAAACGTAAAGCGGCTATAAAATTTTGTATACAGCAGTCGCAGACGGTAACTGTTAAAGGAGAAATTAGAGCGCGGGTAAAGAAGAAGTCGGTACAATCCTTTAGCATATTAGCATCCTTGAATCCTTTTGTGGATGAAGAGGTACTGGTAAGATTAGGCGGGGGCTGTTTGAATCTAATTCAACCTATGCTTCAAAGCATCACATATTATTGTCATCTTATCGTCCAGCAGAGAAATATTTACACGCTGGACCGGTCTTGGTCATATGTAAAACGTCGATAACAATGAGAATAACAATATATCTACTCCTATCTTTTGTATACGCCGCATATATTAGAATGATGTATCCTCAAACACTTGTCGAGAAAGAAGATTTTGATTTGCAACGAATTGAGTGGCGGAAATCGACAATAGAACCAGTTCACGTTTTTCGCTTAGTTACTGTCACGTATGGGACGATCTCTCTCGATAAGAACTCTACTTCAGCTAATGATGAAGAATGGCGGTATCCTCTTGGATCCAAGATTTTACGAAACGATTTTTACGTCGATGATGTTTTATTTGAGACAGACGACGTGACCTCAGCAATAAGCGCCTAAAGAGAACTCATAAATATTTTAAAAGCAGGTGGCTTCTACTAAAACAAATGGTCATCAACCTTTCTGGATGCATTGCGAATTATCAAAACATCCATCGCTCAATCAAAACACGACCTTGTTAAAGACCACATCATTAAGACGTCGGGTCTCTTTTGCGATCCCAAATCAGACAATTTTGGATTTCAAGTGACACTCACGGAACCTCATTGAATTGTTATCAAGCGAAATCTGCTATCTAATGTAGCCGAACAGTATGATCATCTTGGATTTCTAGCTCCAACAATTATTATAGCAAAAAAATTTTACCAGACATTATGGTTGTTGAAACTCGAGTGCCTGATGTTATTTCCCGAGTGTGGTTCGTGTTTCGACAAGAGCTTTGCCAACTTGAAATCATATCTATACAACGATAGATTAGATGAAATTTTAGTGCAGCATCATATGAAATTCATGCGTTCTCTGATGCCTCGGAATTGGCTTACATAACTCTAATGTATTTAAGAGACACTCATGATCTGGATTATATTCAAATTTCAACCTTATCCGCTAAGACGAAGGTGGCCCTCACAAAAGTATTATCTATACCGCGGCTAGAACTCATGGGTGCTCATCTGGTAGCTCAACTAGTCAATAGCATAATCGGTTCAGTGGAATTGTTCGGAACTACACTATATTGTTGGACGGACCACTTCAGCTAAGTGGAGACATATTCCGACAGCGTATAACGCAGCTGACTATGGCTGAAGGGGTATTCCACCCTCTCAACTAGCTGCTCATCTCCTGTAGTGGAGTGAACCTATCTGGCCAAATTCTCCTTTGGCTACCTGGTGAGAACAATCTATAAGATTGCCAGTAACTTCACCACTTCGACTTTGGTTTTTTGGGAAAAAAAATCTCTTTCGTCGAAAAAAAATCTAAATATTCGATTCTGACTAGGCTACTAGTCAGGCTACAGCCGTGGTGTTATCGATTTATATCACACTTGAGACTTTATTCTGATAGGCGTCCGTCAAGAAATCGGTCTGTATCAGAACTGAATAAAGTACTTTACTTTTGCGTACAATCAAATCAACAAGTTTCGCTTCCAACTGAATATAATCGCCGCCTCTTGAAAGAACAACCGATTCCGAAGAGTAGTCCTCTGCTTCAACTGTCATCAGTCTCTGACATAAGGACATCTACCATCCGTGTTGGTGGTGGACTTCAAAATTTGGATAAACCAGATGAAACTAAATAGCAACTGCTCCTGTTTAAGGAGATTAATCGTGCGCAAATGCAAACGCTACACGGGGGTATCCAGTTGACACTTACTTCCTGCGTTACCGATTTTGGAGACTTCGCCAAATTATTCGAGGGTACATAATCTGCTTCATACAGTGAGCTTCTGCACGAAATCAAATTATGGGAATTCTACCATCCGAACGGGTTAAATCAAGCAAACCTTTTTTCTATACCGAATTAGACTACGCTGGTCTCATTCTCGTGCGATATGGCGCTGGAAGAAGAAAGCCTACTATACTATACTATTCATTTGTAAGTCAACAATAGCAATCCATCTTGAGCTTGTGTCAGCAGCCTTCACTGCCGCCTACAAACGTTTTATCGCAAGAAGTGAAAAAATCTTTAGCGATAATGCGGAGCCGCGAAGGAATTGAAAACCAAATTTGTTATAGGTCTGGTTCAACTACCGGATGATCTCTGTCATCTTATCTTATCCTATGGGATGGAGTCCTCCCAGTGCTCCGAACTTCGGAGATCTTTGAGAAGCAGAAATTAAAGTTATCAAGCACTACTTAAAGCGGATCATGGGAAGTTCAACGCAAACTTTTGAGGAAGTCCCATAGTGAAGCCTGTGTGAACCCACGCCCATTATATCTACTTACTGACGATTGCAAAGCGCTCACATTTGTTTTTTTTTTAAAGGCTCCGCACCGCTAACCATTCCTTAAACCACTGTGGACCAACTTAATCCTAACTGACTGACCAGATGGAAATTAGTTCAACTATTATACGAACACTTCTGTAAACAGTGGTCAAAGGATTATTTGAACAACGTTCAAGAAAGAGCAATGATAAAACAGACGCCAAATTTCCGACCGCGACTTTTAATACTCATACATGACGATCGGTTACCACCTTCAAATCCTATCCTCAAGATTCATTCTGGACCAGATAGTATGGTTACCGTTGTCATACTTCAACTGCAGGATCGTATTCTTCTCTTCCCTATCGCTAAATTCTGTCCATTTACTATTTCAGATAATCATGTAGAAGACAAACTTCCCTTGGTTATATCAAGGCCGGCGAACTACTTGTTAGACTCCCCAGAACCCAGTTTTTTTTTGTCCCGAGGACGAGGCAGGCGGTGATGTTCCGGAGTAAACTTGCAACTCTAGTAAAAAATTTTCTTTCTTAAACTTTGTAATTTAAATTCAATCAATTCTCATTCCTTCGTAAAGTTGCTTAAAAATTTGTATTGCCTGAAATCTACTACTCAGCAATTCTGTTATTTTTTCCTTACATATTTATTTTTATTACATATTTTGCCTTTTTTTTTAAAAACCAGAATCATATATATGGAA
This sequence comes from Leptarthrus brevirostris, assembly GCA_964036015.1. Taxonomy (NCBI): domain Eukaryota; kingdom Metazoa; phylum Arthropoda; class Insecta; order Diptera; family Asilidae; genus Leptarthrus; species Leptarthrus brevirostris. The sequence goes on along the minus strand of OZ038372.1, from coordinate 133,039,119 downwards.
AGAAAATGTGCCTTCTACTTAGTCGAAAATGGCGTAAATAATGTAAATAACATTAAAATCAGTGATTTATTTACGCGATCATCATTGATAGGTTTTTACCCCTGAAAAGTTGCAAAATATATATTTATGTATAGTGTGAATCGGAACAAATAGCTCTGGTCTTGAACCGAGGACCAAGCGTATGATCCTCAATGACCGTAACCAATGGGCTATAAGCACTGTTGCTGATTCTCCGTTCCAAAGTTCTTTTCATGGAGAAGCCTCGATCCCACTTGTATAGACTTACAGCGATTCCAATTAAAGCCATTTAATCTTTTAACATTAGACATACATGGTGAGTCAGGTCTCCGAGAAAAACATTAAAAGGACCTGTGATACTATGGCCCCTTATCCTCTTATATATGGCTCTAGTTCACTTCGCAGTCAAACAATAATTTTCGCGATACTATGGCGAGTATTAGTATTATTTATCGATACTTGTGACTACCGAGTAAAACCAATATCGAGATCAAAACCTCAATGTCGTGGGAGAAAGTATCGATATATCGCATCGGTATCTCCCATCCATAATTATCCCACCGCAATTCTCGTTTCGTGCTGCAGGGAACTAACTATCCCCTTTTCTAGTAACTAGTAATTACTAAAGGAAGGGGTCCAATACACCTTTCATAGGGCCGGAGCCGGTCTGCGGAATTCCTCTCTCCACGGCTAAAAGGCTAATAACAAACCGCGCAAGTGAGGAGCATTGGCTGTATTGGAACAATATTGGGCACGGTCACTCAAGAAGCCTTATGCCCTCACCGTCGCCGGGTAAATCCAGGGAGCTCCTCAAGCTGAGGAGTCAGATGTTAGAACTCTGGCTGGCTGGGATTCTGTCTGGAGGATGATGAGACCCCATTACATGTACTATGTGGATGCCCTGCAGTGGCCAGGCGCAAATTTAGCCTATTTGGGAAACTAACCCTGGTACCGAGCGGACTGCGGGAGCTGTTCAACTTCTTCAGAGGGACCGGTTTGCTATAAAGAGTTGAGAGGGTTAGCACAATAGGCCCCAGTGGCCGCGGCGCTTGAGAACCTAACACCTCCAATTTAATCAATCAATCAATCAATTACTAAAACTAAGATGGAATTTACTTGAAAAGATGAGAACTCTTCACTTTCACTTTCGATCATTTGGAAACTGTCGGAGAAAGATTAAATTTAGACGAGGTTATATGTAGACCCAACTGACCCTAAGTAATGTTAATATAATATTTGGATTATTATCTTCGAAGCCTGAGAAGTACTTCAACTTTTCAGTTCATCTCCATACTTTAGGCCTCCCCGTAAGATTGCATGGAAGTAGCAATATTTCTGTTGATATAGAATAGAACTCATGTTAAGCAGTCAAAGGAAAAGCATGTAAAAAATAAATATTGTTTCCATAAAAAAAAAGAAAAAATAAATAAAATTTCCATCTACAAATTCAAAACTATGAGCACGCATGAATTTTTATGAGATTCTTAGCAAAAAACCAGAAATCCTTTTTATTAGATTTCTTTTCACATCGGCCATTTATACTAAAATATTGGGACACGTACGAAAGATAACCGAATTTATTTTGCAGCACTTTTCCCGAAGCTAATACATATATATGGCACACTTTAAGGACAATAAAAAACGACAGAGCTCCTCATTTAAAAATCCCCATGCGTAGGAATATGATCGACTGGTGGCAGCAAAAGAGTCCCAAAAATTGTATCTGCTGCGGAATCGCACCCACAACCCGCAAATATGGCTGTGAATATTAATGAACCCGTCCAAATATTGCACAATCGATGCAGCAATAACAACAAATATGTTGCCAAATTAAATCAACAGAAAGACTTTCGCGACAAAGAGACATTCGGGCGTACTCAAAAGCGACGAAAGCATTTCTTTCAGTTACAAAATTCACTCACTTCTTGGATTTGAGTCAACAAATTAGTATTCCTTAGACGTCGGTTCCTACTTACAGAAATAACTGGTTGTCTGGATGAATGAGGCGAATTTCTGGAACTATGTAGCAAACAGAGTTACGTATCACTTCCACTTGACTTCTGTATGACACTTGAAGGAACCATCGAATGGTCGGATATGACACTTTTATGCGTTTCTACAACATAAAGCAAATATGCAAAATTTAACCGGATTTTAACGACCTACATATATGTGGCTTTCTGCTGCAATACCGGGTATACCTCACGTGCGAGTTGACGCGGGAACTTTACGTCTTTCCGGTTAAACGAATAGATAACAACCTGCGACGACAGTTCCGTAGTTAATAGCTTCAGGTTAATTTTTGTGAGGTATATCGTACTCGTACCCATCCTATTCTTGGACATCCCCCCAATTGTCAATCGGGTAAGGAGAGACTCATTGAACTGTTGTAATATTCAGCATAGCATTCGTGACTAATGTTGGTCATTCAAAAGTCGTGAAAGTGCAACTCGAGAAGGTTTTGTGACATTGTGAACAGTCAATTATGTCTTCAACATTGTTTTACTTTACTGAAAATTAAACGCAAATATCGTAAATATTTGCATGCGGTCTTACGTATGGTATCTTCTGAAATACCCTTGGGACTGGCCAAGTGGGTATTGTGTGGTTAGACGCCACACCTGTGTTGCAGCCGGATATAGGCTTTTTGAAGAGTAAACATGAAGGCACCCTTAGTTCTTACCATCGAACTGATACATTGTGTCTATGCTAACATTGAGCATTACGTTAAATAACTTTCACTACTTTTTTGTTTGGCTCATTTGTGAAATTCTCAGAACTTTTATTTACAGTTGAGCTAAAACCTTACGCGAAGTTTACTATCTTCAATAAATTACTGTTAATGTACGTAATGAAAACTCTGCAACTATGTAATGTCTCTAAGCAGTTGTCATAAAATCCAAACATTTGATCTTCTCTCCACATTTTAACCTTCTTGTCTTCGCAGTTCAGGTTCAATAAAGGTTTGAGAACCTAATGATGTTACTTTTCCATAGTCAAGGGTCGCAAGAATTAGTTAATTGGTAAATTTTAGTACCTACTGGAAATCTTTAGCATAAAGACAAATTTGAACATTTTCCCATTACATTTTATTGTACGTTTGAGAAAGACACTTAACAAATTGGATATTAAATTTTAAACTTCTGCCAATTAATGTCTTCAGTGAATCCTAAACGTACTCTGACTGAAAGTTATTACTAAGGCGGTAAAATGTACTTGATTAAGGAGGGACACTCTGCTTGACGTCTAATACTTTAATGCTTTAATTCAGTTAATGACGATTCCCTACTACGGTGTACAACACATTACAAAAACATTTCATAACAAACAAACATGAAACAAATGTGAAGCAATGTAATTCAGTACTAATAACTACACAACATTTTTCGCGTAACCAGTGGCGTACCCTAGGTGTCTCCGTGCTGAGATGTCTATTTCCTTGGGGTGGGGGGGACTGCCAATTATACTGTCAAATCCATCCTTTTCGTACTAAGTAATTTTAATAATGATACTGCCGCTGCCGTTAAATAATTTGGTGATTGAAAGAGGGGGGTGGGGCGGGGTGCGAAGAGTGTGACATGTACAAATGATCGAAATGGACACACGCTAAATTGGCATGCAAACTGATTGCATATACACGGATTTCAGTAAAGCCTTTGGTAAGCTCCCTCACTCCGTAATTTTATTTCAACTCGGGAGGCTGGGTTTCCCCCCTGTTCTTCTTGACTGGATCTCTTCCTATCTCAGAGGCAGGTCATATCGAGTATCACTCTGTGGCGCTTCCTCTAGAATCTTCAGGGCTTTATCTGGTGTACCGCAGGGCAGTCATCTTGGCCCTTTATTATTCGTTCTTGCCATTGACGACATTGTCCATCTGATCTCGTACTCTAGTGTTCTAATCTACGCTGATGACATGAAGATCTTCTCCTATGTTAAAGATGGTGGTGACGCCGCCCTTATTTAAAGGGACTTAGATACGTTTCGTGAGTGGTGCGAGCATAATGGCTTACACCTCAATTTTGAGAAATGTGAGGCTATGACTTTTTCCAGGAGCGCAAATCCACAAGTTTTGGGTTACAACTTTGCGGGGAATGGTCTTCGTCGTGTGCTGTCCGTAACTGACCTTGGGGTAAAACTCGATAGCAGACTTGACTTTACTCTGCATATTAACTATGTCGTGTCCAGAGGCAGTTTAATCTTGAGCTTTGTTAAGCGTTGGTCTAGAGAGTTCTCGGATATAGCAACCTTGATTCATTTATACTGCTCCTTAGTTAGACCCATTCTTGAGTATGCATCTCAGGTCTGGTCGCCCTACTACGCTGTTCATTCCAAGCGTATCGAATCGGTGCACCGTAATTTTCTTAGATTTCCGTTAAGAGAGCTCCCATGGGACGATCCGCTTAGACTCCCGCCCAACACCGACCGCCTCCGGTTGATTGGTTTGCACTCGCTTGATAAAAGGCGCAGGATTGCTGACTTGGTCTTTATTCACGAGCTCTTGAACTCCAATATTGACTCAGGTGTGCTTATTAGAAAGGTTTCCTTCAGACAATCCCAACATAACCTTCGAAGACTGCCATTACTACATGTTGAACCATCGAGATCTAATTATGGCATGCATGAACCTAGTAACCGTTTATGTAGGGCTGTTAATGCATGCTCTAATTTTGATTTAACTCTTAGTAAAGTGTTGTTTAAGAACTATCTATTTTCTGTGCTCCCGTGACTCTCTGTTTGCGTGCGGGGTTTCCTTGCTTGTTTTCTTCCTGTTCCTTTTTTTTTGTTATTTCTTCCTCTGCATGCTGGTGTGGCAGCCTCATTTCATCAATTTGATGGAATAGGTGAATTGATTCTGGGCTCCTGCTAAAGAAGTGCGCCTTCTGTGTTAGAATTATTTATTTTCTGTGTTAATTCCATTATTTACAAAATTGATTTCGATGGGATTTTTACGAGAAGATTCCGTGATTGCTTTTATAGGCATAGCTTAGGCTACTTATGATACTGGATGGGGGACATGTAAAAGCAATCGAAAACGGCCAATATTGGTGTCAACTCCATACTTTTCGGGGTCAGCATTTTGAATAATGACATTACCGTTGCCGTTAACTAATTTGGTGATACGACCTCTCTTTTGAGGGGGGTTGAACGGCTAATGTCCTTTCGATGGAATATGCACGGGAATGTTCAGTATTTTCTTAGATATAGTTTAGGCTACGACGGAAGGAAATGGAGGAGGGGTGACATATAAAAATAATTGACACGACCGATATTAGTGTAAGAATCCATAGTTTTCGGTGCCGCTGATATGAATAATGACACTCTAGATGCCGTTAGATACTGCGGTAGTGAGACATCCCTACACTTAGGTTTGGGAAGAAAAGTACATGTAAAAATAATCGAAATCGACCGAAGGTAATGTCAATTTATAGTTTACGGGATCACTGATATGAACAATCACACTCAAACTGTCATTGAACACTATGTCCATCCCAATATATGGGTGTGGAAAGGAGAGTGACATATAAATAACCGACACTTACTTACCAAAAGTCCGAGCAACGGCGAGCACACGCAACTAGTATGTATATTAATAAAACTGAAGTATACATATATCTCCGATTTCAAAACAATTGTCACTATATAAGCTCATATGGTTATTTACATGACATGAGAAATTATTGGAGTGAAACTTTTTATGGGACACTATAGTTTTGGTATGATATTATTCAATTATTGGAGTGAAACTTTTTATGGGACACTATAGTTTTGGTATGAGAGTAAACTCGTAGAGCTAACAAAATCTGCTAAACTCATTGTCCTTTTCTAATTACCATTTATTTAACCAAAGAGTAAGAGAGGCGGAAAAAGTATACGAAGAATTGCACAAAGAGAAGACGCCGAGATTTTGTACACTCATTGACAGTTTTTGAGTAACATAAAACATTTCACGTCTGACGCCATTAGTTTTTAACAAACGCATCTATATATTTCTTCCATAAAGAGTAAATTTTTCTAAAATATAGAAAACAAATCAAAAATTATTAACTATAAAATTTACGGCAGGTGGCTCTTAAAATGGTGCCCTCTGTGCCATATTGTTACAGAGTTTTCACAGTTATAAACAGTGAATGAACTTTATGTATTTAATAAATTTACTCTAAATGTTACCACTTCATCACTTTTTAAACGTAAAACAATAATTTTAAGCCTTTCAAATAAGCGTTCTTTTTTACAGTTTTGTTTTCTGTTTGTCGATAGGACTTTCACGGACAGGTCCAGTATATTTTTATTCATAATTTAGGCTACTTATAGTAGCATCGAACGGAGGGGGTAATATGTATGTAATTGAAAGGACCGATATTATTATTTTTTTATATGATGTGGCCAAAGCTCAGGGGATGCCCTATGATGCTAAAGCATAGCCTTGACAGGAAAGGAATAAAGGGTAAGGGAAATGGGTTAGGAGGTTGAGTGAAGGAGGTGTCGATGTACGCCCCGTTTGAAAGTTTCGGGATCATATTACGAGGGAAAAAAAGAAGATCGTAAACTGTTCCACATTCGTGTTGTTCTGCTTAGAGAAGATTCCCGAAATTTAACGGTACGTCCACATTTGACCTGGAGAGTAAAGGGGTGTATCGCGCGTTGTCATGTGTCTACAAGGAATCTGGCTAGCAACTTCGTTAGAACAATGGCCATGAAAATAGCGATAGAGACGTAAGAGACAACCGACATTCCGTCCATGCTCCAGAGAGTCAAGGCCCTCAGAGATTGAGGAATCGCCAATAAGATTAATAGCCTTACGCTGGACTTTGTCTAACGCGGTCAATGTGGTGTGTCCGGCCCTTGCATAAATATGGGAATTATATTCAAGTATAGACCTAATGTGGGACTTGTAGATTAGCACTAAGTAAGGTGGGGTGAAATATTTCTTACATCTCTGTAGAAAAACCAAGCATTTCATCGCACTTTTAGCGATTGCAAATATATGATAAGTCTAGCTAAGATTGCTGGATATTTCAATATAAAAAATGTTTGGAGATGGCGAATTGGGTATACTCACTCCGTCGACTCAAATGCGTTGTGATGAACTTGGCGCTTTTAAGAGACACTAAACAGCATTGCGTGTTGGGTGCATTAAACGAAATAGGATTTGCTCTACCAATCGAGGACCATACAAATTTTGTTGCTTAATGATCAAAACATGCGTTCTCGATTGACTTCTTTAGAATTTTTACCTGAATTCATTACAGAATCAAATGAGTACGCGAAATCAAGAGTGCTGTCGTCGGCGAAACTATGGATGGGATTGAGAGTAAAGGATAAAAGAAGAAGAAATAAGGTTGGTGAAAGAACTGAACGCTGAGGTACACCGGCATTTATTTTGTAGGAATCAGATGTAACTCCGTCAATTACTACACGGATTGAACGGTCTGAAAAGAAATTATCTATCCATTTAAGGAGGGTAGGGTGCATACCAAATGTTTGAAGTTTGGCTGAAAAGGCAGCATGCCAGACTCTATCAAAAGCCTTTGCAATATCAAGAGCGACGATTTTGGACTTACCAAAATTATGGCGACAATGATTCCAACGCTCCATTAGAGCCGTTAGTAAGTCTCCGAATGAGCGGCCGGCGCGGAAACCGTACTGCCAATCGTTGACAAGATGGTTATTTTCTAGATATTTCATCAACTGAGAGTTGATGAGCGATCTAAAAACTTTATATGTGATCGAAATTAGTGCAATTTTTCTGTAGTTAGAGGGGTCGCATGCCTCTTCTGTTGTAAGTATCGGCTGGACATGAGCAAGTTTCCATGCACTTGGAAACATTCCTGTTGAATATGACCGGTGAAAAAGTTTGAGCAGAGGTTTAGCCAAAGCAAAGGCGGAGCATTTTAGAACCAGGGGCGGGAAACCATCAGGCCCAGTAGCTTTGGACACGTCGAGTTTCGAAAGTACTCTTAAAACTTCCCGAGTGCGAAAGTGTAGCGGCTTTTGCCTACTAGTGCACTGTGATGGAGATGGAAGTGGCTGCAAGAGCGGCAATAAGTGATATCCAGGAATATGACACTGATTAATATCAGAATCGGAAACAACCTTGGTTTCAAAAACTGCCGGATTTTCCGTGATTAAGTGGCCGTTAACCAAAAAATGGTTACTTTTCAAGCCACGACTGTTGCAAAAATACCGGTCTTAATTTGAAAAAAAAAAACAAAACGAAAACGTATACCGACGCAAGGACTGACGAACGGGATCCACAAATGCGAAGCAAAGCCGCCTCTGTGAGAACAAAGTCAGTAGCAGTCTTATTGCCCCCGAATCAAAGCTATACTTTTCGGAGACAATAAAATGAATTTGTTGATATGTCCCCTAGGCGTGAGGGTGTGAAGTAATAATGGGCGATTTCGAGATGGTATAATCGCTTACATTGACTGTCTCCGAAAAAATCCAGATTAAACGACGCTATCCAGGTATTCAAAAATCCAAATGCTGATCCAGAGATCATTGCTAAAGCTGGAGAACGCTTCCTTCTGGAATTATACAGTTACAGTAATGTGAAAAGTAAGAAGAGTATGTCTTTAAACAACTATTGATATGCATGCTTCACAACATCAGCATATAAAAGTAAATTTAATATTGAGACGCTAGCAGCAGCACGACAACATTCGTTCCGAACCTATAACCAGGTTCAACAGTGGTATGGGAATGAACAATTATTATTATTATTATAATTTTTTTAAATGCAAAAAGAGATGTCAGAAAGCCTGTGGATGCAGAAAGGCTGGATTAAAGTGCTTCGTTATATACACGAATTGTAGTGGTAGAGGGCGAGCAAACGTATGATAAAATCGAGAACGAAGAGGATTGCGAAGAAACTGATAATCCCATCGCAAATGATGTGAAAGAAATTTCGGTCTCCGGTGTTTCGACCGATATTAAAGACATTGAACTCGAAACACCTGGTCCATCAAGAACATCGAAGCGAAGTAGACTGCGCTAAATTTTGGAATATGGACTTAATTAATAAGTTAACGTCAATTAATATTCCACACAGTGCCAAACTCGTATCATTTGATCAATTACTTGATTTACTGAATTTATGTCTTGATTAAAATTATTTCACATTTAATGACAAAATCTATATTCAACAATAAGGCTTAGCTATGGGGCACCTTTGTTTGCATTCGTGGTGGACTTCTATATGAACCACATGGAACACGAAAAATTCTAGAAATTGTGGATTTGGGAAGGAATACAGTATCATTAGAGTCCTCATCCTCTGGTACTGTGGTCAATGTTTCTTGGCAATAGCTATGAATGGCGCCTTCTCAGTGAAGGAAAAATCTATTTAGTTTCTGAGATTATTTATTGTTAAATTGTCGTTTGCATTTCATCTCGAAATTAAGTTCAATAACGATGTGGTAATGAGAAGTCATATCCTTCCCGAATCTCTCTCTCCGTCTGGTACCGGACAAGTGCCCATGATTATAGGAACTGTGCCAAAATCGGAGGGCTAGACACAGTCAAACGTTGGGGTGGAATATAGCCCAAATAAGCCCATTAACATCCTTGGGCTGCGATAACGTCGCCGGCGGAGGCATTCTTTTAGGTCAATCTCATTTCTTCCTTTGAATTTGTTTTCTCTCCTTCAGTAATTTGTGCATACTTTTTTTTATATAAGGTCCTTAGGACTTATAAGAGTGCCCGTATTAAATGTTCCGGTGAGTAAGCCAAAGGAGGAGGCGGCAAGATCGCCCCAACAATATCCTTCTAAGTCCCTGTTTATTGCAGTCAGCCTTTCTCGTATTTTCGTCACTGCATTCACAATTCTGCTAACTAAATCTTTCCTAGTGTTAACAGGGCTAAAATAAACTTCATCCTTCATTGGTCCCCATCTATTAAATCTGGCAGTGTATTGTTCAAAAAGTCTCACTATCAAGCACTAGCGGCTAAATGAATGGTCCAAAGATTGACACTGAATGTCTGCTATATTGCGGTCACCTTTGTCCTGTGTGGATTAGGTTTCGACCAAGTATGGAGGTTGGGGAAGTTCGTGATACCATCCTTGGTGAATTGAGATTCATCCGTCCACATAATTCGGTTCAAAAACGCCCTGTGTTCAATGTCGCGTTCCAGAATCTATCTGTTAAACTCCAGTCTTCTCTCTGAATATCGTTCCAGTAGTCCTTGGACTGGATGATGGTAATCCCTCTCGATGAATAACCCTCCAAACCTTAGATGAAGACACTCCTAATCGTCTTGCGACTCGTCTCGTGCTCGTCTTAAGGTCTAGCCTCACGATGATGATTATTTCCTGCTCGACGGCGGTAGAAATTCACGAAGTTTCAAGCCGTGTCTCCCTGTTATGTGAAGCTACACTTCCTGTTTCTCTTAACCTTCGAAAAGTCCGTTTTAAAACACCTCTGTGTGGTGTTCGCCAATAAGGGAATCTTTTTTGATATTCCAGTACAGCCGCTCTCTCGTTTTTGTCTACTGCACAATATATGTAAATTATATACGCGTATTCCTCAGAAGTAAATCCTGCCAATTGTTAATAATTTTTACTTAAAAACACCCGTACTTATTGATTTTTTTTCAACTATGATAGGTATCCTTGCTGACTGACCCTTTTTTATAGCAAAATTTCGATCAGGTTCGAGTAACAAAACGCCAAAATATAAAGGTGTGAATTCTGGCTAACACAAGCTAATATCGGCAATAAAACAAAATTACACTAACATCTTTATAACTTTTTTGCAGCAATATTTAAAATCCATTACCTGTTAACCCAAAACGAACGTTTATCTTAAAATTTTTGTTTATTTAAAGAATTTCCTAAATATAGTGCAATGAAATATTAAGGTAGTCAGGTATTTCTAAGGATGGGGTTTTTCTAATCCTTTGTCTACCTTGCCATGCCTTTTAAAAAGGTAATAAAGTGGGCAATCCAACAAAATAAAAAGGAGGTATACTAATTACATGAGTTTCGGAGAAAATTTGGGAAAATGCTGAATTTTAGGTAATCGCAAACCATTTTTTCCACTTTTGTAAGTGACTGTACTTACAACGGTAGGAGTTAGACCGACATTGTTGACAATTTTGAAAAGATCATTGGGATAGTAATTTTTTAGCGTTTGTTTGATGTCGCTGTGTTGGGTAGATCAGAGGTGAAAAATAAAAAAGTAATATGCATGCATACCATGAAAAACTGAAATTTATGAATCACCCTGTAACTCCCAAACAGTTTAGTTTGCCCCCCACTCTGTCAGAAATTTTTTTTTGCCTGGGTGAGATCTAATTTATCACCCCACTCAGTTTGGCACGTCAGATCTGAAACACCCTGTATATCGCACATCCTGGTATTTCCCTATCCTTCCCAATCCCTTTCATTTATTCACTTCACTGATGAGTTCTTTTCATAATTTTTTTTGACAATTTATCTTCACAATGTACCGTTTCACTTTACTTATTTACACTTATCACTTCAGTATTAAAAGCACAACTAGCTATTCGCAGTATGACATATAAACACTTCGCAGTTTAAATCCCGACTTAAAACTAACCAGACCGCTAGTTAGCCCTATTTACTTTACTCAGCTAGTTCTAGAAACTTCAGTCACTTAGTTCTAGATGTTTTCGTTATACATTTTCACCACACTTATACTACTAAGATGACATTTCCTTTCCTTTATTTCGGGCCACCTGAGGCATGCGCATTACACAATTCCTTATTTCCCTTTTCGTGGCCTATCTTGTGCACGTTACAGTGTCAATCGCGCGGCACTCGCATCGACACATTTTAAGACTCTAAAACTGCCTCTAAATTTTCAAAATATATCTAATTTTTTCCATGTTGAATATCTAATGTTCCTGGATTAATATTGGTAAGTTATTCCGACAATATTTGCTGGTTTTATTTCAAGTTAAAGTTGTATCCTGCTTACAAAACACCCTTTATAAACACCCTTTATTTTTGTACTGAAGCCCTCAACCCTAGAAAGCCCTATCTAGGACAGCAACATGATTTAATTATGAATGCCATATAACACCTGAAGCTTGAGAACAAATTTCTCTTACATACAACAGTAAACCATTATTTTGTGAAGACAACAGCGCAACTTCACTGTCGAAAGGATGTCATTTAATTCAACTAAGTAATAGTTGTCATTGTTAATGAACGTCTAACAAATGTTGCCTAAATCCAGCAATTTCAACCTCTGTCATCATAAATATTTTAATACCCATTCATAGGTATCCGATCCCATTCAACGTGAATATGCACATAATTACATTCTCGTCCAAAAATGCATGGATATTCCCTTATACGGCATGAATCTTCCGTCGAAATTGAATATAATTACGAGAATCCACTTAAATTCAGCTAAATTGCAATTATCTTAATAATACCTTGCTCCATGCCATGCTAAGTGGTGGTAGGTTTATCGGAACTATTTCGGCGGACTGAGTTTGAGGTAAGACCTGAAAACGTAAAGAGCCCGGAATTACCGCATAGTCGAGTATGAAGTTCCGCGAATAGTACTGACACTATATTTATGTGGCATGGTGTAGTATATCTTTCTGGCAACGAGCTGTAAATGCACTTTGTATATGCCAACATTTTAACCAGATATTTTGGCCGCGTTATTTGAAAGCACCGCGGCATATCTCTGTCAATAATACCAGCGAAATTAATGAGATACGAAAATCCGACCGAACTACAAAGGGACTATTTGCAAAGCTTTCATGCATGTTTTGTTGTCTTTTGATGGACATGAATGGAGTTATTTACTCTCGCATGAAATATGTTTTTTTGAGTGAAAATGTTTTATTGGTGACATTAGGTACATTTCAATTCGGGCTTTAGGGATAATCGGGATAAAAAATTTTACATATTTTACTTAATCACCTCTCGGATAGGCGGATTTTCTGCTATTATATATTAAAAAAATTTAAATTGATTTTTAATTATTTTCAAAATGTTTGGTTAAATGGTTGTTAAGATAAACATAGCTATAAATGTTCCAGATGCGCCATATCGCCCTTATCTTAAAGCATACATTTTGATATTATCAGGGTTATTTGCTCTTGATTCATTCTCATAGCTGCTGTTTTGTTTTAATTTATAAGTTCTCTCTGCATCAATCTGTTTGAATATTATTGAAATTTGATAATATTGTAATGGTGTTTTTTTTAAATAGAATTAACCTTTCTAACTCAGAAGGCGCACTTCACAGGCAGAAGCCTGGAATCAGTTGACCTATTCACCAGAACATAACATATATTAAGGTGAATGAAGCTCCCACACCAACATGCAAAAAACTATTAGTAAACAAAAAATTAAAAGATGCGCACAAACTACAATCAGGGGTGCACAGACAACAGAGAGCGTTTAAACAGATCCTTAGTGAGAGCCAAGTCAAAAATAGGACACATATTCACGACTCTACACATGGTAATCTCCTAAAGCTATACGTGGTATGCCTATGAGAAACCAAACTTGCGAGAATAAAGACTAGGTCAGCAACTCTACGTCGTTCCTCCAACGAGTGCATATTAAACAACTGGAGGCGATCCGCATAAGGAGGAAGCCTGAGTGGATCGCTCCATGGGAGGTCCCCTAGTGCGAACCTAACAAAGTTCCGCTGCACCGATTCAATGCGTCTAGAATGAAAAGCATAGCAGGGAGACCACACCTGAGATGCATACTTGAGAATTGGTCTAAACAAAGAAAAAAATAAGTGAATTAGGGTCTGTCGATCAGAAAACTCCCTTGACCACCGCTTAAAAAAACCCCAAATCTAGCTTTACACCAAGGTCAGTAACGGACTCAACACGACGGATAGTAGTTTCCGCAAAGGTATAATCAAAGACGAGCTGAGTGATGTTCCAAGAAAATGACATAACTTCACATTTATCCAGGTCAAGTTGCAGTCCATTTGAGGCACACCAAATCCTGAAGGTATTCAAATCATCCTAAATGCAGAAAGAATCATAACTGTTTCTAACGCATGAGAAAATCTTTCTTCATATCGACTGCGTAGATTAAGACTTTGGAGTGCCTAATCAGAGGGACAATGGCAAGAATAAACAGCAGCGGCCCCAGATGGCTACCCTGCAGTACACCAGAAGAAGCCCTAATAACTCTAGATAAAGTGTTACGGAAAGATACCCGGTATGACCTATCTTTTAAATAAGAGCGGGTCCAGGCGAGCAATAGAGGCGGAAAACCCAGCTTTTCAAGTTTAAGCATAATAACAGAGTGAGGGAGTTTATCAAATGCGTTGCTAAAGTCGGTGTAGACACAGTCGGTCTGGAGACCTCGCCGGAAGGAAGAAATTATGTGGGATGTAAATTCAAGCAGGTTAGTTGTCGTCGATTTACCAGGCAGAAAGCCACGTTGATTAGATGAGATTAGCCGCTTGCACTGCCCAAAAACCTGTGAATATATAACAGATTCGAACAACTTGGGCATGCAAGAAAGCTTTGCGATTGGCCCATAATTGGTTATTAAGTTTTTATGCCCCTTTTAATAAACAGGTATTATAAAGGAGCTCTTTCATAACGTAGGAAATCTACCGGCCTGAAGAGATTTGTTGAAGATCAATTCTAGTGGAGTCAGTAAGTCGTCAGAACAGGATTTCAAGAACGCAGGTGGAACGCCATCAGGACCAAAAGATTAGTCCATTTTAAGCTCCTTGATACTATCCATGATAATATCACAAGATATAATGGGGAAAGCAATGGAGGCAGCGGGACAGTCTTGGATATGACCAAACTCATTCAGAGAAGGCACAAAGTTCCCAGATGGAAAGGCGCCCTCAAAAAATAATGCGAAGTTGTCAGCTTCAGATTTGGAAGCGTATCGACTACGGACACTCAAAATCCTCGACCGTAGAGTTACAACTAACACTGACTACCCCACACCAAAGCCTTCCTTTAATACAAAATTGTACTACTGTTTTCCCACCAGGTCGGAATAAGAGGATCGTGAGCGACAATGCGGTCATCAATGCAGAAGAACCCTAGAGCATAGGCTTTCATTCCTCCCTCTTTTAACTGAGTAATATCAGCAAGATCTCGAAAAAGCCAAATACATGCTTAGGTTCGAAATAAGGCATACCAAACCTAAGGGGTTAGGTCTAGCCAGAAGCGTGAAAAAATTACTTTTACTGTTAGCAGTGGTTCCCGAAGTAGGAACTTCGCCCGGTGCTGCATCAATCCTCTGGAAACACTCAGACAATCATGTTCTTGTTCGTTCGTTTTAGGTTAAGCTCTAGGTTTTGTTCCGGATTATTTTCAAAATTTTCCTGAACTTTTCTTAGAGCTGGCACTCGCTTGGAGGCATTTCAAAATTTCTTTGTATTTTCTTTTTTACAGGTTTTTGCCTTCAAGTTTAAGAGTCCTTTTTATATAGCTTATTTACAGTAACATAGTATATTTAGTCATTTTTGCTATGTTCTTTTTGATCTTTATTACTGTGTCTTTTAATGTTTGTACAATTGTTAGAGTAGCTAGTTTTTGTAGGATTTTTACGTTTTTGTAACGATGAATGAAATAAAGCGCCATTATACATAAAAAAAAGTATTATTACACAGCTTTACACTGATGTCTCCTGTATACACAGACATATTCCCAGGTTTCGCGTCTTCCTTGGATTTCGTCTTAGGGGACAAAACGCTAAGGGTAGTAAACGTGTACCTGCCGCATGACCAGGATAATGCATGACAGGTGTTGGACTCAATCCTGTCGCATATTACGAACTTCGGTGGTGAGGTTATCCTTGGTGCACACTAGATTCTGCAATCGGTCATCATTCTAGAGTTGAATTCAACTCGGTGAACGCCGCGCGATTATCGAGCCTAGTCAGACATAGCAACCTTGTGGATGTCTACCGTTGGCTTAATCCAACGACTAGGTCATACACAAGGGTTTCTCGAAATGTCCAGGGTAGCTTTTCGGGTTCGAGGATAGACAGACTTTACGTGTCGTCTAGCCTTCTTAACTTTTTCGTTAGTGTCACTCATGAAGTGTGTTCATTAAGTGATCACCTTCTTGTTGTGGCGACTAGCACTTTGGTCGAAAATCGAACTGCTTACTGGATTTTCAACAATAACTTGTTGAATTCAGAGCAGTTCATCGAAGAATTCATTCAGTTTTGGCACCAATGGCGTGATAACAAGAATATTTATTCAAACCTTAGCCATTGGGGGGATGTTGGAAAGCTTCAGATTCGCTTATTTATCAGGACGAGATTCAATCGGAGCATCGAGTTTGACGACCGAAGTCACCCGGATTGGTACGCTTCTGCCCGCGCAACCAGAGTTACTCGCACAATATGAGAGACTTTAAGAACAACTGACAGCACAAAACTACAATGATAGCTTCGAGTTTGTGCTCCGAAACCAGTCGCGCTGGTTGCGAGAGGGCGAGACTCCGACCGAGTACTTCCTCCAGACAACTCGACGTCGTACCGCTTCTTGTGAAGTAGACTCGATTCTTGCCGAATCGGGCCAGATCCTATACGGAGAGGAACTTGCGAATTATATTTGCAACTACTACACGCGGCTTTATGCTGCATCGACGTTGCCAACGTTCTCGTCCAACGATGAATTCTTTCTCTGATAAAAGTAGAGAATTCCTGGACAGAACGCTTACTCTCGATGATATGCTTACCGCAACGAAGGATCTTCGACGTCATACTTCTCCTGGTTATGATGGTCTAGCTCCAGAATTCTTTGTTCGTTTTAGGAATCTTTTGATTCCGGATCTTTGGGATGTCTCTAATTCTGCAGTGGTTGGACATACCGAAGCCTTCGTGAAACTTTTACAGGCGAAGGTCGTTGACGTCTTCTTGGGGGGGGGGGGGGTGGGGGGGAAGACGATGGGTCGCTGAAAGCACGCTCTGCCGACCAGTAGCGGAGGGTGGTTTGGGTCTTACAGACATGGTCGTGATATTTCGTTGTCTTCAGGTACGAGCATTCCAACGAGTGTTCTGTCAAAGAGATAACTTAATTTCGCAGCTGTGGGTAAGTTCTATGGGGGTAGCGGCGCACGGGAGCACTACTATCTGCTCTCGGTTCGCCCACCATATCCGCATGACTGGTCCCAGGATATGATCTCCACGATTACAACCTGGGGCAGAATAAGACCAACATTTCATTCGCGATGGAATGAACTTGGGTACGGGGATTTCGCAGAAATTCCGATCAGGTTGAACCCTGAGTTAGTAGATTCTGTGTTCAGTAATGCTCGAGGTTTAACGGCCGATACAGGACAACTCACAGTTCTTGGAGACATCATTGATGCTTCTGGGAACACACTTATACACCCACACACAACACAATTAAACGAATTGGTGGATACAGCACGAGAGCGTTTTAGTCGTCTCTCTACTAGGGAACCTAGCACTGAGGTGATAAACGCTTTCGTAATTAATCGACCACACTCACACACAGTACACTCACTTCACGTAGGCTGCGCGAGCTCTCCGTAGGAGTAAATCCTACGGATACCTTAGGGGTTAATAGATGGCGCGCACATCTTGGGGTAGACTTGGGAGTAATGGGGACTATAACTAGCAGAGTCCGTCCAATTACAGAGACTCTAATGTGGCATTCAAACTGCTCCATCACAGCCTTGTGCATCCAAACCAGCTGTCGCATATCGATCGACGAATTCAAAGAGCCTGCACGGTTTGTGGTGGTGAAGGAACCCTGTTCCACAGATACTTCACATGCCCGAACTTGTGCGACATTAATAATCTTGTAGTAGTTTGCAGACCTCAATGACTCTGAAGACTGGTCCCGCGGGACTCTAATCGGTTCGAAATTTTTGTGCGTTCCTTTAGAACATGTTTGGATGTGTGCTCCCGGAGGACTAGAAAAGTGGCGAACGGCTCTTCGGAGAGGGCATTTGCTTGGGAGCAGTGGTTCCCGAGGTAGGAACTTCGCCCGGTGCTGCATCTACCCTCTGGGAACACTCAGACAATCATGTTCCAGTTTAAGTTTTCGGTTTCGGTTCATTGTGCTCGTTTGTTTTAGGTTTAGCTCATTATTTTATTATAATTAGTAACCACAACCAAATTCATCTAAATTGAGACTAATATAATGTCACACTTGATTAAACTCATTATATTTGCAATATTTAACGTTTAGTAAAATTAGTTCAATATAAGTATTTAGACTGTCAATATATTTATTAAAATGTCAATATAAGTATTCAATATAATTGATAGAGTTTCTTGATGGCACTTGTTTAAATTTTTCCATAGTTGAGTTAAAACACTTGATCTCATATAATAATAATTTTTATTTAAAAAATACAGAGTGCGACGCGTTTCGCCCTATTGATGCACCCTCAGGCTATCGACTGTTTTCTATCACTTGGAAATAAGAAAATCAACTTTTTAGACCTGACTTTAAAAAACCAAAATAATTATTTGATCTTTAATATATATAGAAAAGATACCTTCTCTGATTCTATAATTCCATATTCTTCTAACCATCCATGGAATATAAAAATGTCAGCGTTTCATTCCATGATACATAGATTAATTTCAATTCTACTATAGCAGAACGCGTTTAACGAAGAATTAAAAACGATTTTAACTATAGCTAAAAATAATGGTTACCACAAACGACATATTTATAATTTATTATCTAAAAAAATACAAAAAGATTCTATTCAACTTTTGTATGCTGGACAAAAGTTAGATTCCCAAGTAAGAATATGGAAAAAAGTGCCATTCATTAAAAACATCGACATTGACATTAATACAAATTTTAAATTCTAAAGATATCAACCCCGCATTTTTCAGTAAAAACTCTTTGCAGAATATTTCAATCATAAAATAAAACCGAAACCGGACGTGCTGCAAAAATTCGGGTTTTACCAAATTAAATGTGATGATTGTCCCAGTGTTTATGTGGGAAAAACCAAACGAACGCTAAATAGAAGATTATCTGAGCATATTGCAGGAGCTCGAAGTATGATGCCACAATCTGCCATTTCAAAACATTTACAGGACAATAAACATAAAATAAATTCGAATAGTATTAAACTACTACATATTTGAATAGTGCAGAGATTTCTGAAATAAGGAAAGCTAAATACATAGGACAAAATATACTTAATGACCAGTTAGATTTTATGAATAATAGTCTGTTACTGGATCCGAAAAATTTTTTGTAACCGGAGATAGAAAACAGTCGATAGCCTGAGGGTGCATCAATAGGGCGAAACGCGTCGCACTCTGTATTTTTTAAATAAAAATTATTATTATATGAGAACAAGTGTTTTAACTCAACTATTCAATATAAATTCACTCAAAAGAAATTTTCACTGCAGTTTTCTATAGTTGAAACATTTCGTCTTTTATTTTTGTGTATATGCACTTTATTCACTTTCGAAACTTAATTATGTGCTCACTTAAAAATGCACTACAGTTCGGAAATTACCGATTCAACGGTGATCCATTCTTCTACAACTGTTTGCTTAAATGCCGTCTCTAGCGGATCCTAAATACCGTTCATATCTTTTAACACCGTAAATTTTCACTAAATACAACAAATTGATTCACCTTTTGCAATTGCCTAGTTTTGCATAACTTCAATATTTTTGATTTGTTTACCTTAGATTTTTCCATATTCGCCAATTACATTACCAAATACGGATCTTGAAGGACCATGTTATAAATCTCCTAACGATGTTGGTTCCAGCGTTATAATTAATCTTTATGCTCTTGCACTGATTCCAAAACTAATGCTCGTTGCCAAACTTCAGTGAGTCTCCTCTTTTTATCAGAACAATTTGAAAAATCACTCAGCTCACCTGGAAACTTTTAAACACCAACCACCACTTTATTGCCAATTTGTACTTGAGTGAGCTTAACCGGTTCACCTCACCACTCTTTATAGACAAATTCTAGTCTAGAATTTCGTGAGATATGCCTCGTTAAGCTTCTATAGAGATAAGTCAGTGTCAATTGTGAGATTTCAATTTAGGGAGAAGGTGAGAAAAGTCAACCTGGTAAGTAAATATTTACAATTTTACAAATTTTGTGTTTTGACAATAGTTTAGTGTAATTTAGGAAAAATTCAAATTCAAATTGTATTTGGTTAATAATTTAATTGTTTCTCGTCTGCAGGCAAACGACTTGGATTGATTGATCAGTGATGGAGTAAACAATTTTTTTGTTCTTCTTTTTAGGTGACGATGTCCAAACTGTGGTCTGTAAACACAGGTGCCAATTTAAAACTAAACACGGTGCATTTCTCATCTTATTGAAACGTTTCGCTACTTCCATTCAAGCAAATAGCTCAGATGTTTATTTTCCTAAATTTAGATGTCATTGATTGGTATTTTTGCAGTACGGCCACAAAAAATGGCTCAACTCCATCTTGCTAATTACCCTTTTAAGTTTACGTAAGCTGATGCTATAAATTCCAAAGCAAAGTTTCTAGCAGGTTTTACGAAGGTAAAATAATCCTGTTTATATTAAAAAATAAATCGATACAGGTAATGTATTAGCTTCTTTGAAATTCGCATTTATGTATGTACCTCAAAACATTCGATTTTCTTATTCAGTGCATTTCATAACATCGCAATCCCTTAAAGAACTTATTAGCCCATTGTATACCTAGACGTTTTTCATACCAAAGATTGCGGTTTTCGTTATTGCGGTTTTAAAATTGGAATGTTTTCTCAAAACATTTAAAATCCCTCTACATAATATTTGCTCTTATTTTCTTGAAATACTTGGAAAATACCGTCTAAAGCATTATCAGAAACTCGATGATTCGCCATTTTCAAAATGTTTACCTTTTTACATCTCATCATCAAATTGATCACAAAACCATTGATATCCGGGAGATTCGTAAGAACAGACTTGAAGTATCAATATTGCCCGGATCCAGGTGGGTAAAGACATCAAAGTAAATCTTCATAAAGCCAGGTGGAATGGTAGTTTGTCGACCAGATGGAAAAATGTGGGAGCGGCATTCCAGTTTACGATATCATAGTCGTTGCTATGTGTACAATAGCAAATGAACTTCTCTGCCTAAAACTACGGAGCACTGTTCCGTTTAAGAAAAGGATACCCTGAAGGAGCCACGTTACGATATACCCACAGGAGGAGATGTTCAGGATATAAACTACTTCAGCATTCGTCGTTACTGTAATTTATGACATCCTGTCGTCCTTCTATCAGATCCCTTGTCACGGAAACTTTTATCGTTAAACAACTTTATTCGACCGTGTCACTTGTGACTCGACAATGGTCGGCAATTTGCTGAAAAAGCTCATAAACACAAGAAATGAGTTGTTGCAGGATATTCAGGATAGCCCGGAATATCGTAGACCCAGTAAGTTTCTGCCTAGCACCATGCATTATTGACGGACCCCATTAGTTCCGCTCTATCCCCCCAACTTAGACATTTTTACAATATAACTTTTATCGGTGTGACAGAGTATGACGGAGTGCTGTTTATCATAAGAATTCTGTCAATCCTATCGCCTGTGGCGTCGCGTTAGTCTGAACAGGGATGTTACATTGACAAATGTTTGCAGTGCTGAATGGAATGTCAATCCTAATCGCCATTTATTCGTTGGACGTTTTTGATTTATGAGTCTTGCTCGTCTTGAAATTTCATGTACATGAACTTGCTCACTTTTAGTATTCTGGGTTATAACCTTTGGAGGCAAGGAGCTGACTCTTAGGTTGCATCAAGTCGGGTTGCATTTTCATACATAAGTATGCATTTGAAACAGAAACGCAACACAAAATTATTCAAGGATTGCCGAGCTGTTGGATTAGAGAAGCAATTCCAATTGCCCAAAACCTTTAGATTTTCTCTACAATAAAAGGGCTTAGTCATAAAATTATAGACTATAAATTTCATTTAACTACCTTAAGTGTAATTAAAAGTAATAGTGTGTTTTCTGCTTTATTGCTTACAAAGGACTGGAGAGCGAACAGATTAAGAACAAAAGCATTGAGCAAAAATATCAACCCATGAATGGTAAAATATAGTAATGCCGTAGCCACACCAAACCCGAAATCACTCCAAATGGAGAATCCCGGTAATTTAAGAAAATTTCGTAACTTTAAAGTACTGAACATTTGGGTGCTTTCGAAGGAATTCTCTTTAAAGCTTTAGCTGTGGAATGATAGCAAATTTAAAATTTCCAAATATTTCAGTAAATTTCTACTTGTGGCGTCAATTTAAATATATTTTTGTCAATGGTGAGTTCTCCCTCTCTCTAGTTCCCGTAACTCCTTGTGGGGTATGGCGCGTGAGAAGAACTTCACATGATTCGAGACAACGGTTGCCAGTGGAGTTCCAATTTAAATTGGATTCCAAACCACATGAAATTTTCTCTGCAACCCCCATGGATTATTTATTGTAATCTGTTGTCAGCAGAAAACAACCATGGGTCGCCGTCGGTGGAATTCGAACCTGGGACATCCGGATTGGTAGGCCGACCAAATAATTTAAATTTTAACAGCTGTTATATATTGTTTCTAGATTAAAAAAATGTACAAATGAAAATCCTACATGCTCGTCTTCGCTAGTTATGCACATTTTTGTGTTCAAGGTATGCACTTGCATGAAAAACAGAATCGAATATTCAAGTACACATATTCAATCGGTTCATTCATCTTAATTTGACAAAATTTGATGAAAATATATAAGAATTATTGTTAAAATTATCTTTTTTTTTAATTTATGGTTATTTTGATCCACGGACCTCTGAATAATACCCTTTTCCCATTTTTCCGTTTTTACTAAACATATCTATCAAAAGTATAATTTTAAATTCATGAGTACAAAAACAACTTTTAGCGTGACCCAGGACCAACGACGTGGACGTAGTGATTACGTTATCCCATTTTTTTTTGTTTTTTATTTTTTATTTTTTTTCATTTTTTTTTTATTTTACGTATATATTTATGTTTTTTTATGTTAGAACAACTATGCATAATCTACTTTTTAATTTAACTCCACGGATAAAAATTAATTTCAATTGAAATAATAAATATATTTAAAAAAAATATTGAAATTAAAGATGAAGGGATGAATATTCAGTTACTGCTTTTAATAAATTGATTGAGTAAGTATCATGATGAAAACTGTTGACTTTGTAACGTTTCCAAAAGTGTAAAAAGTCTCGGTGTACCGACTCTCCACTTTGTTCAGACCAATATCCTAAACCACGATTACCGTCGATGAACTGTAAACTTTCTTTTAAGTGTGAAAGAATAACATGAAACTTTAATGTTTCTGAAAGTTTATCAATACTTTTCAAAGCTTTTATGTAATTCTTCGATATGAGCATCAAGTGAAGATCCTACTTTGCCTGAGGTGAAGCAGCAATTTACGACCTTGTACATTGCTTTGAAAGCTGCAATGTATGGCATAATTTTAAAAATACCTACTTCCCTGTATATCTTCAAGTTTATCAGCTTCCTTGATTAGTTTCCTACATGCATTTCCTTCAAATGTATCACCATGATAATTTTTTGAAATAATGTTCAGTTTTTTAGGCCACAACATAGCTTTTCCTTCGCTTAACAGGGGAACTAAACCTTTAAAAAACAAATGGGTTGCGAAGCCTTTTAGAATATGCAGTTCAGGAATGACGCATTTTTGAAGAACATTGATATCGTTACTTTCATCAAAAAGAGGAGGATTAATGGTGCTATAACATTCTGCTCTTAAGTCTCCGTAAGTTTTCAAGTTTTTACAACTTCCCACTTCTGAGTTTTTAGATGCACCTCTTAAATCGTTTAAGGGGGACTTACACCTTGTCACTTTCAAAAAATCAATTTTTTTTTTTTACATTTTTCTGATCTAAAGGGTCTTATAAATCAGTCTGTAAAAGGATTCGTCTCTATTTCGAGAGTATAGCTCAAAAAAAAATAGAAAGTCACGTCAGATTCGCTCGCTCCTGGATCGCCTCCGCGTTAATCATGATTTCACGTGTAGCTACTCGTTCTGTCAATGGTTTTCACGCTTTTCCTGTATTCTATTGTCAATGTGTGTGTCTATGCATATTTTTAGGAAAGGGTTTTTCGAGTCACTCAGTTTCTAACGATACTTCCGTAAGTCCCATGATTCACGTGTTGAATTGTTCTGAAACTTTGAACGCGGTTTTCCAAAACTTTAATGTTCCGAACTGGTGTACACGATTACGAGAGAACAAATCAACGTATTGGCTTAAATTTTTTTAAATTTTTTTCAGAAAACACTTAGCAAGGTCCCGATCGTTCATTTTTAAGAAATTTTGATTTACTGCATTTTGATAGTTTTACATAAGGCAAAAAACATAGTACGAAAATGACTTTTGAAAAAGTGAACGATCGGGACCTCACTAATGTATCAATAATTGAAAGTCTTCTTGGATAACTATAGTCGATAACTTTGGTCGATCTAATCAAGTACACCGTTCAACCCTTCACTTTTGAGGCGCGCGCTGTTAATGTCATCTCAAGGTCTTGTAAGTCAACATGACTATGGAAAATAAATCATGTGTGATATTCTATTGTTCTAATAATAAATAAAAAAAAATTCAAATGAAAATCTTTTCTAGTTTCTTTACAATAAATTGTCAAAAACTAGCTCCAAAATTGGCTTACAAGGTGTAAGTCCCCCTTAAGGAAATAAAGCAATAAGGACAAGGAAACATTGCTGTAGCAGTGTGTTGCCCATTTACAATTAACAAAATTTTGAAATCTGCAACAAATTTAAACGGAATTCGATTAATTTTAGTTAACTCAAATAGAAGTTTAATATTTGCATGTGTTTCTTTTAATCCAGGAACTATATACCACAATATTAAGGGGTTATATACAAAGTTGGGGCTCAAAAATCGAAAATTTTTTTATTACATATTCTGAAAGTACATACTTTCGAAAATATCTGTGTGAAATTTCATCCAGATCGGAGCACTAGATTTCAAATGACAGCCGTTCGCAGCGCACTAGTTCCATCCATAAGCACTTGGCGAGCGGCGTCCAAAAACTTTAAACGCGATGATCTCGGAATAGAGTTTTTTGAAAAATACCGTTGCGGTGAACGTGATATCTGAAAAACTGTTCAACCGATTTTCATAATTTTTTTTTTAAATTGTTCATAATTACAATCTCGTGTACTTGAACGGTTCCTTTTTCATCTAAAAATTTTCGATTGTTTGCAATGAATTTTTGTTTAGAATTTTGAACACCTCAAAAATCGAATTTTTTGTCAACATTGTTTTTTTATTGAAAAAAAAATTTCGGAAACCGAACCGTTCAAGTACACCTACATTTTCCTTCAATAATTTTTTTACTCTTTTGATTTCAGTTTACCGGTTCGCTTTGGAGAGTGTTCATCGCAAGCCTCTGCAAAAAAAACGCGATTCGGGAGAGGGGCCATAACTCCGACAATTTTTAATATTTTTTTATAATTCAACTTGTTTTTTTTTCAATAGTACCTCCAACAAATTGTCTTTCGCTTTCTCTAATAAAATTTGCATAAAACCTTTAGCTCACTTTTTCCCCTCAACTTTGTATATAACCCCTTAACTTAAATACACTAGACATCTTAGCTTTCTTACTTAGACTTTCACCTTCAGAATACAGTTTTCTTTTTTTTATTCATTAAAATACTCAGAATTTTGTATATGATCATCGTCTTCACAACCTTCCTGCACAAAGCTGTTTTCATCAATCGTTTCGGGTGAATAATTTTCGAGCAATATAGTTAAACTTATTTTAAAAAAGCCTTGACCTCCATCAGCCATGGCTTTAATAGCCACGTTTCCTACTATTTTTCTTTGCTCAATAACATGCTCAAGAAGTTCTTCGGCGTCAGAATAAACTACAGCTCGTAATTGTTTATCTTCTGCATTTTCACAATAAAATTCATATGTTCCTGTTTTATATAAATCTTTTAAAGTATTTGATTTTTCTGACATATGCTTAGAGTAATTTGCAGGAATAGACGTCCTTCCAACATTACATCTAATATAATTAGTAAATTTTTTCATTAGGTTTGTTGAAGCTCCTACTTTAATTCGAAAATTATCTAAAACAACTTTATCATCTTTTTTATTTACTGTGATTCTTGTATTTTGTCCGAAAGTAGGTAACACCAAATCAATGTTTTCAAGTCTTGCTGTTATATTTTATCAGGAAATTTTTCGACAATTTTCATCACGTTATCTTTAAAATTTTTACATAAATAATTAATAGCCTTACCGATTTCTTGGAAACATTTAGTACATAGCTTTATGGAGTCTACGGAATCGTTTTGTGTCGCTTTTTGTGATTCATGAAATCCAGCGGAAATATCTATTTTCTTGTTTAACTCTCTAAATTTACCTCTGCCTTTCTTAGTTTTAATGTATCCTGTAAATCTAGCTGTCTCACATATATGGTGTTCATTTAATTGTATTTTCAGGTGTTAAGTCGGACTTAAACTAACTCTATTGCAATTCAGCTAATTGTATCAAATTGCCCCGAGGTCGGGTATTTTTTTCAAACGCAATTTTCACCCATTTCCCCTACGCGGATCGGAAAACTGTCCGATGCAAATTCGTAGCTCTGATATTTTTCTACAGAACTGCATTATTCATTTTTCCTGTCTAATGCAACAATTTCCCAGGCATTATTCAGAGAGCCGTGGATCAAAATAACCATAAATTTAGAAGAAAAAAAGATAATTTTAATAATAATTCTTATAAATTTTCATCAAATTTTGTCAAATTAAGAAGAATGAATCCATGAATATAGCAAACATATTGATTATGTCGGACGGAAAGGGAATGCTACATAAAAAGTTGGACATCGGTACAAAAGTTAACGGTATATAAAACAACTATTTCGCCGCATTTTGAATGTTATCCAACAGTACTTATTTTGTGATTTGAATAGACTTAAAAGAATACATAACACCAGCTAAAGGGTTGGGCCACTTTAGAATTTTCGAAAAATCGATTATTTTATTTTTTATTTGAATGGTCCTTTAGAACCTCAAAAATTATGTCCTAAGAGATTATAACCAGAAAACATCTCAAAGTACTCGATTTTCGAATTTTAGGATTAAAGGTATTGCAAAATTATTCATGATTTTCTACTACTCAAAACATCTATCGCGTTTATCTGAAAACTGTATTTTTCAAGTTGACCGGAAACATATAACTCAGACAATTTTCAACCTTTCAACTTTTCACTTTAGTAGTGCGCCATTTGGCCAAAAATCAATATATCGCAAAAATACGAACTTACTTTTATAGCTGTTGCCATATATAATCGAAAAATTCATTGGCTCATCATAATTCAAAAATTACAATAGCTGTTTGTCCGGCCGTGGACCCTTGAAAAATGGAGAAGTCATACTATAGAATTAAGCCTTCTAACTCAGAAGGCGCACTTCACAGGCAAAAGCTTGGAATCAATTGACCTATTCACCAGAATATAACATACACCCAGCGACAAAAAAACCCTCGCATTTGTGATTTTCGAATATTTACGGTTTTTTTCGAACTTACATGTTTTAAAATTTAAAAACATTAAGATAATCTGGTTTATTCATGACGCACTGATTATTTCATAGCTAATTCAAAAATTTTTATCTACGATACATTATCAGTTATGTCAAAAAGATGTAGAAACTATAAAAAAGCCCCAAACAGCAAAAAACATGATTTCAGAGAATTACTTAAATAATGGCTGGTAACGTTCAAATAGTACAAGTTTTATAATGGATTTTAGATGAAAAGCAATAAAGCATTAGAAAATTTATTAGTTTTTGACTTTCTGTTATTAAATTTTTCTTGAAATGTAATAATACAACAATTTCAATATCTGGTTGAACCTCCTTTGGTTTGTATCACTGTTTTTATTGTATCTGGCATAGATAAATATAACTTATTTAAAAATTCTAAATTTATTTCGTTGTCCCACACATCAGATATGATTTTTTCAAGGTTTTTTAAGCTCAGTGGTTTTTTTTCTTTGATATTTTTTCCCATCATGACCCAAAGATTTTCGATCGGGTTCGGGTCCGGACTGTTTCCCGGCCACGAAAGCGATATTATGCCAAGTTTCTCCTTGAAATTTTGAATCTGCAGAAAAGGAAACAGTTTATATTATTCGGTAAAGTATTATTTATAAACTTGTAGAGTAATAATACTTATAGAGCGAGCCCGATGGCAGGATGCGGAGTCGTCCTGAAATATTGGTTCTGGAACTTCTGCCGTTAGCTCTTCAATGGTCGGAAAAACACCTTCATCAATTATTTCCCGATATTTTTCGGCATTGATGTGTCCCCTTAGCGTAATAATATGACCTGTACCATACACCGTAATAGCTCCCCAGACCATAATATAGGCCGAATGTTTCACTGTGGGTTGGATGCAATCTTGTTCTCCTTGTCTTCGTCTTAATTTCAAGGTACTATGCGGTCGAAACAAATTGAACTTCGATTCATCGGAAAAGACTACCTTCTTCCAGTCATCCAACGTCCAATTTTCGCGGTCTTTACACCATTGAAGGCTTTTCTTTTTCATTTGGTTTGTAAGTAAGGCTTTTTCGCGGGCCGTTGAGCAGGTAGACCCATTTCTTTTAGCCTTCTCTGCACTGTTCTAACATTACAAGGTCTTCTATTCTTTCGCATTTGAATTTCTGCTAGTTCCTTTTGATGAACTGTCCCAGGAAGAAATCTGCTTTTCAAGCAGTTCAGCTTCAAATGATGTTTTTCCAAATTTGTAGTGACCTAAGGTCTCCCGCTCCCAGTTTTTCTCCTCAAACTACCAGTTTCTTCATATTTTTTTAAAATTTTTCTAACAGTACACTCACTACACCCAATACGACGCGCAATTTCCCGTTTCTTGTACCCTTCTTCAGCCAAAGTAGCCACACGTGACTTTACTTCAATACTCAACTGTTTATATTTTTTCTTAGTTTTTTCACTTTAAACCCTTTCTTGTCAACACTTCAATACCCAGATAAATACTGAGGACTGGTACATGATTACTTTTCTGTAGTTGCCTGTATGAAACCAAATATCATACTAGTTCACGATTTCAGCTCCAGTTAAACGGGGAAATTAACGACTTTTTATAAAATATTAACTGCGAGGGTTTTTTTGTCGCTGGGTGTATATTGAGGTGAATGAGGCTCCCACACCAACATGCAAAAAAAAAAAATATTAGTAAACAGATAAACCAAGCCACGTCCAAACACATAGATATCAGAGATCGTTTAAGCAAGTCCTTAGTAAGCTTAAGCCAGGTAAAAAATAGGACACATATTCACGGCTCTACACATGCGATTAAAAGACTCATGCATACCATAGTTAGACCGAGAATGAACAACATATAGTAAAGGCAATCTCCTTAAACTATACGAGGTATGCCTATAAGTAACCAAACCTGCGAGAGTGCGAGTATCTATATTCGAGTTCAAAAGCTGGTGAATAAATATTAAGGTCAGCAATTCTACGTCCTTCCTCCAACGAGTGCATATTAAGCAATCGGAGGCGATCCTCCTCACTTTTGTCTAGTTTTACAGGTCAGTAACGAACTCAACATGCCGGATAGTAGTTTCCGCAAAGGTATAATCAAAGACGAGCTGACTGATGTTCCTGGAAAATGACATAACTTCACATTTATCCAAGTTAAGTTGCAGTCCATTTGAGGCACATTAAACCCTGAAGGTATTCAAATCATCCTGAATGCAGGAAGAATCATAACTGTTTCTAATGCATGAGAAAATCTTCATATCGTCTGCGTAGTTTAAAACTTTGGAGTGCTTAATCAGAGGGACAATGTCGTCAATGGCAAGAATAAAAATCACCGGCCCCAGATGGCTATCTTGCCGTACACCAGATGAAGCCCTAACAACTCTAGATAAAGTATTACGGAAAGACGCAAAAACGCTGCATAGTCGCCATTTTGAAATAAATCGCTTCAAAAAAATTATTGTATCCAGTCACTGATATGTATGATAACCACTCATCTTGTAATCTCGAATTATTTCGTAGTTTTTTTGAAAAAAAAAATCCCCAAAATGCCTATTTTTTCCGCCTCTAGAGTGGCCTAATCCCTTAAAATGATGTTAGATGCACTGAAGTGGATGTCCGTAAAACAAAGAATTTATTTTAAAACATTGCTTCTAATATATAGAACGGTACGGGGCATATTGCCGCAATATTTAACAGGAAAAGTCATCTATAATTATGAAGATAAAAGCAAACTGCTAAGAAACTCAGATGACGTCAGACTGCCACTAATGAAACTTGCAGTTGCATTTTCCCAAAATTCATTATTTTATAGAGGACTGAAGCTTTTGAATAGTTTACCAAAACAAGTAAGAGAATTAGAACGATTTGCGGAATTCAGAAGAGAAATTGTGAATTATGAGAAAGCGAATATTGTATGAAAATTTGTATATTTCAGATTTGAAGTAATTTTGTAAATATAAATTAGATAATTTCTAGAAATAAATAAATGCAATGCAAACTTCTGGTAAATTCTTTCTTTACCTTTCCAAACCATCAAATCATATCGCAAGGAGAATTACATACTTCAACCACTTTAATTTAAATAAAAATCGCTAACACTGTTCAATTTTAATGATGTTATACCTCACGATAATTTGCACATCTTCTTGATTTATTTTTATGTATTTACCCCTCTTTCCCATATTGAGGTGATTTTACTGACCTTGGAGTACTTATACATCAAAAAGATTTTATAAACGAACTTATGTTACACGACTTACACAATTGTAATAAATCCTTCGTTTTGATGTTTCGGATTTCCCACCTTTTCTCATTCCAAAACGTGGTTCACTCAAATTATTAAAAAGCCATTTAAAGCGGTATTATATGTAAACATATCCAGAATTATGTTGCACATCAAGCAATCTGTATGTCCATTTACTTTCAAGCACTAAACCCACCAAATATTCGTTAATTGAATTAACTTAAGAACAGAATACACGCACTTTTTACACTCAATATATTTTACACACTGCTCCTCCGAAATAGTTTACAAAAACTCACAAGCATTTCTTCCTTAGAGTGCAACTAAACTGCACTTACCTGGTTGAGGTTAATTGATGCAGAACCGTACAATTTCTCGTTTTGATAACATACCTCAAGTCTTCAAGTGATAATAAGTTATGAAATTTTTTTTACTTTGAGAGCCAGGTAAAAGTGCAAACTTGTGTCATGCTAACCGGCTGCAGTTTTGCAGTTGCCACCCATTCTCTTTACGTGCACCAAACTGTTTCAGGGTCGACGAATGCTGTTTTCTTTGCAAGTCCTTATGTAACTTTCAACATTACTTTTTAAGAGGATGAGTAATAAAATTAGCCTTGACCGACATACCATGGCAATACTAGAGCATCTATATAATCATTGGAAGTTCCAATGACGTAGACGTATTTTTACGCTTGACAACTTTCTTAAATTTTTTGTCGGAAGTTGCAGACCTGATTGGCTTTTAGCACAATTAACAAGGAAGCCAGCTGTCGAAATATTTAAGGCACTGGAGCAGAAATAAGTAATTAACTAAAATTAATCTTAGTCTTATGTAATAGTTACAATAATTATGTATTGATTCCTTTTATTTGACTTAAATTATTATTTGACTTAAAATTTCCAATAGAATAGAAACTACTTTTCACGACAGATTTTGGAATAGCTCCTCCTCTAGTTCCCGTAACCCCTTGTGGGGCATAAGGCGGGAGAATAACTTTACCCGATTCGGGGTAACGATTGCAAGTGGACCTACAATTTAAAGTGGATTTCCAACGACCAAAATTTCCTCTGTAACTCCTAATGAAAGTTTTTATCGCAATCTATTATAACGACGGTCGTCCGTCGCCAGTGTGATTCGAAACTGGGACTTTCGGATTGAAAGAGCGACATCTACGCCATGAATAACACCTTGTACAATGATTATGCCCCAGCGATTCATGTTAATTTATCTCTTTATAGTTCTATTCATTAGATCTGTTTTACTTTCCCAAGTATTCTCAGTTTAGTTCAAAGCACTGTATTCTGCAGCTCCACTATTTCCAGGAAGAAGCAATTGGCAGGCCCGAGCACTCACACGACTGATTCGACCTTTTCTAAATCTCGGCAACTCTTGCAAATCGGTCACTACTTGACCTAGTTTACCAGGACCTTTACCCTATCATGACACCTACTAGATTTCTAATAGCTGTTCTATTTAGTTAAATAAGGAATACTTTATTTCTTTGCTTGTTGTTTTTCAGATACAACATTTATCCCTATTATTCCATCGATTATCAAGCGGGTATCAATGGCATAAGTAACCGATTCAGAGCTGTTCAACGAAGCATTCATTTTCGCTAATTAATAATAATAAGCTTATTAACAAATCCATCAATTCAATAGTAGCTTATCCAAACCTATGTACTAATTCACATAAACTGCAACAGTAACCTTGCGGTTGTCTGTCGAGTTGGCAAATATATATTTCTTTATTATTAGTTCTGATAAGGTAAGTACAGCTAAGTCAATGTCATATTTCTTATAACGTAGGCATAAAAGTAATTCATCCAAAATTATAAAAACAAACTACCGTAAAAGGCTCCATTAGTTAATAACAAAAATACAAAAAAGGACTATTATACAATTACATCAATTACAGCTAGTATATTTATTATATAGTATATAAAAAAAGCATAAATAAATAAATGCGTGCTAGAAGTATTATATTATGTAATATGCTACACTAGAATAGAATAGAATAAGTTAAGAAATTAATCTGAGATTAAGAGTTATATTCTTCTATTAGTATTTGTTTATATTTCCAGGCTATTTTTGCGTATAGATTCTATTAAAAGCCATAACCCTGAATTCTTTAAGTACTGGGCATACTGCCAGGAGGGGGCTGAGAAAGCAGCACTAGGTCATCAGCATAAAATAGGATCTTAATTATAAATCAATCTATATTTACCACTCCCTCCATGTCATCTACAATATCATTAATGAATAATGAGAATAATAGAGGGCTTACTAAGCACCGCTGCCTTAGGCCAACACTCGTAGTGTATCTTTCGGATAATGTTTCACCATTACACACTTGAGAACACGTCTGCTTGTATAACACCTGGAGAAATATAGTAAACTGATTTGAAACGCCAAGTTGACAGAGTTTGTAGAAAAGAGCCGCCCTGTCGATTGTGTCAAACGCAGCATTGAAATCTACGAAGAAGATTTTTTTTTCCAGCTAATTTCATTTTAATAATATTGAGAAGGTTAAAAATATTGTCGACTGTGGAGTAGCCTGGCCTAAACCTAGCTTGACATTCATGTAGCATATTATTTCTTTGCTCCCATGAAACCAGTTTATTGTTTGCAATCTCTGTTAGTAGTTTGACAGCAGCATCCATAAGTAAGATTAATATCTCCCCTTTTATGAATCGGAAATATAATTGAATACTGTCAGGAAAAGTCTCGGTCTAATAAATAGCCTTGAACACTCGAACCAGCTGGTGTAAAAAATTTAGTGGGGCATTCTTGAAAAATTCGTAAGGTACCTACGCGATCTGGTCCGGGTGCCTTATTATTCTTGGCGTTTTTTTAATACAGTGAGGAGCTCATCCAAGGATATTTCACCATCATGAGTTAAATCATTGATACGAGGTGCTGCGTATAATACAACATTTGCTTTCATAGGGTGGTTCAGAAGGTTTCACAGCAATTTTTAAAATCTTCTATAGTAATACTATTGCCTTTGGTAAAACCATTTCCACGGAGTTTTCGGACCAATGACCAAAAATGCTTGCTATCATTTGTGTGATTTAGTTTCCGGGAGAGTTCTGCGTAGTAAGCGGTTCTTTCTTTCAGTTTTCTTCTATATATTTTTTTTGAAATTTTTGTTTTCCCTTTAGTACATGCATTTTTCGAAATCATCGTTGTTTTTTCTAAATGGATTTAACCGACGTCGGCAGAAGTTGTGTGTCCATGTCATGTGAAGTTACACTGCCTATTTCTCTTAACCTTTGGAAAGTCCGTATAAATACCCCTCCTTGGAGTGCTCGCCGATTGGGGTATCTCCTTTGCTATTCCAGTACAGCGGCTCTCTCTTTTCTGTCTACTACACCATAAATGTAAATAATATTCGCGTATTCCTTAAATGTAAATTTTACAATTTTTTTATAATTGTTGCTTAAAAACACTCATACTTATTGATTTGTTTTTCAACGATAATAGGTATTCTTGCTGACTGGCCCTTTTTCATAGCAAAATTTCCATCCGGTACGAGTAACAGAACGGCAGGATACAACGGTGTGAATTCTGGGTAAGACAAGCTTATATCGGCGATAGAACAAAATTACACTATCATTCTTATAACTTTTTTCCACCAATAATTAAAATTAATTACCTGTTAATCTAGAAGAAACATTGTCGACCCATTATCTTAAAAATTTTGTTTACTTAAAGAATTTGCTACCTAAAGTGCAATAAAATAATTAGGTAGTCAGAGATTTCTAAAAATGCGATTTTTCTAATTCTTTGTCTACCTTGGCATATTGCACCTTTTTGGAAAGGTGATACGACGGGCAATCCAATAAAAATAAAAAAGAGGTATACTAATTTCATAAATTTTGGAGAAAATTTGGAAAAATGCTGAAATTTTGGTAATTTCAAAAAAATTTAAAATTTTGGTCGTGACTGTACCTGCAGTGGTAGTAGTAAGATCAACATTGTTGACATTTTTGAAAAGGTCATTAGGATAGTTATTTGTTAGCGTTTGTTTGATGTCGTATGTTGGGTATATCAGAAAATAAAAATAAAAGAGTAATGTGCATACCATGAAAAACTGAAATTTATGAATTACCCTGAGACTCCAAAACAGTTGAGAGTTCACCCCCCCCCCCCCATTCAATTGTTTGTTTGGCTAGATGAGATCTATCACCCCACTCATTTTGGCACGTCAGATCTGAAACACCCTGTATATAATAGGGGGTGCCATTTCACTAAGCAAAAAAATTGTGGACAAATTTTTTTAAAACATTTCTAGAACAAAAATTTAAAAAAAAATCTATTCTACAGAATTTCTTCTAACGAATCGTTACTTGTCAATATTAACCAGAGGTCTTCAGCGTGTTTTACGGCCTTTTTCCTTGAACGTGTGGTACGAAATCAATTAAGTAAAATGTTAAAAAAATTTTAGTTGACTTAAAAATACTATTTCTTGTTTTAGTTCATTTAAAGAAGGGGCTGGGAAATTTCGGTTCGCCTAGGGCGCCAATTGACCTTAAGCCAGCCCTGCTAGTACATACAAATTCGTTTTCATCACTCGAAGTATTTTTATTTATAAACGTTCCACTGTTGCATTACAAACGAGAACTATGAACTGAACGTTTATCAAAAAGTGCTGTCTGCCTCTTGTAAAGTACAATGACTGAGGCCAGAAAAAATCCGCTAGCCATTCTTGTTAACGAACTCTTCAATACTCCGAGAATATTTATTAAAAAACTTGAAAACTGACTTCCATCGTTTCTTCCTACAAAGCAATGACATAGATTGTTTTCTCCCATTATAGGGATTTTTATTTTTGCTAGGGTTACTACATACATTGTTTTTCGTTGAGTTGAAGTTCAAAGATCGAAAGAGCACGACTCTAGATTTCCATATCCCATTTTCAACAAAAACCTGATTTTGACTGTTTTTTGCCTGCACTCTTCATATATATATTGAAAAAAAATATACTTATATATTTGTTTATCAAGGAAAACCCTTCGGACCGGATCAACCGCTGGCTGCAACATCAGAACCGATCGTGTAGATGCTGCAATAATGAATTATATTAAAAATGGAGTTTAAAATTTTCGCTCAATATGATTTGTACTTAAAGAAGAAAAGATTCGTTTATCATTAGTGGCTGTCTTTTGTATAAGTATAAGTGATATGCCATTATACTGATCAGAACACGCTAGTCAGCTGGTTCGAAATATTTTGCTCTTTGCATCTTTTTCAAATTGATTGCCTAATAAATAATAAATACTGCTAGCGATCAATATTATGTTAATATTGGCTGCAACAATACCAATGCGGAGACAATATTGCCTGTCAATTCCGGCGTAGATTAAAAGGCTGTTGTCAAACCGTGGTTATTCCGACGGTTTCGCTGCCAACGGGCAAATATTGACATCAACCGTGAAGCGGTTCGGAGCCAATTAAAAAGAGAGCAAATGAGATTTGGGGTTGGATGTATTATATTCCGTCATTTTCGAATTCTCGGGATAATTGTCATTCTACTACAGAAATGTTAGTGAAATGAATCAACTTAAAACAACCTTTTAGAGAACAAAATTTCACAATGGAAACGTGTGTGACTTACTCAATTTAAATGTAAAAAGTTACGAGCTTACAAATATGAACCCCACGTGTTACCTCTTTTAAATTTTAAATGCAAAACCAAGATTGCTTAACAAATTCTTTAAATTCGTTAAACTTTAATCAAACTTGCACAAGTGCCGACACCTCAAAATTTGAATAAAATGTCCCTAACCCGGATAACAGCAAAAGTTTATCCTTGTGGAAACCTTACGTAAGTAACGTCATTAGTTGTAAATTTATGTAAACTTTCTTTGTTGACATATTTCCAAAAAAACGTGAAAAATACCCTTGAACTGAGAAAAGCATACTTTAAATTAGCTCACGGTCATGAAGAGAGCAAAAGGGGGGAGCAGAGAAAGTCAGATTTTCCCCATCATCCGCAAAGGAACGTAGCATGACGGTATCAAATATGTAATTATGTTTACCCAAGTACTTTTTTGCACATTTAAATTTTGTGTACGATAAACAAGAGCGCTGAGTGTACGGCAAGATTAAAGCCTAATAAAATTGTGTTGCGCGGCCTTAGGCGCTTAATAAATTGTTTTTGCTCCCAGCGGCCTGTCTCGATGGAGCATTAAAATCCAGAAAATCCCAAAGCAAAGTTCACATAGAGCCGACCGGATCCGGTTCTTTTTGGTGGCATATCTTGGAGCTAGCCCCACATGTTTTACGAGTCGGCGTTAGTCTACCCAGAAACGAAGAGTGGTTGGGGGACGGTTGCAGTACTGTCCAAAAGCAAAGTGCACGGGAAAGCGGGGCCCGGGACTAAGCCATGCATTGAGCGTTATACGTCTCCGACCCCACAACGTACTGCTAATAAGCTTAAAAGCTTTTGGAATATTTCAGTGCGCGCTTAATAAACTTCAGAATTTAATTTCGCCTAAAAGCATTCCTGTAGGTCATCATCACAGGGTGATCACTAGACGGTATGTAACGGAGCATCAGGAGCCAACTCGGGGATAACCAGGAACCGAAAAGGATTAAATAGGAAGAGGCACCAAAGGAAGCAATTGAAACTGAAGTCAATAAATGTGAAGTGCGGATAAGGTTTGGCGAAGCGCCTAATTCGATAGGAAAGTTCGTAATTGACGATTTGAGTAGGTACGGAACGTGTGTGAATTTATGATGCCCCAGAGCCTGTAATTGCTATTTACGCTCCTTACTCGGCGAGGAAAACTTTGTTTTCCCTGACTTGGTGGAAAGACCGGTGATTATAAAAAGTTTCTCCCGAAAGTGTTGACATTGCATCGGCTAAACACCTGCTGCAGGAGATAATTAAAGAGAGCAAAGCGAAAAAAGTTGACCCTGCAGTTTACGTGAATAAAATTTTAAGTTTTCCTTCTGTGGTTGGGCTAAGAACGAACTTGTCAGACTTCAATTAGACCCAATTCTAGAAGTTTTTTAACTTTACTAAAACGAATTAGTTGCTATATAGTTTAGGAGTATGGTTACAGTGAGATTGTTGCAATTAAACGTTCTTCGAAAACAGAAGCGAAGATAAAAACTCTTTAACCACTTTGTTTCATGGATTCACTTTTAACGTCAATTTAGGGTTTTATGATAATGGACTTCTCTACAAGTGCTTGTAAGCCGGGGCAGTTGATAGTTCTTTTTTTTCCAATAAGAATTTGCTGCAACTTCCATGTCAAGCTAGCAATCATTAAGTAACCATATCAAGTCTGCCTTTAGGTGGTTGCTTAGTAAAACGAGATGGGCAGGTTTAAATAATATACGCTTCTTCACGATTTCCTTGGATTTCAGATAATTCTTTTTATAATGACATCAGCAGTCGGCTATTCTAGTTAATTAGGGTTCCTTTAATATTCCTCTGTTCTATAAGTTGCACCATTAAAATTCTTTAAAGCATAGCGACGGAGAGAAGATAGCTTTTCTAGTGTAAACTGATACCAAATTGCAAGTACTCTGGAATTATAACTACCTATACATTGTACTCTTTCGGAGATTTCTTCTTATTCCGATAACCCTATGACATAAAGCGGAACAAGAACTTTATCCAATTCAATGAAAATGATTACAAGTGGGCTGGACAAAAGCAAAATTTAAAAATCAGTATCGCTTTCTAAGTCACGCCTTTTCTTCTAACCATTTTCCTTGGGTTAGAAGTTACATTCTAGGAAATCCGAATTCCGCATCTACGGATTTTGCGGATTTACGGACTGGCTGGACTATTTTTCCGTGTTTTCTTATGTTCGAAATTGTATTAAAATCCCATAGAGTAAACCTATATAAAATCAAGAATAGCAGATACATACATGGGAAACCACGAGCAACAATTATTTAGTACTACTTGGCTTCGAAAAAAGTAGTGAAACATTTTTGGTTGGCTTTATACAGGGTGTTTCAGATCTGCTGTGCCAAAATGAGTAGGGTGATAGATCTCAACTAGACAAACAAAAAATTTAATGGCAGGGGGGGGGGCAATCTCAACCGTTTGGGGGGTTACAGGGTGATTCATAAATTTCAGTTTTTCATGGTATGCACATTACTCTTTTATTTTTATCTTTTGATCTACCCAACTGAGCGACATCAAACAAACTCTAAACAACTACTATCCCAATGACCTTTCCAAAATTGTCAACAATCTTGACCTAACTCCTACCATTACAGGTACAGTCACTTCCAAAAGTGAAAAAAATGGTTTTCGATTACCTAAAGTTCAGCAAATTTTCTCCGAAATGCATGTTATTAGTACACACCTATTTTGTTTTTATATTTTATACTTTATTTTATTACCTTTCCAAAAAGATGCAACATGTCTACGTAGAGAAAATATGTAGAAATTTATACGTAGAAATCCTATCGGAAAATATTATAAAAATCAATAAATTAAAGAAATTAAACTAAAATTAATTCTAAAATGCTTTTTATTGAATTTAAAAAGAATTACATTTAATCTTGATAAGTAATTAAAGCAGCTCAAAATGTCCACCGCCACTTTGGATGCAAGCCAACATTCTCATTTTAAGTTCCTGTTTAAGGCGTATTGCAGCCAGTATTTTCGTCGCTGCATTACCAATTCGGCTAACTAAATCCTCCCTATTCTTAACTGGGCTTAAATAAACTTCATACTTCATTGTTTACAATAAGAAAAAGTACAATGGGGTAAGGTCTGGAGATCTAGCAGACCAAGGAATCGGTGCACCTCGTCCAATCCAGCGGTTAGTAAATTTTTCACTTAGTATTACCTTCACACTGTTAGCCATATGCGCTGATACTCCATCGTGTTGATAAAACATTCCCCTGAGATTATCCATAGGTATCTCCTCTATTAGATCTGGCAGTGTATTGTCCAAAAAGTCAACATTTTCGACCTCTCTTATCTTAAAAATTTTGTTTCTTTTAAGAATTTACTACCTAAAGTGCAATAAAATAATTAGGTACTCAGGGAGTTTTAAGGATGCGGTTATTCTAATCCTGTGTCTACCTTGCCATCTTGCAACTTTTTCCGCATTTCGTGGAGTAATCGGTGTTTGTTATTCTTTCGCGCATACCCAATAACAGTGTTCTTAGCCTAACTCTGTTTAACTGACTTAGATAATTCATTTTTTATTGCTAATAATGAAAAAATTGGCATTAGAGTGGGTTGAGGAGGGGGTAGTCTAACTTTTTGTATGGTGAGAAGAGGAAGGTGTAGTCTAAAACCGTAACGCGAGTACAGAGTGGGATGATTCTGTTTTTATTGGTTAGAGTATGTTCCACCATTGGTACCAAGACACAATTTTAAACGGAAGGGTTTT
Source organism: Leptarthrus brevirostris (assembly GCA_964036015.1). NCBI lineage: Eukaryota > Metazoa > Arthropoda > Insecta > Diptera > Asilidae > Leptarthrus > Leptarthrus brevirostris. The sequence goes on along the minus strand of OZ038372.1, from coordinate 132,998,978 downwards.
AGTAGTGGAGGGGTTTTATTAGGGGAGGGTTTGCAGTAGGGGAGGGGTAGGATGTCAACTTGTTAACGCGTACACCGATTTGGATGATTCCTCTTATGTTATATATGGTATAATCCTCCTTTGCTAATACGAGGATAAATTTTTCACTAGGCTGGTGGCGTTACCCAATTTTTTAAGTCACACACCTATGTGAAAATAAATTAAGCAAACAAAAGAACTACCCAACCGCAATTAAGGATAATACATATATTAATTTACCTAAACGTTTCAGCTCACGGAATAATTAGGAAGGACAATTTAATACTTTTGTTGTAATTGTTTGGTTTGTTAAGTTTGCACCGACTTCAAAATGGCGTAATAGATATAAAATTACAAATTATTTTATGCTTTTCAGTGCTTTTTGTGAAGTCGGTTCAACTTTTTTTTAAGAAACTACTTTTATTTTATATAAAAATTAAATTTAACTTTTGCTTTAAAAATCTTATTTCTTTACTATACTGGCGATGAAGAGCGATTTCGTGTCGTAACATATATCGAAAAGGCGTGATTATACAAGGACTTTTGCACTGCTGTACTTATGGAAAGCTTAAATAGCAGTGAAAAAGCTACAAGCGTTAATTCCAAACAGACACCATGTCCATTTAAAATAATGCAGTGCTGATTGCTTCTGTAGAAGCTTTGAGGAAGCAGTCCATAAAGAATCATGTATCCATTGTTAAAATTACTAACAATACGACAGAGAAATGGGTGGGGATAAAAATGATCATTTCCATAGGCTGCACAACTTAAAAACATGAATTATGCCAGACAATTAGACCAGAAAAAACAGCGGAAGAAAAACTAAACTAAAATAAAGAATACACATGCACAATTTTGTCAGGTTTACTTACCATTATTTTAAAAAGTTATAGAGTCATCACAACGATTTTTACAATATTTTTAGGAAATTTTAGAAAGTTGTTATTCCCCCTCGCTTCAATTACCCTTGAATATTTGAATGTGTATAGGTCATTACTTTTCTCTTTTCTTTTAACCCTACTACTATACCGACGCTGATCCCTTCAACTCCTGCCCTCATTTACATACTCAGGCATCCTTCTTCTATACATACATATATCTTCTCCATGTGTTTCGCGTTACAAAAGCTCGGCGTCTTCTTTGGGTCACTTGCGGGATCTAATCTAGAGCCTTTTAAGCGATATTACTTGCTTTTAACTGGTAATTACCCTTGGACTACCACCTGAAAATGTTGGGGCTAACTGAAGATGACACCTGTCGCTTCTGTTTGGAAGAGGAGGAGACAGCGGAACACATCCTCTGTCACTGTGAGGCCCTCGGCCGTATCAGGCTCAGGGATTTTAGATCTAATTAAGTCTGAACCTGGAGCAAGTCACAAAAGATCATCTTGGCCGAAGTGACTAAAAGATGTTGTGAGTCCTTTATACATTTTTAATAATTTTTTTTTATGTGTATATGGCTCTTTATTTGGCACAATCGTTATAAAGCGTAAAAATTCTACAAAAACTAGCTACCCTGAAAATCACATAAACATTAAAAAGACACAGTAATAAGGATCAAAAAGAATATAACAAAAAATGACTCAATATACTACGTTACTGTAAATAGGTTAAATAAAAAGGACTCTAAAACTTGAAGGCAAAAACCTGTAAAAAAGAGAATACAAAGAAATTTTGAAATGCCTCCAAGCGAGTGCCAGCTCTAAGAAAAGTTCTCAAAAATTTTGAAAAGAATCCGAAACAAAACTTAGAGCTTAACCTAAAACGAGCGAACAAAATAAACCGAAACCGAAAAATCTAACTAGAACATGATTGTCTGAGTGTTCCCAGAGGGTAGATGCAGCACCGGGCGAAGTTCCTACTTCGGGAACCTCTGCTCCCAAGCAAATGCCCTCTCCGAAGAACCGTTCGCCACTTTTCTAGTCCTCCGGGAGCACACATCCAAACATGTTCTAAACGAACGCACAAGCATTCTGAACCGATTAGAGTCCCGCGGGACCGGTCTGCAGAGTCATTGACGTCTGCAAACTGCTCCCATCATTATCCCAGTTCTACGATTCCAACGTGAGACTTGTTCTTCCCGCAGCACTTGCAGCAATACCAAAGCGAAGAGAAGCTTCGTGGACAAGCTGCTGCAAGTCTGCAGCCTGTTATTCCCAGTGAAAGACAAGGCTTCCGTTTCGCACCGACGATAAAGGTTGCCAGGTGCAGTTGAATGTGTCGGACTTCGTTACCATGAACTCTAAACGTAATCGCCTCTTCAATCTGGCAATGAAGTGGTTCTTTAGTGCATGTTCGTGAAACTGTGGGTTAGTGGGCTGTTGCCCAGGCTCGATCCGCATGCAGTACAGATGAATTGTCGATTTAGCAAGTGTAAAGATAAAGCTTATCAAGCAATTTACCTGGTTACATGTCCTTGGCCCCAGTAAAAACGACGTTCTTGTAATACTGAAAGTCGGGCAGATATGCTGGCACATATCGCGAACAAGATTATTAATGTCGCACAAGGTCGGGCATGTGAAGTATCTGTGGAATAATAATAATAATAATTATACTAAGGTTAAAAAGTTGGTAACGGGAAAAAGCTGTGACATGCACCTGTTTGATTTAAATGCTCCATTTTTTCTAATTTTTCTAAAGAGGACTTAAAAATGAAATAATATTAAAATTATTTACACCGACACCGTTGATTTACTGATTTACCAGCTCTTCGTTCGACCTTGATAGGCCTTGATGTTGGATTTACCAGGTTTGCGTTTGGACAGCGTTGGCATCCTCTAGATGCTTTATAAGGCTACGGTAATTCACGGTATTATGAAGTTTTTTTCTGTTTTTGTTTGTTTTTTTTTATATAATGTGACCTACCGGGACTACCCTTTCATGCGTTAGAGAAAGAATAGGTTTTCATATCGTTTAGGTAAAATTCGATGTCGTCGATGAAGTAAATGAAAATGTTTTGGCCTTCCATTTCGCAGGTCCCATCATCGCTGGCCCAGGGATATTTTCTGCACACACCACTGCAGAAATTGCAGAGTAATGTAGGTGATTTTGGAATCCATCTTACTTTGTAGGTACACTTAGAATCGTTGTCTCGAATTGGGTTAAGGGGAGATTTTTGTTTTTTTACATAATTGGAATCCCTTTAGTGTCTAGTATATGTAGTAAAAAGGATTTTGTAAAATCTGATAAAGCAGCGGAACCGCGCGCCGGCTGGAACACGGGTAGCTGAGACGCTCTTGCGCCTTGAGAGACGCCCTTTTTCCGCTACCTTATCAATCAACCTGATCAACCTGCAGATCCAGCAAAACGAATACTTCGAGGAACCCGAAGGCTGCCTCAATGAGGCTGGAATAGCTGACTTAATGGAAGTGGTCAAAAACAAACATTAAAAACGATTTTTTATAACTTAAAACTAATGTTTCGAGAAAAATACGTTTTTCTCGATACAGCATTTTTCAGCGGGCGGGGCGCTCAAAGGCTTCAACGGAAGAACCGATTGACTTGCAGTTTGTTCCACCTTAAAGGAAATTTAACTGCGGGGTCCTTATCGAGGAATTTTTTTTTTACTTAAACTTTTTTTTTGTTAAAAAAACAGTGAAAATATGACTTCTTTTTTCAAATGTTCGCCATTTTGATATCCGGGGGTTTTCAGAAAATTTAAAAACGATAAAGCCCCCCAAATATCATGTAGATTAATAATTTTTTCCCCTTTTTGTTTCGGATTAACTTACAAGGGTCCCCGCGCAGACCAATGCTCGCGCTGCATGGCTTCAGTTAATAGGACCTACAGTCGCTGTTTTGGATGTTTTTTTAATGAAAAAATTTTAAAGTATTATTTATTTATGGAGAAATAAATTATATTATATGAACGGTAACCTCCCCTTAAGTTCTTCATCTGATCGACAAGGGGTTTCGGGAACAGAGCGGGAGAAAAAATTTGTTTATTTATCCTTACAACGCCTGATTTACATTATCCATCACGTTTTCGTCAATTTTTACTTAATATACTTTAAAACATTTTAAGTTTGTCAGGCGGATGTCAGATAGTTGCAGTTTCAATCAAGTACATCTTGAAAACTTTAAGTACTTAAAAGATGTTTTATGATATTTCTGTTGAAGATTGAATTTAACATTATTTTATTTTAATGTAATCTGAACTTATGTGAAAAGATTTTCGGGAGGTTTTAATAAGGCTCAAAAATTTAAACCTTCCGTTGTATGAACAGGTCCAGAATTCACGCTATCTCAGCACAGCACATTAACTTAGCAATTAATATTATGATGACCACATTCGTTGTTTTAAACTCTCTAGATCATCTGGATTTTAATGTTAGGAAACCTCCAAAATTTAAATCTCTGAAATGGTTTGTCCTTCGAAAATCACTTAAGAATTCGGAACAAGTGACCATAGTGCTTTCTAGCTACTTACACATGTCTTCGATAAACTTAAAAGCAATTTTATGTTACTTTAGAAATGAAAATAAAAATTGTTAAAAATGTCTACATGGCTTTAATTCCAACCGGAGAATTTCTAAAAGTCTACAGAAAATTAATGTTCTCTTTTGGGTATTTCCTTAACTAAGTCGATATGGCTCGGCTCTATCTTTTAATTAGTTTCAAGAGCTGCAAAAGGGACAAACCACTCGTCTCAAATTTTTTTCTTCTATTTTAAAATCCTTTTAATTGAATCAAATTACATCTCCATGAATGAAGAAGCACCATCAGTAAGGGCAGACGTAATATCCTCTTACGCTAGTCCTCATCCCCAAAGTTTTTTTTGCACAGTTAACCAACCTATGTGATATAAGGTTGCATATATTTCACAGGAAGATCCTCTCAGGACCCGTGTCCATGTTTCCCATTTTAATGCCAGCATCTGCTTACCACACGATTTTAGTTTTATTTTCCCAGCGAGAGAGACGGAATTTCTATAGTAGAAATTCTGATAGATGCCCGTGGACCAAATGTGTTGGTAGAAACGGTTTGAGGTTAATGAGAAAGAAGACGAGTTTTGTTTACCTTGCAAAGTGGCAGAAAATTGGGTACACATTCAAAATGACGTTTAAACAATGAAATAATGTGTTTGCAAATTAGTGAACAATTTAATTTAAGCGGACTTTTGAAAATTAGAGACTTACGAGCGTGTTTGGCAGAAACTTGTTCCTTTATTCACAAACTTTACCACCAAATTAAAAGTGTTTTAGGTGTAAAGTTTAGTCGATTAATTTCGCATCAATTCCCAACCTCAAAACAAATCGTCAAGAATTGTGGAACTTATGAACGTGTTACCCGGAAACTGGGGGAATATATGACTTGTTTATTAATTAAAACAAATGTGGCGGGACGGAATCGCTGCTTTCTTGGGCATTACTTCAATTTCGTGAAACTGTTTTCTTTACTATTGTATGAACACACATAAAATTTGCAAAGTTGTCCCATTCGCTAGCAAGTACTTTCCAGGGATTGCTAACTTATAAGGAGTTTTCAAAATGATTTATAAAGTGCGTACATGAGAACTTGTTCCTCTGTTTTGCTCTAGATAGTGATAAAGGGACAATACAAACTTTTCCTGTCGTTTGCCACCCATGCAGTGTTGAATCTTTATCAAGACGACTCTTATTGGGAAAGTTTTCTAGCACGAATAGTAAGTGGAATGGTATAATTTGCATTTTCTGGCACGGAGTAGTATACGTTTAGTTGTTAGGATATAGTAAAACATTTTAAAGAATTAAATTTAATAGTTAAGCACTTCAAATTTTCTTTGTTGTGTTTCTTTTTATGAGAGTGCCAAAGCTTACGAAAAACCCTTGATGATGCAGCACACCCATGGCAGAAAAAGAGAAATGGTATAGGAAAATAGGATAAAAGCGTTGACTCAAGGAAATGACTATGCATGTTCAGCATGTTTCCCTCGGGTCGTAAGACCACAAAAGTGTTAACTGTTCATACAGTTCTCTCTCTCTCTCTCACTCTAGTTCCCGTAACCCCTCGTGAAATATGGGGCAGGAGAAGAACTTCACCCGAAAATTATCATGGATCGGTGTCGGCGGGATTCGAACCTGGGACCTCCGAATTGATAGGCCGACACGTTATCAGTTACTTCACCGACGACTTGTTCTGATTAAGGATAATTTCCGAAATTTTATATTTCAGCAACAAATTTTAGTTCTAACGCTATTTCTACGACCATCGCCTACACGCAATTCATAACCTGATTCCTTTAAGATACAACAACGCTTGATACAACAGTTCAAAGTCGCTCTTACCCATGTATTCCGAAGCTAAATTTGGACATACCAATCAAATATCGCAAATCTTTCCTTAGCAGTACAATACCAATGTAGAACAGTTAACAGTCTTCAGTTTTCCCTCGTCTTATGAGTCCGAAACTTTCGTGCGAAGCTTACATTGCCACCTCCTTCACTCAAGCTTTTAACGCATTTCGCTTACTCTTAATTCCTTTTCCGCTAAGACTGTACTATAACATTAAAGGGTTTCTCCTAAAAGTTCGTTAGAACAATAACCATTATAGTTGCACCGATGTATAAGAGAATCAATCTTTTACGTGAATCATAAGGTTTTTCGTTGAACTTTGGCTAACGTGCACAATGTAGTGTATCCTGCCTCAGCCCACATTTGGAAATCATCTTTACGCCTCGGACTGATATCAGACTGTACTGATCTACACACTAAGTGGAGTTGAGAGAAGTATTTCGTACATCTTTTCAACAACCACAAATATTTCATTGCATTTTTCGTTATGAAAAGTATATAATCTATCCAAGTAAAGTTGCTAAATATATCAATGCCTAAGATGTTTAAGGATGGTTAATTTACTTCCATCGAAAAAAATTGGCATCATAGGGGATTAACTGCATTTTAAAAATGGATGCTGTTATTTTGATGAGTTGGATGCTGTTATTTTGCCCTATTGAATTAACCCTTCTAACTCAGAAGGTTACAGGCAGGAGCCAGAAATCAATTAACCTAACCACCAGAATATAACAAAATATTGAGGTGAATGAGGCTCCCAGACCAACATGCAAAAAGAAAAAATATTAGTACTTAAAAGCATAAAACACACCCAAATACAACAATCATAGGTGCACAGGCAATAGAGATCGCTTAACCCAAATCAATACAATACATACACAAACCAACATAAAAAACCTTACAAAACGAGTAAGCGCAACAGGCTATAGAGGCTCCTCCTTAATGTAACCTTGTCCACCTTAGTGCTGAATCCTTCACCGACATCATTAGCAAACCTACACATGCGGTTAACTGGCTCAAAAATACCATCTAGTTCGCGAGTAAGCTATCCGTAAGCTAGATCATTTTCGAAGGGAATAGGACAGTTCTCTAGGTAAAATTTTGGAAGAAAGTTCCTCACTGTTAATCTTCCCCTGCGGAAGCTGGTGTAAAAAAATTATATTAGCAACCCAACGACGCTTCTCGAGAGTAGCAAGTTGTAACAGTCCCAATCGCTCTTCATATGGAGGCAGACTTAGAGGGTCCGTCCAGGGCAAAGCACCAAGGACCGATGTAACAAATCTACACTGAACGGATTCAATACGTTTAATGTGAGATCTGTAAAACGGAGACCAAACCGGACTTACATACTCCAGCAGTGGTCTAACAAGGTATGTATACAGATGAAGTCTTATGTTAGGGCTAGGATATTCCCTGGACTAACGAAGGATAAATCCCAGCATCGAGTTGGTTTAAACCAGCTGTGCTTCCCCGTAGCCTCTTTGTTTCCAGACCACACACACCACTGTTGATAATGTTGTGCGTTATGTTTCTGCTCACCTTGTTATTTCCCAGGATAGACAGGATAAATTGTTAAATCACGGGACGGTACTTATTCTAACTTCGCGTCTTTCAATACAGTTAATCCTGACGTCCGAGATAAAATACAAGATAGAAATATTAACAAAAAATAAATACAATACAAAAAATAACACCAAAATAAGATTAAAAAAGAAAAAAAAAAAAAACACAAATTAACTCTACACAAGCGGATCTTTTATCTCTGATTTGGATAAATAAAAGTCAATACAATCAAAACGACTATTAATTAAGCGAGATGTTGAAGTTATAGGCTCATTCAATCCATAGTTGGTGATATGATGATGAGGGATATGGAAAAACTTCCCAGCTCTCAAGGAGCGAGACGGAACCGACAAGTTCAAAGCAGCCAACAATTCGGGGGAATTAATCACACCTTGCAGACAGTCAAAAGCAAAGATGATTCTAAACCTGTTACGTCTAGCCTCAAGAGGCTCCAAAGATAGAAGCAGAAGACGATCTACATGTGGAGGCATACGAAGAGAATTGGCCCATGGAAGGCCACGAATGGCGAATCTCACAAATCTGGACAGCCTCAATACGATCGATATGAGCAACAAATAAAGGAGACCATACCTGTGAAGTATTCCAAGATTGGTCGGACAAAATCGCAATAAATCAGCTTCGTTATGTATGGGTCATCAAACTCCTTTGGCCATCTTTTGACACAGTCCAGGGACGGGCCTTATTGATAAAAGCGTCAAAATGATCCTCAAAAGAAAATTTAAAATTGAACGCCAAAATCTGTTGCTTTGTCAATTCTGTTCAATAGGCTACCACCAATAGTGAAATTGTAAAGCAACGGATTTATTTTACGAGAGAATGACATAACAGTGAACTTGTCAATGTTCAAAGGAAGAAAGTTAATAGAGCTCCAGTTACGAAAGGTCTCTAATTCAGAGTTTAATAGGGCACGTTCATTATCATTTGACACAACACAATATCTTGGCATCCTCAGCATAACAGAGGATTTTCAAATGAGATAAAATCAAAGATACATCGTTGATGTATATAACGAAAAGCAAAGGTGCTGAATGACTGCCCTGAGACACCCCAGAAGAGTTATTGATTTCGTCAGAGAGTGCACCACAAAATAAAACCCACTGTGTACGATCAGACAAATAAGAACATAACCACTGATTGCAGACTGGAGGAAAGCCCAGAACTGAAAGCTTGTAAATAAGAATCTTGTGATTAATTCTATCAATGGCCTTACTGAAATCAGTCAAACTGATATCAATTTACTTTCCAGCTTTAATTATAGGTATGTAGAAGTTGAAGAACTCCAACTGGTTGGTAGTGGTGGACTTACCCTTCATGAAACCATGCTGGAAAGAGCCCAAGAACGGTTGGCTTACAATGGACTTAAAGTATGTCACAAACCATAGCCTCAAATACTTTGCCAATTGGTCGATAATAAGAGATGTTACGTTTGGTGCCCTTCTTATGAAGAGGGGTAATCTAGGACAATTTCCAAGACAACAAGGAAACACACCAGTGCAAATAGACAAATTAAACAAGTGACAGAGAATAGGAGCCAGGGACACATTACAATTTTTCACGAAATACGCAGGAATGCCATCAGGACCACATGAGAAACTATTATCCAAATTCGTTATATATTTCACGACAGTAGCCTCGTCAAATACTAAGTCTTTGGAATGAAAGGAAGTCGGCAGACGCCTCGTCAAATGAGTAAAATCCTTAAAGCTAGTATCACAGTTGGAATCCAAAAACACAGTCTTAAAGAAATCACCAAAGAAGTTGGCAATTGTAAGTGGATCATTGCTTTCACGAGCATCAAGGCACATTGTAGAGGGGTATCTATCACAGTTGCGCTTAGAGCTTACAAATTTCCAAAATTGTTTAGGCTCAGCACGTAGAGATTGCTTAGTTCTATCTAAAAAGTCAATATAAGAAGCCTCAAAAGAAGACCGAAACTGATCGCACAGAGTTGAGTAAACCAAGTAGTCAGAATCACTCGTCGAGGAGCAAAACCGTACCTTTAAGTTTTTTAAGTATTTCTTGCACCGATTGAGCCAGGGCTGAAAGGTACGCAAATAATTGGATTTTGGAATTGGAACACAGAGTGCAAAACATGTTGATAAAATAACGTAAAAAGATTTCATTGTCAATGTCACATACACCCAAAGCGCTCGACTAATCACAGGCATAAAGCCATTTGTTAAGCTTATGGAGATCGGCCTTTTTAAAGTTATAACAAAAGTTACTAGAATCAAAAAAAAGTTAATGTTACTGGATCAAAATAATTAATCACATGGAACGCCGGGTGATGATGGGATTCAGGAACCAGGGGCGATAAGCATCGCTTTACAGAGGTACCCGAGGCGTCAGAAGAGAACACCAAGTCTAAAAACCTACCAGAGTGGTTAAACACACAACTAGGCTGCGACAATCCAGAAGAAGCAGTAAAGGCAAGAAAGTGTTGCGGAGGAGTCTTAAAAGATGGCAGCATACAATCATCATCCTCGGAGCACACCCATCCAGCAGTAGGCATGTTAAAGTCACCCAAAAGCAACAAGTCGTCCGAGGGAAGCAAGAGATCAGCAACTTGGTCGACATTATAGCTGTTGCATACATTCCTCCTGGAGCGACTGCTAATACTTACGATCTGCTCGCTTCTTGCATTGACACTCTCTCCCTTGAAGATTTTAACTTGTCGGACATCAAGTGGGTGTATTCGGATGGCCTAAGGTTGATACCCTTCCACTCGTCGGCATCGCTCTTTATATTTCATCAAAAGATTTTTGTCTTCTGGGCTTCCACAGTGTTCAAGATGATAGGTTCCTAAATTTGGTTTTTAGTGCTAACGCATGCGGTACTTTGTTCAGGCATTGCTCTTCAGATTTCTCATGTCGTCGACGCAATGTCTGTAACATTCACAGTAAGCACTCTTTCAACTTTAAAAGGCTGATTTTTCCATATTCAGTAACATTATTATTATACTATAATTTATTGGCCTAAGGTTTTTGATGAACGGGATACCGGTAGGACGATACGTGCATTTTATGACAATTTATCCAATTGTTTTTTGCAATTCATTCCTATCTCCAGAACAAAGAATTTTTTTTCGGTCCGCCCTGGCTGAATAGTTCAATAAAACATCTTAAGAACATAAAGGGGCAATGCGAATTTTTATCTCTCTTCTCATTTTGGAGATCAATTTATATCGCAGATTCATTATATTGACAAAATGAGGTATATTAAATATACGCTCACTTGTGGTATTCCCCACCTTCCCTGAGGTATCTGGTCACACTCCCAATACAATGCTTGCAACCACCACACAATAAATGGCGCCCAACGGTTGCGTCATGCATTCCGAAAGTTGCAGTAGCTGGCTGGAATAGCCAACTAACTAACTCTGAAGCATGGTATTCGCACCGCAGCAAATTGCGTCTATACACCATTACCCAGGCTACTACATTATAAAAACCGTACCCCAAGCCCAAAACTTTTGTTATATTACTAATGGAAAAACATACAATATAGGTGCAAGATTTTCTCATACAGCAATGGCCGAACATACCCTTAATTAGCTTATTCTCCTCCAGCCATATGCACCCTACCATCAACAGTTTTGGCATAGTGCCAAGCGGGGAACATTCTCTATACAACAAAGAAAGGGATCAACCAACTCGGTCTGCACGTAAAAAAGTCATATCCGGTCAAATGGAAATAAAAAAAATACGGGTCGAATTGAGAATCTTCTCTACTTTTTGGGAAGCCGGTTCAAAACCACTACTCGAAAGAACTTGGAATATATTTCAAATACTGTAGTGTGATTTTAATAGTTTAATAAAAGTTGTAGCGCATAGAGATACATTTAAATTTAATGAGTCTATTAGTAATAAACAAATGACTTATTACACTATGCTGCAGAAAGTGTTAAGGATCAACTGTACAACTCTAACAAGTGACTTGAATATTACCTCACAAATTAAATATGCAATTTCACCTTCAATTACTGGTGCCTATTAAATAAATAAAATCTCCCAATTAATTTAAGCTTTCGATTTCATTACCCAGCAGATCGAGTCTCACCTACGAATTTGCAACGTTTCTACACTCATCGAAGTGAGGATTGCAAAAAACGAGCAATCTGGACTAAATTTATAATTCGAGTTTTTCACGCTTCAAGTGAAGGTCTTTCGAAAAAACCCAAAACGACAATAAAATGTTATCCAATCATCCCATTCCCCGGTGATCGTGATGAAGATCAGATCCGTCAAGTACTCGAAATTATTTCTGGCAATGTTTGCACGTCTTATGCAGTGTAAATCGGTAATAAGCCAACAAGCGTTGGTATACTAGTGCACAATCGGCCGCGATTATATGCGCTCAACAGCGAAAACTGGTCTCGTGCAGGTCGAATTGCTGGTTCTGCAGAAGCCACGATCGGACAAAAACTGGCTCTGGTCGCTGACCAGCACTTTTACTTTCATTTCATGTGAATCATAAAGGTGCGATCATCATTTGTGCTCTGACCTGGTTTTGAGCAGGTACTTCTTGTGACGCTCCAATTTTGACCAAGAATTGTTCATCGCGATGGTATCCGGCTGCTCATCCAACTAAGTCGATAAATTTAAACGATCGCGAGTTATTAGCAATTTCAAGATATCTACATGATGTAGTATGACTTGGCGCTGAAAAATGCACAGAAGTTTCCTCATTTAACATCTTTAAGGTTTGTTATTGATCCAGCATACCATCTGCATCACGATGACGACATGTTTATATTGCGTGCTGCCCCAGACCGACCATCTTTGACCAATGGTAGCAAACTAATTGGCTGGTTAGGCTGACAAGGCCACGGTCATGTTTACTTGAATTGTATGCTCCAGTCAGCTTCCATAATCTTCTCGGATTCAGCGAAACAGCGAAACTGTTGACAAAGCGTAAACATCGTCGCACGCGAGCGTTAGTATAGCATTACTTGCTCCCCCGCATTTACCTCATATGGCAGGTGTAAGTTTTGTTGCGAACGATGGCTTTATGATTTCTGTTTGCAGAAGCTTTTCATATACAAACAAGTTTGCGTAGGGTATCATGGAAACAATTTCACAGTACCCCCTGCTGGAATGATGGGGTGACATTCAAATTAGCCTGTGTTCTTCCGAATGGGTTGTGGTTGACTTGAGGAACACAAATGTTCAATTAAGCCATTGAAACCGCTCTTTAGACTAATTAACGAATTGATGTCAATGGTCACTGTGACATGATAACAATTATATTTGCTGAACGTTGTTTCCTAATCTCGTGGTACGAGTAATGTATACTTCTGGTTTGTTAATTTGTACAAATAAAGAACAAGATAAGAGGGACTTTTTCTGAACGACAATTGTGGAAGACAGTGCATTTGTTCAAAATTCTCCAAGAATACTAATGAAACAAAATTACAATCGTTGGAAATGTTTATTTTTTATACAGGATGTTCGGAAAATGTGTAGGAAACGCTATACCAATGGATTCTTTGAAGTATCCTGATCAAAATTTTCTTCCATACCATATGTTTTTGGGTTTTTATTGATTTTAGTTTTTGAGATTTACGGTAACGACAATTGGATTACGGATTTGGTTCTCGATTTTGGATACGGATTACGATTTTGAATTTAACATAATGGCTAGCAGTTGCTGGAAGGAGTACTTCTAGCCCGACGATTGTATCGAGAAAGATACCCCGGCGGGCGCGTTCCACATAGCTCAACATTTGAGGCTATCCGCTGATGGTTAGAAGAAACTGGGTCTTTTCGCGACCGTTCGAGGCAGGCAGCAAATACCAAATATTGGGGTTAGTAGCTGACAATCCCGGCATAAGCACAAGAAGAATTGCCGTTAGGATTAGTGTATCAAATAGCACAGTTCATTATGTTTTGCGAAGGTACCAGTATCATGTGTGCGATCAGGAGGGGTACCTCGTGCTCGGTCGTCGGCATTTCCGACTCCCGCGACCTCGAGCTTTTTTGCGTCGTCTTTAAATTTTCTACCAGAAGCCTATTCGTGTTGACTGTTTATATTCCCCCTTGTTCACCTTCCGCAGTGAGCAGTTCGTACACTGCGACTGTTGACAGTTTTTCCGATTCCTTACTTCTCTCGGACGACATCGAGTTCTTTGGCGACATCAACTTTCCCGGCATCGGCTGGGCACATTCCCCTCATGCTGATGGCCTTATACCTTCAGTTACATCTGCTCCCCAACATGCCTTGTCCTTTTTGGACTCTGTGGCTCCTTCCGGATTGGCTCAATGCTGTGATTTTCCCAATGATTCGGGTAGGTTTCTTGACCTGGTGTTTTCTTCTGCCCCTGATGGCACGATTGTGAGGAGATGCCTGGTCCGTCTGGTACCTGAATCGAGTCAATACCCTGCTCTTCTAGTCACCGTGTGCTTTGACTCCCCTGTTGCATTTCCTTCCGTACTCGGTTCTACTTCAACTTTAAACGTGCCGACTTCTCATGCATTAATGACTGGTTACTTTCCTGTGATTGGTTGGGCTTGTTGGCAGAGCGTGACGTCGATCTGGCTACTAGCGCTTTTTATGATGTTCTGTACGCCTGTTTTACTCGATATGTTCCTATAAGCATTCTAGGTCTGAATCCCCTCATCTGTTTCGTCCCTGGGTTGATGGTGCTCACGACATCTGAGGAACCTGACGGGTAAAGCCTGGAAGAGGTTTTGTATCTCAGGAAGCTATGATGACTACTTGGCGTACACTGAACTTTGCCACCGTTTCCCTGCTCGTCTGCAGGACTCGTACGCCGAGTACCTGTATAATATGAGGACTACGTTGCGTAGCGATCAAAAATTTCTCTGGAAATTTATAAACTCGAAACGTAAATGTGATGCCTATCCGTCCTCTTTGAGGTATTGAGACTATGAGAGTGACGATGCTCCACAAATTCCAATTATTTTGCGGATTTTTTCCGAACATCTTTCTATGATTCCGTCTGTGATATTTCCCCTTCTGATTTTACTCACTTGACGCGACTCCCGCCTACCACCCTTGAGCCTGAAGATTTAGTATTTGACGTATATCCTTAGCCCACTTCTGTTCATTCTATACGGTAATGATGTTTCGCTTCTCCTGACCCGCAGTCAAATTCTGTGTTATGCGGACGATGCTAAGATTTTGCGCATTGCTTCTCACGAAGCAGACTGGAGTACCTTTCGCTCTGACCTAGCTGTGTTCTGCGACTGGTGTGCTCGTTATCGCCTTCCATTAAATGCCGGCAAGTGCACTGTTATGGCCTTCTCCCGCAAGAGACGTCCTTTCCTCTTTGAGTACACCGTCGATGGCGTTACCTTATACAGGGTTGATAAGATGAATGACCTGGGTGTGGTGCTCAATTCTCGCCTTTCATTTGGGTATCATATGGACTCGATTGTTGATAGGGCTAACTCGATGCTGGGTTTCGTTAAAAGATGGTCTACGGAACTCGATGATCCCTACCGAACTAAGCTTCTTTGCTGCACCTTCGTCAGACCGCTCTTGGAATATGCCAGCCCCATGTGGTCTTCCTATTTCGCCGTTCATGTCAACCGCGTCGAGGCATTGCAGCTCAGATTCCTTAGGTTTGCCCTCCGTGGACTTGCCTGGACTGATCCGTGGCTGCTCCCTTCTTATACTGATCGTTTGCGGCTGATTTCTCTTGACTCTCTTGAAAAGAGGCGTAACATCTCCAAACTTTTATTTTTTTCCGATCTATTGCAGGGAACAATAAATACTCCTGACTTACTGGCGTCTGTGAATATCTCTATCCCGCAACGATCCTTGAGGAATCGCAACTTCCTGCACGTCTCTGGTCATCGTACTTTGTATGGGATGTACGAGCCCATCACGTCGATGTCTCGCCTCTTCAACCAGCATTTCGCCAATCTTGACATTAATCTCTCCAGGCTGCAACTAAAGGACGGGCTCAGACAGTGTCTTGCTTGACGTGTGGTCGTAGATGGTGTGAACCGCTGTCCTTCGATCGTTTTGATTGATTTATCTTTCGGCTTCTAGTTTGTAGCTTAGTTTATAAGTCTTTTTGCGATGTAGTAATCTTTGATGATGAATCTGAATGAAATAAATAAATCACCTATACACTTTCCAACCGGTGCAGGGCCTTGAGCAAAGAGAAAGTGATAGAGAATTTATCTCAAAAATTCTTTTCGACGAGGCAACATTTACAAAAGAGGATTGTATGCTTCCATAATCTCCATTTATGAGCGGATGGAAATCTTGATGGCAATCCTCCCAAATAGTCACCAATATTCTTTTAAAATAAATATTTGGTGTGGAATTATTGGTGGTCGAATATTGGGACCAGTTCAGTTACCCGTTATTAATGGTAATACTTATTTGGAGTTCTTACGTGGCCCCTTGAAGACGAATTAGACGAGCATATTCCACTAGCCTTGCGAAGAAATATGTGGTTTATGCACGATGGCGCTCCTGCCCGTCTCTCGGTGCGACAGTACCTGAACGAAGCTTATGGAACGAGATGGATCAGAAATAAACCTAGACTGGAGGTGTCATCAAAAGGTTTCTTATTTCGAGAGCAGAAATGTGTGTTCTGCAGGGGGCCACATAGAACACTTAATTTAAAAATAGCATTTCTCGAGCAGCATACAAATATCAATAACTTTTGAATGGGCGCAGATATCAAATTAATCCTTTTGTTGTTGTAAAGAGCTTCCTGAGAGCCTATTAAGGAAACAAAAAAAATGATTTCCTTGGTGTACAAATTTTACAGGATCAAGGATAACATACCAATATTTTGTGCAAAGTTTTCCCAATCCAGGTTTGAGGTCCACTAACTCAAAAATTTGGACAATTTGTAAGTGGATTATGGCATGTTGGGTACCATTAGAAAGAAAGTGTCCTCTTTCGAAAGAGCTTTAAATGTTGGTTTCGCGATGTCCTTGAAAGGACTTAAAAGAATTTAAGTTAGTACACCTCCTTTGAAGGACCCAAAATTTACAAACTCGATTTTAAAGGGGAGTTGGCCATTTTAAGGGGGGGGGGGTTATGGAAGAAAATTTTGATCAAGATACTTCAAAGAATATATATATGTATATGTATATGTTGCAGCCAATTTAAAAAAGTCAACAAGTATTCCGCCACAGCATACTCTAGATACAAGCCCGAAAGCTGGCACGAACAGCTGAGTGTTGGTGGTGTAAACAAACCGAAACCTGTCACAGTAAAGAACTGAAATGGTTTTGGGAATTCTACTTTTTCGTAGTATATCTCGCAATATTTTTAATGTCTAAACTTAGAATTTACCTACAAATATTCTGAACTTAGAAGTGTTTCCCTTTACACTTTTCATGTGTTTCAAGGGAAAGTTGAAGTATTGAGCTTAAAATGCGTCAATGACATCAGCATTTCTTTTTCGTTTTGGTTAGGAAAGTGTGCAGTTAAAGTTTGTTAATTTGTGATAAGTTTTGCCGGGAGAATATTTCATTTCATAGTTATACTCTTCCAGAATTGCTTTCCAGCGTTTCATTTTACTATTGGTGTTCTTGTTACTAAGCGCGTAATTTACTATTGGTGTTCTTGTTACTAAGCGCGTAAGTGAGCGGTTGATGGTCAGTAAAAATTTTAACTTTCCTGTATCCGTAGAGGAAATTTCTTAATGAATTTAATGCCCATATGATTGCAAGCATCTCTTTTTCATTGGTGGCGTAATTTTCCTCTGTTCTGCATAGTGTTCTTAATATGAAAGTAATAGGTTTGTCCTCCTAAGCTAATACTGCGCTAATGGCGTAGTCTGAAGCGTCAGTGGTAAGTTGAAAATCTTTATTGAAATTTGGATGAATGAGCATTACTACTTTTGACACAAGATAATCTTTGACTTTACTGAATGCTTCGATTGCGTCTTCATTCAGCTTGATGATTTTATTTTTTGACAAAGTTTTTGGACACGCGTCCATCGTCCCTTCTTAGAAGCGACGTTAGAAGTTTTTCTAATTTGTCATAGTCTTTAATGAAACGCCGATAATACCCTGCCATGCCAAGGAATGATCCAAGATCTTAAAGCGTCTTGGGTATGGGGATGTCGACTATTGCATTAATTTTTTTCGGGTTGGCTTTGATACCGTTTTTAGATATTACAAAGCCGAGAAACTCAGCTTCTTCTTTAAGGAATTCACGCTTATCTAATTGCACTTTCATGTTAGCCTGTTCTAGTGTGTTAAATATTATTTCAAGATTTTGAAAATCTTCTTCTTCGGTTTTACCGAATATGACTATGTCGTCAATGTAGACATAACATTTCTTACCAATATGCTCTCTTAAGATATCATCCAAAATCCTTTGGAATGTTGAAGGTCTCTAGTAAATTCATATTTCCCGTTGTTGACTGAGGAAGCCGTTTTTTCGATATCGAATTTCTTAAGTGGGATTTGATGAAATCCACTTTTTAGGTATATTGAAGTGAACCATTGGTTCTTTCCTGAGTTGGCTAGTACTTCGTTAATTTCGGGGATTGGGTATTTGTCAGCAATTGTGACACTATTAAGTTTTCGGAAATCTACATATTACCAAACGATAGTTCTTTTCTCCTGATGCATCCGCCTTTTTTGGAACTAACCAAATTGCTGATTTTGAAGGTCTAATGATTCCATCTTCAAGTAATTTATTAATTTTTTTTTTCAACTTCATCCTTTAAACCCATAGGGTAAGGGTAAGACTTTGAATAGACTGGATTTGAAGAGGTGGTGCAGATTTATCCTTCTACTATTATAGTGTAGGTTTTTATGAGGTTCCAAAAACAGATTATGGTACTTTTTTATTGTAATGTTTAATTTGTCTACTTGGAATTTTGTCATATGTGAGGTTCGTAGATTAATTGAATTTATTGATTCTGAACTGGACTGGTTTAGAGATATTTTTATGGCTGGTCCGATGACCATGTAATTTTGTTTAGTATGAATTATTGCCTTCAATTCGTTCAGGCTATCGTTACCTATTATCCCGGTAAATGAGTTTAGATTTGGTAGAATAAAAAATTCATTTCTATTTGTACAGAAACTCAAAAAATTATTTTCACAAACGCTTTAGACAGAAATCACCGCAAGTAAAAGTTGACAGTTCAACTTCATTTTCCTCCCTGTCTTTACCTTGCCTTTTTTAGACCTATAAGTCTATCATCATTTCTTCTCAAAACCTTTGAGAGATTAGTTGATATTCATTTACGCGGTAGTATCCCTCAGTATCTACTATTGGCGTCCCAGCATGCGTACTGTAAAGGAAAATCTGCAGAGTCTGCTCTGCATTCTCTCGTGCGCACTATAGAAAAATGCCTTGATTGCAAGGAGTTCACTCTAGTGGCCTTTATTGACATTGAGGGAGCTTTTAACAATGTCAGTCCGGGGGCAATCATGGATGCACTCGCTTCTCTGGGTGTGAATGCCAATCTTATGTCACTGATCGGTCAGATGCTTGATGGCAGGACTATCAGCTCAAGGCTGGGAGAGGCTCATGCTACCAGACCTGTAAGTACGGGCACACCGCAAGGTGGGGTCCTATCTCCTCTTCTTTGGAATCTGGTGGTGAATAAACTGCTTCTAATCCTGGAAGGGGAGGGCTATGGAGTGTTTGCCTATGCGGACGACATCGCTATAGCTATCTCGGGCAAATTCCTGCCTGCTATAAGGGATCTTATGCAGAATGCCCTCATCAAGCTTACCAGGTGGGCGGTGGGGCGTGGGCTTTGCGTTAATCCTAACAAGACCGAGGTGGTCATCTTTACTAGGAAATATAAAATTCCTCCCGTTGACCCTCTGTATCTGAATGCCACTCGCCTAGAATTTACCGAGGAAGCTAAATATTTGGCTATCCAAATATCCTGGATAGGAGATGATAGGATGGATAGCTGGAAGCCTAATATTCAGGAGAGGGTCAAGAAAGCAACTGTAGCTCTATACTCCTGTAAGAGAGCCGTCGGTGGGAAATGGGGGTTTCAACCCAAGTTGACTCACTGGCTCTATGTTGCAGTCATTAGGTCAATCCTGTTGTATGGCGTGGTTGTCTGGTGGCCAGCACTGGACAAGGCCACTTACCTCAACGCTTTGAGAAAGGTGCAGAGATCGGTCTGCATCTGTATCACCGGAGCCCTACGGACCACTCCTACTGATGCTCTGGAGATACTTCTTCACTTACTTCCTTTAGATCTGATGGGTAAACAGATGGCGGCTAATGCTGCCGTTAGACTTACAGTCACATTTCAGTGGTCCAATACTAGAGTTGGGCAGTCCAAAATTCTGGACTCCTTTTCACTCCAAGTGGGGCATGTTGACTACACCACTCCTAGCTACTCCTTTGTCAGGCGGTTCCTATTGACCATTCCAACCAGGCTTGACTGGGATGGGGACACGAATCCCTGTGGGGAATCCATTCAAATTTATACAGATAGCTCTAAACTACAGGGTAGGGTGGGGGTGGTGTTTTCTCAGAGGCACTGAACATTAGCTTATCCTTCCGTCTTCCAGACTACTGTACGTGTTTCAGGCGGAGGTCATGGCTATTCAGGAAGCTTTGAGTTCGTTGTGGGGGAACGAAGCTCCAAAGGACATATGCATCCTTACAGATAGCCAGGCTGCTTTGCTATCCCTTGATTCTGTCCTATCGACATCTAGGGCTGTTAATAGCTGTCGCTCACACTTAAATGAGCTGGCTGAACGGTACCAAATTCACCTGTGCTGGGTCCCGGGTACAGGGATATTCCAGGAAAGTGCGTGGCGGACGAGCTTGCTAGACGTGGTACCACCTTGGAGATCCAACCGGAAAGGCCCCTGGCAACCTGTAAGATGTTGCTTAGCAAGAGAGCAATTAACTTAGCCAACCACAGATGGGAAAACGGCATTACGTTCCAGACATCCACACTGATCTGGCCTAAGTTGGATCTTAGGCGCTTCAAGTGTCTGCTTTCGAGGGGAGGATCCTACCTAAGAATAGGTAGTGGGGTAATCACAGGCCATTGCCCTATTGGTTTACACGCGAAGAGACTGGGTATCCTCTCAAACGGCTTCTGCAGAAGCTGCATGGACGAGGAAGAGGAGGAAACTATTTTGCACTACCTCTGCCGGTGCCCTGGCACGTAGGCGAAAGTCCTTCTTGGGAAACTATTTCTTTGATAGTCTCTGCGAGCTAGCGGCGATTGACGTTGCAGATCTTTGGCTGTTCATCGGCAGCTCCGGATGGTTCCAATGAGGAGGTGGAGGGAATTCTTGGATTCCCATGGCATCACAGCCACACGAACCTAACTTTACCTTGCCAAAGAAGAAAATGGCTGGTCTTACATACAAGTAATGGCCTATCCTGTATATTCTGTAATCTAAATTGTCAGTGTTAAATTCAAACATGTTATTCAAACACTGTACGTCATATCCACTAGTATACTATTAAAAACAAGTGATTGTAAAAGATGAGATAGCTTTCTCCTTTGCGTTGAAGATGATTCCTGAAAGTCCGATAGGTACTCCCAATAGTTGCTATAATCCTACGAAATTGGCTGCGCCCTAAAAACAATTTGTATGAAATCTGAAAATCGCACATTCCAAAATCAATTATGTTTGATGTGTCTTTAAATAACTTATTTCCTTTTCGTTGGAATCACCAAACGAGAAATAAAACACAACAAACAACTATACTGAATTACATAGATAACACTAAAATATTATAGCGGTCACAAACGCATTCATCTAATATTTAGGATTTTTTTGGTACGAAATTTTCCATTTGTAGGATTCTTGCACAAATTAAAGATAAAATGCAAAACACTTTCCGAATGAATTTGTTCAGTTTTTGCGCGTCGTAAATAGATCGGAATCGAAAGTAAATAAATCGATTCAAAAAAGTCGAAAATCGTCTAATCGAAGGCGCAAATATCGATCCTACGAGATCGAATCGAAAAGAGTACATCCATAATGTTTGTACAACTGCAATTGTTAAGATTTTTTTAAGCCTACGTCATATTATGACGTAGGCTTTTTTCCTGTGGACCAGGAAATTTAAACAAGAGATCGTGATTTTATTCCAGTTAAGTAGTACTAACTGGTTAGAGGGTTAATACTCGGTACAGCAGGTATCCGATTACGGTTAACCGGTTGATCTTATGTTTCCGAGTAACCGTATAATCGCAGTCTGCAAAATTGCTGCTAGCCAGATTATTTAAACGGGTATAATTTTCGCTAATCTTTGCGTGGATGATGTATATTAATAAAGAATTTGCCAATAAAGTAGGTTGGTGAAGGTTAATTATTCCGAACTCTTTGTAAAAAAAAGGATCAGGAAGAAGGCGGGTAGCTTGTCTGGAAGGCGGTTTTAATTGACATTCTATTATAAATGTGAGAAGTTGAACATGTTCCGGTGATATACAATTCCATTCTCTCTGATCTGCTGAGGTGGTATACAAAGATAACTTTGGTAAACAAAGTAAACTACCTCGAAGAGAGACAATTTGAAGAAACAATTTGATCTATAAAGGAGTACAGACGGACTTATTACAAAAATTCAAAATATTAGGAATTACAGAGTCGTTGGTTATTGAAACTCCTTATTGGACACACACTGGTGTACCTTATTTGACGATTTTAAATGTAATCAAACCAGAGTTTAGTAAGAGGATCTTTTGTGCTTCCCCTGCGCACTATCCCGAGTATATACGTCCAAACCGAGTTGCTTTCATAAGCATCATTATGAGTATACTCGTCCAAAAGTATTCTATCATTATCATGAATCAACTTTCAACTGCGTGAAACATTTAACGCTGCCTACAGATAGCATCTGCATATTTACAGACAGTCAACCCGCTATTAAATCACTCCCTCAGCTGGAAAAGTCGCTGATCACTTGCAAACTGGAGATTTCACAGGCATCTCTCAGAATTGCAAATCTTAGTTGACAGGAGGAACACACCTGCCTGATCACTCGAGAGATATGACCAAAGTTTGACCCCAAACGGTCAAGAGAGCAAATTAATTATCATTTCCGTGGCCACTGTCTAATAGGTAGGCACGCCGATAGACTCGGCGCGTCTTCAAATGACTTCTGTAGGAGTTGCCACGACGAAGAGGAAGAGGAAACCATACTCCACCTCCTCTGCAATTACTCGACTCACCCCAGCCAATATTTATATTGACTTCTCGATACCTAGATTCCACTGGAGACAGCACATAGAGTAATAGGTAGACTCTTTTCTTTTCTAGGGGATTATATCGGGGTCTCCTTGGCCTTAATGTTCATTTTTAGGCAGGCACTCTAACCTCACGTAACCAACCCGTAAACCAATCACACACCAATTTAAATGAGTGTTTCAGATCATTGTCCTGCTGAAACGTCCTTATAAGTGGTAAATCTTCTTTTGCGTATGGTAGCATAATATCGCTATAAGCTGTTTTGATCATTGTTTCCTTAATCAATATAATGGGACCAACACCGTACCAAGAAAAGTATCCCCACGAAACTTCCACCTGCATGCTTAATAGGCTTCTAAGTGAACCTGGGATCATATTCCTTACTGCGTGGCCGTCGAACATTCCGCTTTCTATGAGATTCAAATATGCTGATCTTTGTTTCGTCGCTCCACAGAATGTTATATAAGGTATTTCACGTTCTGTTTACCAATCCAGTTTCTATGGCTAATAGCAGTCTTTTCTTGCCTTTATATTCCTTCAATCTTTTACGGATAGTCCTTGTACTGACCTGGTATTTGATTACACTTCCGAAACAAATCCAACATACATAATATAGACGTGACTGAATTAATCCTTTCTTACACCTTCTATTAACCGTTTTTGCGATTTTCTGTAAACTTTTACAAAACTAGATTACACGCAGCCTTGTTTCTTATCTGAATTCTTGAGAGAAATATGCAAAATCAACCTTAATCTCATTTTACCTGAACACACATCGATGAAAATTCCCATGTCAGAAAATGATTACTTTGAACATCAGGCATCCCGATTAAGTGCTTAAGCATCTTGCAGGTGAGTATGATTCGATCTATCAGTGCATTATGAAACCAAAAATTTTGCACGCTTTGATGGAAGTAGGTGAGGCATAAGTTTGATCAACTTATTCCAAACTTTCCAAAAAGATTTATCTGAAGCTTCTCTACCTTGGGGCGTTTGCAGTACATAAACCACCTTATGTACGGAAGAGATTGTACTGCATTAGCTCCTCCACATATTTTTAAGTAATTTACCTGAACACTACTTGATATTGCAACGCGTGCAGGTGAAAGTAGTGTAGACGGTCATTTAAGAAACCCGAGGAACCGTCTCAGGAGTGCTTATTTAGCGCAATTTAACGAAATTGCGTAACTAGTAATGGGCCGTGGTAACTAGTTTTATAATCAAGCGTATGAAAAATTGGCCTATCTTAGAATTCAGTTACGTTCATATTTTGTGTTATTTTCGGTACGACCCCCTCGGTCTCGCTAGCCAAGCGACAAGGCGTACAAATTGCGGAAAAAATAGACAAATTTTCTATTGCGACTTGCATAAATTACCGAACTCGTTTCGGTATTCCTTTCATATTTTTGCATTATTTGTCAAATTTTGTGAAAAATCCAAATGTCCTGAATATGCCATCCAAATGCGAAAACTTTCGTCCTGTGTAGTTTCACGTTGTACAAAGTTGTACAGCTCCACTAACAACATGGAAAAATCTGCGTTATAACATCTTTTTCAGCTAAATTGTATCAGATTCGCTCCAGTACGTCTTCATGAATATTTGATAAATTCGTCGAGGTTGCAGGTAACAGCGATTTGTGGACAGTAAACAAGACTGGTAGTTCTCCTTAATATATTATGTATACAGCCGGCATAATGTTGGAGACTCCAAAACTGCTCTTTTGCATAAAAGCTCCTTTCGGCTGACGGTGCCGAGCAGAAATACCTTCACCTACTCTTTGCATCTTTATCGAACCGAGAAATTCACTCAGATTTTCTCAGAAATTAAATTCCACCTGGGAAAAAACTGTTTTTTTTTCTACATTTCTCCTTTTGCTTCTTAAAATTAATTAATGCAATTTTAGTGATTTAACAAACATTTTGAGCACTTCACTCAAGTCATAAAGTACCACCATGTTTGCTGGCTCCAACTTAATGAGGGAGAAATTCGCTCAATTTTGCGGTACGAATTTTTGAATCTAATAAACAAAGCACTCGAACGAGTGAGAAACAAAGCAATAAAAACAAAAACATAAGACAAATTTCGGAGTTTTAAGGCCTCTTTATTTGCAATTTCCTGCTATTAATTTGTTGAATAACTCCGAGCTTTAATTGTTTCACATCCACGAGTGATTTTGCAACGATTGCTCTCGAGATCTCTGGAGTGTACTTCTTCTATGGCAAGACATATTCGAGCGAAATTTTGTTTCCTTTTTGAAAGTTTGTTTTTGGTCCAAGGGCACCATTGTCACAAAATTTCGTTTCCTTTCCCAAAATGGCGATTTTATTACTACAGTGTACCACTTCGGCCTAGATGTTATCCCAAATAAAGCTCTAAGTTTTCAAATTTTATTTATTCTTTATATTCTCCGTAATCACTTTCTAGGCATGGTTTGGGAAAATAACTTCACTCGTTTCGAAGGTAAACCATTCCA
Source organism: Leptarthrus brevirostris (assembly GCA_964036015.1). Classification (NCBI taxonomy): domain Eukaryota; kingdom Metazoa; phylum Arthropoda; class Insecta; order Diptera; family Asilidae; genus Leptarthrus; species Leptarthrus brevirostris. Next base: position 132,973,490 of record OZ038372.1, on the reverse strand, counting down.
AGTGGAAGTTAAGGTGGATTCCGAACCACACACATAATTTAGTTAAATGGGCGAATACATATTTTTTTAGATTGTTAGGGGCGGGCAGTAGTGAATTCAAGTGACATAGATGGTAGAACAAAGTACTGGAATAAGAGCTGTATACTGTGTAATGTTCCTATCCGTGACTTAAGCCACTTCAGGAATTTAGAGGGCTTTATACCTACACCATGACTTGAACATTGTCGGAACCTTTACGTCGTTTTTTTTCATATAAAATTTTTCTATTCAAAATCCAAGAAATATATATCTTGAAATAGTGTTAGATCGCCTATTGCCCGCTCAGTGCTCATTCTCGACCGGACCGGGTAGTCGAAGACTGCCTGAGTCATGTCTCTGATATTTAATAATATGTGAAAATTAATTAAATTAAATTTATGAATTTAAACCTTGGCTGGTTGTTTTAAGTGACGACTGCCAGTCAGCGTGACCAGCACTCCAATTAACACTTTACGCGCCGTTTTGCTACCACGGCCTGTAAGACCCGGTTATTGTTCACGGCTTATGATAGGCAGCGAGCTAGAATACAGAGACGCCGACGTTACGTGAAGGGATGTGCTTAAGCCATCCCGAAGAATTAAGGAATTGGGATAACTCACTTATCTTTACTCCTGAGATTGTTTTTAGATTCGCCAGAAATTAATCTGGTTTCGGGACAATGGACGGAATAGTTGAAGCCTTCTATGATACGGCAATCCTCATCTGGACATTCTTAAGTGTTAGTTACACCTATAAGCGGTAGCAACCGGGCAATGTATCCTAGAACATAGACAAATAAACTACTATAATGCGGTAGGAGATAGGAGATGGTCCTCTCGGCGGACCCAGGGTAATTGGGTCGCGAATGGCGTTTCCTCAGGCATTTCTGTAGGAATGGTAATCAGAAATTAGTTAAATGATTATTAAATAAATATTTCAGTTAGAGAAATAAAAATGAAGTGGAATATTTTAAAGTTGTCACTTTTGAATGGAACTTGCGGTTTGGTACTCTGAATGTGGCTTGCTTGGGTATCAGTCATCGGTATCAAATGCTTGGTACTTGCGTCTCTGAATGTGTTTCAGCCCTCAACAACCTTAAGTGCAGTGACATATTTGACTTAAATCTCAAGAGAAATTTGTTTAAAGCCACTGCAGGGCATTCACATAATGCGTGTAATGGGGTCTGATCATCCTCCAGACAGATTCTGCAGGTTGGGTCGATGGCTCTAGATATCCTTACCAGGTGCTTCCTTAGCTGACAGTGGCCATTAAGTCGGCCAGCTAGAGTTGTAACATCCGACCTGCTCAGCTTGAGGAGCTCCCTGGATCTACCCGGCGACGGTGAGGGCATAAGGCTTCTTGACTCAATGTTGTTCCAATACAACCTATGCTCCTCACTTGCGCGGTTTGCTATTAGCCTTTTAGACGTGCAGAGAAGAATTCCACAGACCGGCTTCGGCCCTATGAAAGTGGTACCCCTTCCTAGCAAGTTCATCTGCCTTTTCATTCCCCGTGTAGCCCTGATGTCCCGGTATCCAGATCAAGTTGACTTGATTAGTTCTACGCAGTTCATCTAGACTCCTTTGGCATTTGCACACCAGCTTAGATCTGGTGGTCGATGAAGAAATTGCTTTGATTGCAGCTTGACTATCCGAAACGATTGAGATGCTTTTGTTTTTATTAGGTCTTCTTAGGTTCTCGTAAGTACATGTCAGTATAGCGAAGATCTCAGCCTGGAATACCGTGGTGTACGTTCCCAGAGCCAGTGATAAACTGAATCGACGAGAGTTACTCCAGACCCCTTCCTCTCTATACCATACTAGTTCCCCTGGACGGACAGCTGGAAACTTCCAGGTCTCACGATTCTCTACCCGTATTAGGGGTGGTTGGAATGGTGAGAATCTTGCCGGCATCTGATCAGCTAACGTGGCCAACTCAGGTGTGGCTTTAAGAATCTTCCTTATTGTCCTGTGGGCCTATGTTTCCCCTAAGGAGACCGGCTCCCTCTAGTTTGTAGGCCGCACATAAAGCCGGGCTTTCAACCTCTATATGAAGAGGTTTGATATTTAGCATGGTTTAGAGTGCAGCCGTCGGTGAGGTACGCATGGCTCCTCGCATGCTCTGTGCCACCATGTAATCGCTCCATAGGTTATCATGAGAGCATTGTCCTGGGTTTAAGTCCCCAGGTAGTCTCGCAAGCTCTACGGCATGCCCAAAAGGACTTCCGAGCTTTTTCCACAGTTATATCTAGCTGCAGGTTTTAGTATAGCTTGGAATCCAGGATCACCCCCAGGTACTTCACCCGATCCTTAAAGGGTAGTGCAGTGCCCAGGAAGGTCGATTCGGTCAGACCCGTCGTGTTTCTCTTTCTAGTGAACGGAACAACGACCGTTTTGTCAGGGTTGACTTTGAGGCCAACCTCATTACTCTGCCCCTGGAGTTGTCACTTTCTTACAGATCCCAGTAGCTAATTAATTAAGAGTATCATAAGTCTTATTCTGAATTCTTTTAGTAACTTTACGCATATCATCTTTATTTATATAAAATTAATTTTATATTTAGTTGTTGAACTCAGTCAGTTACACTGCATATAACAAAAATTGTCTGCCTCTACCTACTACTCTTTCAAGTTTTGGCAACATAATCATTTATCAGTTTCTTATTTCAAAATCCCAAAAAAGATCTAAATGTCGTACGTTGACATCATATGACTTCTCTTCTTTATAATCATTACGCCACCGAGTGCAAGATTACTTTATCTCAAAAATCCTGTCATCAACTAATAGTTTATCGATTGTCAGTCTATAAAGTAACTTTCATAAAAGAAATGTTTTTTGTTTATATGTGGGAAGATTAATCTTTCTTTCCGTGAAATTCAGTGAAAATAGTGTCTGGATTTGGATGTGCTTACCATCGACCGTTTCGATTAATCTTGACCTTATACGTCGGGCGTGTGAATAAATTAAGAAGGTTCACACAATTTGTGTATGTTATGTCAGCGGCTGACACTAATTTCCCCAGTTTACATAAGAAAAATAAATTGTTGATTTTATCATCATTTTGTCTGACACTTTTTTGTCTACTCAATCAAATGGAGTGAAACAACTTGTAGTTGCCAGCCAGCTCAAGAAATTATTATGGAGATGTTGGCAATATGGATTTTGGAGATTCTGCACTAACCCTGTTTACAAGGGAAATGTGAATTACCAAAGTCATAAATCGGAAATGTTTCATTCGATAAACACTAAGCTGATACTACTATCACTGGGGTCAAGTTTATTTTCTTACATCTTTTATTCATTTGCATATACTAGAAGTTTTGATGATCTGGAATCGCGAGCTAGACGATCGATGATTTATTTGATTTTGAGGTTCCATCACAGAGTTGTAAATTTGAGTGACACGGCATTCGACGAGAAGAACTAGACATGATAAGCAACAGCTGAGACTTTAGATCAATACCAAAAAATTTTAGAGAGGGCGAATTGGGTATATTTACTCCGTCGACTGAAATAGGTTAAGGTTGGGCTGGGTATGTTTTAAGGGGGTATCCTCATCTGGAGGTTGAAAACACCAAATTTTTAGACTTTTTTTAAGTTTTATTATGAAATTAAAACAAAAAAAAACCTTTTACACCCAAATAGCACAAAGGTTACATTCGCTGACACATTTTAGAAAAATGTGCCTAACTTGTTACAAAGAGGAAACAAAATCTAATCTGATTGTAAACCTCGCCAAAGCGCTGTTACTGTAACAATTTGGTAACTATTTTTCTTATAGTTTCAAAACAGTGTCTAAACAGCATTGCTTTTGTCACGTTAGTTACACAGTTTGCTTTCCAATACTAAACAGATACCCAAATCTGTTAATTATTTTTTTTTTTTTTTTGAGGTGCAAAAATGCACTGTCAGGGCCGTACCTTGCTCTGGTGTGTGGGACTCGCACCCACTAAAAAACCTCTTCCTTTCAGGCATGTCTCCACCCCCGAGACTACTTTTCGTATTACATCAGGGTGGTACCTACTACGCCATCATTGGCTTCTTATGTTCTAGGTCTTATCCTACTACAGTTCGTCCAGTGCTTCTGGGGTTTCCTTTTTCTTTTGTTGCAGGATCTTCTGGATAAATACTGCAACTCGTTCCCATTCCGCTTTACCTCTGAGCATGCTGTTCACTATGTCCTCGGGCATGAATCCCCCGAGCTCTTCTTCTAGCTCCTGTCTCTCTGCGTTCCACCTTCTGCATTCGAAGAAGGTGTGTTGGGCGTCGTCCTTCTGGAAGTCGCCTTATTGACAGGCTGGGCTTTCTGTTTTTCCCATTTTATGGAGGTAAGCGTACCCGTGTCCGGTCAAGCACTGCGTCAGGTAGTAGTTTACCTCTCCGTGTTCTCGCTTTAGCCACTTTTTTAGGCCTAGTATTAGTCTAGCGGTCCATCTCCCTCTTGTCTCTCTATCCCAGCGGTCTTGCCATCTCGTAAGGGCGTATTCGCTAGCTTCGACTTTCGCTGCCTCTTTTCCGATTTCGGCCTGACTGTCATGACGTCGTTTCCGCTATTGCGCCAATAAATCTATGGGGGTGACGGCTGCCAAAACCAGAACCGCTGGCTCCGACACAGTTCTGTAGCCGGAAGCAACACTAAGGGCTCCTCTCCTCTGTACTGCCGCCATGCCGCCATCCGTTTCCTGTACTTTTCGACCTTCAGCGCATCAGCCCAGATCTCACATCCGTACAGTAGGATCGAGTGCGTGATCGATATATGCAGTCGCCTCTTACTCGCTAATGGGCCTCCCACGTTGGCCATGAGCCTGCTTAACTGGGTTGTGGTCTGTGCTGCCCTGTCTGCCGCATGCCATGTGTTTCCAAAAGGTGAGTTTTGAGTCCAGCCTTCTTCCCAGGTATTTAACCGCCTGCATCGTCAGGATGTCCTCATCCCCCACTCGCACTTCCCTAATCGTAGGGATCATCTTTCTAGTGTTTAGTAACACACACTTAACATTTGATATCAAAGTTACTAAATTAAAACTGTTTTGTGTAAATGTGGAATCAGAAATTACATCACGTAAACACAGTTTAGCATAGGTTACTGGTAACAGATTAGAATTTAATACTTTTATGCGGAGGCCTTTATTTAAAAAAATTTCAAAAATTTTGCCTTTTAGAAACTTTGTGTCAAGATGGCTGCTCGTAATGTTTCGCGTGCATGAAATAAAAGAAAAGTGTTTAAGCACTCTTCTAATATTATAGAAAAAACTAAAATTGCGACAGCTGCTTGTTCAAAATGTTAAACATTTTCAACACATATATCACATATATCCGTAAAATGCTACCTAAAAGTTTCACGTCGTTTTTTGGTAACAATTTGGACCCGTTTTTGAATCAGATATTGAAAAAGTGTTCAAAATGATACAAAGATGAATATAGTCACAATTTCAGTACATTTTGGAATCAATCGTGTATATTGTGCCTATTTTGTTATTTTGAGACTATTTCGAATTTTTTTAGAATCATAAACGAAACTTTTTGGAAGAAGATTCTTAATACTTAATAGTAACTTGTTGAAATTGTCTTATGTTCAGTTTACGTAATCTTTCTGAATGTTGGCATTTTTTATATTGAATTATTTCGTTATTATGCAAGACTTTTGAAATTTAAACCCTCTAAGAGAAGAGGAGGAGAGTTCATGCAACACTTTTTGATGGCTTAAGATATATTTAAGAATTTTTTAAACATACTAAAATTTTATCAATATAAAATTAATTTCTAAATTTAGATTATTTTGAAAGCCCGTTCAAAATTTTCAACTTTTCCCAATAACTGTTCGGTTAAACAGCTGTTGTTTATATTTTTTCTAATTTGAGATGAGATAAATCATAAATATTTGTCAATAGTAACTAACTTCATGATTATTATCATGAAACTTATCAAGTCTAAAAACCTTAATGAAATGTTTCTTTCAAGATACGTTTATGTTTCTATTATTTAACAATCTTAACGCTTTTTAGTTAAATATAATTTTATGTATATATTTCTCTTTCTTCCCAATTTGTTTATGGCTTGGTATTTTGTGAGGCACATTTTTGGCTTATGTCTAAAAATGTTACGTTGTTGTTTAGAAACAAAATTGGAATGTGTAGGTATACTTTTATTTATTTATTTAAGATTCATCAAAGGGCTGATTACTTAACATGTAAATATAAATAGTTATATAATTAAATAAAAATTCCATAATTAATAATTAATAAAAATAACTAGAAAATTATTAATAAAAAAAAATTACTTGAAAAATAATTAATAATACATAATAATTACAAAATAATAACAGAGTAGTTAGGAAAGTTTGGCCTTCACATAATTTTTCGACAGATTAAAATCAATGCTGTTAAAATGCGAATTAAAAACCGAAACATTGACGTGACGGGCTCGTGAAAACCGTAATTTGTGCGATGCTGTGGAATTTTAAGAAAATCTCGATTTCTCAAGGAGCGACTCGGAATCGATATATTAAAAGAAGACAACAAGACTGGAGAGTCAACATTACCTTGAAGACATTCAAAAGCGAAAACAGTTTTAGAGATGTTACGTCTGAATTCAAGACAGTCCAGTTTTATGAGCTTAAGCCTATCTGAGTACGGCGGCAGGATAAAAGGGTCGCTCCAAGGAAGCCCACGAAGTGCAAAGCGAACAAAACGGCGCTGGACTGCCTCTACCCGGTCAATTGAGTCACGATAAAATGGTGACCAAACACAACTAGCACACTCCAGAATAGGCCTAACAAACATGCAGTAGAGAAGCCTGGTGATATAAGGGTCGTCAAATTCCTTTGCCCATCTTTTTATAAAACCCAATGTAGAATTAGCCTTAAGAACTATCTCATCAATGTGATCGTCAAACGTAAAACGACTGTTCAACCAGACACCTTGGTCCTATTAATTTTTTCCAGAACACAGCCATGCATGGTGTAGTTGAAGTCGAGAGGATTGTTTCTACGAGTAAAAGACTTACTAATATTGAGGGGAAGATAGTTATCAGAACACCAGTTGTAGAAAACGTCTAAGTCAGAATTTAAAAGTTCACAGTCTCGAATAGAGGAGACAACACGGAAAATTTTGGCGTCGTCAGCATAACAAAGAATTTTTGAATATTTCAAGAATAAAGATACATCATTGATGTATATAATAAATAAAATCGGGCCTAGATGACTTTCCTGAGGTACGCCAGAGGAATTAAAAATAAACTTTGATAGTGATCCACGGAAGGACACACGCTGAGTCCGATTTAGTAGGTAAGAACGAACCCAGTCTACAAACAATGAAGGAAACCCGAGGGCCGTCAACTTGTGAATCAAAATTTGGTGGCTTATTCTGTCGAATGCCTTGCTAAAATCTGTAAAGATACAATCCACTTGCTTTCCAGCCTCAATTTTGGATAAGCAGAAATTTGAGAATTCCAGTAGGTTAGTCGCAGTAGACCTACCTTTCATAAAGCCATGCTGGAAAGTTCCAAGAAAAGGTTTGCAATGAAAGTATAGTGTATCACAAACTAATGCCTCAAAAATCTTAGCAATACAACACAAGTTTGCAATGGTTCTGTAATTGGAAATATCACACCTCTTGCCTTTCTAATGAAGAGGGATAATAAGAGATGATTTCCAGGATTTTGGAAAGACTCCACAATAAATAGATAAATTAAATAAATAACAAAGAACAGAAACCAAGGAAGAAGAACAGTTCTTAAAAAGGGAAATAGGAATACCATCAGGACCGCACGAAAAACTATCTGCCAAATTATTGATGTAGTTCGCGACTGTATCGTCATCAAATGTAAGATCTTTCAATTCCAGTGAAGAAAGAGGAAATAATGTCAAGTAGCTAAAATTCTTAGAACAAGTATCGCAGTTGTCAAAAAGAAAAGCTGTCTTAAAAAAGTCGCCGAAAAGGTTTGCAATCGTCAAGGGAGCAATACTTTCAGTGTCACCTAGTTTTAATAAAGTAGGGTAGCTGTTGGTGCTACGCTTAGAGTTAACAAATCTCCAAAACTGCTTAGGCTCACCGCGTATAATGAGGCATGAATTTCGGAATTGAACTCATCGCGCAATTGTGAGTAGATATAAAAATCCGAGTCACTCCTTGATGAGCAGAACCGCTTCCATGCTTTATTTTTTAAGTTTTTAAGATGCTTCAGCGAGCTATTGAGCCAAGGCGGACTAGAGAAAGAAGAAAACGATCGAGAAACAGGAACACAATGCAAGAAACAAGTAAACAAATTGTCATAAAAAGCACTTATCGCCACATCAATATTCCGCTCATAAAAACATTAGACCAATTACAATTCAATAAAAAGTCAAAAAAAGTGACTTTTTTCCTTGTTTTGGTAAATTGGCCGCATCTTTGCAAATACTGATGAAAAGGCTAAGGTATAGCCCTGTAAATCCGCAGATCGATCTATTGGACGGTTCCTTCGGCCCGATCGGTCAAAGTTTTGGAAAAAATTAAAGGAACAAGAACTGTGATCTCAAACATCGTGTAATCTTCTTAAAAATGGAAAAATCTTTTTTTCTTCAACTTTTTATTTTTTTATCACTTTTATGCAGCAGTCACTTGGTAAATTAAAAAAAAATTTAAAAATCGAAAATTAAAAAAAAAAAACATTTGACTTTTTTTAGAAAATGAAATACTGAGATGTTGCTGCCTCGGCTTTTAATCACTGCCTCCAACCTGTCACGCATATTCGAAATTCAGTTTCGAATCATCGACTGCGGAAACCTCCAACAACTGTTTTGTAAGAACATCTCAGTACTTAATTTTCTAAAAAATTTAAAAAAAATTTTTTTTAATTTTCGATTTCTCAAAAAAAATTTTTTTTTAAATTACGATTTTTTTCAATTTGCTTTTTTTTAAATTTACCAAGTAGCTGAGGCATATTTGTGAGAAAAGTCGAAATTAAATGATTTTTCCATTTTTATGAAGATTACACGATGTTTGAGATCACAATTCTTGTTCCTTTAATTTTTTCCAAACTTTGACCAATCGGCCCGAAGGAACCCTCCAATAGATCGATCTGAGGATTTATAGGGCTATTGTGCGTACATTGAGGTGTAAAAATTCCTACAAACCTTAGCCTTTCCATCAGTATTTGCAAAGATGCGGTCAATTTACCAAAACAAGGAAAAAATCACTTTTTTTGACTTTTCCAAAATTGAAACTACGGATAAAGAAAAATTATTATTTTTTATGTCTTGACGGATTCTTTTAGGAAATTTATTCCAGTTTCCGAAACTGTACAATCATTGGTTGATGAGATATCCATGGTTGAATACAAAAGTGTCCTTTTTCGTTTAATATCGGATATTTCCGCGACAGATCGACGTATCATGGATTTCAAAAAAGATAATTAAAGCTGAGTTAACAGGCTATCTGGTTCATAGGGTGGTCAAATAAAAAAAAAAAATTTCCGAGTCCGTGCACCAAAAAAAAATGACTAAAAATTTTGAATTTTTTTCTTCCGCTATTCCTTTGGATTGCGTGAGCACCGTTGCCTGGGGCTTTAAGATGTTTTTTTCAGATCCTCAATACGATTATTTCTCGCTTAGATACAGCCCGTCAAAAATCACTAAAAAATTTAGATATTTTTGTTGTTCCCTTAATTGTTTTGAGTAGTTTACCATAAAGCCAAGTTTCAGTCAGACAGACCACGTCGAAACATGAAAAAGTAGAGCTAGTATAGAGGCAAGTCGTCTTTGATCGAAGGCCGGTTACGTTAGCGTAGTAGAACGTGATCTCGCTGATGAGTTTTTTGGAGCATCTCTATAGCCTGAACTGTTGGTATAACTGTCAACTAAGATAGCATTTAGTAAAAGTCGATAGAACAACTGACCCCACTGGTAGACTATGCCTGGAGGAGGACGAATTTATTCTTCATATCATACGGGATTGCTCTGCCATTATTAGGAAGCCCTTGCTGGATTTCAAAGAGTTGAAGAGCAGTTCAATCCACAAGTTGTTATACCAATTTTAAGGGACCAACTTTTCTCAAGCAGCAAGGAGGGTTAACACGATAGACCTTACCAACCAGCTAACACCTTGTATCGCATAGAGCAGGAAAATAACTTCTTCAGATTCGACGAAAACGATTGAAAGTGGACCTACAATTTAAGTCCGAACCACCAGTGGCCTAACAGCGTAATATGTTGTCCAAAGAGATCAATAGTGGATCGTCGTCGGTGGGGTTCAAACTTATAACACTCATAATAGAAAACCAACAAGTTACTATCTACTCCACCGAAGACATTAAATTATTTATTTCAATATGGTCCGAGAGTTGCCATCCCTCTCAGTATTTCCTGGAGTCTCCAGGTTTCAAACAGTATCTTGTTCTCCTTTTGAATACCTATTAATAATTAGGTTTTATGATGGTCTTCTAAAAATTCAGAAAAAAATCCATTCAAATTGTTTAATGTGTTTTTACAATACTTCTTCAGAGTTCGCAATGAAACGGGCGATTGGTATAGACATAGCGCTTGTTTTCTTTTAAGAATGAAAAGCCCCCCAGTGTTTTAGTAGCCGATGAATGATTGCAAAACTAATTGGAAATATCCACACAATTTCGGTGAATTATACTTGCCTGTCTACACTCAACCTTCACCTTACCCCGTTCGTAAATATTTGCTTTGGAATTTACCGGAAACCGACCTTTGGTAGTCCTCACTTCAGCCCCCTATTTAGCCTTATCCTAGAACCGCCACTGCTCTGTAACTAATCTCTTTTCCAGTTCAGGCATTAACCATTCCCTCAAAGTTTACTCTATAAACTTCTGTAGCACAAATTCACAGTAAAAGTAATGTCGCGATAACATTATATGCTTTTTTTATTAAACCACGATTTCCGTATGTTTAAATATAAAATAATTCCCAAGTACAACTAACCGCTTCAAGCAAAGTATTTCAGAAAGTGATTAATGTTATTTACAAAATTTCGGGCAAAAAATAACGAAATCTCCCAAGACCTCAACAATGCTATAACAAGAAATCCATTGCGGCAGGTATTGCACGAACTGTTTTACTCTATAAAGCAGATTCAGGGTTCCCTGAGATCTTATCAGCTTGGCGACCTCGAGATGATTTGGCATGAGCTTGAGCAGCAAATCCGATGCAAACCTGAGATATGACAGGCCCATGAGAAGAAGCATTAATTTCGATAACAATGCTCTTGACTAGACAAACAGAAAATATACTATTTGTTTTGTTAACGATATATGTACAAATATAATTTCCATTCACGTCTGTATGCAGTTCGAACAACAAACAGATTCAAAAATGGAAACTGTGGGTATTTGGACTGGAATCTATAGATAGGTAGCTTTGAGGGTCCTGATTTCACCAAATATAGAGCTATAGAACTCTGCCAATCGATTTGATGCCTATATGCAAATTGTCCAAATATTTTGTATCTTTTGTCAGAAGCCAATAAATTAGGCTTATGTTTCGACGATAGCAATTCTCTGCCGTTGCAGTTGTGGATAGCTTTAGTGGTAATCGCACTGATGAACCATTTCTATGCCAGACACATTTCCATCATTTCAAATCAAGCCATCACCGCCATTGGTGGTTCCATTTTCACTTTCCTATCTCTGTGCCGGCGTCTTCTCAGATGAAACATGCTGAGCATAACTTACACGTCCGGCCAAGACAAACGTCTTACGTAATTTATTGTTTGAATCGGTGTTACAAGACAATTACGTTTAAGAAGCCAGCGAAAATACATGTCCAAAATTCAATGCAGGCGTCGAGCTCATGTCATAATAATGCTTAAGCACGTCATTGTCGTAAAATGTTTGTTTTTGGCTTAAAGAGCGGGAAGTAACCTTATTTATTACCTTAAGTCGTTAATTATGTTGGCCAAACATCATGTAATTATTTTCGAGGAAAGCATTTCAAAAATCCGTGACTGTTTCTCGAAGTCCTCCAGAGAACTCAAGGTAGTCAATCAGAACAGGAGAAATTAACGAAGGGAAATTCGATGGGCGGCATAAACTCGCGAAGAGGTCAAACCAGCGAAAGCAAAAACTACAGTAATGACCAGTTTCTCTTGCCTTAAACATTTTTTATCTTTCCGCAATTTTGATCTCGAAGACATTGACCTTTTGGATAATTTTATGAAAAAAAACAAAATTAATAAAAATAACTTAAACGAAATCCAGTGGCGTCCGATGCATCATCGTCTAGAATAATATTTACACTTTATTGGTTAGTCTGACGCCTACTCGATCCAATCAGACCTTTCAACTTATTATATAGCCACTTGCTCTAATAGATTTGATTAAGGTAAAGCTCAGCGAAAAATGCTACATTAACTCCTTGATGAATTACAACCCGTCATGGTGAATAGTTATCCCAGTAGCCTCATTGAGTAAGTCGGGTCCGGTGCTTTGATCTCGGCAGCTACCACCATATTGGGAAGATCTGTGGTAATGAAAGGTTAAAGCTAAACAACCAGAGATAAAGTTATGAGATACACAAAAAATAAATCAAATTGGGTAGGGATATTTACAACGTTTTGCTGAAAGCTGCAACCACAGGCAACGGTTTGGCACCCACATTAACAGTGGAGAGATCAGTAGCAGTACTCAAGAAAAGAATATCTCCATAGCAGAGAAAGCGATAGTCAGGCCAATCTAACATCAAGATGAAGAGGAAATACAAAATATAGGGTGCCTAAAAAGGTAGAAAATGTAAAGAGATGCGATGAGATAATGACGATGTGGTGTAAATAAGCAAAGTGACGACACTACATGGCTGACGCGGACCCAAGAGACAGTCAAGGGTCCCGCGGAGTGATCACTGTAGATCCGTAGTAAGAAGTGAGGTCGTCGTTCAGAAACCGCTTTAGCTGGGCAAGACTTTACCCTAAGCCCAAACAAGGGAAAAACAAAGGTTGGTAAAGCACCCTCGCACTAACCGCACAAATCGAACTTTAAGCTATCAAGGGTGGATCAGATGATGGGGCTATTACTATTATTGAAGACAAAAAAGGAAGGGATCACTTAAAAAATTTTGCACAGGTGACTAAGTGGCAGTAGTTGACGCTCGGTGGTCGAGGAAAATTTACTGGATTGAGGCAACTTCCACTTTATTGTATGCTGCCATCTCTGAAGATAATAAGATAGGGAAGCCTTGGGAAAAATTTTAATCTATATATTGTAGGAAAATACAGTACCCGAAACCCTCAATCATATTGAAAAGTACGCTGAGACCGTAAGCAAACATCGAAAGCTGCTGGAAGCAAAAAGTCCTAAAACAGAATTTTGGGAGGTAGACCATTGGAAGGAGAAAAATTACACCCTTTTGATTAACCTTGCATAGACCTCGTCTACTAAGAGAAGTCAAATGCTAACGATGGTCTCTCTCTATTCTTCCCGTATACCTTATGTATGGGATGGGAGAGGAACTTCAGCCAATTCGTCGACAATGAAGGTGGATTCCGAACCAAATACATTAGTGTGCAACCTCCGATGGACTTTTAGCGTAATCTGTTAAAAATAGAAAACAACGATGGTGCTCCGCAGATGGGGTACGAACTTAGGACCTTTATGATGGGAAATCCAACAACCCTTACTGCATCGATGATGATGGCCTAACCCGCGTTGAACTTACAGGTCTGATAGACTACCACTACCATTACCTGTGCTGCTTCAGCATCGATGTGAAGCAATAACGACTCATGATATAGTGTTACAGAAAGATACCCGCTATGTTCTATCTATTTAAGTAAGAGCAATATATTCGGGAAACCCAACTTTCTAAGTCTGAGCATAACTACAGAGTGAGGAAGTTTATCAAATGCCTTGCTGAAGGCAATGAAGCCGACCTATTTGGAAATTGATAGTTATGGTTGTTTAGAAAAGCCACATTGGAAGACATCGACAGTTCACAGTTCACAGTGTAAATACAGCAAATCAGAAATAATTTCCCCAAAGGCCTTGCCAACCACGAATACATTTGCAATAGGTCGATAGTTAGTTACGTCGTTCCTATTGCCCTTCTTATTGTGCGGAAAAATCACACATGGTAGGTTAAAGCATTCAAGTATCTTTTGTTTTACGCCATCGGTAACCTTTCATATAATATAAATTCATTCTATGTAACATCGATATTAAGACACATCGATGTTTTGAGTTCGATTGCCGATCATCGATATTCAGACATCGATTTCATTATCGAAGTTTTGTCAACATTACTGCTCCCTAGTTCCTACTTTTACTACCTACTACTTATGATTATTAGCTGCGTTTAATTGGGCCATGCAGAGTACTCCGGAGCACTTTCCCGATGGAACGCTTTTTCTTTACCTGGTCTAGGCTTAGACGCTGTCAAGTTTTGCATTTTATAGATTGTACTTGCGGTTTTTTGAAGTGCTGTGACAAATATGGTATATTATGCGATAATTTTAGTAATTTTGGAAAGCTTTTAACGTTTTTGATATTTACGGAAAGCAGATGCTTCTTTTTAAACACCTTTAATATTGTTCATTACATAAAACCGCAAAAAGTCTCCTAACGGAAAAACTCGGCGTAATTACCCTTTCAAACTACACCTATCTTTTAACAACGTCCGTACTGAAGCTACTCAAAAATCCCTCGTTGAGTTGGGGGTAGTAAAGGGCCTTAGTAAGTGGTTAGTTTCAATGTTAAGGGCCAGCATTGTAAAGTCGGACCTAAATAACACCAAAATGACCAATTTCATGTACAGAACAACACCCCAACGTGGTATCATCTCTCCAATAGTTTGCATCATTGAAATGGGATTGAGGCAGTGGCGTATGCGGATGATGTGGCAATTTTGGTTTCAGGAAGGTTTCCGTACGTGATAAACAAAATCATGTAAGGTGCTTTGGGTGAAATAAACGTCTGGGCTACCAGCTGTGAACTTAGCGTTAATCCAGGCAAAACTGAACTGATGCTTTTTACCACAAAAACCGAGACAGTAGTATTTAATCTCCCTAAACTAAACGGACAGACACTGTCGCTATCCTCCAACGCCAAGTACCAGCGCCTGACCCCAAACTTAGCTGGAAACTTAACATGGAAGAGCGAGTTAAGAAAAACTGCATTGCTTGCTATGATTGTAAGAGAACATTTGGTGGAAGGTCGGGTGTCCAACCAAAGATGACTTTTTGGATGTACACGACTGTGGTACGTCCGATCCTCACCTACGGTCGCTGGTATGATGGCCCGCAGTAAGTAAAGAATATAACATAATAAAGCTGAGTAGGATTCAAAGATCTGCCGAAATAGGCATTACCGGTTCCATGAGATCCTGTAGAACGGCTGCCTAAGAAGTGCTTTTGTACCTTATACCTCTAAATCTACACACTAAAAATATTGTGTCGGGCGGGGCAGTCAGACTCACAGAAGCAAGATACTGGGGGGCCAAACCTTATCACCGCAACAGCAACCTGAATCTGCTATCAAGAGAACTGGCCACACGTCTCACTGACTGCATCACCCCAAAGCTGAACTTTGGGAAAAACTTCGCGGCAAAGATTCCCACCAGAGCGGAGTAGATGAACGGCGTAGTGATGAAGGGCTTAGAAACAAGAATATTCGCCGACGGTTCTAAGACAAACTCCGGTATCGGTGCGAGTATTTTCTCGGAGAAACTTTGCATATAAGAGTCTTACCGCCTTCCGGATCAACGACAGTCTTAATGGCTAAAGTACTCGCTATCCTAAAGGCTTGGCAGATTGCTCGGCTATCATATTTTCCAAGCTGGTAGAATGTTGTCGGGATGAACTTTCCTTTCTCTGTGAGTATCTTGAAGTCACCTTGATCTGGGTGCCAGATCACAGCGGCATAGAGGGAAATGAGAGGGCCAGTGCACTGGCGGTGCAGGCTCCCCTGTGGAACCTATTCATATTTCCACGGGAGCTGAAAGAGTTGCCTTTCTATCGTACCACTTATCGATGGCTAACTCCAGATGGAACAACCTATCCACGTGTGGAATATCCAGGTCGATGTGGCCGTCTTTCAATAAGACTAGAAGCCATGAGCTCATTCACAGATCTCGCAGAGACATTGCTAGGGCGGTCTCGAGTTGGAGAGATCATCCATTTCCTAACCCTTACCGGCTGTGTTGAGCGTCAGCTGGTTATATGTAGTTGACGCTCAACACAGCCGGTGAGGTTCACCGATCTCCTAACCCATCGCGCATAGACATATACTTACTACCTGGTCGCGAGATGTGGTAACAAAACGGCACACCTTAGTGTTAATTTGATTCTGGGCGAGGAGCCTTGGTCACCACTTCAACCAACCAACACCTACCTATCATCTGGTGTAGCTAAGCGTAGTTGAGTGTACGCTGGAGTACTCTGCATGGCCCAATGGAACGCAGTTAATAAATAAAACATCAGTACTATGTTTTGAAATTCAATCTAGCCAGCAAGGGAAATTCTTTGAAAATCAGAAATATTTAAATATGTAATAAATAATAGTGGTCATTAAACTGATCCCTAAGCACGGTCATTGGTAAAAATTTCTTCATGTTCGTCTTCATGCTGATTAAAAATTTTAATTCGCTCATACCGCGAGAGACTCGTTTTGATCTTTCTGGCAATCACGGAAGTTTGGTTTCAGCTGACCAAAGATTACTCTCAATGGCGACTGGATATTGCTAAATAATATGTGGTAAGTCGGAATATACCATGCAATTTAAGTCCGCTTTGCAAAAATTCTATTTTATTTTGTTTACAGTATTTCTCAATCAATTTTAAAATTTATTTAACCAATATATTATTACACTTCATTAAGCACCGTCTTCTTCCAATCATTAAATTGTTTTTTATTAAATATTGTCAACATTTCTCATGAAACACCTTCACATCTGGTACACCACGTAAGGACTGTTTTTGTCAAAAAGTAATTGTCGACTGCGCAACTTTTGTCCATAAATTTTTATTATTAACCTTCAAAAGCCAGTTTAACACCTGAAATGAACTGAAAAGACCCAGTGAAATGTGGAGCGGAAAAGTACTAGTTGTAAAGAAGCATCACCTGTAGGCCATGACCAAACTTTTAGGGTGCATAAAATTCTATACAAAAGCTCTTCGGGGCTTGTTTCAGTAAAAGGCATAAAAAGTTTATGCAGAGGAGTTTCTTTCTTTATAAAGTTTTTAAGAAGAAATTGTTATCTCATATCAATTGGAATGGGCCCCATTCCTTTTTTTTAGTTTCGTGAGAAATAAGAGCAGTAAAATATAATTTTGGGTTAGTCTGTTGCTCGATTAGTTTACGAAGGAGAAATATTTAACTTTGATGAGAATTTCCAATTCCGAATATTTAAGAAGTATGTTCACGAAATTAATCAAGCAAAATCTCTTTAATTACGTACCGGAGAAGCTCAAACAAATTTCTAGAAGACGTTGTAGCCAGGGCACAGTATTCTATATTTAAGGAATTCAAGTAATAGGATATCTAAGAGACATTTGGGGTACAGTAACAACTCTTTCATACATTAAATCTATGTTCAGCGCTTACTGAAAGTAATAATACGAGTATGCAGCCCCTTTCGTGAACATATGGTTCGCATAAGGGTAGTTAGTATAGATTTCTTGTCCCGACCAAAATCTAAGCGGTGAGCCAAGAGCTACGTGGTGTTCAGCGGAAATTATTGCCCTTAGAAAGGAATGACACAAACGTTTTAACCAAGCGCAGGAACCTAAAGTATAAGCTTCTTATAAGGAAAGCCTCAGGACATTAAACTAGCCAGAAAAGCTCAAATCTTATACAGTCCAAAGTATCTGCGGGACCGGTCCTTTGTGTAAGATCCTCTCAACAATACCAAATACTACCAGCCTGATAGTCAAGCAAGACGGAAGCTGGTTGACACTCACTAGACCGGAGAATGAGTCAACAGCGAGAATAATTGAGTCTTAAACAGCTTCTGATAGATACGGCCTGGGACGCCAAATTCTTAGCAAAAGGAAACTGAAATGGGATATTAAAAGCTTCCAGCCTTTTAAATCAGCCGGCTTGGACGGCATAGTCCCTTCCAAACTTTCAGCAGAAGTCGCGTTTTTAATCTTGTGACTGGAATCATTTGGGAAGCCTGCCTAAATCTCAACAGCTAAGCTGTCTCTCTGTCTAGATAGCAAAATCAACCAACTACAGAGAAATCGGGCTAGCAGCTTCTCTCGATATGGTGGGTGGTTTTAACAATGTTAACACAGGGTGATAACAGCATCCTTAGGTATGCTGGATCTTGAGAGGTCACTCATCGAGCTTATAAATCGTATGCTTAGAAGAAGGACTATAAGTTCTAATTTGGAGGAATCTTACATACAAACATACGATACAAGACACACTCTCCAAGAAAGGATCCTCTGATGAATTCTACGGAACCTGATCCTCAAAGATCTATTTTTGAATCTAGAATATTTTTGTCATAAGGTTATTGGTTACGCAGATCACGTTTTCTTGTTCAAATTAAAATAATCCACTCCGTCTCTACGCTGTTGTCTAGCTCGCAGCAATGCAAAAAACGAGATTCAAGCTTCCTCACTTCCCTTACCCTAATTCCCATCCGGCCAAAACCATGCTAACGCATTAAAGGGTTGTCCCCTAGAATTTGGCAACACATAAAAAAAATCGTGGAGAAAGCAAAACTGAAACTTTTCTCACGGAAGCATTACATGCCTTTAACAAGGCAATACTAAATGAGGTGAAACTAAACCTAAGAGATCAAGTTAAGAAGGGCCTTCTTTTGGATAGAAAACATAGCTGGCAGCCCATCAACCACTAGAAAAGAGCACCCAAAATCGACGACTACCTTGGTGTATTGGCTTTTTGTAAGCGTTACTAGACCTATACTTACATTCTGGGTGAGCGCAACCTCATTCGCCATTAGACTCAATTCAGAACAGCATGGACAGTGGACACGTATCGACTACGGCCACAGATGAGGAATGAGAGGAAGCCCCCCCCCATTCTTTTTTCTCTAGTGAGAGGAGGAAATCTTCAAAAGCACCGAGAGATCCGAATGTCTCTGATCGTGTGATGTGTTTCTCTTGTTCCTTTATCCGTCTTCTACACCGACACTCCTCCTGAACTCGTTCTGCGTTAACGCCCTCAACCATGATTGGTTGAGCAGAGTACCTTCCTTATCTACGGTTCTTATCCATGTTTTGCGCGGTCTATCTCGGCGCCTTCCTTGGGTCTGTGCAGGAGCGAATCTGAAGCGTATTAACCGATGTTTTTTGGATCTTTTCTAAGTATGTGGTCCATTCATTGCCACTTTTGTTTTCGAGCCAGTGCCCTTGTAGGTCTTCGTTGGTAATGACCCCCGCCTAATAGATGTTAAGGATACCCCGGAGACACCGCATTTGACAAATACTTGTTGCTTAGATGTTATTTGACAGCTATATTTCCACGTTGAAGAGCCGTACAACAGAACAGATTTTACATACAATTCGAAGATCCGAAGTTTTGTGCACCTGGAGATGTTGTTATTCCACCATGTCTCAGCAAGAGTATGAAATGCAACTGGGGCCTTATTGATGTGAACCTGTGCAACAACTTCAGTTCCGCCATCTGCTGAAACTATGTAACCGTAAGATAAATTTCATCATATCTCCTAGAGTCCAAGATCATAAGTTTAGCTTTAGCAGAGTCAATGATTATGCCCTGCGGCTTTCTGTACTCAGGGCCTCGAACTTTGAACGATATGACTACTTCTTTAGACAGAGGACATACATCGTCGGCACAGTTCACGTGCTTAAGATGGTCAGCAAGTTTTTATCTAATCCCTCGCTATTGGTGGTCATCTACGGTGCTGCACAATATGTAATTATTGACGATCGAGAAACGCAAAGGTGACAGTATACATCCTTGTCTCACTCCATTCAACAGTCGGAAGGACTCCGGCAATTTTTCCTTTTTTTACCTGTTTTTATGACTTCTTATGTTTAATATTAATAATAATTTCGGTGGTGTTTAATAATAATTCGGGTGGTGTATGTGGTGGTGCAAGAGAAACCCTCAGGAAAGCCTACATATTCATTGTAAAGAGTACGCTCAACTGCTTGCTTCAATGATATTACGATAATTTTTGCTATCACTAAAAGCACATCTTTAGAGATTTCCTGAATCATACCATTTTATCGGGGTCCATCTTGATCCCTACCAATTGTCGCCTAAGAGAGAGCTCCCTAGGATCATACAGTTTTGCTGTCATCCTTGGATTCCTAGAGTTAGTTTAAGCATTTGGATAAAAGACACCTCCCCGTGCCTTTCTACTTTTAGCCAGTAGTGACCCAACAGCTTCCTCCTTCTTACTTTGGCAGCGCACTGACACACTGTACCCTGCGGTACTTTAGATGACACATGAGGTTGCCATGTCCTCATACCGGCGCCCTCACCCAACACAGGGGTTCTGCACACATCTCGAGGATCATCCTCTGTACAGCACTTCTGGGTATTCTAATCGCCATTTTCGCCTGTCCGCAGAAGTCCGAGATGGTCCTTTGCTCCCAATGGTCCTCCAACAGGCCCGCCACCATGCGTCTGCTTATGGCAGTAAAGGTTCCCGATCCCGGAAAGTCAAAGCAGCATCCAGCTTAGCAAATTTTTCTGCTTTTTCGTTTTCCTTTTAAATCTCTCTTTCTTGTTCCCGTAACCTACTTGTGGGGGGATGGGGTAGGAAAAGAGCGTCACCCAATTGCACACAACGATTGCAAGTGGACCTACAATTTAAGATGGATGTCAAACCATCGGAATTACTTTCATCCCCCAATGGTCTTTTTATTGTAATCAGTTGTCAGCAGAACGCACGTTCGAACCCGAGACTTCCGAGATGGAAGATCGATAATTTCTCACTTATTTAATCGACGTCCAAAAATTCCGCAAAACGCTGCTCAGCTTTGAATGACATAGCTGAGCGCCTTAACGTACACCTCATATGAGTACCGGCGCATAGTGACATTCCGGGTAACGGAAAAAGCTATAATCTAGCAAGAATCGGTATCACACTACAAAACTCGAAAATAACCCATCAGCTAGGCAAGTTGCTGGCTACGATCTAGCTGGACATTAAACGAACATTCATTAAGAAAGGAAATGAAAAGTGGCAAAGGGAACACCTCTGCCTAAGCAAAGATAGGTTATCTAAGCTCCACAAAAAAAAATTGAAAAAATTAATAATGAGGTCTGATTATGTTTACCATATGTTTTCGAGGTCGCTGAATCCGAATCCAAGGTCCGTTTAATTCCATCACATCAGAATTTTCCATAACCTCAAAATTTAGACCAAAATCCCTTATTATCCCTTGAATTTAAGACCCCATAGCCCCATCATACCAAAAAACACCAAAACACAAATCCCTTAATCCCCAAACCCTCAACCACTAAACTGCATAACCCCATAACCTCAAAATAAAAGCGGCATTTCCGAAGTTAACTAGGTCTAGATAGGCCGTTCGACAGTACATAACGAATGGAAAATCCTGATGTGATGTTGTTAAACGGACCTCGGATTCGGATTCAGCGACCCCGAAAACATGTAGAAAACATAGTCAGACCTCATTATTAATGTTTAAATTTTTTTTTGTGGAGTTGTGTTATTCTTCATATATTTTTTTTTTAGAAGACACAGTGTTCTTGTGTTAACATATTCAATTGGGGTTGACTTAGTAAGTGGGGTATCATAGGAAAGTGCTTCTTTTGCAGATTATATAATTTAAATAATACTCCTCCCCTCCCCTTAGCAAAGGTTTGCAAAGCGAAAAATGTGAAATAGTTAGAGTTTATGTATTACAGGAAAAATAAAACGATGTGGCTAACTAGCACAGTTTTTTTTAGAAATCAGGCATATGATTTTAGTATCTTTTATAGACAAATAAACCATTCCTTCAAATTTAAAACTGTCATGGAATTTAACTCAAAATAGACTATCCCCAAATTAGATGATCTTACCACTCGCACAACGTCAACTGGTCTCGCTTAGTCCAAAGATCTTGGATTTTACATCAGCAAACCAAAGTTCTTTCATTCCATGTTCCGAATTGTGTTTAAAAAAAAAACTGCGGTTATGGAGTTATATGTCGAATTCCGAGAATGGGATTACTGGTTTGCAGCAAGGCAGGGTTACATACATGGTGAAGTGGAATATATTTTAATGAGCGTCTTTATGATTAAAATTTTTTTTTTTGTCATATGCCTTAGATGCAGCGACCTACATACATGAGATTTATTTAATTCAACAATTTGGGCCAGTGCACTTGTGCCATAAATAAGCAAATGTGTCCAAAATTATTGAAAAAATAAAACTATTTTCGGGGAACAGCTGTTTCTCTATCACTTGGTCATATTTGATCACAATTATAAATTAGCATTTAATCCTAAGCAGCGATTATCACCGAAACGTAAAAAAGTCAATACTTCAACACCTCATTAGCTCATTACATAATATTTCACCTGAGAAAAAGTTCATCGTCCTATTTTTTTTTACACTTCTTAAGTAAGTGCATATAAAATTTACGTAATTTAACTTTTTGCTTGAGGTAATCTGGAGTGACCGATGCTTCTTTCTAAAATTTTTGGGAAATTAATTTCTTAACAACTGAAACCACTTTTCACAGGTAATTTCAAGATTTAACTTTTTGTCTCGTAAAGTGGCACCATAATGTTAGCACTTATGGCAGATACATAATATTTCCGGATAGCTTCCATTAGTAGAAATGGGTAATCATTAATCCTGTCAATTGAAAATGTGTTAAACACAAAATTATCAGCGCTCCAGGTGAGTTAAGGCCCCCTTTGGGACCACCTACTGCACACTTTCATATTTAAAAGTTTGCCAATGGCAAGAGGAAGAAAAATAGTCGCTTCTTCCCAAGAGACAAGAAAGTCCAACTCCATTGACAATACCTAAAAACACGTAGCACAATGTGTAATACCAAAACAATGCGGCAATTTATACAAGACAATACATTCGGGTTTCAGGTGTGCAAACCATATGATATTGGGTCAGTGTGGAACCCTTCACTTGACCCCACTGATCGAGTGTGCATGAAAATGAAATTAAAAGCGGCGCACTTAGCAAAGTTGTCCGAATTACAAACACCGAAGCAAAAAAAAAAATTGATCGTAACTTGCATTTCCACCTAAACGCACAGATGCTGGTCGATCCGCGCCTCTTGCTTCTTATCGAATCTTAAGACTTTCGATTTGGGCTGCATGCACACGATCTTGAGGCGTTCAAAATTTTTTTTCAGCTTTCGTGAAGATGAAAGCTCTAAATGACCAAAGCAAATCAACCCATCTGGTGCGGCAGGGAAGGCAAGAGTCCAAAATGATCGACTGTGCCAACTCCGCCAACCTCCAACCCTATGCAGTACTCTGCAATTGCTCATGATACGGGTATAAAATGATCAGGTCGGCATGGAGATGGCATCATTTCTTTGTGGTCATACCGTCGAGTAACATCCGATCTAGTGCAATTTACCTACCTGCCGGTTGTAGCATATTTTGTGAAGTTTGTTTCTCCTAATTGTGTCCGTTATGAATAAGTTCAGTGTGGTAAGTTTACAAATAGTGGAAACCCAGCAAGATCACATCTTGAGGATTAAAGTCGAGATAAATTAAGGATTAAAAAGGCGCCTATAATTGCTGAGATGAAACTTAAGCAGCGACCTTAAGTATGCTGTAAAACGCGGTACTCTGGTATGCATTGCATGGCTAAGGTGCCGTGACGCAAACGAAAGTGCATCGCGGTTTTGTTTTCCCTTTTCGGGGGATTTTTATTGACAGTGAAACTCATATGAACCGGATTTGATCTTGTGGCTTGAGGCTTTCATAATATCGTAAAGTTGCCATGTAGAATTGTCTTTTGAATGGTGTTTTTGTTTCAGTTCCTTACCCTTGCTGTTGTTGGCCTCGCGGCAGCTGAGCCACCAGTAAGCACTGGATATGCTTACAGTGGACCTTCCATATCGCATGGTTCGCACAGTACATCAATCATCAGTTCTGGATTAGGTGGTCATGGGGGTGGATTATCTCTTGGTGGAGGTGGATACTCCCTAGGTGGAGGTGGAGGTGGATACTCTCTTGGCGGTGGTTCATACCATAGTGGAGGAGACATTGGCGGAATTAGTGGCCCATACCATTCTGTTCCCATTGGATATCAAACTCACGAAGGACAACACGTCGATTCTGTCTTGTTGCACAAGGTTAAGAACATCCTTGTCGATCATGAAAATCAAGAAGCCGCTCAATTCGGAGGACACTTCGGTGGTGGACATGGTGGACACGGCGGACATGGCGGACTCTCTTTGAGTTATGGTGCCCCATCTCATACTTACGGTGTTCCACATTATGGTGGTCGTGTTGTAGGAATTGAACTTGGACATATTACACCAGGAATTCAGGTAGCTCAATATCACCAAAGTGGACATATCGGCTATCCATCAGGTTCTTACGGAGTACCATCTGGCTCATATGGCGTCCCATCTGGATCTTATGGAGTACCACATCACTAGTCGATTTATAATTTATTATTTTGCGTGACTTATCTACTCTAAATGTACACTTCTTGTTTATCTTTTGTACAAAATCTTCTTCTATCATGACTTTTTGTAAATAAATTTCGCCAGTATTTTTTTATAATTTCTATTTTTTACATTTTCTACTTAAAGCTATTAAAATATGTGTAGATGTATGGCGATGCTTGTGTTGGACAGTTGAACTTCTTGAAGAGTGGCTTGAGGCCCAAGCTTTTGTGTCCGAATCTTTCCATCATATTGTTCCAGATACCATTTCCTGAGACAGCATGTCCTTTCTGGCTGAGATGTACGCAATCAATAGACATAATAGACATGTCCGCCTTTTTGGCGTCCATGTAAACAGACGCTTCCTTGAAGAAGGGCTGGTAAACGACAGTAAAATTGTCATTGTGGAACTCTGACATAAGACTTATTCTCTCCATGATTTTTACAAAGTTCCTTTCCTTCACTCTGTAAAGATTTCGCTTGCTCGAGTATGCTGGGCCAAACAAGCATGAACATTCCAATGGCCGCGAAAGCGAGCAAGAGAAGGGAACTTTCACTTTATCCATCGAAAACGACAGGCTTATAAGAGGTGATGGCACAAGGTTGACTAACGTCCTGAAAAATATATATGAGTAATTTTTAATTAAGCTGTTTAGAAATATTTTGCGTTGTTTTGATATTCCGATATTGTTTGTTACCGAAATACAAATTCTAATTGACAGAGACTTAGAACTAATTGAGGCAAATGTTCTCATTAGGTTGTTCAAGACATACTTAATTTTGAAGGTGTTCCTATCATAGAAGGATGTTTTCGGCGAGTATTCTCATATAGTAGAAATACTACTTTGATTCCAAGTACATAGGTTATAAAGTCAAACCTGCTTGTTTATAAATATAGGAATTGTTTCACATTTTCTAGGATGAAAGGATTAGAGTAATCAATAAAACTATATAGTTTAATATATTGTAGTACTAAGCTAATCTAATTGTACCAGAAATATTCTTACCTTAAAAGTTAAATTATAGAGCTTATTGGAGGGTTTTAGTAAATTTTGATGAACATAACTCCTATACGAAAGCGTTATAAAATCTCGATGTCTACTCCATCTCCAAGACTCCTTTCACGTTAAAATGGAGAGTTAAAGAAAATTTATATACCATAAAACAAAAACTTTTATGCTGACTTTGTTTTAAAAATACGTACAAAGGGTTTTAAAAGAAATATGAGTCAAACGTATATTTTTCAATTGCACGTGTAATGCATTACAATCTGTAAATGATTTGTCAAGCATTTTTAATGAATTACAAATACCTTAACGTGTAATCAGCTATCTTTACATAATCAATGCATTACAAATAATGTGTAACATCTGATCCGTACAAATTAATCCATTATTAAGTACTGCATTAGTAATGATTACTGTAATTGATTATTTGCCTTACTGAAATGCAATTCGAATACATTCGTGTCTTGAAGAATGTAGAGAGCGATGACTTTTTGATAATGTAGCCAGCCTATGATTTGTTTATCATGGCTTTAGCCGGAAGGGAATTAGGATAAGAGTATGAGGAAAACTGAACGTCTTTTTTTTGTATTGCTGCAAGCTAGACAGCAGCCCACAGACGGAGTGGATTTTTTTAATTTCTTATTAAAACTCTCGGTGAGACTGAGTCTCGAACCCTGGAGCTACATATGTCGTAGTGATCATGAAACTCAACCAACTAATCCAACTCCACCTCTGAAGAAGACGAGGGAAGAAAGATCCTTGAACTAAAATGGCGCTAAAGTAGTATGAATTCGAGCTTGTTTCGTCCAGAATTTTTCGTATTTTAATGATAATTCCAAAGCTTAGGGTATGCCCTATAATGCAAAGCACAGCCTTAGAAGAAAATAAATTAACGATAAGGGCAAATAGTTATGACGTTTAATGAAGGAGGTGACGAGCTAAGTCTCGCTTAAAAGTTTCGGGTTTATTAGACAAGGAAAAACCGGAGATGGTAAACCGTTCCGCATTTGTCTTGTTTCGCTTCGGAAGGATTCACGAAATTTTATTGTACGTTCAAATTAACATCTTGAGAGTGGACTTGAATCGCTTGTATCGTATATTGCGATGTGTCTACAAGAAAACAGGCAATTTCCTTAGAGCAATGGGCACAGAAATAGGCATAACATTTCTGTCGATGCTTCAGAGAGTCAATACTGTTAAGAGATAGTGGAATCGCGTGAATGCGAGATTGTGGAGTCGATGGATGCTTTTCTTACATCTCTGCAGAAAACCGAAGCATTTTATCGTATTTTTAGTGACTTAAAATATATTGCTGGTCCAGGTACCATTCTGATATATTCTGTATTGAGTCAAGATCTTGGTATCTTGTTCATTTAATGATTCCTGGAAATGGCATTTCGTCTTATATGGGTGGGGGGGGGGGGGAGGTATTAAAATTGTTGTTTTGCACTTATTGTATTTGATAGTACAACTTTTCAAGAGTATCTCGCTAAGAGCAAAACTGCCGGAGATACAGTGCCTCGGGTCTCCCTCCATTCGATAATCCTACATACAAAAGAGCAGTGTTAAAACTTTAAACGTGTTTTTCTCAGATTTAGTTTTTCAAAGTCGGTAATCACTGTAACTCAAAAGCTACTCATCCGATCCTTCTCAAATTTTGCATACTTCTTTTATACATAAATTACGAGGTATCAACGTCGAAATTTTGTATTTTTTATTATTGTTATTATTATTTTACAACAACAAATTCGCCGATTTTTATCAATAAATTTTCATAAATTCAAAAAATTCAACTTTTTCTACTTCTAAAAATTGAAAAATCAATAAAATAAACAAAATCTCGACTGCTAAAATGGAAGGAAGCAATGCAAAGAAACCAAAAAGTATTGGCGGTGTTTTTAGACCTTAAGCGAGCTTTCGAAACTGTAGATCGAGATATTTTAATGAGAAAATTGAACAAGTATGGTAAGGTAAGTAAAAGGAAAGTAATGGTCATGATTTGATAGCTATTTGTCCGGAAGGATGCAGCGAACTTAGGTAGACAAGGCGATCAGAGAAAGGCAATAAATGCGGGAGTGCCACAAGGTTCTGTGCTGGGTACCTTAATATTTCTTGTTTATATTTATGATATAAAGAGTATATTGGATGGTGCAAATATTGCATTATTTGCTCGTGACGCATTATTGTATGTTGTGGGAGATGATATTAGTGAGTGTGTGAACGCAATGGAACATAATTTGCGAGAACTGAGTGGATGGTTAAGAATGAACAAGTTGAAAGTCAACATTACAAAAACCAAATTAATGACAATCAATTGTGAATATGAGGGTTATTTAAAAATGGATAGTAATAATATTGAAAAAGTGGAAAAGATAAATTATCTGGGTGTAATAGTTGATAACAAATTGAAGTTCAAAGAGGAAACAATAAATATGCGTCTATTAAAGTTCTGCTGGAGTCATTAAAGTGGATGAGTGTAAGACAAAGGATTGTCTTAAATGTTTTGTTGTTTATCGTTAAAATGAAGAGTGGATTATTGCCTGGGTATCTGAGTAAATATCCGATGTATACAAGTGAAGTGCAGCCGTATGGCTTAAGAAGAGTGAATGAGTTTAGGTTAGTAAAAATTTTACCAGAGTAAGGACACAAAATTCTTTAATTTATTAAGGCCTTAAGATGTACAATAGGTTAAAATATGATAGCAGTGATATGAATGTAGATAGATTTAAGATATATTGTATAGAATTTATAAAGAGTAAGTGGAATGTATTGGTTTGTGATTAAGAAAGAGTTTGAGGTAATGTTTTTTAAGGTATGAATGAATGAATTATATGTTGTTGTAAAAGAGCATTAATTGTTTGCTAATAAATGAAATGAATGAATGAACAACTGAAAAGAAAAAAATGTATGATGAAACACCCGATGAAATGAAAAGGACCGCGATTGATACTTTCAGGGTTACTACATTTTTCGTCGTCATTGACAGACTCGTATCCGAATTAGAAAAAAGGCAGAAGGCCTAGAACGAGTTCAATGAATATTTTCATTTCTGACCAAAATAAGTGAATTGTCAACTCTTACGAAAAAAGCCCTTTCCTTGGAAGAAATGTATTCTAATGATTTAGAGACTGACTTAGTTCAAGAATGCATACATTTTCAAAGTCACATTCTTTCGGAAAGAATTTTGGTAAAACAAGTTTCTGGATCATTTTAAAGTCTATCTTAGGTTCTGCGAAAGCAGAGTTTGCAGAATGTTTATCCTAACTTGGACATAGCTCTTCGTATGTCATTATGTAATCCAGCGAGAAATTGTTCGGGTGAGAGAAGCTTTACTTGTCTAAAAAGGGTAAAAAATTATCTGAGAACGACCTTCAGTCAAGAAAAAATAAACGCTTTAGCTATTTTGTGCAAAGAGTCGGAATTAATGAACAAGATTACTTACGACGATATCATCGATGATTTTGACAACAAAAAATCGCGCAAAAAGGTATTGTAACTTTCAGAACTTAATTGAATTTATTATTTTTTAACTGTTTGTAAGTGCAATAAAGATTAATTAATTACGTTTACCGAATGTTCATTATAATAGAATTAATCCTTCTAACTCAGAAGGCGCACTTCTTAGGCAGAAGCCTAGAACCATTTGACCTATTCGCCAACTATAAAATATATTGAGGCGAATGAGGCTCCTACACCAACATGAAAAAAAACATTAGTAGTTAACACACTTAAATACGCCTGCTCACAACAGTCAGAGGTGCATAGACAACAGAGATCGTTACAGCTAATCCTTGGTAAGAGTCAAGTCAAAGAGAGGACACATATTCACGACTCTATACATGCGTTCTATAATAATAATAATAGTGTTTCCATTGGAATAAAGAAGGATCTAAATGCAAAACAAACCAAAACGAGAAATTAAACAAATACTAGTGCGAGCAAAAGAATGAATTACTAATTGTAGATACTCCTTTTAAGAGTCACCTTGTCCACACTAGTATCGAAAATCTCTCCGATATCATTAGCAGACCTACACATGCGGTTAATAGGCTCGAACATGCCGTAATTAGTGCGTGAAAAAGCAATCTGTAAAGGTGATCGGCTGCGTGGGGAATAGAACAGTTCTCTAGGCAATACTTTGGAAGCTAGTTCAACACTGTCTAGCATTCCCTGCAGAAGATGATGCAAAAATATCAAATCTGCAACCCAACGACGCTTCTCGAGTGTGACAAGTTGCAGTAACCCTAAGCGCTCCTCAAAAGGTGGTAGAATAAGAGGATCATTCCAAGGCAAAGAACGCAGGGGCGATCGCACAAACCTGCGCTGGACGGACTCGATACGTTTAATGTGGCATTCGTAAAATGGAGACCAAACCTGACTAGCATATTCAAGCAGCGGTCTAACCAGGGATGTAAAAAGCTGGAGTCTTATTTGAGGGCTGAGAAACTCCTTGGACCACCGATGAATAAATCTTGACATTTCTCAATGTTCAGCTTAAGATTGTTGTTACAGCACCACTCATAGAAAATGTGCAACTCTGATTGCAAAATCTCACAGTCAGCATTAGATTTGATTGGGAGAAAAATCTTAATATCGTCAGCATATATAAGAATTTTACATCAATGAAGCAAATACGAAATATCATCAATAGATAAGATGAATAGCAATGGACCCAGATGACTGCCCTGGGGAACGCCAGAATGATCCACAAAATCATCAGAGATTGCGCCACGAAAACGTACCCTATAAGTTTTATGAGATAAGTACGACTTAATCCAACCAATAAGCGAGGGCGGGAAACCCAACTTAGCCAATTTAAAGGCAATGACAGAGTGAGACAGCTTATCAAAGGCCTTACTAAAATCAGTGTAAATACAGTCAGTTTGGCAACCATCCGTGAATCCACCCACAGTGCAGGAAACAAACTCAACCAAGTTTGAAACCGTGGACCTTCCCTGAAGAAAACCATGCTGCCGAGTGGAGATTAAGCTTTTACACACATCGAATAATTGGGATTGAATTAACAGTTCGAAGAGCTTAGGAATACAGGACAATTTAGCAATAGGCCTGTAATTGGAAATGTCTCTTCTATTGCCACTCTTAAAAATAGGAATTAAATAGGACATCTTCCAGAGTGCTGGGAAATGGCCCCGTGAGAGAGACTTCCTGAATAGATACAGCAAGGGCCATAATAAAACCGAAGAGCATTTCTTTGTGACTGCAGCAGGAACCCCGTCAGGACCACTAGAAAATTCAGTTAGAAGTGCAGTAATATGCTTCAAGAGGATCTCTTCCGTGATAGATGGAACTGATACCATGGGTAAAATTCGACTATTTATGTGCGAAAAGTTTCTACCATCCGGAATGAAATCAGATGATTCAAATGCACCCATAAAAGATTCAGCAAATAAGTTACTGATAATATTAGAATTATTGCTGGAAATCCCCCCAAACTCCATAGTCGATGGATAGTTATCGACCTTTTTCTTCAAGTTTTCATATTCAAAAATGCACGGGGGTCAGAGAATAATCTGTTCTTTAAACTTTGAAGGTATTCTTCATAGAGAGAGCGAGAACGGCTTATAAAATGTTCATGGCAAATACTAAATTCTTGCCAGGAGCCAACACTGCCAACACGAAGGTACTTTTTCCAAAGTCTGTTCTTCCTATTCCTAAGAGTTTTCAATTCTCTGTTAAACCAGGGTGGAGCGGAGTCTTTACCTCTAACCCGAACTAAGGGCAGAAATCTCCCAAAAGCCACATACAAAACATCGTAGAGACTTGATACGTTACTGTCGCTATCGTCACCTGACAAGCAAGTTTGGAAGTCCATCTCGTCCAGATAATCATTCTAAGCCTCAAAATCAGCCGCTCTAATGTTAAAATGATATTGGCTATCGAGGTCATCGACAAGCACGTCCAACAGACAATGAATAGCAACAAGCAGTGTGGGGTGAAACAGGTCAAGCTTTGTCAAGGCAAGGAGGCTGGGTTCAACAAATGTGAGCGTGGAGTTCGTGGAGAACACCAAATCAAGCTGTCTTCCCATATTGTTAATCACATCGCTCATTTGGAGAATCCCCAAGCTACCCAAGGTGTCGAGGAATAACGATTGTCCTTCTGTCAAGTAATGGGGAAGAAAGCTATCGTCATCATCATAAGCTACCCATCGTAAATTGGGTAAATTGAAGTCCCCCACTAGAATAATTTCATCCTTAGAACCCAATCGATCATATATGTAGTTAATATGCATAATGAGAATATCATACTGACTCCGACCATTAATATCAACGACGTTAAACGCATCAGGAGGTATATAACAACAAATCAAGAAGAGGTTCCGCGAATCAAATGAAATTTTCACTGAAACTTGTTCCAGCTCCAGTTGGTCAGAAAAAGAGGGAGTGTCGAAATGATTAGTATTGAGAAAATTCCTGCAAGCTATGAGGACCCCACCACCGCGTGCGGTCGAGTTAGCATGCCTATCCCTACGGAAAGCCTGATAGGAGCCGTTAAACAGTTCCACGTCCGAGATACCCTGATGTAACCACTTCTCAGATAAAGCTATCACATTAAAATCGCAGTTAGTAGATGAGAAATAAAAATTATTTGTTTTGGTCCTCAGTCCTCTCACATTCTGGTAGTAAGTAGAGAGAGCTTGCCCAGTTTTTTGAACTGGGAGACTGAACACCCGACCTGGTGCGACGGCGAGAATTGGGTACGAAGACCTTAAAAAAACATCCTGGGGCCAGAATTATTGTGTAAGTAGCACACATTACCCCGCATTATTAGTCGTACATGATTGAACTTTGATTAGCTCAGAAATATACCCAAAAACCATTTCATCTTCAATTTCAACCAAATTATATGATTGTAAAAATAATCTAGAACCTGAAATTGTGGAGGTGCGGCAACAATTTAAAAGCCTATACTAAAGAAATGTGTAAAACCGCCACTGGCCGCATACCCCTCCTGTTTTAGGTATTGGCTAAACATGAGTAAGTTTCAAAACTGACGGAAAAGCTCCGTTTAAGTCTTTTGGACCGACAGAACACTACATAACTATAGTATCGTTCTTTCAAACACTATAAAAATTGTTATTTTAACAATATAAGGTTGTCGATACTCCCTCTCTCGCCTCAACTTCTAATTCGACTTTTATGTTTCTACTTATAAACTGACATATCAAAACTCATAAGGTCATAGAAGTTAAGGTCCTATCCTCATCTAGGTTCTGGTGTATGTCTGCGTAGCACGCCTGCCTCTTGTAGTTTATAAACTATGTTACCGCGCTTTTATGTTCGACCAGGTGTATGATAATGTGGCAACTAAAAAGAATAATTGATAATCTTAGTGCTACGTTAAATTCTTCCATCCAGGAACTGGATTGTTATTTTTAGAATGAAACCCCAACTGCCCATCGTTTCTACATGGACGAGAAAAACTTGACATTCGCATCATTTCAATTTACTCCCAATTTTACAAGAAGAATGGTATTGCACTTTTCCCATCGTTTTGCTGTTTTCGAAATTGCGTCGTATGAAAGAGGAGTGCTTAATTTAACCACCAACTTTTCATCTCTATTATTATGACGAATCTGGCACTAACTTTTATTGCACATACCAATCAAACTAAAAGAAACGTGGACATTTTACCTAAGACAAAACTGGGTTACCTTCTTTCGGTATACAAATCAGCACACTTAACCTTTTTATTCAGTTATTAAGATAAAACCGATTAGAATGTAATAATCGATGACTCCACGTAGCCATCATCCATTTAAAGATGAACTCAGAAAGAAAGGAAATTACGTAATGCAGCAGTTTAGTTTGATATCCGATTATCGATTGAAAAAGAATGGCAAGCAAATTATTAAAAAAAAAAATATATATTAACTGAACCCACACAACTAACTCCCCATAGTGTTATTGGAACGATGCGCTGCTTTCAATGCTATGATCGACGGTCATTGCAAACCAGGTCTAGATGGACTATGGACGTTATAATTTCACCGCCAAATTAGCCCCGGTAGTCATCATTAAGCAAGACGGATTGTTCAGCTTTTTTCCCCGTACAATTGATGCTGCTGAACTAGTAATTAACCTCATACGGCCATAACTTATCCCAATGCTGCCCAGGAGTACTCTCTTATGTATTTGCTTTCAAGCCGTTAATTACTGTCAAATCGATGGGCAGAAAAACCATGCAAATGTAGTTTCACTCAAATCCACACTATAGTTGTGTCATGTTTGAGTAATCTGACGATTATATAAATATTTAATTTTGACAGGTGGAACATATCGCATGAAATTTCGCAATACCTTTTAACCTTAGAATCAATGTCGATTTAAGTGAAAATAGTTTAATGACTTTTCCAAATGTTTATTGATTTTGAGTCTGTCAATAGCCATAGAAGTAGCGTACATTCGAATTTTGTACTCAAGAGTTGGAGACGGAGATGGATCAATTCGTTGAGCAGCACGACCACCATGCATGGGTCCCGGGTTCGAGACCAGGTCTCTCTGTGGTTTTTATTAAGAAATTAAAATAATCCACTCCGTCTCTGGGCTGTTGTCTAACTCGCAGCAATGCAAAAACAAGACATTCTAGTTTCCTCACTTCCCTTACCCCAATTCCCTTCCGGCCTGAACCCTGCAAACGCATCAAAGGGTTGTCCCCTATTCTTTGGCCACATCGTATATAAAAATAAAAAATTAAAACAAATAAATAACGGTTATATTTAAATAAACAAATTTATTTGACACATAGTTTTGCAAAACTCACCCAAAAAATCAAATCATTAGAGACGTTTAGCAAAAGCTGACTAAATGCCGACTAAACTATATTTTTGGGGTGATTGCCGATAATGCAACATTTAGTTTACTTTGTAAAAAGATTAAATTTTCAATAGCTGCTTGAATTAAAAGCATCTTCATTAGTCTGTTGTTTTTTTATATTTCTGAAGTTGCATACACGTTGAAGCTGAATTATACAGTCTGCTTTCCTATAATAAGGCTAGAGAAACCTAATAGACCTCCTTCAGTAGGCGGAGGCTTTTAAATAACACGTAAAAAATTATGTATAATGCATTATTACGGCATTACAAGATATAAAAGTTCTCTCATTCTCCTTACCCTTATTCCTTTCCAGGCAAGCCATGCTAACGCATCATAAAAACAATTTTTGTAACTCTTTGTTGTACTCATGCAATTTATATTGTCAAAGTAAAGTGACGCATAGCATACTATAGATACAAGTTGGGAAAACATGACAGTTCGGCCATTGTACTACCAAGCATGTCTTACTTTGTACCACAGATTAACCAATACTTGGATACATGGTAAGACTGCCTTAACCAGAACTTAAGAGAAATAATAATACTTCAATCAATCGAACACAAACCGAACCGAACCGTTAAAATAAAGGAAATTTGTAAATGAGAAATTTTTTAGCTCAGCCACAATGTTCAGAACTTTCGTAGGTTCACGTCAAGTAAATTCGAAGTTGCGACTTTAAAAGTACTGCGAGAAATACTACGAAAACCTAGAATTCCCCATCCCTTTCCTATTCTTTACTGTTGCAAGTTTTTGTTTGTTTACACCACCAATGCTCAGCTGTTCGTGTCAGCTTCCGGGCTTGTATCTAGAGTAGGCTGTGGGTGACAGCAAACATATGAGCAATTAATTCAAATTAATTCAATTAAAGGAGGGGAACTTTTGTTTTATTGGTTATTTCTTAGTTAGTAAATCTGTTGAAAAATTTAAGTAGTGCTGTTAGTCCATTCACATTCAATTCCCTTTTCGTCCAATGGATTTCTTCCTATCTCTCTGACCGAACACAGCGTGTTATGTTTCGCGGTCCCCTCTCTCGTGAAATTTCGGTCACTTCTTCGGTACCCCAGGCCAGCCGTTTGAGTCCGCTTCTATTTATTATTTTTATGAACGACATGGGCTCCATCTTAGCGAACTCGAAAATTATATGTTATGCTGACGATGCTAAAATTTTTCGTGTTGTCCCTGGCTTCAATGATTGTTTTACGCTGAATTCAGATCTTCAATCTTTTAATTCTTGGTGCATTGCGAACAATATGCCTTTGAATGTGCCTTTGATGTTCGACTATTTTGTCAGTGGCAACCTGCTAACCAGACTGGATACAGTAAGAGATCTTGGTGTTATTATTCACCCACATTTCTCTTTCATGGATCACATCAATTACATTGTTAACAAGGCCAACGTTTCCTTGGACCTTGTAAAAAGATGGTCTTAGGAATTTAATAATTCCTTTATCAGCAGGCTTCTTTTGTGTACCTTTGTCTGGCCCCTCTTAGAGTATGCCTGTCGCGTTTGGTATCCGTCCTATGCGGTTCATACTGCTCGTATTGAGGCTGTTCAGCGCAGGTTCCTCAAGTGAAATAAGGAGTGTTTCCGATTCTGATATTAATTAGTGTAACATGCCTGTATATCACTTAGTGTCGCTCTTCTCTACCCAGAGCGGAATCGCGGTTTATATTAGAAATGATGTGACATTCACCCATCTTCCTCAATTCTCTTCTACTAATCGAGAATTTAATTATGTCGGGACTAGATTTAAGCTCTATTGGTACATCATTCAATTATGCATTTTATACCGCAGTCCGAATATATCTTGATTTATTGATTTGATTTGATTAAATTGGAGGTACGAGGTTCTCAAGCGCCGCGGCCAATGGGGCCTATTGTGCTAACCCTCTCATTTCCCTATAGTAAGCCGGTCCCTCTCTTCGGATATTGATAAGATTTCTCAAATATCTCCCTTTTTTGTAATCTTTCTTGCCGGAGATTTCAACGTCCCCAACACACAGTGACTCAGGAATTCTTTTACCACAAGCCCGTCTGGCAGACACGTCGAGATTTTTAGTAAGTCTTTTAATTGTAAATTAGTGAGTCCTTTAATTTACAACTTATTGAGCCTTTGACTCCTGTTCCTGATAAAATGGGGCACACGCATCATTTGGAACTTTTTCTTACATCGCGTCCAGATAAGTACTCGGTTTCGGTAGCTGCTACCTTAGGCAATTCGGACCATTGTCTTATCTTCACCCAATTCTCCACCTCCTCTCTGACAACCAATAATCTAAATTCCTCCAAAAGATAAGTATGCAATTTGCGGTTTTTCAGAATTAGTTTAAACAACGGTATCATCGGCAAAGGTCGGAAATATTTTTCGTGTAGATATTCTATAGGGTCGGGCTAAGGCATGAGCCTTGCGGTACACCAGCTGGTATTATTCGCTTCTCAAAGTTGAAACCTTTGACTCTATCCAGATGCGAAGATATTTTCGACGTCTAGAGCTATCATACCTTTTGATATGTGATTTTTTATAGATCTTTTTATGTGCTTGGTCATTCTCTATAGTTGGTGCGTGATGATGATGTTTTTTCGTCTAATGTTTCCTGGTTTTTTTAGGATGAATTTCTCGAAAATTTTAAATTTTTTAATTTGTCTTACCGTGGAGCCTTATTCCTTTTTAGCCAGCGTTACAACTCCTTGTTTGTTTTTGTTTTACTTACAAAGATCATTACTGGTAAGATTATAAAATTTACTTTGGATTCTTTCGACGACTTGATACACTTCGTTTGCTATTTCCGTGTCACTAGGGTATTTAGTAAATTGGTAAACTGCCAAAAGGTTGTCTGAAAATAACACAACTTTTTCCTTATCATTGAATATGTGAATATTGTTCCATAGGGGTGGTATCTAAGTACTTTTACATTTAACAACTTTATTCAAGTTCCAGAGTTTGTTGGTCCCCTTTTACAGGTTTAAAAAATGAATTCCTGGGGAATTTCAACGAATTGTCATTTTCCAATTCGTCATTTTGTCATAATCCACTTCGCCATTTTCTGTCATTCGTGCAAATACTCAGGTTGTTTCTCTCGTCATTGTAAGTGATGTTACAACCTTGCACCCAGCGAAGTT
Source organism: Leptarthrus brevirostris (assembly GCA_964036015.1). Taxonomy (NCBI): domain Eukaryota; kingdom Metazoa; phylum Arthropoda; class Insecta; order Diptera; family Asilidae; genus Leptarthrus; species Leptarthrus brevirostris. The sequence continues at coordinate 132,935,975 of OZ038372.1, read as the reverse complement.
GCTGCTCTGTATCTTCCTTTCTAGGATCCCTCCTGATACTACTAAGGACGAAGTTATTCAACATCTCTCTCCCCGCTTCGGCGTTTTTTCTCCTATTAAAGCTTGTAAAAAAATTAACACTCAATATGGCCCGTGTGGTTGACATTTCATTGGCTACTTTAAGGTTTGCGTTCCCGGTGACGTATTCCAGGCAGCTCTATTACTTGATATTTGGTCTAGTATTTCAAATTTTCGAAAGCGCATTTCCAAGAATCGGCCAGGAACCGTTCCAAAAAACCGTGTCAACGAGATCTCATTTCACTATGCAAACGTGGCTGGAAACTACTGCCCCCTTCACTGACTCTGCCTTTGACCTGATTTGCTTAACTGAGATCTGGTTGTATGGGAGGATTGAGGATGCCGAGATTTTCAGTTCCAAGTTCCTGGTTTTCCATCGAGACCGATATTCTTCGTATCAGGATGCGCCTGTCGGGGGTAGCATTCTCTGTGCTCTTCATCGAGAAATACCCTGTGGACTTATTGAACTTGCTGTTTTTGAATATCTAGGGTTGCTGTCTGTTGTTCTTAGGTTGTCTAACAAAAATATCTCCGTTTACGTTACTCCTCATTCACCTCCTCAAATTTACGAAAGAACGGCTTGCTGCATTGATGATTTTGTTGAAGTCTTACCGTCACCTGATTAACATTTGGTTTTTGGTGGCTTCAACCTGCCTAGTATTTTAGGTCTCTTGCATCGTGCCCTCTGGGTTGCCACAGATCCTGTAGTTGCAAAAGACCACAGCAGATTCCTGGAACTTTTGTTTCCTGGGGATCCTGGGGGTTAGAAGTTGATAGCCGCCTCTGATTGCCCAGTCTGTTCATCATCCTGCTCACGACGCTTTGCTATTTTTTAATGCTCTTGTTTTGTCGATTTTGTGAACTTGTTAGCGGAGTAGTGTTCATGAAGAATGCGACGTCGATAATGCTACTAAATTATGATATAATATCATGGCTATATGCTTTACTCACTGTGTTCCGGTTTCTAAGTCTTGCAGTTCTCGGTCCTACTTACCTTGGTTTGATGCCTCCATCATTTGAAGAATTTAAAAAAAAGGGCTTGCAGAAGGTTCTGCCCCTGACAGCGTGATGCAGATTATCTGAATTATTTTTGCTTGCTTCAGCAACTTGTTTCGGCTTCGGCGTCCTAATACAATGTGTACATTGCTCGGTGAAATTGACTTTACGAGACAACAGTACACGGTTCTAGAAATTTGTAAACTATTAATGTAAAAAGAATGGTTACCCTTATTTATTATATCTTGGTGACAGGTGTAGTAGCAGTAATATTAGTTTTAAAGATTTTACTGACTTGACGAGGTTCCCACCGTCATCCCTTGAGCCTAAGGATCTTCGACGAGGATACGAGGGCAGGTAAATTGCATTTTTACTGATTTCAGTAGACTTCTGACAGAATTCATCCATACAAGTTTCATCTCTTTGGGTATCCCTCTCTTCTTGTTGACTGGTTCTGCTCCTACTTGCCTTATCGTACACAGCACGGTTTGTTTGGGGGGGGGGGGGGGGGGGCTCTCTCCGGCATTATCTTTGATACTTCAAATTTTTCACAAGGCAGCCATTTGGGACCTCTACTCTTTATTAACCGTTAATAGGGCTAATCTAACCCTAGGTTTTATTCAAATGTAGTCTAACGAATTCGACTACGACGAATTTATTGCGTCATATATTAACTTAATTGAGGGAGTTCAGCGAAAATTTGTCAAATTCGCTCTTCGTTGCATTCCATGGAACGACTCCCTTGCTCTGCCTCCGTATGAAGATGGCCTTAAACTCATCGCTCTAGATACACTTCAGATCTATTCTCAAGAGTATCTAGAGTGATGAGTTTAAGCCTACCTCCATATGGAGACAGGACAAGGGATTCGTTCTATGGAAAACAATGAAAAGAGCGAATGTGACAAATCTTCGCAGTTTTCCGTTGATTTCGAAGGCGTCCAGCAGCTTAAGAAATTTTCTTTATTTGAATCGCCGCTCTTGTCAAGAAAATTTCTTTAATATTTTTTCCTCCGCTCAAGTTTTGAACGATCTGGTTTGGAATTTTTTCGTAAATTTCATTCCAGTCAAGTGATTTTCTGTACATTAATTAAAAATCTTCGCAAAGTTTTTCGTATTATATTTGCATTTGACTGCCTACAGGGCTCTATAAATAGTCCTGAGATTCTAAGTTCTTTTAATCGTTCGGTTCCGCCGCGCTCTTTCTATATATCCCGAGACATCACACAAACTATGGCAGTCACAATCCAATACCAATAATGTCTCGTTTTTCAACCGTCATTCCAAAAGTATCAACTTTCACCTATCCTTGTTAGAAGTCGGCTTAGTTAGGGATTTTGATTTCTTTTTCCCTTTCTTTCCGTTTTATTTGTGTATTGCTAGTTTTATTTCACTATTTGTAGTATAAGTAATTTGATAAATTAAACTATTTGTAGTATAAGTAATTCGACAAAGTACAAATTTCTGAATTTTCTTCATGCTTCTTTTGTTTCAACTTTGCTCTATATTTTGTTGACTGATTCTATGTAATTTTTTTTTTCATATCTCTTTCGTAGTAATCAGTAATTGATGAGCTAGTAAATAAAAAATCAATAAAATAATGACATATTCACAAAGCTCTTAGCAAATCCTTATTAGTCATTATTTTGCGTTATGTAACTGGTAACACATTAACAAATGACATGAAGTCATTCTTATTGTCATTCGTGTAACTCCGATTCAATGAATTAAGAAATACTCAGTTATTATTTTTAAATATAATTTAAATGTTTTTATGTTGACAACTATAAAATAATTCTAGTTTTGAAAGCGAGGAAATCTAGGCAGTATCAAAGCTACTCAGTAAGTACCAAATCTTTTTACAAAAAAGGAAGTTGTCAATCCAATCGTGACGGAGTTACATTTGATCTCTACGAAATAAATGCCTGTGTACCTCAAGGTTCAGTTCTCTTACCAACCTCATTTCTTCTTTTCATCAATGATATTTTCTTAATTTCGCGTACACTTTTGATTCTGTAATAAATTCTCGTGGGAGCTCCACAGAAATCAACTGAGATCGGATGTTTTGATCATTAAACAACGACATTTCTACGATTCTCGGGGCAAATCGTATTATGTTTAATGCTGGCGATCCTCGAATTTCTGAGAGCATTAACTTTCTGTAGAATCGGCAGAATGTTGGCTGTCTATTGCTTTTCTATCGCTATTTCCACGTACAATAACCTGATACCTTGCAGACACATCACAATGCGCAATACAAGAGCTTCAAGTCACTTCCACCCCTATAGCCTTTTGGTCAAACTTGGACGTACCGTAAAATTTCGGGAATCTTTTCAAAATGAATGTGGAACAGTTTAAAAATTAAAAAATGTTGGAAAATTAAAAAATGATTTAAGTCCCTGATTATGTTTCGATGCATACTCGCAATAGTGTATTAAACCAAACAGGTTTCATATGTTGATACATTGATTGGCTGGGATTGAGCAGTGCTGGAATATATGGTTCAAGCCTGTAACCGGCGGCTAGGATTCTTTTTAAATTGACTGTACGTAATAGTAAATAGAGTCTCGCAGTAGTTTAAGAGTAGAGTTGAGAAGCCGAAAGGAAAGGAAAGTTTCAGGTAGTAAAATTGATGAAAAAACAAATTATCGGAAATTTTCATACCGCGAAAAAAAAGAAGAAAAAATTGGAGGAAAAATTGGTATAAGGGATTAAGCACGAACGAGTATTTGGAAAACGATCGCAATATACCTAGGAGCTAATTAGCAAACTAAACGAAAAATATAAATATGAAAGTGTAAGACTGCAGCAGGACGAACCGTCATCAGCATCAGAAGGTTGGCAGGACAGCCAAGTATTGGCTATATCAAACCATGGCTAGAAAAACACCATTTCTAAGACTTTCTCAATAGTCCTTGCAGCCCAAAGATATCTCAAAATGTGATGTTACTGAGTAGCTTCCTGTATTGTTATCCACGTGCGATAACACAATCATATTGAACGCAACTTCCCTCTGAAAAACTTTTTCTAAAATTGCAATTTTAATTGATTTCAGAAAATACTATAAAACTTGAGAAAATTGGCAAACGTTTAGAAATCCCTAATCAAGTTTAAATCTCAATTTAGCGACTTAATTACTCTTTCAACCAGGAGAGTTTCCAACACGATGGTCACATTGGCCACCTCCACTTTTTAGAGATGAGCAGAACTAATTTTTCAGTCTTGAAACGTGTACCTACAGTGCACTTGATATTTCCCAAGTTGACTGGACCGAGTCAAACTAATCACAAACTATCGTTCCAAGCTCAAGTTTTAATGACACGTCAGCTGTTTGTGAGACATAATACCGCACTCCGAGATAAGGCAATCCTCCCTTTACGAAGACAAACTTGTGGAGCCGCACGTAGCAGAACCACCAGACAAGCAAAGCCACGTTAAATAGAAAGATCTAAGGTGAAGGCTTCAGGTGAATATGTCACCGTTTGCTTACCTGGGCATGTTATCACGTAAATATCTTAAAGTTTTGATTAGGTTCCGTTCTTGGCTGTCATTCAACCACTCGGTGGCGTTTGTCTGGTAGCAAATGTCGGAGCAAAAGTCGTTTCCGCCAATCATAAAGGTAAGTAGTTTCCAATGAGCCCTCATGTTCACTCTGAAATTGTTAACAGATTACTGACGGTCGGCCAAGTAAGGTCGTCATAATGCGAATATAGACATGAACAATCAGCTGACTTAATCGCCGCCAGCAGTTTACTTTTTTCGCTGATGTTACCTGAAGACGTTATTCAATCGGTTTAGTGTTAACCGGACATGTACCGGCAATTACTCCAGGGAAGTGAAAGTGCAAGCTGCTGGCGTGAGAGCTTGTCATTGCCAATATATTCGCAAATGTTATCAGGTGATTAAAGTCAATTGAAGCTCTTACCTGGGATCCAGTTTCATTCGTTTAACCAACTTCTTTGCATTGTAGGGCATGTCACTGGTGGTGGCAATGTTTTCAGCTACGTTGAATTGCGCTGACCGATGCACGTTAAATGAATCACTCAGTGAATACCTGGAATGAGAAATTGAATTGAATTGAATTTGGAGATGGTATCGGAGCAAAATACTTAAGTATATAAAGAATCTTGATTTTGGGGGAATTCAAATGGCACTCGAGATGAGTTAACTACTGGTTTTGGATACCAATTGACGGGCAAGTAAAAGTGAAATTTAATGGAAAGACAATGTAAGCAGAGGAGGTCGAGATCAGCATCGTCAACCTGTTCTGTTACACTTAATTTCTGAGGGCCATTACCCCATTTTCGCAGTGATTACTTTTATTGTAGCCAATTACCTGTTCTTTGGTTATGTAAACAACTTTTGTATCAGGTTAGCTCTTCTTTTTCCTGGAGCTCTGTGCTGCATTGTCAGGGGATAATTGCCAATTTATTTTAAAGGTTGAAAAGTGAAGCATCCGGAAATTTTTCTGATGGAGAACGACTTGGTAGGCACGAGGGTTATTCGAAATGTTCTCGGCCTGAGACAAAACACATATAATTTATATCAAATCAATATATTTTTTTTTCTTTTTAACACAATATTCTATCAGCATTTGTACCAATAGTTTTTCTGAATTTGTTATACCATCTTTATGCAAAAATTTCTATAAACCTTCAAACTAAGTTTGAGCCTATGTTCAAGTTTGAAAAGAAGAAAAGTCAATAAGTGGGAAATCTAGTGAAGCTTAGTTCAAATGCCGAAAAAATTATACGGAAAGCCAGAATCTTCTTCTCTTTTCGTTTTCCAGAAATGCTGCAATAATTATTCTATGTATTTAGTTGTTTTGTCTGGGAAGTTCACTGACCTTTTCCTGTTAGTAATTTGATTTTAATTTTTGGTATTTATTTTGTTCTTGTTGGGTTTCCTATTTTGATTATATTTTTGTTATTTTGAAACTGTGTTTTTCTTCATTTGTGCTTTTAGTGTTCGATTGACCTTGTGCTGTTATTTAAACATTTTTGGTTTTGTTTCCATCTATTATTTGTTTTTCTCTCTTTTATCTTTATTATTGAATTTTGGATTGGGTTTCGTTCATTTTATTATTTTGATGTTTCTGTTCTTCTTTGATTTTGTGGATGATCGATTTTTTCTTTTTTCTTTTATTTATTTATTTTGTTTTTATTATTTTTTAAATCTTTAGGGGATCTTCTCTCTTTTTTTTAACGACTTGACTATCTTTTTATCGACTGACTTTGTTCTGTATTTTTACTCTTTTGCTCATTCCAGTTTTTTTTTCGTCTCCTTCTTTATTTTCTTCTTCTCTATTAATTTTCTTCTCTTTATTTGTACGACTTGCCTATCTATTTATTGCCCGTCCTTGTTCCTTATTTAGTCTGCTTTCGTTCTCTTCTCTATTTGATTTCTTTTCTTCATTTTTAACGACTTGACTGTCTTTTTATCGACTGACTTGTTCTCTATTGTTGACATTGTCTCCTGCATCTGGTTTTTATGTCATCACAATCAGTATGTCCTCCTGTGGAGCCTGTGCGAGGTTGATTTCCCGCGACGGAATAGTCTGTGATGGTGTTTGTGGGCTGATCTTTCACCCAGATTGTATGAGGCATGGAACCAGATCATCTGGTTCCTCGACGTGCAAAGAATGCTCTGACATTAAGCCCTGCCACGTCCTGAGGTTGGTGAAAAGCATGGTCGATGCGCTCTCCGGTGACCTCTCTCTCGTTGCCGGTAAGGTTAGCAACTTCTCTTCTCGCTGGTCTGATCTTCATCTTCTGTCGGATGACACGTACACCTTGTCCAATAAAATGGATAGGCTGCTGGGCGTCGTTGACACTCTTGAGTCAAACTCTGGTGTCCTCTTGGCGAGATCGCAAGAGATGTCCTCTCGAATTTTGTCGCTGTCGGGCTCTCTGAACGATATTCATGCCTCTCTTGCTGGTCTCGACCCGAGCATATCTTCTTCAGCGGGTCCATTACCCATCCTCCCCATTGTCGACGACATCCGCCGCGGTGTTAAGCAGGTAAAATGTGACCTAAGTGCTTGCTCTGAGGCAGTCTCCGCTAACTCCAAGGTGCTGGGCTCTATTGCTTCTGACCTGAGTGTCCTGTCCTCGCATCACTCGGCTTCTTCTCCGTGCCCCACTTCTGCAGCGAATGTCTAGAAACTTCTTCCTCGGGGCTGGAGGTAGTTCCACCACCTTCTCGCTCTGTAGACAATGCCTTGCCCGTACTCGACCAGCCCCCGCAGCCCCCCTGCATGTGACCCAGCTGGGAACATATCTCCCGGCCCCTCTCAGTTTGGTCCTCAACCATCGCATGACACATTCCCACTGAGATCAATTAATGTTTCTAGAAATGAGGGTTTCACCCTGAGGATTGCACAACCACCGCGGTCCTTTTTTGTTTCCCGTCTTGATCCCTCGATTTCCGTTGACGACGTTGTTGGCTACGTGAGGGAGAGGAGTGGTGTTGATGACTCAGCACTCCTCCGTTGTCAACTTCCCAGAACTTTTTGAGATAATGTCTGCCCCCGATTTCTGGCCCGAGAATATCATTGCGCACGAATTTGTGTCCCGTCGTAGGGTCGCGGGATAGAAGAATAGAACTTCTGCTAGCAACCAAAAAAACTAGAAACGCTATCCCTTAACTACCAAAATGTTAGGGGACTAAGAACAAGATCAAGCCAGTTATTTCACCGAAACCTGGCTTCATTGCGGTTTAACTGATGCAGAAATTTGTGACGAGTCCTATCAGATTTTTCGAAAGGATAGATACTCTGACTCCATGGCTCGTGGAGGTGGCGTGTTCGTTGCATGCAAATCGCATTTGGATTGCAGTTTGGTTGATATCCCTGCTTTATCCGTCACGCTCACAATCGAGCTCTTAGCTCTTAAGATAGCTCTGGAAGAGATGAATATATTCCTTCTATGTTGTTATATCCCTCCAAACTTGACAAACCATGCTGATGCAGATGGTCAAAGTCTCTACGATACTTTAATTCTAAGCCTAGATTTTATTAATAATATGACAAACCCAGAGGACGAAATAATCCTTCTTGGTGACTTTAACTTACCCAGCATTCAATGGGTATTCAACGCTGATGACGATGACTACCTTCCTTCAAATTGTCTTACTGTTAAAGACTCCCATTTTCTTGACGCCATCTCCTCCTCTGGTTTACACCAAGTGAGTGATGTAAAGAACTCTATGGGAAGGCAGTTAGATCTTATCTTTTCTTCTGATTCGAGTAAAACTATAGTCGAACCAACTTCTCGTAATTTATCCGCTATCGACAGTTTACATCCGGCCATTTTCATCTCTTTTTGTTACGATGGTTCTAATATTGTTGACCCCAACGTAGATCAGTACGTTCTTGAATTTAAAAGAGCGGACTTCTCTGATCTTTCGAACAGGATTCTCTCTATCGATTTCTCATCCCTTTTTCATGATAACGACATCGACGATTGCGTTTCCGTGTTTTATGATAGGATTTATGATCTGTTCAATTCGTGTGTACCACTTAAACGGGTGAGATCATCCTGTCATTCTCTCCCGTGGTATACTAGGGAACTACGGAGTCTTAAGAATAAAAAAAATCGGTTATGGAAAACCTACTTACGCTGTAGAAGTGCGTCAGCTTATTCTGAATTCGTTTATTGTCATGAATGCTTCTTAGCGTTATCGTCATCTTTATACAGGGCATGATAATGTTCGCAGTCGCTTGCACAATGATCCTCGTACCTTTTTTAACCGACTTCCCAAAAACACAGAGGTTCTAAGTTCGACGCGTATTTTTTTAATTTTTTTTTTATTTTTATTTTTTTTTTATGTCTGACCGGGCATAACTTCGAAACGCGTCGACCGATTTTGATGATTCTTTTTTTTTTGGGTAGAGTATGTTCACCGATTGGTACCATGTCAAAAAAATTTTTGGTAGGGTGGGGGTGGAACCTAACTTTGTAACGCGTGGACCGGTTTGGATGGTTCTTTTGCTGTTGTATAGTGTGATCCCCCATTGCTAATCGGAGAATAATTTGGTCCTATAGGGGTGGTGGGGGAGGGGTAGGGGCAGTAACTTCGTAATACGTGGACCGATTTCGATGATTCCTTTTCTGTTCAGTAGAGTATGTTCCTTGATTGATACCATGAGAAAAAAAGTTTAGTGGAATGGGGGTGGGGTAGGGGGTTATAACTAATTTTTAACGCGTGGACCGATTTGGGTGGTTCTTTTCGTTGTATAGAGTCGAAGACACTAAAAAGTGAAAAATAAAATAGTTTTTAAAAAAAAAGTTAAACTGACTTCACAAAAAGCGCTAAAAAGCATAAAATAATTTTTAATTTTATGTCTATTACGGCATTTTGAAGTCGGTGCAAATTTAACAAATAAAACAACTACAGAACCACAATTGAAAATTTACATAATTCTACCTGAACGTTTCAGCTCACGGGATCAAAAGGAAGGACGATTAAATACTTTTGTTGTAGTTGTTTGTAGTTGTTTTTGTGAAGTCAGTTCAACTTTTTTTTTAAAAACTATTTTTAAATTTGTAAATCTGAAAAAGAAAACTGATAATTATCCATCTACAATGTGGTATAATGGATCCTCTAGTTGTAGCGCGCCTGATATAGCTGATAACTTTGCATTGTTTTTTGAGGGTCCCTTTTTATCAGGCAACTTTGTGCCTTCCCTGGAAGAGTTTGGTCATATCCAAAATCGTCCCGCTACCTCCGTTGCTTTGCCCATTATATCTCGGGATATTATCATGAATGCTATCATGTAACTTAAACTGGACTTTTCTTTTGGTCCTGATGGTGTTCGACCTGTATTCTTGAGATGCTGTTCTGATGCTTTACTCACTCCATTGGAACTCATCTTCAACAAATCTCTTCAGGCCGGCAGATTTCCGTTGCAAATCGGTCGTTTAAATTTGTAGGTAGGTGAAAAGTGAACATACGGTTAGTTTCACATGCCAGCTTCGTATTGTACGTTTTATCATTTTCAAAATGTTTAAAAAACATTCAATTTTACTCGTCGAAAGTCAACTAAACTAACATTACAATCTAACTAACTAACTAGTAAACTAACATTGCAATCGCAATTGCCATGTAATGGAATTTTCTTAATTTTTTTATTTTAAATAATTCTGAAAGTACAGGGAATAAACATTTTTTTTAAGAAAGTTCCAAAGATATGTAAGCTCTTAAAGCGGAAGGAGATAATTTCGAAATGAAATAATAACTGAAAAATATGTTTAATATTAATAAACGTCCGAAAACATGGGTAAAATAGCGAGAATGTGCCCACTAATAGGCAATGGTTTTAAATGCGCGCGCCAAAAATTAAGTAAATGCGATGAATTTTTTTGAAAAAGGTAAGCACTTTTCTATTTGCATGCGCAACCCCCCCCCCCCCTCATTCCGGATCAGCGCCTGCACAGGACCGAAAATTGCTACTTTTTATAATACCCGGCAGAAATTTTCCAGGCAGACATTGCATTTTGTGTCTGTTTTCCTTCGAAGGAAAAAGCTCCAACTCTCCCACCATTTCTTAAATTCTGAAACTTTTAATTTTTGATTATTATTCGTGTTGAATCTCGTCTCTCTATTCTCATTGAACTTAAAATGAATATTTGATGCAAACTGAAGTTTGTATAACTTAAATGAAAGACTTGCACAAAATTTACTACTCATACTACAACGATATGGTTAATTTTAGTTACCATTAAGGACACTGATACATACATTTTCGCCAAATTAAGTTTAAGCCCAGCACTTGTTACCCAACTCCGTTCACTTTAAGAAAATCTCTTTAATGACAAGCAAATTCAAACCCAAATCTAATTAAATATATCAAGCTGAGCCACATGGAGATAAGTCCCCTCAACTATATCACTTGAATCACTTGAAATTTAATTAAAATCAATTTGACACCAATCATACACGTCACATTTTGCAAAGGATCAAATCAGAAGAGCTTTCTATACCCAATGTGTACCTAAAGTTGAGAACAATAACAAAATTCCAACCCGATGATATCCTGGGAAATGTTCTGATGGTAATAAACCATGAATTCACTACTCACTGCAAATAGCACAGGAACTTACCCAAACAATTTCGGATTGAATTCTTTGAGGATGTTCGGCAATGTCAAGTGGGTCCTCCAGTTCCCTTGACCACCAATACACCAAGCCAGACCACGGTTCTCCACGAGGACTTCCCATAAAGCGATTGAATTGGCAGCAGTAGCGCTAGTCAGAGAATCTCCCATGGCAGCTATAACATCAATGTCACCTGTACAATTTGATAATAACTATAAAGATTAGTCCGACATTTGAATACTTTGTCTGAAGTCATTGTAATTTTTGATTAATTAGGACAGCATGTGCGGACAAAGGCGACGCTATAATTGATGTGCAATTCTTACACCATAATACCTTACCTGGCCGTAATTGATGGACGCTATTTGGTATTGTCCTGCTGCGGTAACCCTTTGTGTCGCACGGAAAGGGGATATTATCGGATATCTTCCTCTGCAGAAAATCTCCGTTCTCCCGTCGTCCGGTATCGCCCAGTAATCTGCAAAATTAATTGGTTTAGTGCCGTCAATTTGGTTAGTTGGATTTTCTGGGTTTTGCTAGCTGAATGGTCACTAGCATCGTGTCTGTGTGCGGACATCTCATTACCTCACAATTGCAAATCGTTTGGGTTGGAGAGTGGTATTCAAGGATTGCGAACGATCAGTTCAATAGCTATCAGGAAATGTCCTGACTATCCCACTTAATATGGTACACCAGGAGATGGTAATTGATTTATTCTCGAGAATGGCGGGTTTGTGTTAATTCGATTTTCAATGAAACCAAAAGGATCTGTGAACGTTGACCTCGTTATTGAATAAGGGAAGGGGACGAAACAGGATATCAACTTAATTAGATTTTGGAAAATAAACACATTAAACAAATTTGCTGTTTTCGACTGCTTTTACGCTGTATGGTTCTAAAGACTTCCATAGTTCATAGTTTACGGAATTTTTAAGTTTCTGCTTTCGTAGTTTATTTAAACAATAAATTCGCATATGGCTGCATTGTAATATTTCATCTATTTTTTTGCAAAACTCTTTCACAGAATATAAAATAATGCAGTTTCTAATGGTTTAATTGAAGACGTAGTTTTAAGGATTGTGATCTTTTAAAGGCAACAACGAAACCTTACTTCGTTGTCTGTCTATTTAGTATATCAGAGGTCTGCAAATTTTGAAAAATTTCAGTGCAAGAGAGAGAATACCGACAAATAAAACCATAAGAGTTTACTCCAGTTTTTTTGGGATAATGCCACAGGGGGGCGGCCGCTATCCAAAAGGAAGGATCCCGCGGGCTTACGAAATGACAAGATTAAATTTGTCAACTTTTACTTCAAGACGAAAACAGGGGAAATTACTTAAGAGATACAATTAAACAGGAATGACGATGGCGTGTATAAGTCGTGTACATGAGCGTGTTTTTTCAGGTGAGAACGAATATTCAAGAGAAAGTGATGTGAAATGAAACCATCGCAGCATATTTGTCAAAATTAATTTGCTTGGCTTTGAATGCGAAGTGTAAACGTAATTAAAAAGTATTTTAAAGGTGATAAAATGTGCTAATTGCCTTAAAGACTACTACCATGTGCAGTGCATATTAGTTGGTGTTTTACATCTAAAGTTGTGAGAAATTCGTAGATACTTATGAAGTTAGGCAATGAAGAGCAGTACACTTTCTGGTAGTTTGTGTTTGCATAATTAAGATACAGATTTGTTTATTTATGAGAGTGCAAATGTCAACAAGCAGAGTAACTTATTTCACTGTCTTAAATGCCAGCAACAAAAAAAAATAGTGTGGCAGGGGAGGGAGGGCAATCTCAACCATTTGGGAGTTACAGGGTGATCCATAAATTTACAATTTCATGGTACGCACATCATTTATCTTTTTATCTACTCAACTAGGCGACATCAAACAAACGCTAAAAAACTACTACCCTAATGACCTTTCCGAAATTCTCAACAATGTTGATCTATGTACAGTCACATCCAAGAGTGATAAAACATTTTGAAATTACCAAAAATTCAGCATTTTTTCAAATTGTCTATGAAATTCATGTACGAAGGTCATTTAATAATTAAAGAGACAAATTGGTCTGGGGAAAAATGGTTGGTAGGACAAGTTTGGTACTTTTAGGACTTTAAGTTGGCATCACTGAGATGAGTCCTGATCAGCTGTTGGATCAACATTACTGTGTTTATAACCTCAAAATTAAGTATAACGATGGCAAGTCCACTTGAAAATTCCACATTGTTTGAACAACGTTCTGTGATTCGTTTTTTACTTGCTGAAGGTGAAAAACCAGCTAATATATACTCTAGAATCACTAAAGTGTATGGTGAAAGCCAATACTCAGATATGCTATTAAACAAAGTGAAGTCAACTATGATAGAGAAACGTCGTGGATCTCAGAGGAGAGGTGTGATTTTCTGTCAATACAACGCACGTCCTCACACTGCTCAACTAACCCGTGAAACCATCAACAAAATAGGCTGGGAGTTACTGCCTCATCCTCCTTACAGTCCCGATTTAGCACCATGTGATTTCCATTTGTTTGGTCCATTGAAGGAGGCATTACGTGGGAAGAAGTTCCAGAATAACGAAGATGTCAAAAAATTTGTGGGAAATTGGCTCAAACACCAAGCCAAAGTTGGCTCAAACATAAAGACAAAGAGTTCTTTGCAGCCGGTATAAAAAAGTTAGTAACCCTATGCAACAAGTGCATAAATGTTGGTGTTGATTATGTTGAAAAGTAGGAAAAGTTTTGTTTTGTAAAAATAAAAGGTTTTTTTCTCAGATCAATTTGTCTCTTTAATTATTGAATGACCCTCGTAATTATTTTTATTAAATTGTCCATCTTATTACCTTTACCAAAAAGGTACAACATGTAGGGAAAAGATGTAGAAATTCATAAGTAGAAAACCTATAGGGGAATAGTATAAAAATCTGCAAATTAGAGAAACTAAACACATACTAACTCTTAACTGCTTTTTATTAAATTTAAAACGTATTAAAATTAATCTTATCCACCAAGCGTTTATTGAAAGGAAACTTTCTGACTAAACAATATTTAACCAGTATTGGTATTTTATGAAATTGATGGACTAAAAATCCTCTTCATAAAATTCGTACTTAGTTTTAAAACTGAGTACATATAGGAGTTGAGGTTTTGACCTTCCGTCATGGATGTCCGTGGTGGAAAGTGCAAGCATACCACGCTGATGATGACTAGCTTGCACTTTCAGTCGAAACATCCATCATCATTTCTTTGAGCGATCACCATCCCAAAAGAAATAATTCAACTTCTGTTTGTGGAAGGGTAAAACAAGTGCTTTTTACTTTTCATTTAAATAAATGACTTCCACCAAGCGTTTATTGAAAGGAAACTTTCTGACTAATCTTATTATGTTAGAAAAGCTGTTCAAGATATCTGCCACCGCTTTTTATGCATACCAACAGCCTGCTTCTAATTTCCTATTTCAGCGTATTTTTGTCGCTGCATTCCCAATTCTTCTAATTAAATCCTTGAATAAACTTCATTCTTCATTGTTCCCCTTAAGGAAAATTCCAATGGAATAAGGGCTGGAGATCTAACATGCCAAGGAATCGGTACACTTTTGTCCATTTTTAATTTAGTATTGCATTCACTACATATGTTAACAGTATGTCCTGGTGCTCCATCGTGTTGGTAAAACATATGCCTTCAAATATGCAAAGGGATGTCCTAAATTAGATCTGGCAGTGTATACTCCAAAAGTTCTGCATAAATTTGATTGTTGAGCACTTGCGGCAAAATCAATAGTCCTACCAAATGGTAGCCGATGGTACCGGCCAAAACATTGACACTGAATTTTTGCTGGAATGAGGTCGCTCTTGTCCTAGGTGAATTAGTATCCGATCAGATATGGAGGTTGTGGAAGTTCGTAGTACCATACCTGGCGAATTGTGTTTCATCCGTCCACAGACTTCGGTCCAGAAACGCCCTGTCGTCAATGTCGCGTTCCAGAAGCCAACCGCGAAATTTCAGCCTTCTCTCGGAATTTCCATCTTGTAGTCCAGGTGATATGGACGCAATCCGTTTCGATGAATAACCCTCTAAACTTTAACTGAAGGCACTATAATCGTCTTGAGACTCGTCTCGAGCTTGTTTCAGGGTATTGGCTGACTGCCATGTGAAGTTAAAATTCCTGTTTCTCTTAACCTTCGGAAAGTCCATGTAAATACCCCTCTTTAGGGTGCTCGTCGATTAGAGAATTTTCATTGATATTCCAGTACAGCCACTGTCTCCTTTCCATCTTTTACACCATAAATTCTGGTAATTTTTATTAATTGTTCCCTAAAAACTTCCATACCTACTTATCGATTTGTTCTCTAACTATGGTAAATATTCTTGCTGACACCCTCTTTTATAGCAAAATTTCCATCAGGTATGAATTACAGAATGCCAGGATACTAAGGTATGAACTCTGGCTAAGACAAGCTAATATCGACAATATAACAAAATTACACTAACATTTTTATAACTCTTTTGCAGCAGTAATTAAAATAGATTACCTCTGCACCCAAAAGAAACATTCCCGATCCTTTGAAATAAAAAAAGGTGTATTAATTACATGACTTTGGGAAAAAATTCAGGAAAATGCTGAATTTTTGGTCATTTCAAATTTGTATTTAGCCAGCGGACGAAATGCTGTGACGAATTGAACGACAAAATCCCAGTGAACTTCCGGCATGTGATCTACTCCTTCCTTCATAGACGTCTTTCATTTTAAGCAGTGATTTCATCATCTCAAAGTTGGAGTTCCAGCGTGTTACATTGTCCAAAACTGGCATTTGTGAATTATTTTCACCAACTCTCACTGATTTAATTACTTTTCTGCATTCATTTATTTTGGGATGGTTCCGTCCTTAAAAGACCGTATGATGCCAATTGAATGGTATGAGCAGCACACATCGCATGAACTATATTTTTCGAATTAAGGTTTGTCCAAAATTATTTTCATAAAGTGAGATTGGAACTTTAAAAAAGTTTTCGTCGTCTAAAATACGGAAAAACTATTTTGTACTGTGATTAAACCGACGCAGCATTTTGAAATGTCCCTCTTTTCTACATAAATCTATGCTAACTCAATTTTCGTTTTGTCTTCACTTCTGTTGGCGCCTTTTCAAACCTCCATTCACTGTTGTTATCATCACTTCTATTTGCAGAAATATTGCCCTTGTGAATAGCTTCAAGATGTCTTTTCATATTTGTTTCTCTTTCATATAAAAGTTTTTTACATTGTAATCAACTGATTAGTTTCAGAAATATATTCAGAATAGCTTTCTCAACTCAACATACTTTTCTTTTTTTCTTTGCCAGTTTTAAGTGTAAAATAGTCACTTTTTTGACACAGTCACTGATCCTACCTACGCCAATTTTCTATAGCAATTAGTGGAATCATTTACTAATGTCGCACTCACAATGTTCAAGAAAATTGTATGTTCGATATTGCTTGTTCCACAGCCTACCCTAGATAGATAGATAGTCATTGACGCATTTTAAATTCAATACTTCAACAAAATGAGCATAATAGAGTTTTCCCTTTAACACAAATGAAAATTGTATAAGAATGACACTGTTTATCGTGTTCACATCTTCAGAACATCTATAGGTTAACCTCAAGTAAAATCCAATTTAAGACTTTAAATATATTGCGAGAAATACAACGAGAAAATACAATTACCTAAACTTTTCCTTATGACTACTGTGGCAAGTTTAGCTCAGTTTCAGCTGTTAATGTCAGCTTCCGGGCTTGTATCTATAGAGTAGGCTGTGCTTGCGCTCACTCAGACACTTCTCGGAAAATGCTGGAAGTTGTTGATCATGACATACATGACTTAAAAACAAACATGCTCGTGCTCTGAGTTGCTCATGCGTTTAAACATAATTACTCACTCATTTTAAAGCAATTCGAAAGTTTGATTAAACAGCAAGTACTCACCAGTGATTATTTCCGTACCCTGGTTTAAGTCTATTTAAGTACGGCGATAGAATGAGAGGGTCGCTCCAAGAGACGGACTGGATATTTTAATTAAATTTTAAAAACCCCCGGAGAGACCTCGTCTTTTGCACGGGAACCATGACTCAACTAATTAATCCAACTTCGTCTCCTTTGCCCATCTGTTAATAAAACCCAATGTTGAATTTGCCTTAATAACTATCTCATCAACGTGATCGTCACATGTAAATCTGCTTTTCAACCAGAATACTAAGTCATTGGTCTTATTAATTTTTTCCAGTACACAACCGTTCTTGGTGTAGCTGAAGTCAAAAGGATTCTTTCTACGAGTAAATGACATAGACGCACACTTACTAATATTTAAGGGAAGATAATTAATAGAACACAAGTTGTAGAAAGAGTCTAAGTCAGAGTTTAAAATTTCGCAGACCCGAACAGAGGAAACAATACGGAACATTTTGGCATCAACAGCATAACAGTGACAATTTTAAAATATTTCAAAAATATAGATACCTCATTGATGTAAATAATAAATCTAATCGGGCCAAGATGACTTCCCTGAAGGACATCAAAGGTATTGGAAATAATGTTGGATAGGGATCCATGGAAAGAGGATTTTTGGGTTCGAAATAATAAGTCAGAACGAACCCAGCTAACAAAAAAGGATATAAACCCACGGACAGCTAACTTAAGTATCATTTAGTAGGTGGTTAATTCTGTCAAATGCCTTACTGTAAGGATAGAGTCAATATGCTTACCAGCTTCAATTTCAGATAAACCTTAGCAATGCAACAAAAGTTTAATGAAATCAACTGAGACGGAGTTTGATTAATTGGTTGAGCGGCACGACCACCATGTCGTGGGTTTTTAAAAATTGAATTAAAAAATTCACTCCGTCTCGGGGCTATTGTCTAGCTAGCAGCAATGCGAAACCAAAATATTTAAGTTTCCTCACTCCCCGTACACTAATTCCCTTCGGGCTAAAGCCATGCTTTTTTGGGGTTCTCCCTAGGCTTTGGCTACATCATAAACAAAACAAATTGGCAATGGGTCTATAGTTAGAAATATCGCACCTATTGCTTTTATTGTTTAGAGAAATAATAAGGGATGATTTCCACGATTTTGGAAAGATAAATTAAATAAATAAGAAAGAACAGAAAGCAGGGAAGACGGACAAAGATAGACTACCCCACCCTAACAGTAGGCAAACATTTTTAGGGGCAGTTGTGGATTATATTGTATACATCAAAAAGAATCATCCAGGTAGGTCTATGCATTAAGAAGTTGGGTAACGCTCTCTCCGTACCTCACGCCAAAACCTAAATTCTTTTCGTTGTACAAGTGGGGCAACTTCTGCACTTCAAAAGACGAATCATCCAAATCGCTCCATACGTTACGAACTTAAGCTAACCCTCCGCCTCCCCACACCACCACCCTAGAGCAGAATATATCCTCATTAGCAATTTAGGATTATACTCTACATAAATTAAAATAATCATCTAAATCGGTATACGCGTTTAGAAGTTAACATCCATATCCTCCCCCACTTCAACCCACTCATTTAAAATTGTGCCGCGGTACCAATGAGGGATCATACTGTATATAACAAAAAAATAATCATCAAAATCGGTCTATGCATTACAAAATTAGATTTCAATCCCATCCCCCACCCCTACCCCGCGAAACATTTTTTTGACATGGTACCAATCGGGGAAATGTGTTTACTCAACCAAAAAAGAATCATCCAAATCGGTCCACGCGTTACGAAGTTTTAGATTACTCCGCCTCCTCCCCACCCCATGGTAGGGCCTAATTTTATTCATTATTTGCAATAGGGTATCATACTCTATGCAATAAAAAAAGAATTACGTATCCAAATCGGTCCACGTATTACAAAGTTAGGTTTCACCTGTGAAGTTGTGAATAACTTTAATTTTAGCAACATTAGCTGAGCATATCAGATCTTTCTAGATCATATTTGAAAATATCTCCATCTACTATAGTAAGTGTTCTATTTAGTCTAGAATTGATTCCAGTTGATGTTAATGACCTACACTATTCATTGATTGTAAAAAAAACTACTCTCTAGGACCGGAAATTTGTCTAAGAGAACTAGCGAAAATAATATCGATTTAAAAGTGAAATCATGAACAAAATCAGTTCAGCGACTTAGCGACAGCTGACTGAGCGCACTGTCAAACCTACAATTCTGTGTATGAATGAGGAATGGACGAATCAAATGCAGATAAACAATGAGCAGTGTAAAAATATAGCTTTGATATCTACTGGCATATATCTTTTCTGGCGTTCTTTAAAATAATGAATAATTATTTGTCGCTTTATTTATGATTAATGAGTAATTAATTATTCTCGAATAAAATTGTTCGCGATAAATAATAATAATTATCTAAATTTATTCGAATTTATATCGATTTAATTGAAATTCTGATTTTAAAACTCTGATACTTAAAAAAAAACGGAGTAGCCAGCGACCCCACTAGCCAATTGCTTTTACTTCGCTTCTGGCAGAACCATCTGAAAGAAAAGCATCATTAGTAGCAATCTCCAGTACGGTTTCTACTAGCTGCCTAACTGTAGACTTAATAACTGCTCTGACGCAGCGATGAAAGCTTTGTCTACATAACTTTGCATCCGAAATCTTTGTTGGGGATATTTTAGAAGTTTTTGATAGAGTCTGGTCTGCTGCCCTTCTAGCTAAACTTCCAACATTTGATTTGAACTCTCAACTTATAAAATAGACTGGAAGTTGTTTATTTCTCCGTTCAGTCAGTTGAGGAATATGCAGAGCTACATCTTTTCCCAACGAAATAAATGCCGGTATACCTCAGGGGTCAGTTGTTTTACTCAACTTAATTATGCTTTTTACTTATGATTTGCTGTATCTTACTTGCAATCGCAGTCGTAGTTTCGGCGAGGTCAGCACCATTGCTTTACTGTGCTCTTTTGATTCTGATGGGAACTTTTAATAAATTAATGAAGAACGCTCGTTTGGATCGTTAAAGAACTACATTTCTACGATCACCGTTTCATGTCATGTTTAACGCACTTAAACCTAAATGTTGCTTAATACTCATTTACGGGCACGCAGCCCATTTAACCTTATTTCCGTCTTTGTTGTCAATATAGCCAATTTTTTAATTTGCTTTACATTTTAGGTGTTGCAATATTCAGCAATCTTAGTTGGACCGATCCTATATTTTCAGTCGCTAAAAAGTGGTTGTTTTTTCTACAGGGATATAAGAGACATTTCACTTTATCTGATTTGGCGCTGATCCACAAGTCCAATATTAGGTCTTAAGATATTTAGGAAGGTGCTGAACAGTGCAGTAATATCAGCGTTAGTGCGTGTAGATTAGTAACATTAATAAACGTGTTCGTTTTGCTTGAAATCCTAAGGATAATGATGCAGGTCCCTCTTCAAGAGTCCTATCAATATACAAGGTCTTTTTAATCTGACGTGCCAAAATGAGTGGGGTGATAGATCTCATCAAGCGAGACAACAAATTGGGGGGGGGGGCTCTCAACCATATGCGAGTTACAGGCTGATTCATAAATTCCAGTTTTTCATAGAATGCACATCACTCTTTTATTTTTATCTTTTGATCTACTCAACGCAGCTACATCGAATAGGGGAGACCGGGTATGGTTGGCTACACTTTTCGAAACTCTGTCATATCGAGGAGAAGAAAACTGCTATTAACTTTATATTTACAGGAAACTTAGCTTGACTATTGTGCTTACTATAACAACGTCGCGAACCCCTTATTGGAGCATTTATGTCTCTGGTTGGAATTTTAATAATGGGATGCAAATGTGCCAACAAACCTCGTAATGGGGATGGTTGGCACAGAATCTGGGGATGGTTGGCACTTAATTTAGCATCTAAGCAAATCAAAACCAATTTAAAAAAAAATTACTTTATAAATACATAAGACATACATATCCATATTTTTTCCGAATACACGATCACTTCTTACCTTTATGTATAACAATATAAAAGACAAACAATAAAAAAACAATATAAAAAGAAATTATTATGTGTACCAACCAACCCCGAAGAAAAGGAGCCAACCAACCCCAAGTCAGTTTTGGGAAATTTAACGTGATTTATGATGAGGTTATGAAAATACATCAAAAAAATAGTGCACATACAAATAAAGTAAAAATTTCCTCACATGAATAAATATTAATTACCGTACGAACAGAATAAGTTGTAATCACGAGCGATAATAACTTAAAACAACAAATTTTTACTTTTACGTCTCAGGAAGTTACATATCCAGGTCACGTCTAAGCAAGTCCTGGCTGAACGCTGAAAACAATTATACCGGAGCACTGTACCATACTGCGTTGTCGACTTAAGCATTGGTTCAATCTGCCGTGTTACTCTGAGAAATATTAAGATTGTGCCAACCAACCCCTGTAGCCAACCATACCCGGTCTCCCCTACACGCCAAAATACTGCTCCACCTATTTCCTTCCACCTTTTAAAAATTGTAAACAATGGTAATCTAATTTCTACCATTGCAAATACAGTCACTTCCTTATTACCTTTCCAAAAAGGTACAACATGTTTAGGTAGAGATAGGATGTAGAAATTCGACTATAGAAAACCTTTTGGGAAGTAATAAAAAAAATTTGCAATTTAAAGAAATTAAATTCAAATTAATCCTAAAAATGCTTTTTATTGAGTTCGAAACTTATTACAATTAATGCTATTATGCTGTTAAAGCTGTATTGTAGCCAACCTCTCCCGTATTTTCGTCGCTGTAGTCCCAATTCTGATTAACAGACCTTGAATAGACTTCACCCCTCATTGTTTTCCATTAAAAAAAGTTCAATAGAGTAAGTTCTGGACATCTAGCAGGAATCGGTGTACCTCGTCCAATCCAGCCGTCAGAAAAGTGTTCATTTAATATTGCCTCGCAATGTTTGCAGTATGCGCTGAGGCTGCGTGGTTTTTTTAAAACATTGCCCTAAAATTATCCAGAGTTATATCCTCTAATAGATTTAGTAGTGTGTTTCTTAAAAAGTCCGCATAAATTTGGTTTTTAAAATAAATGGTCCTTTTAAATGGCTGCCGATGATAGTAGCAGAAACATTGGCTCAGAATTTGGGCTTGAAGGGGTCCGCTTAATCTAAATGGGTTAGTATCCGACCAGGTATCGAGGTTGTGAAAGATTGTGATACTATCTCTTGCGAACTGTTATTCATCTGTCCACAGAATTTGGTCCAGAAACGCCCCATTGTCAAAATTCGCATTCTAGAACCCAAATGAAAATTTTTAATATTCTCACGAAATCTCCTTACTGTCCTTGGACTGACATACAATGATATGAATGTGGTCTTCCTTGATGAATAATCCTCCTAACTTTAACTGAAGTCTTGTGACTAATCCACAGGTTTCAGGGTTTTGCATGACGATGGTTACTATTAGCTGCTCGACGTCGGCAGAATCTTCCGATGTATCAGATCGCAATTTTGTGCTGTTTGAAGTTACACTTTCGAAGATATCCCTCTTTGGAGTGCACGTCGATTAGTGAGCCTCAAAAGTAAATTCTGCCAATTTTTAATAATTTTAGCTTAAAAACACCCACAGTTATGGAATTATTTTTCAATTATGACCGATATTTTTGCTGACTAATCCTATTTAATAGCAAAATTTCCATCAGTAACAGAACGTCAGGATATAGTACTAGGCTGTGAACTCTAGCTAACACAAGCTAATATCGGCAATAAAACAACACCACACTAACATTTTTATAATTTTTTTGCAGCAATAATTAAAACTAATGACCTGTGTACAATGCACAAAAATTTTCGACCCTTTGCCCTAAAACTTGTTGTTCATTTAAAGAATTTCCTGCATAAAGAGCAATAAAATAATTAGGCAGTCAGGGATTTCTAAGGAGGCGGTTTTTCTAATCCTTTCTGTACCTGTTCATATTGTACCTTTTTGGAAAGATTATAAGATGGCTACTCTAATAAAAATAAAAAATTGGTATGGTAATTACATGAATTTCGTAGAAAATTTTGGAAAATTCAGAATTTTAGGTAATCGCAAAACATTTTGTTCACTTTTGGATTTGGAAGTTAGGAAGTAAGATCGACATTGTTGACAATTTGAAAAGGTCCTTGGGGTAGTAGTTTTTTAATGCGCTGAGATTGCTCCTCCCCCCCCCCCCCCCCAAGCCCTGCCATACAATTATTTATTTGCCTAGGTGAAATCTATCACCCCACTCAGTTTGAAACGTCAGACCATTGGAGTTTCAGAATTAAGTAGATGGTTGGAAATTGACCTTAAATTGTAGGTTCACGTGGAGTCGTAATAGTGAAATCGGGTGCAGTTCTTTTCCCGCAGATAATGCGATTCCGGGAATTAGTGAGAGAAGACTAATTGATAAAGACAAATTATCCGATACCTAAAATAAGATATAAAAGGAAAGCGATACCTGCGAATATGTCGGAAGTTTTTTTTACCAATATTGGTTGTCTTTTTAAGATATTTTCATTTGACAAAAACGTTTTGCAACAGGCAATCAAGTAATCACCTAACCGGTAAACAAATGCGTTTATGTGTTACGTATTCCGCCCACCTGAACGAAAAATTTCAAATTGACTTTGCTTTTTGTCTAAGATGCTCACTCAAAGTTGCCTCAGAGCGATATCTTATTCTCCTTTTCCATTAAGTTTCAAAATGCCTTTATAAAGAATACTCGTACCTTCATTATTACTTACTAATTTGTACGAGCCCGTCAAGTAAACTACTTTACACCTTCCCATATAATTTACGATGCGGCTCTATTCCCCGCAAATAGTATACTATTCAGTTCCTCACGTACACCCATAAAACGTATTAGAATCCTTGACACGCACATAACTGTAGTTTAAATCTCTCTTAGTATGTCATTAGAAGCTTGTTCGGGCTCGCTATTAACATAATCATTGGATGCCTTAGCACACATGTTCAGGGCTCCAACATAACGCAATCCCTAGGAAAATTGTCTGCCATTACTAGGAGCCACTAAGCATTGCCACAGTGAAATGCTATTAACATCTTTAGCCGAAAACCACAAATAGCCTGACATCGTTGAGGTACTCACCTTGCATACAATTCCCTGAATCCTCTGTAGAACATTCGAATTGGGAATGAGGCATCCAGACGACTTGTTACAATGTTGTCTTCGTATTCATGAGTGGTTGTCAAATTACGCAAAATGTTACCACGCATTCGGCTGATTACATTTTCCGAGCGTTGGCAACTTACGGAATAGTTCCAAAATAATGCCATGGCGATTAGCAGGTGTGTAGATTTCATTGTATTTTGATTCACCCTGAAAAATAAAAGGAAGCATTAAAACCACGAAATAGGAAACATTCTTGGAGCTTTTGTAAAAAACAAGGGTAAATTCAGTTTAAGAAATGTGGCAAGTGGGAAAATTGCAGATTTATAGTTCGCCAAAGAAGAGGACTCATCTTTTGGATTCCTATACATTCTCCGCATCTCGTGTTACCATAAAGACGTAGCCTATAAAATTTAATTAATAAGTTCCTTCGAAATGAAAAAAATTAACTGAGAGGTTAATTCATATAGTGCACTTTATGCCTGGACAAGTTATCCAAAGGTCAACACAACGGACCATTTACAGGTCTATGTGAGGCTGATCGGCCGTAGGGCTGATGGCCGCCACCCTAACCTATCCTAAGCTCAAATCAGTTAGTTGACATATTGAGAGAAAAACATTGGTCAAAGTGTCGTTCAAGCTTATTACAACGTTAGGTAGAGTTATTTACGATTTAGAATGTGAGGGGCCGTTCAAGTATTACGTAATGCAGTTATGGAAGGAGAAGACTCCCCTTCTGAAACGTTATAAAAAGTCCTAACTCTTAACTCGTGACTCACGGCTCAGTTTATATGTATGGTATATCTACACTTCACATATTTTTTTACATACGAAAAGAGTCGCACACTTTATGACAAATAACCACAATAAGCCGTGTACCAGTTTGGACCCTAAGAGTACTCCCGTTGCGGTCAAGCAAAACCACCTAAACTACAAGCCATGAGCTTACGAATTTCACGTACACACATTAGAGCCAAAGTGGGCTGAAATTTCATATCCATTGCTTCTTATTCCGGTATTTTGCGTAACATAATTGACATTTTTAGGTAAAACTCATCATCTGAGTGGTACGTAACGGTTACGGGAAGGGGGAGAGGGGTCAGAAATCTTAAAAACTGCGTTACGTAATATTTGAACGCCCCTAAATATCTTGTGAGTAAGTGCCTAAAATCAAAAGGTTATAAAACCTTTTCTATTACATTTCCGAAGACTTGTCTCAAGACATCCCACTCAATGGAGTGAGTGAAAAAACTGTCATTACACCTTTCATTCCGCTATGTTAGGGGTTAAGGTTAGGTTAGGTTAGAGTGGCTGCTTAAAAAAGCACACTTAGGGCAAAGTGGCCCATTGTGGTAACGCAGTTGAGGCTGTATTTTCATACCTAATTTAAACCCTAGGAAAAGAGGAGAGACTACCTAATTCTCGAGGAGCCAATATACAATATTGGCTGGGGCGGAAAGGATTTATCCTTATCACGTATTCAGGAACCATTTAGAGCTCTTGATGAACCAAACTAGGTCACTGACGTTAGTGAAGCCTATTTCGATTAACTCTTAAAAAAGAGGGGAGCTCAAAAACTAGTTCCTACGGTTGGCTAGGACCCGACAGTTGCAGAGAAGGTATGGTTTCCTCTTCCTCTTCGTATTAGCAAGTCCTTCAGAAGTCGTTTAAAGGCGCACCGAGTCTATCGGCATGTTTGCCTATGAGGCAGTGGCCCGAAATAACGGCTACGATAACGCTAATTAATCTACGTCCGATTGCGATGAGCTTTTTGACCGTTTAGGGTCAAGCTTTGACCATATCTGTAGGGTGACCAAGCAGGTATGATCCTCCTGCCATCTGGCATTTGCAATCCATAGGAATGCCTGTGAAACCTCTAGTTCGCAAGTGGCCAGCGGCTTTCCAAACCGATGTCCGAGTCGGGATGAGTAGTGTCAATCCTCACTAGTTCGTCGGCTCTGCAGTTACCCGGAATTTCAACGTGTCCAGGCACCCAGATGAGCCGTACTTTCAGATGGCCAGCCATCTTATTAAAAGTTGAGTGACATGTTATAATCGTTGTGGAAGATACAGATTCTATCCATGTTAAATATTGCAGACGGTCTGCGGCTACCTTTATAGCCATAATTTCCGCCTAAAACATGCTGTAGTTGTCAGGTAAAGGAAATGAAATATCGAGGTCAAGGTGTTCCGAAAATATACCTGAACCTTCCTCCCATTTTAATCAATTGGGAAAAGAATAATCAAATTTCGCTCCAAAGAAAGGATTTTGGAGTGACCGAAGTCAGTTCGTTTCCAGGTCGGGACTGAGTTAAGCATCATGGCAGCCGAGGATGAGGATTGCTTATCGAAGAGATCCACCGGTAGAAGGTGGGGATTGGTCTTTACGGTTTTATAAGAAGTGGTTCTAAGGCCACCTGTTATCAGGAGTGTTGCCATCCTCTGAACCTTATGTTAGGGGTTTAAAATTATTTTTTTTTAAATTCTTCATCCGTATATCAAGGCATTGATTTTGAACCGGACCAAGTGGATCGGTTTACTGTGTGAGAAAAGTTTAACTGATTTTACCTATTTGAAAATGTTTTCTCTTACTTCGTTGGAAATAAAGAAGCTTATTTTTGATACTGAAACAGTCGAGCAATAGATCAACAGCATACATGCTGGTTTTATGAAAGGAAGATTTCCAGGTGTAAGTGACTATTCTATGATATTTGTAAGTGACTGTTGCATGAATTTTGAAAGCGACTACATTCGATTCTTGAATTCACTGAAGTGCATAAGAATCTTCTACGACTTAACATATTTAGTGGATTTGCCAGTCAATTCCAACATTAATAAAATAATCAACAATAATCAAGTTAGTAGTAGCCAAAATGTAGAGTGTTGTATGAATTCCGTAGGGCAAGCCCATACAATAGGCGCAACGTTGGATCTTAGCTCACAGCTTCTGAAGCAAAGAAATAAAAAAGACGACTTCTAAGAATCGGATCTAGGAGATGGGCAATATTCGGGGATAACGTTCGACGGATACTGTTCTTGAATTTTTTGCATGACTGAAATCTAGACTGGTAAGCAGGTGGACCGATTCACCGATTTTTGTAAAGTTTCCGATAGAATTGACCATCAAATTTTTGTTCATAAGTTGGCTGCTCTGGAGTTCTATTGTTTTTTCATTGGATTCATTAAAACTTATTTTTGCCATTTCCACGATCCCTACCTAACATTATTTGCAATACCTCTTGTATACCTCAAGGAAGCCATCTCGGCTCTACTTGTTCATTTTCTACATCAACGATCCATGTTTTTGACTTAGTCAAAAGTTCCTTGCTGATTACGCACAGATTTTTCTTGTTGTATTCTCGTCACGTGACTTGAAAACTTTTAAATTCTGTCGCAGTATATGGTGTTCTATGAACTACTTCATCTTATTATTAGTAAGAGACGAAGTTAGATCACTTCGATGAGCGGCACGACCAACATGCCATGGATCCCGGGTTCGAGACCAGATGACCCCGTGAGCTTTGATTAAGAAATTAAAATAATCCACTCCGTCTCTGGGATGTTGTCTAGCTCGCAGCAATGCAAAAACAAGACTCAAGTTTCCTCACTTCCCTTTCCCTAATTCCCTTCCGGCCAAAACCATGCTAACACATCAAATGGTGGATTTGGCCACATCGTATAAAAAAACTGTGAAACTGTATATTTTACTCGTAAAACTATGGAAAAAAATATTCACGTAGTTGTAAAGCATGCCGGGTTGGCCCTCCATAAGCTCAATAATGTCAAGGATTTTGGAGTATGCCTAAATAGGCATTTCACTTGCGACGACCATATTGATGAGATGATTGCTCGAGGGTAAATGGAAGGGTTGGCAGCGATATGGCGATTCTCATCTGGATACTCTCAAGTGTTAATTACACCTTCAAATAGCAGCAACCAGATGATAAAAGAACGTAGCCAAGTTATTAATGCGGTAGTAAATAACCTCTTGAAAACTTCCACTAGCCCCTAGAAATAGGGCATGGCGAAAGAGGCTGCAGCAGTTTAATTCCCTGCAGGATCCAAAGGTAATTGGGTCCCGAATGGTGTCTCCTTCGGACCAACTCTTGTTGTATTTTATTTGAGTAGGGTGAGTAGAGGGATTTCTGTCCACCTTGTCCTTTTATTTCTCCCTGAAATTGTAGCAACACTTATGGGTAAATTAAAAGAAAGGCACAACAAAAAAATGAATCCAGATAGTTCTATAGAAGTGGAGCATTTGATAGACAGTAACAGATTGGCTATCTCCACTGTACACACAACGGAGGCAAGCTAGCCTTTCGTCGGCTGAAAGTGCTGCAGTAGTTCTAGAAGAAGATGCCGTTGCCAAAAATGTAGCTAGCACTTTCTCACGTATGTTGGTGTCAGATATGGTAGACTCTAACGAGTTGCCTATCTCTGCGGTACACGGAGAAGTATAAGCTGCAGACTTGCCCTCTAAAGGATCAACTACAGTTAACCCAGCAGTAAATACCTATCTTGGCTCTGGGATTGAGACAAAACTTTCAAGCGTAAGAGAAGGCAGAACAGGAGAAAGCAACAAAATGCCGCTTAGAAGGATGCGATGGATAAGGTCAAATAAATGAACAAGATATTCAACAAATCCCTCTCTGCTGACGCGTCATCTGAATAGATACATGTCCTGCAGAACGGTTTCGTGGTGTAGTCATAGGGTATGTAAAATCAAGAACTTCAACGAATGGTGAAAGGCAAAATATCGATTAAGGTGACACGACGATTCAGACGGGAACCCTGTCATACAGCATGGAGAAGCAAACCAAGTAAGAGCGGCATAGCGATCATCAAAAAGTCTATCAGCAAATCACAAAAGTATGTCTTCTATACAGAAGTGGACTCGTAACGCTAGGAAAAAAGCGACCAGACCTGTCCAAGCAAAGGTTTAGAAGTCTGCGGTAATACAAAAGTCAAAAGTTCACCAAACACCAGCGCCACGTCACCTGTGTGTGTTAGTCATAGACAAAAGTAGGGAGGACGAAAGAGCCGGTACGACTAGGGGCTTTTAAGTAGGCTCTGTTTAAGGCTGAAAACCATCTTCCTGAAAACGGCGGTAATATAGAGGTGAATTTGGTGACCTTGGATTTGTTAATCAACAATCCAAAAGCTGACCAATCTTTGGGAAGTCGCTAACTTGAGGATGGACCATATGGATTCTATGTATTAAAGACATCTCAGAAGAATGTTACATTTTTCACCGGGGAACCTGTGGACAAAGATGTCATACTAAAGAGTTTCAGAAACCAAAATCAATTTATCAAAAATATATCCAAGTAGATTGTGTCTCGGAGGCAGAGCTGTGGAGAAAAACCTAAAGTGGAACTAGTCTGACGATCTGGTGTCCGACGGCGGAGGCGAAGGCCGTCAAGAAAGCAGAACTGCGGTTTTTTAGCTGAAGAAATCATCCGGCAGAATGACTGGCAGTCAAGCTCAATAATGAGGAAGACGTCAGGAGGCAGGGCTCGGGCTTAAATTTCGATAGCCAGAAACCTTTCACTGTACTGGACAGAGAAGTGTGAATAGTATGATTAACGCATGGAATGGTGGAACAATAAGGACTCCTGCAGACATATCAAAATGGCCGTAAAAATTGACTGATGGGGCTATCAAAAGGGATATTCTTCACTTGGAAAGGCTAACTATGCATCAAGAATAGTAAACGGCGGGTCAATGCCCTGCGTTCGCAAAACAGAAGATTTCATCTGTTGGGAACTTACTAGCTAGATCCCAACGAAATGTAGGAGGTATCCGTCGGGAACATGTTTGCACTGACCCAGGGAATCGGGGCTAGGCGCAGCAGTAGGACGAACTCAGCAAGCCTGCGATAGGGGAGACTGGGAGAGGGATTAAAAATGACCCGCTTTTATGTGGAATGTTTCGGTTTATCCCCGGAGAGGTGATTTTTGTGTTTTTTTTCAGTTCTCCTGTACAAAAAATGTTGATGACGTTGCTAATAACACAAATTCGACATTGGATTTCATTAAAACAGTTATATTTTCTCATCACGTCAATGTCTCGATGTTGAATCATAGATTTTGATGGCCTTAATTTTAACTTGTCTAAATATTTTATAAAGGCTTAAAAGTGACGAATCTTTGTACGAATAAATAGGCTGTCAATAAGAACTTAAAGTCAATAGGAGACGTTAGTGTGGCGGCGATCAATATAAGTTCAAAAATGTGATAAAACGTTTACTACTATTTAATTCTTCATAAATTATGAGTTTACCTACATTTTCATTCACCTGTCTTGAAATGAAATTGTTATCGCAGCTTCTGACACTTTTTCTAGGAAATTAAAGTTAAAGTCAACTGGCATCTAGAGGCACATTAACTTTTAACTAGAATTTCACTTCGGTAAAGCAACTATAATTTTACACATTAGCACTTAAATACAGGTTTTCAACACTTCTTTGAAAAATGTGCCAATAAAACTTCTGCCAACTTTCTTAACAACCCCAGAGAAGTCCCATCCGGTGCAGTAAGGCACTCGCAGACATGAAAACCTGAACATCTCATAATTTTAATTGACGTCAAATTACATAATGGAGTTCTGGTGTTCTTATCGTGCAATTGCAGGACTACGGAACAATACAATTGTTAGTACAATGCAACAATTTCGAAAAGTTGCTCCACAAGAGATGATCAACTTGTTTTGGATCCAAAGGAAACTTTGCGCTGAGGTGGCTGGTGGCTGCAAGACAGGACAGACCATATCAACAGTCATAATCAACTTCCGGCGCGACTGGATGAAGTTGAATTTCTCATGTCTTATATATCTTTAGTTGAGATCTACAAATATAAGGGAATATTGCCGGGTATTATTGCAGTGGACGCCTTTTGTTACCACCAATGTCGGTGGAGTAATAAAGACAAAGTTTTATGCCAGTTTGAATATAGTCCGGGAAAATTTTTTGGTGAATTTTGTTTTAATTTCAGCATTTTCCTGGTATTGATATTAACTTGGTCCGGGAAAAGCAAACAGAAAATCATCAAACAACAAAACCGAAATTAAATATTAAACGAATTGAAATTACAAAATCCATCGGGTAAGTGCAGCTTGTCAACTTAAAAAGTGCCGGCACTTTAAGAATTAATTTAAAACCACTTGGTCATCCGATCTGTTTGGCAAACGCGACCAAATTAAAAACAGCAAAATCAGCAGTCGGGAGCAAAATGTTAAAACCAAAGCTTAATGACGGCTCTTCCTCTATTAAACAGAAACGCTTTGATTCATCTGCTCCCAGAGGGGTGAATGGTAATCTGCTTATTCGGTAATTTCTGATACCTTAATGGCGCTTTACAATTGCACGTACAGTAGGCACGTACATACACAATCAGGCACACATTAATAATCAAATAGGAAGGATAACACGTCCTGGCCATTAAAAGCCCCAAAATTGAAATGAATCGTTGTCGGAATCAAATCTGCTTTTTTCCTCGGAAGCCATGGTAAAATTGACATCTGTAGTACCTCGGCTCGCTATACCGTTCCCCTGGGTAATCTGCTTACCAGTGGAATATCTGGTGGTAAATGATGAATTCCAGTGGGCTCCGTACTTATCCGTTTGATCCAGCACAAGCTCCTGGCACCAAATAATCCCCACAGACAGTGGTTGCCCACACCTTGACTACCAATTACCGCTGGTCGACGGACACGACCGCTCCTACGACCGGCTAGTTGTCCTCTGCTCAATGTTTGTCAATATTTTTTAGGATTGACAGAACCAACATTTATCTGAGCGATTGTTTACGTCGTGCCAGGCGGCTTGGTTGAGCTTTTTTATTAATTATCCAATTACGAGTGCAGTTAACATGTAAATATCATTATTTTCGTACCTGAACAGTAACATCAAAAATTAACCTACAATTGTGCACGCGGTGTAACCGCAATTTGGAATCGCATCGCGACAACGGTGTGGAGGAGGATGTTCCATGGTTGCAATATACATTCCATCGATGTTGGCTTACTTGCTAAATTGGGGTGCAATTTTCTCGCTTGAAGTGATATTCTATTTGACATTGACGACTCTTTAATTGAACACCAGTCTATAGATTTTGCACGTAATGGGAGTCCTAACAGATAGGTGGAGTGGGCAGAAATAATCTTGTTAGGATTGCAAGTTTCTCAAGTTTTTTATGTTTTAAGATAATCTTCTCTTACGATTACACACTTTTTTCAACATGACTGTTATTTCTTTGACCCCGCCAAATTATATGATTTTTCAATCTATTTCAAATTGGCGTCTGTCAAGATGATGACCTCTTTTTTTAAAATGATTTTTTATTTTCCCAAGTTGAGGAACAGATATAAGTTACAATCACACCTGGAAGCCTAATGTCCAGGAAAGAGCACGGAAAGCCACAGTAGCGCTGTACTCGTGTAAAAAGGCTAATGGGAAAAGATGGGGTATGGAGCCACGCATTGTGCATTGGCTCTACACGAGTTTTATACGACCTATACTAATGTATGGGATCAGTGTTTGGTGGCCGGCACTAAATGTAGCAACCCATCACAAAGCAATGGATAAAGTTCAGAGGATGGCAACACTGCTGATAACAGGTGCCCTTCTAAAGCCCTGAACACTATTCTCCATCTTCTACCGTTGGATCTCTATGGTAAGCAAACCGCATGATCGGCCGCCATTAGGCTAAACTCAATCCAGACCTGGAAGCGATCTGACTTCGGTCACTCCAAAATATTGGACAGAAGTACTGCTAACAATATCGACGATACCTCGCCCAAGCCTTTCTTTGGAGCAAAATTTGACTCCTGAATCATCAAAATAGGTCAACGCTTTACGAAGTTATGCCCGGTCAGACATAAAAAAAAATACAAGTCGAACTTAGAACCTCTTTGTTTTTGGGAAGTCGGTTAAAAATGAAAGTTGTTGTTGAAGTCAACACAGCAAATATTTCATGGGCAATCAAAAATAAACAAGATAATAATTTTGATCAAAAAAAAAATTTTACTCATTACAAAAATTTCATTCATTAATTTCAATAAAAAAAATAGAAACTGCACAACTTTATATAACACATGCGTTACTCTGTCTCTGTTTTCGGCAAATAAAACCCGACATCGCACGTCTTGGTAATTCATGCAATGCATTTAATCAAATACCATTGTTTTAAAGTAAAATTATTATTTTTTATATGGTGCTCCCGATTTGAACTATAAATATTTATTTGTTATTTTAACGTGTGTTATTTGGTAATCAAATAAATATTTGATATATGATGAATTATTCACGAAAAATTATTTGTTATTCATTTGTATGGAATAATTATTTGTTTAATTCTTAATCTTTTGTTTAAACAAATATTTGATTATAAAATAATGCACGATTGAACAACAAATGATTATTTGAAATAGAAATAAGCAGCACCAAATAAAAAAATTATTGTTTCCATATAAGATAATAATTTTTTATTTGATTCTCAAATTTATTTGATTTTGTAACTTTATATCTTACCTCATCTTAATTCAAATGAAAAATAGAGCCTCAAGTTTCAGACAGATACTAGACTGCCTAATAATACACAGGTACATACACGTACATGGGTACCCGGGTTCACAGCCGGTGTCTCTGCTCAGTGATATGAAGTTTGCTTAGGTACAGTCGTTGCATTTCATCAATCGAATCCCACAATTCTCATCCCCTCCCCCCTTCCCTGAGGGAGCGGGACCCTTAGAAAGTCGTCGTGCCTAATATTCCACAGGAGTGTGCCTAGCACCGATCTCTGAGATACTCCCGCCTTTATATGGGATTTCTGTGGACCTTCTTCTGTAGTAGAGCTTTCGACCTAAGAAGTATTCTTTAATAAGCCCCCGAATATACATTGTCACATTCAGCTTTTACAGGAATGTCAATTATCGACGGTTCCAAACCTAAATGAAATATCTTTTCGGCGCGTGGCAAAGCTGTAGTATATTTGTGGTACATAAGTAAACCGCAGTAACTTTTGGCCGCTAATAAATTGTTTATTATCTTTCGGCAGATAAAAAAATGTGCAGTAGTTCGTTTTTTTAGGGTTGTGATTTTTAACTCAATTCGGGAAACTTTCAAAGTATAATATGGTGATATATTTTTATTAAAGTAATGTTATACTTTTAATGCGCGATTTCTATTTCAAAAGACGGAGTTGGATCAATTCGTTGAGCGGCTCGACCACCATACCATAGTTCGAGACCAGGTTTCACCCTGAGCTTTTATTAAGAAATCAAAATAATCCACTCCATCTCTAGGCTGTTGTATAGCTCGCAACAATGCAAAAACAAGACTCAAGTTTCCTCACTTCCCTTACCCTAATTCTCTTCCGGCCAAAACCCTAGGGGGGCCACATAGTAAAAAAAAAACTGTTTTCAGATATCTTTAAATCTTTGAACGCCGAGGGATACTACACGGCCAAAAGTTACTACAGTTTGCTTAAGTGTCACCAAGAATCTAGAGTTTGATCACGCGCCGAAAAGATTCTTCAGTTTGATTGTGTTCCCTATTAGGAGAGTTGAAAGTTGTGACCGCATCACAGTACTTCTTACTACTTTCTTTTCACCACTTCACTTTTATTGAGTTTCCAGCCAGGTTAACGATGGTGTTAATTCCATCAATGGTGGAACACCCGACTTGAAATCCATTAATTTTCCGACAAACCTTCTGCTTCTTTCACGATCAGGAGCAGTCTGTTGTATATGATTTCCTCAAGCAGATTCCCCATTTTGACAAACAAATATATTGGGCGATATGAGGACGGCTTTTCTCCTTTCGTGATCTGGATCTTACATGGCTTGAGGAATACTTTCACCCTGACATTAACGCATGTGAATGAATGAGCGATTGGATGATGGGGGTCAAGTGTGCCGGGATAATCAATAAATACTTTGTTTGGTTTCAGAGTAAGTGAGGCAAAGAATGAAAAATTATTGAGTTTTATTAGAATGGCCCGGATGTTTAATTTATTGAGTGGTCGGTGACGCAAGTGATAACGTGTCGGCCTACCGAGCCGGAGGCTCCAGGTTTGATACCCACCGACGGCGACCCATGATTGCTTCCTGCTGACACCAGATCACGATAAGAACGCCATGAGGGTTGTTGAGAAAATGTCAGTGGTTCGGAATGCCAACACTTTCCAAACTGCAGAAGACAGATGTCATGCTAAGTATTACAATTACTCACATAAATTTTTTTAGGAATTTTCATAATCACGCTTTCTTCTATTCCAACGAAATGGTCTTTATAAGATTTGACGGTTTTCGAATAAATATTTAAATTGTATCGTTTACGTTTTATTTTATTTTATTTCGTGATTCGTTGAGTTTTGTCTACGTGTTGTTGCGGTCAATAAGAAGATTGAGCACTCTTTCTTTTGATTACTTCGACCACAAAGTTTGTTCAGAAATAATTTCAGTTGATTAAAATACTGAAAATTTATTGGAATAGTCTTAGTTTGACAATATTCTTAGATTTCGGAACGAACAATATCATACACAGCAGTGGGAAGGACTTTTAGGGATTCCGCTGGTATTCCCTTAAAGCCTTGGGCCTAACCGAGGTCCAATGACTTTGACCACAGTAAGCGGCTCTTCAGTCTCAGTTTCACAGGTATTTGATGATTCGAAGGTGTTTAAACTTTAACATAATATTTTCTCTGTCTCCGCAGTTGATGTTCCTCGGTGACAAATAGGATTCTATTGGCGTCACTTACAGAGTATTCATTTGCAAATTACTCCGCAATTTTGTATATCTTTCCACTGTTGATGTAGTTACGCTTGTCATCTCTTCGACTTCTCTGGAAACCTTTACACATGCAGTAAGGTAGGTATGTTGTTCTAAGATGTAATTGTAATTCAATATCATTAGCAGAATGAATGCGGTCCACCATCTGCTTTTATTCTTTTATTTTAGATAATCCGACGTCGGCTTCACGAGCTGAGGGCCCGAATATGAGTGGGACTTTCACAAATCGGAAAAGGATCAATCCGCTCAGGCCCGTAGAGACAAAATGCGGGCCCGGAGGGTACCACATACGGGCCCCCGCGAAAGGATTTTCTGGCCAGGCACTAATCGTTTACGGGCCCATATACAATCGATTGATTGACTTTCAATTTAAAATCTGTCTAGTATATTACACTTTTTCGGTCGTGAATCATTTTTATATAAATAATTAAAATGGAAAAATTTTTCTGTTGATGACTTAGATGACCGGGCCCCTTTTGAAAGCTCGGGCCCGTGGAGTTTACCCCCTTCGCCCCCCCCCCCTGTCTACGGCCCTGAATCCGCTCTATAAACGTCGCACTCGTATTCGGTACCAAAACTCATGAAGCATTCCTTCGCCCTCTATCATTGAGTCGCGAAACATTGTGTAGGGGTACAAAACGTGATAGTGATTGCAGCCAATATCAGCATTACGTTTAGACCTTACATCAAAAATTCAGGTTCTCTTACTTTCGAGGAAATCCAATATGTTAAATGGCATTTTTGTGTTTTTAAGAAGGATTCACCAACGGCAAGTTCCACTAGTTACAACAATCAACAAAGATCTTTCCATTTATGTTTCTGCTTCGAAATCTAACTTTTTTCACTAGTTGTTTTCAGGTCAACATAATATGAGCAAATCCTGGAGTTATGATTTCCCATAATCAAAGGTGTTGATAAGGAGTTGATAGAGAGCATCTTACATCATTTTGGTTGGTCGACTCATATCTCCGTATTATTAAAATTGAAAAATTATGCACCCTGGTGTCGAGACAAGTCTGATATTGGTGACCAGTCCAGTAAGGATTGGCGGGCAGGCTTAGTTAGTATAAAAAACATGCGAGGTGTTTCCAAATCTTCTTATTATTTCAGTACTAGTTTCCCGTAACTTTAATATGTTTTGTTTTGTATGTTATAAATGAAAAAAAAATTATATCAAGAGAAAGGTTGTAAAAAACAATCATAAACAATGATATCTAAAGGAATTGATTCGCTTGGTTCCAGCAGTAGTATCAATACTGGTTACGGAAATCGAAGTGCTCTATTCCATTTGGTGATCGAAACGTGACGATTTAAAAGGTACAGGTATATACAGGGTGTTTCAGATATGACGTGCCAAAATGAGTAGCGTGATAGATTTCAACTAGACAAACAAAAAATTTTATGGCAGGGGGAGGGGGCAATCTCAAGCTTTTGGGAGTTACAGGGTGATTCATAAATTTCAGTTTGTTATGGTATGCACATTACTCTTTTATTTTTATCTTTTGATCTGCCCAACATAGCGACATCAAACAAACGCTAAAAAGCTACTATCCCAATGGCCTTTCCAAAATTGTCAACAATGTTGATCTAACTCCTACCATTGCAGGTACCGTCACTTCACCATTGCACACCAGTCACCGATGATACCAGCCCAAACATTGACACTGAATCTCTGCTGGAATCAGGTCACTCTTGCGCTGTGTGGGTTAGTGTTCGACCGGTATGGATGTTATGGAAGTTCGTGATATCATTCATGGTGAATTTACATTCATCTGTCCACAGAATTCGGTCCAGAAACGCTCCGTCGACAATGTCGCGTTCCAGAAGCCAACCGCTTAGTTTTAGTCTTCTCTGATAGGTATTCTTGCTGACTTACCCTTTTTTATAGCAAAATTTCCATTAGTAACAGAACGCCAAGATACAAGGCTGTGAATTCTGGCTAACACAAGCTAATATTGGCAATAAAACAAAATTACGCTAACATTTTTATAACTTTTTTGCAGCAATAATTAAAATTAATTACTTGTTAACCCAAAACAAACATTTTCGACCTTTTATCTTTAAAATTTTCTTTCTTTGAAGAATTTCCTACCGTAAGTTCAATAAAATAATTAGATACTGAGGAAGCTCTAAGGATGCGGTTTTTCTAATCCTTTGTCTACCTTGCCATGTTGCACCCTTTTGGAAAGGTAATAAGATGGGCAATCCAATAAAAATAAAAGAGATTTGTACTAATTACATGAATTTTGGAGAAAATTTGGGAAATGCTGAATTTTCTGAATATTAGATAATCGTAAACCATTTTGTTCACTTTTAGAAGTGACTGTACGTGCAATGGCAGGAGTTAGATCAGTATTGTTCATATTTTTGGAAAGGTCATTAGGATGGTTGTTTTTTAGCGTTTGTTTGATGTGGCTTTGTTGGGTAAATCAAGAGATAAAAATACAAGAGTATATATGAAATTTATGAATCACTCTATAACTCCCAAACGGTTGAGATTGCCCCCCCCCCCCCCCCCCCCCTACCATATAATTTTTTTTTGTCTAGTTGAGATCTATCACTCCACTCATTTTGGTACGTCAGATCTGAAACACCCTTTATATAACTAGTATTCGATAGCAATTAAGAGTAATAATGAATTAAAAGTCTCAGCGAAAATGTACTACAGCAGTGTTGTAAAAAAATGTAATCAATTTGTATTACAAAATCTTTCAGAACTCAATAATTTTATCGAATAAAATCTACTCTGTGTTAATTTCCTTTTTCCTAGTGTAGAAATCTTTTCGATTGTGTTCGAAGCTAACTGTGGTCAGAGTAATTTCAACGATTGTTCATCTGCATTGGTTGCATTCAAGTGGAAGATTCAATCGATATCCAATATCAGAGATTGAGCAGAGAAAAGTTCTCCCATAACCCCTTATTTCGCTGTTAATGGGTAATGGTAGTTGTACAGTTCAATTCAAAAGCAATTTTCAGACTTCTTTTCGTCGATATTGGAATTTAACGATGCATAGGTGTGTGTATATTCAGAGATATATAATTTGAATTGCAAGTACTTGTAATATGTGTCCTGAAACATTAATCGATATTATTAGTACTTATTATAGGAATGCTTTTCTGATATGATGATTTATTTGGATATTATAATACCTTTTGTATATGAAAGCTAAATATTTAGACATGATTTTATGCAGCTAGTTTATGCAGCTAGTTTACAAAAGAACTGTGGGTAGTTGAATTATTTAAAAACTCAAACAAGAAGTTCTGCTTAAAGGATTACACTAGGCCTTCACGGCACCGAGACTAGGGATGACGATATTGATACCGATATCTGGATTATCGATACTTTGAAGCAGAATATCGATAATTTTTATGCGATATTCTAAGAACCGATATTATCAAATAACGACTACGTTGGATTGCCCCTTTAAC
Organism: Leptarthrus brevirostris; assembly: GCA_964036015.1. Classification (NCBI taxonomy): domain Eukaryota; kingdom Metazoa; phylum Arthropoda; class Insecta; order Diptera; family Asilidae; genus Leptarthrus; species Leptarthrus brevirostris. The sequence continues at coordinate 132,896,482 of OZ038372.1, read as the reverse complement.
GTATTCAGAAATGTTGGCCTGAATTTGTCTAAAGACTTTAAATTGAAGCTTGTGTATTTAACAGAATCTTTAATTGGGAAACGAAATACATATTACCTTGAAAACGTTAAATTGGAAAAAAAATATTAGCTATAAACTTTCCTTTATTGGACACGGGTGATTCCTACAATTTTTTAATAAATACTTTCAAAGTAAAGTCAAAACTGATAATTTTGAAAGGTAGGATGTTACTCAAATTTGTGTTTTTTTTTAATAGAATTTTAGGTCTGACCAAACCCCATGAGTACTTACTCAGTCCGCTGATGCTTCGACCCAAAATGGATCTTGGCCGCCGAAACTAGTAGACGCCACTGTTGCTGGTCCTATCCGATTATTACCAGTAGACAGTACACACATATATCTCGGTAAGTCCCACATCTTGGGACCATAATTATTTTCTATCTTTTAGTACATCATCTAATGTTAAATAAAACCGTTTAACTTAAACAATTTTTTTATAAATTAAATACGTTTTTTTATATAACATATGTGATGTTGCCAAAGCTAAGCCGTGTGAATGTTTACAAAACAATTATTTTATGACCTACAGTATGCGTTTTACTAGCAGATCTACTAATCCATTCAAATTAGAGTTATTATCATAGAACAATTTAGGAGGCAAGTTGAATTTTTTTTAGGAGGGCAGGTATAAGCTGTTCGTTTGGTGATGTAACTTGAGAATGGTAAAAGATGTCATCGAAATTCATCGAAATTCATCGAAATGTCATCGAACTCCATCGAAAGAGAACACATTAGCCACTATGTGAACCCAAAAAGGAAAAACAATTGACCTTTTTCCGAAAAAGGAAAAACAAGGAATTTCTTAGATGAATCTTTAGCCATATCGAGCAAAGTTTGTGCATATAATTGCATTTTATCAACTAATTTTGAAGCCGAATATTGATCCATCCAACGGAATGGGCCTCCAGTAAACGGTGGGAAACCAAGTCCAACTACTGCACCAACATCAACTTCTAGAGGATTGTCAAGGATATTCTCTTCCAGACATAGTACAGCTTCGTTATCGAATGTGGACACCATTCTTAATTGCATATCTTCTATACTACTTGCACCTTTAGCAACTTAAGGATATTTCTGGCATACAATTTTCAATGCTCCTTAATTAACTTCTCGACTTACTTTCTTAGCGCTTTTTTCATATATAAATACACCTTTGCCCGTTTTTCGGCCCATATAACCTGCTTTAACTAAATCTTGCATGACACCTAAATCACCTCCACTAAAACGTTCACCGAATGCTTTACCTAGATCAACAGCAATATGAGCGCCTACATCAATACCGACTTCATCGGCGAGTGTAGCAGCTCCGACTGGGAATCCAAAAGATTTTGTCATTTTATCTAAATCCTTTGGATCCACTCCTTCTTGCAGCAATGTGATAGCTTTAGATAGCATAGTGGCAAGAGTTCTAGTCGTATAAAATCCAGGTCCATCTCCAACGGTTATTACAACTTTTCCCTGTTTTAAACCTACAGCTACGGCGGTATCAATAGTATCTTTTGAAGTTCCTGGATGAGCAATAACTGTCAACTGGCGAAAAGTAGTGCATTCCAATAACATTTTCAGGTCTTGAACTTCCTGCGGCAATTTTTTTAATTGGAATGGCGCTAGTGTTGAACGCAATAACACAGTTAGGCGGAACGACAGCTTCGATTTCTTTAATAACATTATGCTTAATATTGATATCTTCAAAAACAGCTTCGATAACAACATCTGCATCCTTAAAAGTGTCATAGCTGAGGGTAGGATCTAAGTTTGCAAGAATCTTATCACGATCTAATGCAGATATACGTTTTCGTTTCACAGAAGTACCAAGACCTTTCTGGATTTCTCCAGCTTCAGTGGCATCTTTCATTGTGACCTTATAGCCTTTATCAACACTAACTTGGACAATAACAGCACCCATAAGACCAGCGCCTAATACTCCAATTTTTTCCACTACTCTTTCTGGTTTACCAAATCGATTCTTTTTACATTCAGTCTGTCCGGAGAAGAGACCAATCAAACCTTTCGATTTTGGGGTCATGGCTAACTCACCAAATCCCTTTCGTTCTGCCTCGTATCCAGCATCGGATCCTTTGTCAACGCCAGTGCGAATTACGTCGATAATCTTTAAGGGTGCTGGATACGGTCCACCGGACATCTTCATAACTTGCTCTCGTGCTTTTCCAAAAACTTTGTTCTTGACCCAATCATTACCGAGAGCCATATTCATTATTTTGTCTATTAAACCTTTATTTCTGCTTATTTTCATTTTTCCATCAGCAAAATTCTTAGCTACATTTATAGCGACTTGTTCTAAATATTCAATTGTATTCTGTTCGGCGGGTTTAAGTCCAGGTCCTAAAGGATTTACTAACAAATCGACAATTCCTAATCTTTTAGCACGATTAGCTTTAACAGTTCTTCCAGTAAGTTCCATATCCAAAACAGTGGGAACAGATGTTAAACTTAGAAGACGTTGAGTACCACCGCCCCCAGGTAATAATCCTAGCATAACTTCTCGTAAGCCAAGACCTATTCTTCTGTCTTTTGTTGCAATTCTATAATAACATGCAAGAACTAATTCTAAGCCGCAGCTAAGGCAAACTCCATTAATAGCAGCAACAATAGGTTTTGAGCTATCTTCCATTCGTTTAAACATGATTTGAGCTCCATGTGAAATTTTTGTGGGTTCTTCAGTTGTTTTGCATGCTTCTAACATTCCTATATCGGCTCCGGCAATAAAACAGCCTGGTTTTCCAGAAATAAGTACTGCCGATCTAATAGCTGGATTGGTTTCGATGTCTTTTATAATGTTTTCGAATACAGCACTGATTTCTGTGCCTAAAGAATTTACTTTCACATTTGGAGAATCAATTGTAACTACAAGAACGCCATCAACTATTTTTGTTGATGTATGTTTTGAGGATGCAACTGCGGCCATGTAACGACATAGGGTTGGACCTTTTTGAAATTGATTAGAAAATATTTGGCTCTTTGGAATCCGATTTAAAGCCCCCAAAAGCCTAGTCGTCGAAATATTTTTGACTTTTTAAAAATTATAATATTAAGTATTAACTTAAGGGGAAAAATTTTAATTTATTTAAGGATGCCGCGACCACTAATCAAACCATTAATAACGTCTTTAGCACTAAAACTTTAGAATACGTTAGAATGTAAGATTGGTGTTTTCGTCGCAAAAAAATTTCAAACCTCTATAGCTGGGAGGGGGGAGATAGACCCCCTCCCAATAGAAATTTTTTTCCGTTTCTCACCAAGATATACCAGATTCTTTATTTTTGCACACGCGCTGTTAAACACCCTGTATAATACCAATTTCTTGTGTCATAGCAAAGATGTTTAATTATATTTAAGACGTTGTATTAATTCTAACTACACTCTAAAACCAAATAACCTGTGGATGATATAGGTTCGAATTGCGCCGTCGGCGGCCTTTAATTGCTTTCTGCTGCTGTGGTTCGAAACTTACCTTATGTTGTCGATGCACTTGCAATCGTTGAATTCGAAATGAAGAGATTACGAGAGCTAGAGGCACATAAACCCATTCAGAGAACTTTTAATAACTGATGCGACTAGGCCCATTTTAATATACCCATTTTATCTTTTATGATATAAATCAATAAAATGAATTTTAATAAGATATTGTGCACGTGTCATGACTTGCAGTATAGTATAACAATGTTAAATTTTATGCAATTCACATGCAAAATGAAATTTCCATCAGATTTCTAAAAAATTGAATGAGTTTCGGACGGAAATTTATTACTTTTATCCCTACCACGTCGTTCGTTTCCCAGCCATAATCAATCCGACAAAACCGGCAAAAACTTAATTCAAATATTTCATGGAAATGTATTTCCGAATCAAAAGTTTTAATTTGTCCTTGTCAAAATTTTTGCAGTTTTCAATTAGCCCAGTAAAGAGAAAGAGAAAGAGTGGACTGGATGATGGAAAACTGAGTTTGCGTTTCTATTCCATTTGATTCGGAACGGGCAATTAAAACTTTTTCTCCCTGAATTTTATATCGCTTTGATGAACTTCATGCGTGGCTGGAGTCTATCAACAAATTAAGTGAATTTATTTTACATTGTAGAATATAAAATTGCACTAGCAAGTGGAAGCGAATTTGTCAGCAAGTGGAATTTTTAACTTGAATTTAATCAGAGGGGAGCAATAGATTATGCTCGCTTTGGAGACTTTTCGTAAATTTTTAACGACTAAGATGAAAATTCGAGTTATTGTTTGGGTAACTTTAACCTAAAGAACTCTCTTGAAAAGATAAGTCTGGGGGCACTAGGCACCACCTACTTTTTCTCGAATCGTTTCGTCGTATTTTCGAACCCTCATAGCTTCGGGCTGGACTTGTGAAACACACTTAGTTTGACTTGTCCAGCTTTTATACATAAGATTTTATATATCAAAAATCATTTAGGATCAAAAAAACCTGAAGGGTACTTCTTGAAGTCTTAGAAAGCTGAAATTTGATATGCAGGCTAGGATTAGCACACAAACAACGAAAAATTAAGAAATCTGAAACTTTCATCCTTCAACCCCTCGAAAAGGGTGAGGGGGGTTCTGTATTGTATAACAATTTCTCATAAGGCAAACTTCCAAATACCTTAGAAAGCTGAGATTTAGTATGCAGACTAGGATCTCCATACAAACAACGAAAATATAAAAAAAAAATCCATAACTTTCATCCTCCAACCCCCCATAAAGGTGGCGCGGGTCTGTATATAAAGTTTATTCTGTGGAGGTTCTTCCAAAAGTTCTAGAAAGCTTAAATTTGAATCAAAGCTAGATGGTATTAGTAGATAAACAAATAAAAAGTGAGTGTGCTATGAAGAAAGGAACTGTGGCGTGCAAGAAATACGTTCTTTACCCGACTACGCCAGAAGGAAGGTCCGCCGGAGGGTGATGTTTCTTTAAACTCGTCCTAGTGCTTAATCTATTGCATCTATAAAAAGATTGTTTTGTTCTACTTGAAGTTAACAAAACAATCTATCGAATTAAGTAAAAATAGTATTTACGAAACTAACAAGCATTTTTAAGCCTAAACATAATGGTACGGAAGGAGAAATTTAAAAAAAAATACAAGCACCAGCCAACAAGGAAAAGAGGCAACGATAGAGAATGGGCTATGAAGAAAAGAATAGCTGACGCACAAGAAATACAGTCCGAAAAAATAAAAAGAACTAGAGCATCTTGCAAAAAGAAATGAAATCCCACCAAAAACGTTTCATGTAAAGAAGGTTGCCAAGACTCACAAGCTCATACCACTTTCACTGTTACAAAGTTATCAGATCTCATGTAGAGGTAAGCCCCTAACTCTACAATGCCTAACTCTATAACCCTAACTCTGGAAACCCTACATCTTGGTCAAAAAGTATGGCTTGGTCGTTTCATGGATCTAATGCATGACACAGCATTAAAGACCAGTGGCTTAATTTCTTACCATAAGTCCATAGGAGTGACTATTCGACGGCCGCGAAACTGCCAAGCCATTGTTTTGACCAAGATGTAGGGTTTCTAGAGTTAGGCCTTGTAGGAATTAGAAATTTGTAGGCTTAAGAAATAATTAAAAAATTTATGTTTTTTCATCAGTGTCCACGGTTTCATCTAAAAGTTAGATTATGACTTTTTGATAGCTAAAAATTATGAAACAATACACGCGAAACGTCTAGTATGCGTCGGATAGCTCAAACTGATTTTGTTATAACGACCTTTTACTATAAATAACGGACTACGATTGGGCTATAGGATGAGTGTGAATACGCGAAGATGATGGTGGTGGAGGGGAAAATGGCCGAATATAAAATGAATAGTTTAGGGTTAAGAGAAACTAGATGGAGAAGAAATGGAGAGATTAAATCACCCACATCTGAAATCGTGCTCCCATACTCTGCCCAAGATTAGAGGGTGTAGTTCCGAGGGCACCTGTTGTCAGTAGTGCTGTCATCCTCTCAACCTTTTCTTGTGCTTTCAACTGGGTCACTTTATTCCGTGCTGGCCACCATACGATCACCCCTTAAGTAAGTATAGGTCATATGATACTGGTATAAAGTCTGTATACACTACGCGACTCCATTCTCTATCTTTCACCTATAGCCCATCTGCACGAGTACAATTCTATTGTAGCTTTACGTTATCTTTCTTTGATGTTCGGTTCCCAGCTAAGTTTCCTCTTCAGGACAAGACCTAGATACTTAACTTCGTCATCTAGTTTCGGTCTGACCCCATTAAGTATGGTGCAGATAATTGTAGGAAATCTATGTTTTTGAAAGAAGAGTCTTGCCCGTGTTTAAACCCCACAACCTATACTACAGAAAGATACTTTAAAGAGGACATATTGCAACACCTCAGCAAAGATAGTTACGTGCTTGCTCAAACAGTTTAAGGCAATATCATCAGCGTAGGCGAAAACCTTGCGATGAGAGTGCTCCTGATCCAGGAGTAGCTCATCAAGGGCCAGATTCCATAAGAGCGGTGGGAGGATATCTCCTATCGCATGGCAGGGGTAGGCTTGTGAGTAACCAAGCTTGACCGTCAAGCACCACTGTACTGGTCACCAATATCCGACCACATATTTATCGCCAGATTTCTGCCCAGGGTACGTAACATCAAAATAATTTAATACTATGTGCCGACCGTAAGGTGAATATAACAACCCTGCTCGCCTTCTTCCAGCTCCTTGGGGACAGCTTTAATAAGGCTCCTAAAGATGATATAAAAGTAGTCGTGGAGGATCTCAACGCTAAAATTGGCTCTAAAAACATCGGCCTTGAACGAGTAATGGGGAAGTTTGGACACGGAAACAGGAACACAAATGGCTACTTGTCATCGGTGGATCCTTATTTAAGCGCAAAAATGCTAACTAGCATGCTGCTTTTTCGCAGACGACAGAACTGAGAATCAGAATGACCATACTACTGTCTCGAAAAGCTGAAGAACAGCTAAGTTCCGCTTAAGCACGACAACACAACACACATACATTGGCTGCCAAACTTAACTCGCTTTAGTAGTAGTTTGAACCTGATGATGACCCAATAAGCCGAACAATTTGAAAAAATATATGGTATATACTTATTATTTGAAACAAAAACAAGTGTTTAATTTATAAGAAAATGCTTATAAAAAGATCTAATAACATGAGCCAGATGGAACCCTTCCCATCATGCTGCAAAAGCTACCTTACTTAGCCACGAAGTGGCTGGTGGCTATTTTTAGGGGCTGTATTGTTTTCAATCTACCAGACCTAGAGAAATGTCAAAGTTGTAAATTTGGTAATCGTGGTCATGAGCCTGCGAAGGTACCAATTAGATTGACCTCCTTCTTGCTGAAAACTCTGGAACGTCTGTTGGACGTTCAAATTAGATGAACTCTTGATGACAATCGAATATGAAGATCTCAGCAAACCTACTGTCATGAGACGATCCACAGACACGGCTTCTCACGAAGTGGTTCGTACTATTGAATACTCACTAAAATACAAGAAAGAGCCTTATATAACGTTCGTTTGGAATCAATCCTTGAGCCTCTCGCCCAGTTAGGCGTAGAGCAGGACCTCGGCCGCTGTATTTTATAGTCCGAACTGGGTGCCAGCCGTGCTACAAGGAACGTCTATACAAGTATGACTCAGTGTGGAATTCTTTGTTCCCTGCTTTGGCGGATGGTCATGAATAAAATACTGTTAAAACTCGACTAGGATAGGATCAAGGTTTTCGCCCACGCCAATAATTTGGCAATTCTGGTTTCAAGGAGATTGTGAAACTCGGGAAAAGCTGAGCTAATGCTCTTCACCGGAAAACCCAAAGTACCCAACTCTGCCATGCCAAAATTAAACGGGCATCAACTTATTTGAAGAATTTGGGGCTGATTTTTCACCCCAAGTTGATTTGGAAGCAACTGGTACTTTATTCCTGCAATCACTTTCTAGGTAGGTAAATGGTGAATGTACACAGCTGTGGAAGTTCTATCTTCGCCTATGGCTCCCTAGTTTGCTGACCGGCGATGAGGTAGGGATACAACAAGTCCCAATTATATGAGGTGCAGAAAACTGCTTGCATTGGTGTCAAGGGGGTACTTCGCACCACTCCAACCGATTCTCTCAATGCTCTATTGCGCTTTCTCCATCCTGACCTTCACATACGCTATTACACATCATACAGTGCAATTAAACTGAAAGAGTCTGGTGGCTGGGTTGCCAAACCAAATGGCCACAGTGGCATTCTAAACTTAACACCTAGAGGATTATCTACTACGATGTCTAACTACATAATACCCGACCTGAACTTTAGGGGCTTTAGTGTTAAAATTCCTTCCAGGAATGGAGGACCACGAAAGCGCTTAACTGTGGGGGTCTTCTCGGAAACATTACATATATTTATCAGAGTCTTACAGACTGCCGTATTTCAAGAGGAGGTGCTTGCGATTCTGAAGGCATGGAGGACTGCTGGGACACAGTAAATCACCCACGATGAACGTTGGCATTTTTATGGATATCCAGGCTGCCGTAAAGGCGCTGGATTCAGTAACCACCTTCTCGAAGCTAATAAAAAAATGTCTAACTACCGGTGGAGTGCCTCTTCGACCTGTGCCATCGCTAGAGTGACCTGGCCAAGTTTTCACAAAGGGAAAACAACGAAGTTGTTTAACAAGTTTTGGACTGGCGAGCATGTAGCCAGTCTGGGCGCTCCCTTTAATACATATGTATTATAGCAGCTATAACAATGTTAACAACCAGGAGACCATACTTTACTTCAGACGTATTGCCGTGTACAGCATTGCCGGAGGCAAGGAGAAAACACCTGGAAGACTGCTTCACAATCTCAGGAGTTAACCCAATTCCTTAATTACTCGGGTTGGCTTTATCACAATCCCGTCGATGTATCAACACACCGCGTAAAGTGCTAATTGAGTGTGTATCTCTTGGCAGCACTTGACACTTTAACCACTTTTCCTAGTTTTTAGGAAGCCCGCACTGGGCCTGACTTCCCTCTCATTGATTGGAAACCCTGAAGGGTCAATCCTAGAACCTTTAATATTTTCTGTACTTATTAATGACCTGTGTTAAGTACTAAACGATTGTTATTTTCATATTTTTGTACGCTACGCAAAAAAATATATAGCATGTTAATTTTTTAAATAATCACTTAATAATTTTGGCTTTCAAAACAGCCTTAAAATCAGACAATATTGGTATTAACTTCAGCTAATCGAACTTCTAAGAGATTTCTCACATATATTTTTGCCTCGCTTTTATATAAGTAAACGTTATCGGTAATTAGATACAAATTTAATAAATGTACTATATTTCAAACACAGAACTGCAAACTATTTAAATTGTCAACGCAAACAAAAGAACTTAAAATATGACCTACTGCATATTAACACTTCTTAAATTGATGTAAATTCTAACTAAACAAAAAGTTGTTATTTTATAATCCACTTTTACTTTTAACTCACCTGTTTTCACTATATAATTCCGACTTGATTAACCTATACCGAACGGAACCAACGAAGTAGCACAGAACTAGCGCGTTATTGGGAAGCAAATGATTTGACCTAGCGATTGAGAACTAAACTCTTGATATCGACTAGCCGTGTCCAACAGAAATTTGAAAAATTAGCCTAACCCCAAACGTTGATATCCAAGATAAGTGGATCCTAATTAATAAAATTTACACGATGTCCTTCTTTCGAGTTGGGTAACGAACTCGACCAAAATTTACGTAGTGCATACCTGCAAATAATCAGCTGTTGGATTATATTACATAACTATCGTCATACGTATTCTTGCACTTTCCTATGCGATCGGAATTAATAAGTTTGTGGATGGATTGGAAAAGCGATTGCCAGCACTGCTTTCCTATATGACTCTTTGAGGTTAGAAACGCAATTGTATCGTTAGCCTGACACTTTGGAGATGCATTTCTTAACACATTACGCTAAGACAAATTCTGCCGTTACACGTAATTACTATTGAGTGTTGCATACCAAATAGCCGGCGTACATAGTAATTGGACACAATTAGTTTGACAGCAGATAGTGAGCAGGTTAATTATTGGTTATACTTTATACATATCTGTCTTATTACTGGTGTATATGAGTCAGTCAGTCTTTTGTAAACAATAACGGGTTAATTGAAAAAATACAAGGAAATTTTAAATTATATACAACATGAATATTTCGTCTAACTTAAATCTTGCAAAGGAACTCATCGTTATTAGATCCTTTATGATTTTATCCAACAATTTTACAATATTTCACACAAAAGATATTATCCCTGTCCTCTCGTTGCATCACAAAAAGGAGCTATCAGGAAGTTCCTCTTTATTCAAATGTTAACTCGTTAACTACTTGTACTTTGAAAATTGTCCTCGTTAAAATCTCTTCCGTATTTTGTTAGCGAAATTTTTTCCAATACGCCGAGAAAAAATCCTTAAATTCAAGAGCTACCTACCACTTAATCACTTACTTTGCATCTACGGACAAGGACTCAGATATTTCTATTGTCTGCAATAGATAGGAGCGAAACTGTGCAAGACCGGATGCTGAAAAGAAAAGATTTAACGATATCGACGTGACCATTGCTCTACAAAACAAATAAGGAGTGCAAAATAGAGTGAAATGGCCTGAAAATTGCATACAAGAGAAAAGGCACTAGTCCTTTTGATAAAAAGAACAAAAAAGAATTATCTTTGTCGCATTTTTTTCCTTTTTCAAATAGTGTAGTATTGGACAAGATAGAGTGTTACTGCACGGGGCTGATTTACGTTCTTGGTTTCTGCTTTCAAGATAAAATGAATCCTTTGGCCGGAGAGTGGGGTAAGATGATAGCTGTAAGAATCCTATATAAGTATGCGGAATGTGCTTTTTCGTTGATTCGTGTAATCATTGGTGTCCAATATTTTAAATAAAGGAGCTTTCATCTTCCTGCTCTTGTTCTTTTCCGGTTTTTCAATCGATTCTTAATGGGATCTTGAAAGGAACGAATTACGATTGTAGCGTACGTGCGCTGGAAATTGCTTAAACGTGAGTTGCACACAATTGGAAAAAAAAATTCCAATGTTGTTTCGATTTCGTGCTGCTTTTTATTTCGATACGAAGATTTGCTACAATGATTTCAGTATGATTTACCAGAACACAGAACGATCTGTAGGAAATGCATTTTACCTTGCACCTTTTGAATTCACAAGTTTGTATGAAAAACTCTGAAGTAAATGATTTATTGATTTGACATAATACTTTTCCCCGGCTGTAGACAAACCCTCGTTTATGCCTTGTATGTAGAAATATATAGTCGTTGTAAGTGACCTTTTGTTCGTTCCTCAATAGATGGCATTAGTTAAAGTTGCTAAAGTTTGATATCCTTTTAGAAAATTCCAGCCTGAAAATTATTCCATATCATATTAAAATTAAATAAATCTATTATTTTTACTTAGACGCATTATTTTTGAAACATTAGTTTAAGGAAAATGAAAAAAAAATATTGTAAAGTTTTTCGTGTGCTGCCATCTATGCAGAGTTAGCGAAATATCAACTACCACCGTTATATGCAGTAAGTGTTGATGTAGACAGGTCATGTAGGCAGGGGGATGATTATAATAAGGTTTACTAAGTAAAGATCAGGGGATTGTGCAAAAAGAACTGTGATCTTATTAGTTCAATCGCCACTGACGCCACTTCTCTCTCCGGAACCCTGTCCTAATGTTTTAAGCTGCTTCTTTGAGGATTCTACTACTAAGCAGTCTGAGGGCAAACGCCAACCCCCCTCCCCGTGATACAGGTCGTTCAACTTCTCCTGTTGCCGTTCGCGACAGTGAAATCAACAACTCACATTCTGTCGTGGCTCCATAATTCCCTGGGGCTGACGACATAATGCAGCGGCCCACTGAGAGTGAGCTTCCTGGTGGCTTCTATTCTGTCTATGTGCAGCGGACTCCAAACATTGGTGTTGCAAGTGGTTCCTTCCTCGTAAAGTCTTTTTTTCAGAATTCATCCTGACACCACTGTTGATATCGTTATGCGTTATGTTTTTACACACCTTGGAGTTTCGCAGGGTAGTGTCAATTGCAGACGAATTGACAAATCATACAACTGTTATATTCCTGGTGCTCAGTTTAACGCTGTAGTTTCTCCTGATATTTGGCTTACTGTAACACTTGTCCGTGAATTTTTTCCAGGAAACCGTTCAAACTCTAGAATTTCTCCAAAAAACTCATCGGCGAGGTTACATTCTACTACGCTTATATAGCTGCCCTTCGATACAAGACGACCAGGCTCTATATATCGACCTTTTTATGGCCCGGAATACATCATCTTTCGTCGTGATCATGTGACTACATTGACCGGAACTGTCGGGGAAGGAGTACTCTACGACAACAGTGCAGAGCTTTTGCATTTACATGAACAGGAATTGAAGTGCGTTGTTCTGAAGTTGTCGGATAAGAACATGTTTATTCCTGTTGCTTACAATCCTCCGGGAGCAACTGCTAATACTTACGATCTACTGGCTTCGTGCACTGACACTCTCTCCTGTGCCTTACATCCACACTACGAATTGTTTATCTTCGGAGATTTTAACTTGCCGAACATGTGTGTGTTTTCGGAGTAGCGTAGAGGGCATTTCGAGCAATATGCCGCTTATGACTTTCGCCGTAAATGCAACGGGTCTCGATTGAGAGTGGGACATACCTTTTCGGAGCAAACATTTTTCTTTTATTAAAATCGTTCATTCGCAGCGTTTTCACTATTTTAAACAAAATCACAAATACAATACAACAATAACAATGTTAAACAGTGGTCATATTAAATTCTGTCCTTCTTAACTTTATAAAGTGATCAAAGAATGGTTCAAATAGTAAAAACACGTTGCGAATGAGCGAATTTATTAAAAAAAATTATTTTGTCCCGGTTTAAGTCTTTTACCGGAGTTAAAAGAGTGTTAGAATCCTCAGCTGTTTCCCCTTTACCGCCAATCTCTCGGCTATAGTCGATTCCACTTTGTTGAAGAAAATCGGGTCTTTAACCACGAATGTCCTTCTAGTTTCAAAGAAAGCTTTGCCTTTAGCCACGGTATCCCTTGCCCAATACAGCCTTTCCTGCTCCTTCAAAATTCCAGCGATGCTTCTTGCCGAGAGACCCCATTAGCCTCACACCAGCTTTGTACTGAGAAAGAACCCTGCTTTGATCGGGACCTAGCGGCCAAGTGCCTGCCGGCATCCTTTTTTTAACTGGGGGATCTCAAAAGCACCTCCTCATTTAAGGTATTTCCGCTTACCTCATCCGAATCCACTTCGACTTCGGCACTAGAAGCGTGCGTTTTGAAGACGCCTAAAGCATCAACCAGGTTTTATTTCCAGGCAGCAGTTTTAGATCTGGTGCTGAGACTTGCTCCTATCATCTCAATCGGATCTGATGTGCCAGAGAAGGCGGGCCTTCACCGTGCCAGCCGTCACAGCTTCTACTTGGTCTGCCATGGGTATGGGTGACCCTGCCAGCAGCTTAAGGGAGAACTACCGCCGACATAGCCCAATCATTATAGATGCACGCTAGCCCCTCCACCACGATAAGCTGAAGATGCATGGAGAAGCTTTCTGCTAATAGGAACGAAATAAAAACATGGGGCTTTTTGCATGTTGGAATGCCATATTTGTCCTGTTATTACAAAATTTTTTTTTTCAAAATAAGATATTACTTCGTTACACAATAGGAGCTTTGTGCGCACCAGGCTGCATACAAAACGTTCCTGTCTGGCCGCAGGGCATGCGCGCCCTTTTTAGTACGGCTGAACAAAATTTCAGTATGAAATTATCATATTTTGGTCTGTAGATTCGATTTTGGAGGTTCTTGTTTCCCTAACCTAAATTTTTTCTGAGATTTTGCAGGATTTTGGATAATTGACGGTCAGATAACAGCGAGTTTTCTGCGGCTCCTATGACGCCACGGCGCAATATTTTATTTTAGAAAAATTCGTAATAATAGTACTGTACGAAATACAAAAAATCCTCATTTTACGTTTTTGCTAGTGTCAGAAAAAAATCATTTAAATTAACTCTCTTTCTGTGTGTAAGGTCGGTCTTCCCCCCCCCCCCCCCCCCCCCCAGCCGACCATTTTTTTTGCAAACTTCAATCATGTGGTCTACATCCTTAACGCTTGAAATGGATAGAAGGTTTTTGTCAGGCCGTTCAATCCATTTAGTAACAGACGGAGTTTCATATCTCTTCTGGTTACTTTTACCACTTATATGGCATAGGGCGTCTAGTTGTCTACTTTCAAGTGATCCCTACGAAATATATGCCGGTGTAACTCAGTGGTCAGTTCAACATTTCTACCGAAACATAAACGAGGCATGCTTCGTCATCTTCTTAACTCAACCCTTTACCTTTTTCTTTAAATTCATTTCTGCTAAGGCTGTGTATAGCATTATAAGTCATTCATGATATTTGGCATTAAAATACAAAATAGAATTTGATTTTTTGATCTTCACTTTTTGATCTTTTTATACTTTTTATAATCCTGCGGCCAATAAAGCTATTTTAGTCTTTTATTGAGGAGGAGAAAAAAAAATAGAACGTTCTACACCGATGGCTCCAAATTTTTATTTTCTGAAGACTTAGGTGCGGAAGTAGTCTTATGCCTCCAAAAACATACAACGCTATTTGAAGTTTAGGTCCTTCTGACCTCACGGATAGAAAGAAAGTGGATAACTTTCTATTTTGGTAGCAATGCTAAGTTTTTAATCTTCACTTAACTTTTAACACTTTCTAAAGAAAATTTCTTCTTTCGTAAATACTCTTCACAATAATAAACAATTCTCTTAGCACTTTTTAGTCTTCAACAATAAAAGCTTGTTTTTAAAAAAAAGCCTTTTTTTCTTTATTTTATTTAACGTTTTTTTAGTTTTATATTCATCGCGTCGACCTCACTTAAAAATCTAAAACCATCCGCCATCTTGAATCGTCCGCCATATTTGATGTAGAATAACGTCACTAGTTTACCGCACAAGGGGGTTGTTAGGAAAACAATAATTCGCCATCTTGAGGCGTACGCCATATTAGATTTAGAACAATATTAGATATACCATATTGCATTGTCATCGGATCTCCATACTCATGCAAAATTTCAGATCAATCGGTTGGGGGGAACTGGTTTAAAATTCAGTTCCTTTGATTTGACAACACATACTAACAGGTTAAGTTTAAGAAAAGTTTGTTAGGAGTCCCCCATATTGGTTATAGCATGACGTCAAATAGCTTATCGTATTCTACTCGTCGAACCCTTTCATTTGATACCCATGTGGAGGGGGTTGTGAAGAAAATGTAATCCGCCATCCTGGTTCGGCCGCCATATTGAATTGAACGATATCAAATATACTATATTATGTTGTCATCAGAACCAAAGCTATGTGCGAAATTTTAGCTAAATCGGTTTGGGGAAACTGGTTTAAAATTAAGAAGCAAGATTTGACCCAAATGTACTAACGTCCAAAGACAAACTAAACTTTCTTCCAAGAAAAACCGATTAACGAGCCCACCAGGAAATTACTGCAATGGAATGTCGCCTACATACATATTATATATATTGACACAGTTAAGTGATACTCTGGAAGATTTACAAAGGAGCTTTGGAAAGTACCCAATGCTGGGTCTACCTAAATACCCCTAAGTTAACCGAATTCAAAAATTAGAAGTAGAAGCTAGAAGCTGTATTCTAAATCCATTTCGAAAATGTCTAGACGGCACGGTAGTTCAAATTGTGGGAAATTTCGGAAATAAAATTGTTAATTATGTAAAATTTTGGTTTTGTGAATTCCTTGTTTTTATCCTGTACCCTCAAAATATTTTCCGAATATGCTCAAAAATAGTAATTGTTAGGGTCATGGTAGGAGGAATACACCTTGATTTATTTCATTAACTCATCTTAACAGCAAAACGGTCCATAACTGGCCGGTGATAATGACTTAACCAAAACTAGTTTCGCGAAAATGTGTTTGCACTCGAACGTTATCTCTGACCAAAATGGTTGGATGTTAATTTTAATTTAAAAATTACGGCAAACATTGAATGAAAAGGTACTCAACGCTAGGATAATTTCTCATTCATTTACCATCTGAAAAACATACAGGTATCGCGGGCAAATCCATAGACACGTAAAAAATCCTATTTGCCAGTGCAAACGCAAAACTAAGGGCAAACTCCACTCGGAAGTAATGGCAAAGCCAAAACTCAGAAGTGGTCCAATTTTCCCAAAAGCTCCTCATTTATTCCGATGGCCATTAAAACTTGCCTCGTTTTCTATAAATAAAAACTTTTGCCCAGAAATTTTATTTTCCCATTTGCTTAATGTTGTGTGTGAGTTGTTGCTCCCAACCAGATATAGTCAAAAGCTAAAAGTGGAAGCTTATGTCGCTATAAGTTGGACTTTTGGGCGTTATGGGATGACCCTGGTCATTGCGAGTCGCGTTTCCCGTGTTTGCTTTTAGTATGCCTGAGGTAATCTCTATGTTTATTTATTAGATATTCAGGAAATAGGATCCTGCTCAGCAGGGATATTTGGTTTATTTGCATACTTTTTATTGTTATTAGAATTACATGTTAGAAGATGATATGGGCTGCTTATTCAAATTAACAGAGGACAGAAGTTATTGTGGCATCGTGATGATCTTGAAATTGCCATATTACAGTGTAAAATTTGTACTTAGTGCAGTAAATTGACGAACATCATAATGGGCCTCATTGGCCTCCGAGTGGTATTGCTGCCCCCAGCAGCAAACAGCCCGACTAACCAACCTAGGAACATCTTTGATTACAAAGGGATAATTATATTATAAAAGCATTTCGCATCCGTGTGGTAAAAGCAATATTAGCATCATTTTGAATCTAACTAAATGATAAGATGTTACAGACTACTATTTTTTATGATAAAGGACAAGGAGAAGATGAGTCAAGCACCTCTGTTTTATGTTGAAGCAATCTAGCCAATAAAATATAGGGTGTTTCAGATCTGACGTGCCAAAATGAGTGGTGTAATAGATCTCAACCAGACAAACAAAAAATTGTAATGCAGGTTGGCCAATATCAACCGTTTGGGAGTTACAGAGTGATTCATAAATTTCAGTTTTTCATGGTATGCAAATTACTATTTTATTTTTATCTTTTGATCTTCCCAACATAGCAACATCAAGCAAACGCTAAAAAACTACTATCCTAATGACCTTTCCAAAAATGTACTACTGATCTAACTATTACCATTGCAGGTACAGTCACTTCAAAAATGAAAAAAATGGTTTGCGATTACCTAAATTTCAGCATTTTCCAAAATCTTCTCCGAAATTCAATAGAGTAAGGTTTGGAGATCTAGCAGGCCAAGGAATCGGTGCACCTCGTACAATCCAGGAATTACGAAATTTTTCACATAGTATTGCCTTCACAATGTTAGCCATGTGCGCTGGTACTCCATCGTGTTGGTGAAACATTCCCCTAAGATCATCCATAGGGTTCTCCTCTATTAGATCTGGCAGCATATTGTCCAAAAAGTACGCATAAATTTCACTATTAAGCACTTGCGGCAAAATGAATAGTCCTACCAAATGGTTGCCGATGATACCAGCCCAAACATTGACACTGAATCTCTGCTGGAATGAGATGACCTTTGTCCTGCGTGGGTTAGTTTCCGACCAGATTTGATGGTTATGGAAGTTCGTGATATCATTCCTGGTGAATTGACATTCATCTATCCAAACAAGTTTGTCGTCAATGTCGCGTTCCAGAAGCCAAGTGCTAAATTTCAGTTTTTTTCGGAATCTCCTTCCAGTAGTCCTTGGGCTGGGTAATGATCATATGGACGTAATCCCCCTCGATGAATAACCCTCCAAACTTTAGATGACGACACTCTTAATCGCCTTGCGACTAGTTTCGTGCTCGTTTCAGGGCCCTGCCTCACGATGGTGATTATTTGCAGCTCGACGTCGCCAGAAGTTCCCGAAGTTTCGGATCGTGTCTCCAAGTCGTGTGAAGTTACACTTCCTGTTTCTTTTAACCTTTGGAAAGTCCGTGTAAATTCCCCTTTTTGTGGGTTAGGGAATTCCCTTTGATATTCCCGTACAGCGGCTCTCTCTTTTCCGTCTACTACACCATAAATGTAAATGATATCCGCGTATTCCTCAATTGTAAATTCAACCATTTTTTAATAATTTTTCTTTAAAACACCAATACCTATTGATTTGTTTTGCAATTATGATAGGTATAGGCCCTTTTTTATAGCAAAATTTTCATCAGGTACGAGTACCCGAACGCCAGGATACAAGGGTGTGAATTCTAGCTAACACAAGCTAATATCGACAATAAAACAAAATTCCCCTAACATTTTTATAACTTTTTGCAGCAATAATTAAAATTAATTACCTGTTAACCCAAAACAAATATTTTCGACCCTTTATCTTAAAAATTTTGTTTATTTAAAGAATTTTATACCTAAAATGCAATAAAATAATTAGGTAGTGAGGTATTTCTAAGGATGCGGTTTTTCTAATCCTTCGTCTACCTTACCATGTTGCATCTTTTTGGAAAGGTAATAAATATAAATAAAAGGGAGGTGTATTAATTACATGAATTTCGGAGAAAATTTAGGAAAATGCTGAATTTTAGGTAATCGGAAACCGTTTTTTTCACTTTTCCTGTACCTACAATGGTAGGAGTTAATATTTTTTGAAAGGTCATTAGGATGGTTGTTTTTTAGCGTTTGCTTAATGTGGCTGTGTTAGGTAGATCAAGTGAAAAAGATAAAAGAGTAATGTGCATACCATGAAAAACTGAAATTTATAAATCACCTTGTAACTCCCAAACGGTTGCGATTGCCCCCCCCCCCCCCCCACCTGCCATACATTTTTTTGTTTTCTAGTTGAGATCTATCGCCCCACTCATTTTGGCACGTCAGATCGGAAACACCCTGTATATTCGTGATCAACGCTGTCAAATGCATGACATCCATTCGGCGGATTGCTCGATGATAACTCGGAGGTTGATGCCAACCCAATTGCTACAACTCCTCAGGTTGCCTTTTTTGATAATCTTCACAATTACGCTCGTTTACCATTCACTGGGATAGATCTCGGTTTCCCAATTTGCTTGGATTACGGGTAGCAGAATTTCAGCCGCAGCAATAGGATCCGCCTTAAGTAGTTCCACTGATATTCCATCAATCTCTGGTGCCTTACCGAGGTCCATCCACTTAATTGCGTCAACCGAAGGTGTTGTTTAGGACTTCTACGTAATATTCTCTCTACCTCCGCAGTTGATGTTCCTCCCTGACAAGAAGGGATCCATTAGTATCTCTTACAGGATGTTGTATTGTAAGAATCCTTCATGCCAGTTTTTTTGCAATATTGTCACCGCGGTAGGCCACCTCTTCTGCCTTTTCTGCGAGCGCGTTGATTTAGTTGCGATTTTCACGTCTTACACTTCTTTGGACACCTTTCTGTAGAGATGGGTATGCACTTCTGGGATGTTGTTTAACGTCGGTAGTATAATTGACTCGGTCTTTAATTGCTTTAATTGCAGATGTTGTGTTACGTGGGCACACTACCGAAACTTGGCTCTTACAAGATGGTGATCGCTGCCAATATCAGCGCCGCACTTAGACCTTACCTCGAGAAGACACTTTCTCCAACTTTTCGAAACAGCAATATGGTCAATCTGATTCTCAGTTCTGTAATTTGTTTCAATAAGGATCCATTCGGTCGGTTATTGGTGACCAGTACAATAGTGATTGGTGGGCAAGCTTGGTTAGCAACAAGCCTACATCTTCCATGCGTGGTGTATCTAATCCTTCCTGAACAGAGTATAGCAGCACGGTCATTGTCATTAATAATTTATATAAAATGTTTTGCATAATTTATATTAATGCAAATATAAATCAGCTCCCACACGATTAAGGATTCTCTAGAAACACTAACTTAGGCGTTAATTAATTGGGAACCTTATGACAAAATAAATCAATGTGTAGACTTCATGGAATAATACTAACAACAGCTCTGTACTTAATTCTTTTGTTACACTCCGTAAGCATAACTTTATTGTTTGTACTATAGTGCCATTGTATTTAGTTTATTGCAATATTTTAAATATGAGTGACTAATTCGCAACACTTGTATACTTAAGCGCAGCCCTTCAACATAAATCAAATGCAGGAAACTATGAAAGGATTTCCACAATACCGTAAAACTGAGCCCTTAGAAAGCCTTTCAAGTTACAATTGCACAACTGAACAAGGTTATAGCTCTGCATCGAATGTCTTTCCATTAACATCAGCCCATATTGTCTAAAGGAGTACCCAAAATAAGATGGGGTTCCATATCATGTCCTCCTATCCTAAAGAAGCATAGGTACAATGTAATGTTAAAAGTTATTAACCGCAAAGCAACTGAAAGTTGAATCGGGTTACGAGGTTAACCAAGCGTGAAGTCAAAGTGTGAAAGTCATTATCCGACAGCATTAGATTGTAATGGCCCAAGCACATGATAATAACAGATCCTAGGTGGAAAATTAATTTGGATTTGACTAAGAAGCTGAACCTTTGCGTCTAACCTGGTAACATAACGTAAATTGAGATTGCATGCTACTCCGCAGACAAAAGGTGGAGATAAGTGGTGCAATTTTGTTAGATGGGTGATTAGGTGTTATGGCAGCTATACAGAGGAAGCTCTGCAGGAAGTTGTTGACTTCACATAAAGCTATTTATGGGTATGTGCATATATTCGAATAGGAAGTGCAGTTCGGGTTTATTAATGGAAGATGGCTTTAATAGCAGCATGAACATTAATATGGACAAAGCTAACATCTTTCTGAATGTCTTAGGTTGCAAGATGTTCCTAGTGTAATTTAAAGTAATTCCTTTCCTCATTACTTACGATAGTTAACTTACAGATGAACGGATTTAATTATACAAATGCATATGTCTGCTTCCATCATTTGTAAAGAGATGCAAATGTTTCCTCGACAGACTACAGAATTACTTTTGAAGTTCAAATTAATTCAATAAAGCAATCTCTTTATTAATTGGTGTTTTATCAGATCTCGATCATCAATTTAATATCCGTTTCAAATATTGTCAACTTCGTTTTTTTTTTTCTATTAAGGTCGGGGAATGGCCTATGGTATCATAGTGCAGGAAAGACATTGACAGTAAGGGAGATGGGTTAAGAATACTAAGTGATTTACTTCGCTTTACTGCAGATATTTTAAGGGTACTTTCCAGTATGGCTTCCTTAAGGATTAATCGACGACTACCAATATTTTCGAATTCCTTAATTACTCTTTACCAACCATTGAGTCAGGAAAACAGATGGATCATGTGTTTACAGATTTTAGCAAGACCCTCGATAGGATTGACCACGGAATACTGGTCTACAAGTTGTCTCTTCTCAGTTTTCCTTCCTGCTTTGTCGATTGGTTGTCCCCCTACGAGCAGGTTGAACTCAGCGTGTTGTATTCCGGGGAGCTCTTCCGACCATAATATTGACACCTTAGGGATGCCTGAGGGCAGCATCCTTTGTCCACTCATATTTATCCTTTATATCAATGATATTTCGCTTCTTCTGTCCTGTGCTAGAATTTTGTGTTATGCGGACGACGCCAAGATGTTCTTTTATTGTGGTCCCTTGAACTCTGATGTGACTACGTTTTCTGATTGGTATTCTCGCAATTTCCTTCCGTTGAATGATTTTTTCCCCGCAGAAGACGTCCATTCCTTTTCGATTACTGCGTCAATGGTATTACCTTGAGCAGAGTTGATATGGTTAGAGATCTGGGCGTGTTTCTCAACTCTCGTCCTTCTTTCGAGGATCATGTGAATTCTATCATAGGAAGGGCTAACTCGATTTTGGGCATCGTAAAAAGATGGTCTAGAAAATTTGACGATCCCTACTTAAGCAAGCTTGTTTACTTCACCTTTGTTACACCAATTTTGGCTAGCTCTGTTTGGGCTCCTTTCTTTGCTGTTCACATCAACCGTATCCAGACAGTGTAGATTCCTGAGGTTTGCACTGCGCGGACTTCCTGAACCTTTGCGCTCCCCTCTTATGCCATTGCCTTATGAGACTATTGCCTCCCTTGAAAAAAGAAGCAATATTTCCAGAACATCTGAACATCTCTGTCCCACCCCACTCCCTGAGGAATCATAACTTGATGAACGTTTCCGGAAACCGAACTCTGTTTAACATGCATGAGCCCATCATGGCGATGTCTCCTCTTTGAGCACTTCGCCAGTTTTAACTTGGATTTCTACAGGCTACGTTTGAGGCGCCAATCCTCAGCCAAGTTTAATTTAATTTTTAAATGTTTTTGGGGATTTTAAAATTTATTGTTATTTTTTTCATTATCAGTCTGCAGTAGTCTTTGCGTAAGTAAAACATTATGCTGTGAAGAAAAATTGTAGGACGAATTTAACAGTAAAATTAATAAAAATTGTAAACATTCGTGTTAAAAAATAAGTGAATTTATTAACCTCTTGAACCCTGATAACAAAATAAAAACTTGAGTCTCAAAAGACAAAACAAAAAATGGTAAATAGCTACACATTATACGTGTTGTTTCGCTTCGAAAAGATAACCAATTTGACGGTATGTTCAAATTTAACACCGAGAATAAAGTAGTAGAAGCGAACGCTATGATGTTTCTGCCAGGAACTTGGCTAGCAATTTTGATACAATAATGACCGCATAAATATTGATATAGCCGTAGAAATAGCGGTATAATAGGGAAAGACAACCGACATTCCGTCGATGATTCAGAGTGGCGATTATCTCAGATATTGTACAATTGTGGAATTAGTTTTATATCCTTTCTTTGAACTCTGTCTAGTGCGGACAGAGCGGTGTGGTGATATGTTCAACCACAGCCAAAGTATTTTTAGCGACTGAAAAAATATGGTCGGTCCAACTAAAGTAAATAGACATCTCACTACCCAAGGTATTTAGCGCGGGCGAATTGGGTATATTCACCCTGTCGTCGACCGAAATGAGGTGTGGCTGGGCTGGTTGTGTTTAAACCTTAAACTAAGGCGTACATCTTCGATTCGATCTAGGCAGATCGATCTTTTACTGTTCGATCTTCCGATTGTTTAATCGATTCTTTGAGTAAGCGATTAGTCGTGAATCGATCTTTTTGACTTCCGATTATAAGTTAGCAGCGGTTCTTTCGTTTTTCATGTGACTGTTCATGTGATAATTAATGTTCAGTTTATGCACACAAAATTTGTTGTTTACATTCGTGTTTGCTGAAAGTGCTTTTGCAATTTAATATTGCAATCCAAACAGCAAATATTTAAAGCGAATCGTTAACGCAATTTGAAGTTAAGATTGTTGATGCCTACTATTTAAAAAAATAAAAGGGCCTATTTTCGAATTTTATTGAATTTGCTGTAAAATACTTTTCAATTAACTGTTATAATAATTAATAATAAATAATGTATTTATTATACAACAGGAATTATTCCGGCACTTTGCAAAATCGTAAACAAGCCACTTAAGATTGGTTATGTTCAACAATCGCACCAAATCAAGAGACTTGCTGCGATTATTTTTAAAATTGCACTGACAAAAGAGAAAGCCAGCATGTAAAGTGCCAGTTATATGACTTCAGCCAATGAAATTACAGTCGCATGTGATGATTCGCACTCGTGAAGGAGGGTTAATATTCTTGTTATTTATTTTAAATTGCGAGTGTCCAAAAGTGACGTCATTTTAGTTTAAAAACAGAATACAACGATATTTTATTACTAATAATATTTTATTTCTATATTTATTGTTTATTCTATAGAAATTTCAAAAAACCAAGACCAAAAGATCGATCTACGGGAATCGTTTTTCCAACCCGATTAATCGATCCTTAATATCGTAAAAAGGTAAAAGATCAATATTTCTCCATTCGATCTCCATCCCTACATTGAGGGTTGGATGTCTAATACGATTTATTCTGCCTATGCGTACTCAGTTGATTTCTACAACTACTAAGTCAAAACAGTGCAAGATATAGAGGTCGGGGAAATTATGAATAGGATCACTTTCAATCCAGTCAATCAATGGAAGACCATTAATAAATAGACGAAATAATGTGGGTGAGAGAACTGGACGCTACAGCTGCATTTATTATGTAAGGGCTACTTTTACACGGATTTTAAGAATTGGGGATGCAGACCCAATTCTTGTTATTTAGCAGGAGAGGCAGCATGCCAGATAGGGATGGGTGATCTTCGATTCGATCTCGGCGAATCGATCTTTTAGCCTTCGATCTACCGATTTTTGAATCGATTTTTCGCGGGACCGATTCAGCTCGAATCAATTTATTTATTTCCGATTCCCATCCATTTAAGACAAGACACGACGCGATAAAATAAAACTGAACAGCTGAATCTTACAAATTTAAAATTTCGTACCTAAAAAATTATTAATGTTAGATGAATTCGTTTCAGATCTCTAAAATATGGTCGTGTTATAACCAAGTACGTTCACATGCATACCTGAGTACTTGAATTGAAATTTACGCGCAACTCAAGTAGGGGTTTTGACTGATTTACTTCAATTATTTCTTGAAATGAAATTTCATATTTGGCGTTTTCTGCTGTGAAATTGTGTTGTCCTTTTGTCCTGTTTAACTTCAATAAACCTATAGAGCATAAAACGCAAAACCGATCATAATTTTTATTTACTATCTTCTGCTAATTTTTCTTTCACATATTCAATTTTCAGCTTGGCATTTACTTGAGTGAAGTAAGCTTGAAGTCATTGCGCGTTTACATGATTTTTTGGTTACTCGAAGCTTACTTAAAGCTTATTTGAAGTAAGCATGTAAATGTACTGTGTATCACTGCGTACAATGAGCACCTATACTGCCAAACAGTGTAGTCGGCAGCATTCAATTTTAGTGTATCCCTGGTTAACTCTTAATTCCTTGAAAATGTCTCGCTGCTAACTAGAATAGGTGTAACGTGCACCCACTCCGTCCTTTCGCTAGATGCTATCCTGTCTGGAGCAAGGGCTTCTGAACTATCATCACTAAATTTTAGTTCCTTAGAATTGCAAAATAAATCACTTGGTAAAGAAAATATAATTTGTTGTCATGTGAAGTCCACCGGTTTTTGCTAACTATGAACATCGATATTTTTAGGGCGATTAATCGATCTTCGAAATCGGGAAAAAATTTCAGATCGATTCGTACTGAATCGATTATCTCAGCTCGATCCTCCATCCCTAATGCCAGATACTATAAGAAGATTAACGCGACGATTTCAGACTCTCCGAAGCTATGGATTTACCATTTTCGTGCGCTAGGTTTTTATAATGAACGGTGCCCTAGTTCTTCTCTTTTTGTTGTTAGATCAGTGGTGGATCTAGGATTTTACAATGAGGAGGAGGGAGGTGGTTGCATTTCTACATCAAAGCTTATTATTAAAACATTGTGTGTGTCAGGCGTGAACCTGGCTTTTTTTTTGAGGTGGCAGGGGGTATTATAATATAAGAAACTGAAATTGGATCGCAATTTAGTTGAATATCTATCATATTCTGCATGGTGATAATAGAAAAGTTCGAACCATATATAATCTGTTCCAAAAAGATTGTCAGTACACGCACTTATAGACTATTTCTGTCTGCTTTATTTTCCCATCATTTTCATTTGCATCCATCCCTCTTCCTCAGCACGCTGTTGCAACGATTTCAACTCAGAACATTTTTTAATTTTTCCTCGTGGACGCGGGTTGCCATATCAAAAGCACGTAAATATAATAAGTTTCTTGATGAACCCATAACCATTCATTAGGTTTTTTGGCGAGTTTGAGAAATTTGGCATCATAACTTGCCATTTACTGTGTAGTACACATGGGATGGGGGATCGAACTGAGAAAATCGATTCAGAACGGATCGATCTGTAATTTTTTTCCGATTTCGAAGATCGATTAATCGCCGTAAAAAATCGATGTTCACAGATCGATTCCATTTAATTTGACATTTCAATTTCGAGAAGCACAAATATTGGCTCAATTGGCTTCATTTGGCTCAATTTGCCATAACTAGGAAAAACCGGTGAACTTCACATGACAATAAATTATATTTTCTTCACCAAGAACTGAAAATTAGTGATGATAGTTCAGAAGAAGACCTTGTTTCAGGCTGGATACCATAAAGCGGAAGGACGGAATGTGCAGACCTAACACCTATCCAAGTTATCAGCGAGAAATATTCAAGGGCCTTAGATTTAACCAGGGATGCACTAAAATCAAATGCTGCCAACTACACTGTTTGGCAGTATATATGCTCATGGTACTCAATCATACAGATAATACTATACTTCTAATACTTCTTATATTTCTTACGTTTGCTCGAGATTAACAAGTGTTGCTTTGATTTTTAGTTTAAAAACTTACTCGGGTCATGTGAATATTTCCTGCACATTTTGTGCATTTTTGGAAATGCTACCATATTTTAGAGACCCGAAACGCATTTATCTAGCATTAACAATATTTTAGGTACGAAATTTTAAATTTTCAGGATTATTACAGAAATTAATATTGATGCGTCTTGTGTTAAATTAATGGGAATCGAAAATAAATAAATCGATTCGAGTCGAATCGGTCCCGCGAAAAATCGATTCAAAAAACCTCGAAAAATCGATTCAAAAATCGGCATATCGAAGGTTATAAGATCGATCCGCCGAGATCGAATCGAAGATCGCCCATCCCTAGTGTGTACTGCCAATCTTTTTGGAACAGAGTATAGACGCTTATATCTTACCAGATATCTGCACAGACAATACACAATAAATACATTAATATTTGTAATGCACTTTAGTTCCCATAAACTATTATTAACTGTTGTGAATTTTAAAGTTTCATGTTTTGCATTACTCTTTTTCAACAGCTTAATTAAAGTTTAATAATTGACAAAGACGATAGAAGTTCATCCGTGGACTTCTGTAGGTGAAGTTTAGGCTTTAGATTATCGGAGCAGCAAGAAATCTTTATAGTTATTGCCTGCCGTCCGCATGTCTGTCTGTATGTCACATCCCTCCCATCCTCTCATTTATAAACCTATTAGGATGCGATTTGGTAAACGGACGTTACCAGAAAGAGATTTGGTGAGATTTTTGGAAAAGTAAATTGAAATGCTGCTCTTTGTGATAAATTTATACCTTCATTATAGTGTTTCCGCAGAGGTTAAACCAAGCAGTTAAGAACGAGGGGCGTGAAGCCAGTAAAATTAGCCGCAAGCAGGTTTGCTTCACCCAATAAATTAATTTAAATTTTAGAGAACTGGTAAAATAGTTCTTAGTGGTTTTGAAGAGAAATCAGAAGTATTTACCACTAAGTGTATTCTATTTGGGGATGCATGACAAATTCCTGATTTCAAGAATATCGATATCAAAAATATCGATAAGTATATAATAACCTGTTCCCATGAATGAATGTACTGTTCATTTTCTCTACTTGTTCTTTACGTATTTTTTCATCCTCTTTAACACCTTAAGAGTATATAGAACGGAAATAATTGCTCCTGCCATGATTACGGAAGTAAAGAGATTACTAATTTTAATCTGAAACCAATGGTGGTAGTAGCTTCTTCAATACACCAACAGATGTAGGTAAAAAATAAATCTGTGGTCACAAAAATATAATATTTTCCACTATGCAATGATGGATCTTCCGAGAATATTAAAAAATTATAATTAGCCTATTCCGAGGGATGCAAGCATTTTATTGGCACACCTAAGATCGAAAAGAATTAGGCGAAAATTATTGACACTTACAACTTTAAAACGCAACACAGTAAGTTTAGATTTGGGCGGTATGTGGCTTCGCGGTAATCGATCTGTAATTTGGGCAGCCAAAATATAAAAATACAAAACCTCCAAATATTAATACTGATGGAATACCCCTGCACCTTTTCTTCGTTTTGTTTGTGGCCCATATGAAGTAGTATTATTGATCCTGAGGATACAAAACCTTTTATAATTTGTACATATGGTGGTAATGGAAAGCCTTATTTTGTGGTGGAATTTTTAAAAGTATTTGTGAAGGAAAAAAATGGAGTTAACAAATGCAATATTTGCTCGGAAATGATAAAAGTGGAGATGAGTTTAATAAAGTGCATAGTAGGATTGTTGATTTTGCAATTGTTGTGACTTCAGTACTGTCCTTCGTTTTGATTAGGGCCGGGATTATTTGTACCACTTCTCGACAAAGAATAATACTAGCCCATTCCTAGCCTGCATCAGGCACTCACAGCGTCAAAATGCCTGAATGGCACTCAAATAAGGCTTGGTACGCCTGAGTAAAAATTATGATTTTCAAACGCCAGCCCGCTGCTAGCACGTATCACTAAAAGATGCACGAAATTGTCTAAACCAAGTACGGGATGCTCACACTTTTTCTAGACTAAAGGGTTAACAATTTGTTATCCTTTTATTCTAGAATTTGTTTATTTATTTTTGTAGATTAACTTATTCGAGGCCGACGTCTGAAATAACAAGATTATCTCTGCAGTAGCTGGCAACGTTTCTGCAGGCAGTTGAGTCTTATTTTTACTCGGGTTAATAAAGCTTATAACTGAAACCGGAAAATATATTAGAATAATATTACAAATTTCAGATAATTGTTATCATTATTATTGTCATAACTCATCTTGTGAGTCATCGGCTATTTCGAAGAATTTTAATATCAGGTGGCCGATGACCCACACGATGAACACGCGTCTATACGGGTGAGATTTTACATAACCCAGGCGACCAATCTTGAATGTGTTCAAGTCAGAAGGCATTAAAAAAAGTGTACATTTATAGCGGGCCTATTTTTAGATCTTTCCGCCTGTTTCGTAAGCGTGCATATCCGTGTGGCGGGCGTATTTTTCAATTTTTGGGACTGTAGCGGGAGCGTGCATAATATGATCGGACGCATTTGTTCGCTATGCGTTCTCGCAACGGGCGCGTATTAATTTTTAAGGTAATTACCTGGTTTTTTGGCGATAAAAAATCCAAAACTACACAGCGTCTATTCGCATCGCGGAGTATACAAAGTACACGGATCCGTTTCGTCAAATTTTTATTGCACTTTCTGGGAGCAAGAGATTAATCAGTTGCTTTATTAAGTGAGGGGGGCGGGCTACCGCCCCACACCACGCCAATAATTTAAATTAATATTTTAAGGCGTAAAGACGGAATGTCAAGCTCGAAAGGAAAAGCGTGTTTGGCAATTGTTCTTCCTTTTGCTTGTAAAACAAACGGTGATTCAAGTCCACACAATTCCATAATTATATAATTATTTCCATAATACTGGATAAGACCGATACAGCGCTATAAACTCTCGTATTAACTCACGTTCTGACAATGTTGCCTCCGTGACTGCGTTTTGTCGACTGAAGTACATTATTTGCACAAATGTGACCCTTAACATTCAAGTGAAATATACTTTAAATAACTATCCAAAAACTTTTGGAAATCTCCTTCAAATGAGCTTCAAATATTTGCGCAAATATCAAATAGTTCCCTTAACCATCAAATTTATTTGCGCAAAGTGCTTTTTGCGCAAATTTATTTGATCGTGTAGGGGGCCCTTATAACGTCTACTTTTTATAAATAATCGTCCAAAAAATATATGTTTTCAGATTTTTTTCGCTTAATTTAGTCGTTTTTTCGATTAGATTACGAAAAAAAATATAAAAAGTTGATGAGATGTGATAAAAGAAAATTATACAGACTTATTTGTAAAAAGTAGTTTTTTTAACATTTAAAGCTCTGAAACTATTACAAATAATGAATTGAGATCACTTTCGTATTTTTTATAGTAAATCATGAAGATCGGTCTAATTTTGGATTTTTTACCGCCAAAAAACCAGGTGACCGCGAAAGTTTATAATTACCCTTTTTAAAATAATAACGTATGTACTAGCTTTGGCCGTGATTATTTTTACGCGAGTTACTAGAATACTGCGAGAGAAGAATTTACCTTGAAGAAAAAGAATTTAATAGTTTGGTATCAAAATATGCATGTGATCATTTTCAAATCAAATCAGGAAAAAAAGAATTATTGGCTCACTAACAATCTTTAGTGTATTACATACAAGCGGATATCGCACGGGAACCGCAATTCTTAATTGATTTGACACGATGGAAGGTTGCTGAATTCCGACACTTCTTGGATGTGTTTCCTTTAAATATACTGTTTACGAATATTTTTGCGTTCCATCATCCATGAGCAAAATTCAAGTCTTCTCTCAGCATCTATTTCTTGTAGTCCGTGGACAGAAATATGGTGGTATGAATATAGCCCCTCCCTGTGAAGAGCGCTCCAAACTCTCATTGTGGACACACCTAGTTGGCTACTACACGTCTGATGCTTCAATTCGGGTTAGCTCTAATAACTATTGCGATGATTCTCTGATTTATGTCGGTAGATGTTCATATTGCTGTTCTCCTTTCTGTTCTATTGTGAGCAAATGTTCCGCTCTCTCTTAATCGGCGTACGGCAAAATACACGTCTATCTGGAACACTTTGGAAGACCTCTGTTTTGATGCAGCTTCATAAGAAAGGAAGCAAATCTGACGTTTCCAACTATCGACCGATTGCCAGCCTGTGGCATACTGCGAAGGTCTTTGAGTCTCTCGTCAGCGACATACTCCGATTTCACTGCAGTCCTTTTTTGCGGTCTTTCCAGGACGGCTTCCTTAAAGGTAAATCGACGACTACAAACCAACTTGAATTCGTTAACCATTCTCTGCCGACCATCGAAGCGGGGAAGCAGGTGGACTGCGTAAGGCCTTCGATAGGATTGACCATGGAATCCTAATCTATAAACTGTCTATTCTTGGGTTTCCTCATGGCTTCGTGGATTGGCTGTCCTCTTACCTGTCTGGCCGTACACAGCGGGTCCTATTCCGTGGTGCTCTTTCAACCAAATCATTGTCACCTCCGGAGTGCCTCAGGGTAGTATTCTTGGCCCCCTCCTGTTCATCATATATATTAATGATGTTTCGCTTCTGCTATCCCATAGTAAAATTTTATGTTATGCAGACGATTCCAAGATTTTTCGCACTGTTATCCGCGAAATAGACTGTGGTCTCCTGAACGCTGACTTGGCTTCGTTCTGTGATTGGTGTTCACGCAACAAGATCTCCTTTCCTCTTCGACTACACTGTCGATGGTGTTGTCTTGGGTAGGGTGGACAGGATGAAGGATTTGGGCGTGGTCCTTAACTATTGCCTTTCTTTCGAGGATCATGTGGACTCAATCCTTGCTAAGGCTAGTTCGAGGTTGGGTTTTGTTAAAAGATGGTCTAAGGAACTTGATGATTCCTACTTAACCAAACTTCTCTACTGCACCTTCGTTATGCCATTTTTGGAATACGCTAGCCCTGTGTGGTCCCCCGTGCCGTGCACGTCAACCGCGTCGAGGCAGTGCAGCGTAGATTCCTTATGTTTGCTCTCCGCGGACTTTCCTGGATTAATCCTTTGCTTCTCCCCTCTTACACCGATCGTTAGTGTCTGATCTCTCTCGACACCCTCGAAAAGAGGCGCACTATTGCCAAAATAGTATTTTTGTTCGATATATTGCAGGGAACGATAAACTCACCCGAACTACTGGAGGCGGTCAACATCTCGATCCCGCAACGCTCCTTAAGAAATCGAGAGTTCCTGTACGTCCCTGGTCATCGAACTCTATATGAGATGCACGAGCCCATCACGTCGATGTCCCGCCTCTTTAATCAACATTTCACCAACTTCGACATGGACTTCTCTGATGTGGGTGATTTGAACACTGTTGATTGCTGCCCCACAGTTATTTTAAGTTTTAGTTTAATAATTTATATATATATATATATATATATATATATATATATAGCGCTGTATTAGTAATTTGTGACGAATCTGTATTGAACAAATAAACAAATAAACGCCTATTTGGAAATCTCTTTTCATATTCCCGTATAGCCTCCGATTCATTTCCGTCAGTGAAACCGTACACGTAAATAATATCCCATACTCTTTAAAAGTAAACTCAGGCATTTTCTTAAATCTTTTTCGTTTGCGTTCTACTTGTACCGACTACTTGCTTGTAAATGTCACGTATTTTCGTCCTATGCCCAGTTTATAGGCAACGATGCCTACTGATTCTCAAATTTTTGCCCAGTTATGGTTTATTATGTTGAAATGAACAAATGCAACAAAAATACCTGATTCACACAACTTTTTGCTGTTTTTTCTTTGTTATAATAACTACAGGTCAGTTCCAGCCTCCAGGTGTTATAAACATATCACTCGAGGTAGTTAATACTACGATCCTCTACGTTAATACCTAGAATTATGATTACACCAATAAGGGTCTACTTTCAATTGTTTGCCAATTTATTCTAAGTCCGTTAATTAAAAAAAATTCGAGAAAAATCAATCAGAAACTGAAAAATAGGAAAATGTAATACTAAAAATTTAACTTTTAAACAGTAC
Organism: Leptarthrus brevirostris; assembly: GCA_964036015.1. Taxonomy (NCBI): domain Eukaryota; kingdom Metazoa; phylum Arthropoda; class Insecta; order Diptera; family Asilidae; genus Leptarthrus; species Leptarthrus brevirostris. Next base: position 132,863,929 of record OZ038372.1, on the reverse strand, counting down.
TGTACAAAATTGAAAGAAAGTATGTCACCTTCGTGAAAAGGGCATTTTATTACCTTAAATTTACTATTAGTTTCATGTCGCTAGGTCGCTACAGTGAAAAGATATTAACAATAAGCTGATTCACGTAGCCCCAAATTCCGAAATTTATTAATTATCCTGTAACGGTGAAAATTACCGCCCCCCCCCCCCCCATACAATTTTCTGTTTGGCTAGGTCAGAGCTATCTTTTAAACTCGTATTGACCTTTAAAAACTATACACCCTGTATAAGTATGTATATTTTTTTTTGTAGTTAATTGCTTTTTGTTTCAGAAAGCAGTAAATAAAGTCGAACATTATTCCATTAAATTTTTTGAAAAAGATTTGAAGGAAATCGTCAAAAGCGAAATTAATTTTAACAAATTTTGGAAACAAGTGAAAAATACTGAAACACATACCTAATGTTAAAAATGCCTTAAATAAAAACTGAATAAAGTGATGTTAAGATAATTTATATTTATTCATTTTGCATTACCTTTTAGAAAAAGTTAGAAAAAATTGAATTTTATGCACATAACATAATCATACAAGGCTGCAGTCTTTTGTTGACTCCACCAGCAGTTGAAAAGCGAGTTAGGGTACAAGAGACCGTTCTAGGAAAAAATTATATAATATAATTATATGCTTTTTTTACGTATTACGAATAATTACATTAATATTAAAGGCCCTTAAAAAAGGACGTTAATAAAAATATACATTGCAAATGCATTTTTGATGTATTGCAAGTTTGTAAACGTAAAGTCAATTCGTCATGAATTTTTAATTCATTACTAGTAATATGTTACATCCGTGAACATGGTCTGTACAAACTAATGCATTTAGTACTGCATATGTAATAGTTTAATGGATGTCGACATGAAAATTGAGAGTGCACTTATTAACAATGTCCATTTCGAAAAGTAGTTTTGTGGCGACTATTATAATAAAATTATATTATTGAATCAGAAGTTTTTTTTCAGTGGTTATCACAATTTCTGCCTAATTCTAATTTTTCCATTACCAACAAATCGAAAGAGATTGCCTAGTCGATCCCTCCTAGGACAACACAATGTTAAATTTATCCTAGCTTTCTTCGAGAAAGTAAGAAATAGGCAATATGACTAAATTCATCGATAATAGTTCCGATGAGGAATGAGCACATACACCAAAGATCAATTTTGCCAAATTGAAACTGCAGATTCTCCACTTTATGCCATAGCTTTATATATAGGCCTTCAACTTTTCACACTTGCTCGTTATTTTAGAATTCAACTGATAACGTGCTGTGAGATTTGAAAACCCAGAGCAAGGCATATTAAGGAAACATGTAAAAGTACAAGAAATTCCTAGAGATAGTATATTATAAACAGTCAAAGCTGCAAGCATCTTTCTAGCATCGCATTAATAAATTTAATACCGACAATACATTATTACCAATTCCCTATCCCTACCACATTTCGAACACTTTAATTCCTGATATAAATTTGTATCCTGACGTAGACCGTCATTAAACCATAAAATTATAATAACCCCGACAAGATGACATTCATTGATCTCATTCTGTATTCCAGCCGAAAGCGATGCTTAAAAAAGGATAACAGGAGGAATGTCCGATATCTTAAGAAGTCAACGAACTCCTTAACAATTTCCAGATGATAGTATATCTATAGAAGTGCCCTAGGGACTTCCATCAAACTTAACCACATCTCATTTTTGAACTTAAATTTACCGTCGATTTTTATGTCTCCAGACAAGCTGTGAAGGCCTTCCAAGACGTGTTAAGAATATCAAGATACTTTACTATCCCCACCCAACCTCAATCCAGTTGAATACAAGCCTGTGGCAGGAAGGAAATAACACCAACTTTGTCTCGTTAAACATTGAACAGGTGATTTTATGCACACGAACTCGTTGGTAGCCATGCAGCGTTTTAGCGGACTTTCGGGAAAGTGCTCCTGAAAGCACACGGTAAAAAGCAATTTAACTTGCCGCACATTTTTCGCGTTCGAGGAGAAACTTTCCAGGAACCTATCCGTCGTTTTTATATCACTTCCGGGGTGGAAACACTTGTTTGCAACTTTGAACTGTTGCCTATGTTAAACTGCAGAATCTTATTATATAATTCTTTAGAAAAATGTAAAACTAATTCAAATTGACATGCCCAAGTGAAAAGTTAATTTTGTAATATTTTAAATTTAATGAAGACTTTTTCAATGGCCTCCCAATAATAATGACTCTTCCCCCACCTCTTTTGAAAATTTGTCTCTGTACTCCATACATACAGGTTGATGAGCAAGGACAATTCAAACAGAGTTATACTTCTTAATTCGGAAAGTGTAAAAGGTAAACAGATTCTGTAATTTCTTTAGATTGGATAAGGAAATAATTAAAGTTAATGCCCCTAAGAGATACTGTAGTAAAAATATTTTAAGTGGCTGTCAGAATTTTAATTAGCTTTCATCTTTTGAGGTCAAAAACTTACAAAAATAGAAGCAGTTACTGAAAAACTTATGCAGAGATGCCGCTAGAAGGTGCTATGATAATTAGCGTGTTAATTTTAAATGGCGTCACTAACTTTAAGAGAACTTTATCCGATAATTTTTGTAAACTTGTACGCGACATGTAAGAAAGGTGTGTCAATAATAACCCGTATTAGGACTGAAAATATAGTGATCCCAGGAATTTCTTTTTTTACTTTTTAACGTTATCTACTTTTTAACCAAGGTTCTAAGTTCGAAATATATTTTTTAGGTTTTATTTTTTTTATGTAGGACCGCAAGCTCCGAGTCTTCTCTATCCTTAATTTTGCGTAAAGGTGACTTTGAAAAATTAAATCTCTTGCTCCTCAATTCCAATATTGGCACTATCCCTGCACATCTTCCAATTGACGTTTCTGTAGAGACGTTTTATTCGGAAATACACGCTTGCCTTACACAATCTGTCCCTCTTCTTTCTTGTAAGAACTGCTCCTCCTCCCCCGTTTGGTACGACAAAGAATTACGCTCTCTCCGCAACAGGAGAAATAAACGTTGGCAAACTTTTCTTCTAACCCAGACTGACTCTGACTATCCTTCCTATTTGTCTACTTACAACTCTTTTTCTGAACGTTGTGATACCCTCTACAATGAGTACCTCCAACGGATGGAAACTAGCCTCATATCCGAACCCAAGCGTTTTCATAGCTTTATTAATTCCAAGAAGAAATCCAATGGTTACCCCTCCACCCTAAAGCTTGAAAATACCTCTTCATCTGATCCTAAGGTTATCGCCAACCTCTTTGCACACTTCTTCAGTAAATCTTTCAGCGACAATTCCCTACAACCTGACCTTTACTACTTTGCATTCTTGGACAAATGCACTCAAACGTCGTTTACATCTTTCGACCCTGACCCCGAACAAATCGCAGCCAGTATTACCGGGCTTGAGGACGACTTTCACCCAGGTCCCGACGGCGTTCCGGCCATCGTTCTGAAAAAGTGTGCCATGCATCTAGTTCAACCCCTTAGTCTGCTTTTTCGCCTCTCGGTCACTCAAGGGGTTTTCCTTCAATTATGGAAAAACTCTTGTATTATTCCCATCTTCAAAAAAGGCTGCAAGAACGATGTATCCAACTACAGACCCATTGCTAAATTATCATCCATACCTAAACTATTCGAAAAATTGGTCTATGATTCCATGTACTTCCACTGTAAGCCTATCTTCTCCCTCTCCCAGCATGGCTTCCTCAAAGGAAGATCTACAACCACCAACCTTACCGAATTCGTCTCCAAAACACTATGTGCCCTGGAAAACGGTAAAGATGTTGATGTTATCGCCACCGATTTTAGTAAAGCCTTTGACAAGATCTCTTTTAACGTTATCCTGTTCAAACTTGATCGCCTAGGCTTCCCTCCTCGATTCATCTCCTGGATTCAATTCTACCTCAACAAACGTCAGTACAATGTTCTTTTCAGCTCATCCATTTCTAACCCTATTGTCGCTCATTCCGGCGTCCCTCAGGCAGCCACCTTGGTCCATTAATTATAATCCTTACAATTAATGATGTTGATCGTGTCATCAAACACTCAGAGTAGTCCATTTATACTGATGACATGAAAATAATCAAACATATCTCCTCCACAACCGACTCTCTTCTCCTGCAAAAAGGCCTCGATTCATTCACCACATGGTGCATGAAAAACTTTCTTGAGCTCAATGTCTCCAAATGCCAGTCCATCTCTTATTCCCGCAAGCGTCTTACCACCACCTCGAGGCTGTACATGTTAACCAACGTACCAGTCCCTATTGTTACCTCTTTGTTTGACCTAGGAATAATCTGTGATAGCGAACTCAATTTCCATTCCCATATTGATAGCATAATCAATAGAGCTAACTCCGCACTAGGGTTTTTAAAGCGCTGGTCTAGAGAGTTCTCCAATCTTTATGTTTCCAAATCTTTCTATATCTCCTTCGTTAGACCTCTCCTTGAATATGCCAGCCAGGTATGGTCACCTACACAAACAACCCACATTAACAGGATTGAATCTGTCAAGCGTAGGTTCCTTCGCTTTGCTCTACGTGATCTTCCGTGGGTAGACAGATTCAACCTTTCACCTTATGAAACCGTCTGAAACTGATCGACAACCGCTAAGTAAACGTCGTGATGTTTCCGACATTCTCTTCATTCATCAGCTATTAGCTGGTGCCATAGACTGCTCTTCAATCCTGCAATCTTCATCCATCTATACCAATCCTCGCAACCTTAGGTCCACTCCCCTTTTCCGACTCGACCGCCATCGCACGAACTACGGTCAACGAAAACCAATTATAAGACTGCTACGAAAAGTCAACGACATTTCCTCCTTTGATTTCCATCTGAGTAAGTCATCCCTTCACAAAGCCTTATATCTTGATCCCGCCCATCTTGATCGTCTTTCTTAATTCTTTTTCATTCCAGTTTGTATTGTAGCTTACACTATCTGTGATGACTTATTATTTATTTATTATATCTTGTAGTATTAGTATTATGTTATACATTGTATTATTATTTTTTTATTTTGTATTATTATGTTATTAATGCAAGCTATTAAGCTTAAATAAATAAATAGTGAAAAAATATGTTCCTATATTGGGGTGGGAAGAGAGAGGGGTAGTTTAACTTCATATCGCGTGGACAGAGTAATATGAGGTGAAATTTTCCACTAGGGAGGTGAAGAGGAAGGGGGTAGTCTACACTGGGGTTGTGTACGGAGGGGGGTTACCTAATTTCTCAATGCACACACCTCTTTGGATAATCCTTTTTTGTTGTATACAGTATGTGGGTATTGCTACTATATGGTAAAATGTTGACCTAGGGTTGGGGTAAGGGGAGGGGTAGCCTAACTTTGTAACGCCTGGACTGATGTCGATGATTCTGAATGCATAGAGTATTTTTTTTTTAGTTTCATAAGGCATATACCGATTTTGATTTTGTTGTACAGAATACGTTTAAATGATAACAATGACTACGATGATTTTCTCTTGCTGTATAGAGTACGGTGGCGCACTGAGGTCATGTCAAGAATTTTCTAAGCTGAGGGTATGAAAGGGTGACCAGGACTAATTTCGTAATATATTGGCGGATTTGGATAATTCTGTTTCCAATCTTCAGAGTGCACTACTTCTGCAACTTTTTAAATTGTTTTGTTCGTACGAGCAGTATTCTTCGCGTCCACTAAATGTGAAGAATAAAATAGTTTTAAAAAGAAAGTTGAACTGACTTCTCAAAAAGTGCTAAAAACACAAAATAATTTTTAATTTTATATCTATTCAGATATTTTGAAGTCGATGCAAATTGAACAAACACAACAACTACCCAATTACAATTGAAGATAATATAAAAAATTACATGAACATTTCAGCTCACGGGATCATAAAGAAGGAGGATTAAATACTTGTGTTGTAGCTGTTTGGTTTGTTTAAATTGCACCGACTTCAAAATGTCGTAATGGATATAAAATTAAAAATTATTTTATGCTTTCTAGCGCTTTTTATGAAGTCGGTTTACCCTTTTTATAGGATTACATCCTTTTGCTAAAGTTCATACCTTTACTTTACCCACTTAAAATACGATTTGACTTCAAAATGGGATTCTGTCTCGATGATGACTTCTTTGCTTGAGTTGAATCTTTTTCACCCAAGTCAAATTATGATGTTGGGAGAACAAAAAGAAGTCCCAGGAAGTCCGGTCGGGCGGATACAGTGAATGTGACCGCATTTTGTATCGAAATTATACATCCAAGACGATTCCGAATGAATGCGATGGCGCGTGTTCATGGTGAGCCGTAGTAAAGCATCTTTTCGCCTACCATAAAAAAAACTGGTTAGCAAATGGTTATGATCTCCTTAAATCAAGAAAAGGCGTTTGATAGCGTCTCGCAGAAGTATCTACTGAGCGCTCCGTACAGGTGGATCGAGAGCATCAGTGGTCTGTATAAAGATTCAGTGATTCTCATAAAGTATCATGGGCATATATTGTCTCCTATTCCGATTCGTCGGGTAATCAGACAGGGATGCCCCTTTTCAGGTATGCTGTATGATTTTTCACTGGAGCCGCTGTTGGTAAATCTTCATCGATCGTTGAGGGAATATAAAGTTCATTTACCATAGACTAATATATGGCCACTTATATTAGCGTATGCTGACGACCTGTCTATTTTCGTCACGAAAGAGAGTCCACTTCCAGTTTCTTGTAGAGTCTTCGAACAATACAAGTGACTGGCGGGTACTAGGATTAACCTTAGCAAAAGCCAAGGATTATGGTGTCGGAGGTGGTTCAATCGAACAGATTCTGCCCTCGGCATACAATGGATGAATACGTACCTGAAGTATTTAGGTGCATATGTTGGGCTCGCTGGCAAAACATGTAATAGCCGCATGGCTTTGCAGAAACTCTCCGGAGCTGTGAATTCGTGACGGACTAGATTGCACCCCCTTTCGCTGAAAAGACGTGCAGTCGCTGTCAATTACTTGATTTCCATCGTACACCTGTTGAAATCGGAGTGCTTTGAAGAAGGCTTCGTGAAACTTCTACAGGCGAAGGTCGGCGACGCCTGCTGTGGGGGCGGGGGGGGGGAGCGCTGAAAGTACGCTTTGCCGACTAGAAGCGGAGGATGGTTTGGGTCTTACAGACATGGTCGTGAAATGTCGTTTTCTTCAGGTGCGAGCTTTTCAGCGAGTGTTCTGTCAAAGAGATAACTTAATTTCGCATCACTGCTCTCCGTCCGCCACCATATTCGCATGACTAGTCCCAGGATCTGATCTCCACGAGTACGACCTAGGGCGGAATAAAACCAACACTTCATTTGCGATCGAATGAACTTGGGTACGGGGAATTCTTAGCAATTCCGATCAGATTTAACCCTGAGTTAGTAGATTGGGTATTTAGTAATGCTCGAGGTGTAATGACCGATAGAGGACAACTTACAGTTCTTGGAGACATTATTGTGCTTCTGGAAACATTACCATACACCTCGAGGATTACGGAACACCGAATCTGCTAACTCAGTGTTAAATCTGAATTGCTGAGAATTCCCCCACACCACACAAATAAACGAATTGTTGGATGCAGCACGAGAGTGTTTCAGTCGCCTCTCTACAAGGGAACCTAACACTGAGTTTATCACCTCCTTTATCACTGAGTTTATCACCCGCTTTTTAGTACACTAATTTCACTTCGGCTGCCCGAGATCTTCCTAGGAGTAAATCCTTCGGATCACTAGACCTATAGATGGCGTGCATATCTTGGGGTATATTTGGAAGTAATTGGGACCATAACTAGTAGAGACTCTGATGTGACATTCAAACTGCTCCATCATAGCCTCTTGCATCCAAACAGCTGTCACATATCGACCGATGAATTCAAACGATCCTGCACGGTTTGTGGTGATCAAGGAGCCCTGTTCTACAGATTCTTCAAATGTCCGACCTTGTGCAATATTAATAATCTTGTTTGCGATATGTGCCAGCTTATCTGCACGACATTCGACCTTACAAGAACATCGGTTTTGCTGGCGCCGACCAACCAGGTGAATTTTTTTGATGAACTTTAACCTAACACTTGCTTAATCAAGAATTTATCCGTACTGTATGCTAATCGAGCATGGGCAATAGCCCACGAACCCACAGTTTCACACACGTGCACTTAAGAAACTTCGTTACCAGATTGATGAGGCGATAACGTCTGGAGTTCCTGACAACGGAGGCCCGTCACATTCAAGTGCACCTGGCAACCTTTATCGTTGGTGCGGAAGTGAATCCCCGTTTTTCACTGCAAATAATAGGCCGCAGACTTGCAGCAGCTTGTCCACGAACTTTGTCATCGCTTTGGTATTGCTACAAGTGCTGCGGGTATGACAAGTCTCACGTTGGAATCGCAGCACTGGGAGGATGATGAGAGCAGTTTGCAGACGACAATGACTCTGCAGACTGGTCCCGCGGGACTGTAAACGGTTCGAAATTTTAGTGCGTTTGCTTAGAACTTTTCTAGTTTAATTTTGTTCACGCTTTCGGTTAATTTTGTTCGTTCGTTTTGGGTTCAACTCTACGTTTAGTTCCGGAATTTTTTTAAACTTTTCTTCGAGATGGCACTCACTTGGAGGCATTTCAAAAGTTCGTCTCTTTTTTTACAGGTTTTTGACTTCAAGTTTTAGAGTTCATTTTATGTAACTTATTTACAGGACAGTGATATATTGAGTCATTTTTTGTTATGTTCTTTTTGATCTTTATTATTATGTTTTTTTAAAGTTAAGGTAGCTAGTTATTGTTGGATTTTTACGCTTTAAAACTATGGGCCAAATAAAGAGTCATAAACACATTAAAAAAATATTTGATTCAAGTTTTAGGTCAATGATTTGTTTAAATTGCACATTTGCAATTCAAACTCTGTATTAAATGAAATAAATAAACAAAACAATACCAAAGCTCCAAAATATGTACGGCTGCTTCATGCGATTCCAAGCCCTTAAAACTACATAGAAAAATAAATTACAAGTACCGTACACAAATAATACTCGCATTCATCCCCTTGTTTGAATTTTTATAAAAATAATCCTTGAAAGCACCTCAGTGTGAATGCAATAAGATTCAACAAATTAAAACGCTATTTCCCGGTGACTTGAGGCATTAATCACTGTTTGAATAAATAAAACCGAAATGCAACCGCAGGAAAACTTAATTTGAGCACTCTGTATGCCGTGCAAAAATGTTGACCAACCATAAATAATTTAGCCTTTGTTATGGTAGTCATTTGTTAGCCCTAAAATATAAGGTAGGGACCGTTGTGTCTTCAGAAAAATGAGCCCTACGCCGTCTGGGCTAGATGAAAATGCCACCAGACACTGCCTAGCCCTTCCATCGTATAAAGATGCAATCACAAATGACATCTTGGTTCCGGTGTGGGCTACTTTTCTGGTATGTGTTATCCCTTAATTCTACATATGCACGACCAAGTAGAGATCTATAAAGGAGAAAGCACATCCAGGTGAGAGGATGTCTGAATGAATGGTGGTTCGTCGCTAGCTAAGGGTAGAAATAACGCCAGTAAAAGAGGATGAAATTTATGGCTTTATCTGTGAGTACACGGAATGCCCACATTATATGAGCGTGTTTCTGACGTTTGGTACACACGGCAAAATAAATGGTTCGCATATCCTGACTCCCCATTTGGATCTTTGTTGCCATTACTGTCCTTTCGTTCTGCTGGTACTCTAGCAGAAATTCCAAATATAAGGGTGGGCCGGTCCTTTCTTGCCGTCGCTTTTGTCTCTCCTGAAAAGGCCACTTTGCGCCTATGTTTTCTGGATGCGGCTAGAGATGTACTAAAGAATCCGTGAAGATGACTTTACCAGGCCCGAAATGAGATTCAGCATTCGGATTTGGTATTCAAATGGGTGGCAATATATTACTTAACTGTATCAGAACGTGAAATGATGTAATAAGAAGCGCCTTATTTATTGTTTTGATATGTCAAAAGTCGACATGAAATGTGTGCGAAACCCTTCCTATTCTCTGTTGAAAGCTATATTTATTACGTTCGTTCAGTTGCCTACAATTTCCGGAAGGTTATTAAATATTCTATTAATAAGAGCAAATGCAATGCTGACATTCTTGGTGTTGTTAGTCAACATTTCACAAATGTAGGAGGATGAACGTAAATATACATTAAGTGACATGTGTAAGTTAACAATTGACATGTTAATCTCATCTTTTCATCTGACCTGTTTAGACTAGGAGAATTTCGTAGCTTCTCCTGGACTGTGGAAAATTAACTTCAAGGAAAAAGACGTGAGGTCCCAAAATAGTGCAGCAGTATGCCCATGTAATGCAACATCTAATAGCGCCAAAAAACTTATGCGCTGAGTCATAACAACGACGACCACATTGACCAAATGTGAATAGTGTTTAGCGCTCTATATGCCCATCTAACGCGAAGGAGTAGATGAAAACTCTTTAAACATTTTTTGCCGACGAGGTATCTTTCTATTCAATAAATGTATGTAGCCAGTGGCGTAGTAACGGGTAAGGGGGTGTTTTGGGGACGAACCCCCCAAATATTCCGTGTTCTAAAAAATTGCATATCACATTTTATCTGATAATTAATTTTTATAACGTATTTTTACAACTTCAGACGTTTGAAAAATTGAGAAATGTAAGTGGAGAAGATCGACTCAAAGGTCTTGCACTTTTTAACCGACATCCCAAAAACAAAGACGTTCTAAGGTCGACGGTTTTTTTTGTCTGTCCGACCGGGCATAATGTAATGCGTCGACCGATTTTAATAATTCTTGTTTTGTTGGGTAGAGTATATTCACCGATTGGTACTATGTCAAAACCTAAATTTTTAACGCGTGGACCGACTTGGATGGTTCCGGTTTTGTTGTACCGAGTAGAAGACACTTAAAAGTGAAAAATAAAATAGTTTAAAAAAAATAATTGTTAATTTTACATCTATTAAAACATTTTGAAGTCGGTGGAAACCAAACAACTACAACAAAAGTATATAATCTTCCTTCCTGAAGTTGGTTTAACTTTTTTATAGAGACATTTAACGGCTGAGGAAGTTATGTACAGATTCGCTCAGATAAATAGAAAATTTGATTTGTAATGTTATAAACCGTTGAAAACTGATGTCGATGTAACTAATGATGAATAGATTGAATTCTTTTGTAGCACTGTGATTTATTTCATCCTGAATATAACAATCATGGAATAGCTTCAATTATCAGTAACTAGCCAAGGTAGTAAAGTGAAGTGAGTAAATAGTCGAAATAATATGTTTTCTTCTCAATTAATTGAAAACTTAAATCTATATTCAACTTTTTCAACTTCGATTATAATTTACGGAGCCCCCTCCCCCTCCCCCCACCACTAAACGAAAAAGTTCCTTACTACGCCTCTGCATGTAGCGGAATCTAACTCTGTAACACGTGAAGCGATTTCGATAATTCTTTAAATATTGTATAGAGTATGTTTCCCCATTTCTACTATGGGTAAAATTTTTAACCCACAAGGAAAAAAAATTGAACTAATATACAATTTTTTTATATATATAATGTGACCAAAGCCTAGGGGACAACCCTTTGTTGCGTTAGCATGGTTTTGGCCGGAAGGGAAGTGAGAAAATTTGAGTCTTGTTTTTGCATTGCTGCGAGCTAGACAACAGCCCAGTGACGGAGTGGATTATTTTCATTTCTTAATAAAAGCTCACGAGGAGACCTGGTCTCGCACCCAGGGCCCTGGCATGGTGGTCGTTGCGCTCAACGAATTCATCCGACTCTGTCCATTTACATTATATAAGTACATAGAGAAATTTAGCAATATATAGTAAGTAGTTACATCTTATACAAGAATTAAGCAGATTAATACTAAATATTGCATGTCATGTTAAGGTATATTCCCAGCAGTAAGGTATATTTTCAGCAGTACCTCTTCATCTTTTGTGGTGAATTTCCCACCACACTCGTCTCATGAACTATCTGTGTGCGGTACAACCGCCTCGGAGCACCATATGAACTATATTGCTCACTGTCAGTTAATGATAAACGCTGAACTAAGGTCTTGTTTCGAGAACAACCCGAGGGACCTATATTAAGAGGATGAACGAATATATTCTTCCAGAAACAGAGTTCTTTAGTTTTATTAATGAGGGGTTCAAACCTATAAATGGCCGTTTTATTTCCCTTACCAATTTACAACTACGTCGGTGATGATAAAATTGTTATCCTTATCAAGATGATATCTGGTTTTTTTAGTACAACATAGTTAGGTCTAATATGTGTCTTATGATGGCGTGTCATGTCTGTAAATATGTTCAAATTGCACTTCGTCTCCTTGAGTCGAAGCTCATAACTTTGGTTTTAGCAGTATTTGGCTTTAGCAACAGTGCTCCGGAAATTAGGTCTATATGATCCTGTTTGTTGGATAGGAGACATATATCGTCACATGGTTTAAGTAAAAAAAGTATCCGCCGTGATGAGTAGTCATCTAAGGCGCTGCGCAATACGTCATTAATGACAGCCTGGAAAAGCAAAGGCGACAGTCTGCATTTTGTCTCACTCCGTTTAGCACTTGAAAAGGCTCCGACAGTTTTCTCTTACAACTGCATACATATAATTGGTCTCCTGTGTATGATTCCTTAATGATGGTGGTAATTTTGTCTGGGATGCTTCACCTACGTAGAGCTGCCCATATACCTATACTCGCGATTAACACTGTCAAATGCCTTCTCAAAATCGACGAAGATTTGATGTAAAGGGGACCTCCATTTCTACAGATAGCAGAGATGTAAAAGATCGTTATATTTCTAAAGAATAGACTCCAAAAACGCCTTTAACCTTTAGCGTCAAAGGCTCCATTCACAGACTTCTATGTTGATGAAATAGTTTTTTAAAAAAAAAGGTTGAACCGACTTCACAAAAAGTGCTAAAAACATAAAATAATTTTTAATTTTCTGTCTATCACATTTTGAAGTCGGTGCAAACAAACCAACCACCACCCACACCCCAACAAAAATTCAAAATTCTTCTCGTGGTATCAACCAGGGAACATACTCTACCCAACAGAAAAAAATTATCCAAATCGGTCCACGTGTTACGAAGTTATACTACCCCCGCCCTATCTCCCCCCCCCCCTCCTTCTCCTTCTCCTATTAGCACTGGGGAATCATACTCTGTATAATAAAATAAGAACCATCCAAATCGGTCCACGCGTTACAAAGTTAGGTTTCACCCCCCGCATATGTTAAATAAATTATTATAGTCTCCCCTACTTCATATTTTTTTTGTAAAAGTAAAAATAAGTCAAAAAGTCAGCGGTGGAGTAAGTGATAACGTGTCAGTCTACCAATCCGGAGGTGCCAGGATCCAATCCCACCACTGGCTGCGACATATAGTTGTTTTCTGACAACAGATTACGAAATGGGCATTGGCTTACAGAAAAAATGGCAGCGGTTCGGAATCCACTTTAAATTATAGGTCCACTTACAATCGTTGTCTCGAATCGATTAGGTGCATTCAACCAATAATATTTGTTAATTTTCCGTCCTTTTAAAATTCGCAGAAATTTGAATTGTTTTATGGCTCAGTAGGCACATTTAAAAAAAAATATGAAATGCACTACCAATAAAAACAATGAAATATGAGTTTATTTTGGCCAACACTTTTAATGTTTTTTTTTTTTAAGAAAAGCTGTTTAGGTAATTCGGTAATAATTTTTGCTGCTACAAGCTGAGAGGTCTTCTAATTTGGAAAGGTGGCCGTCATTAGCACTCATAAGCCGTCATAAGAAAAGAAATTTTAGTTTGTGAAAAGTTCACATACAAATCATTTCACTTTAATTTACGAAAATTTATGAAAATACCATTTTGCAATCACTTTTTCCCCCAAGAATGTTATTTATGTAAAAACGTATTAACGTAAATTATTACGCTTATTGTATTAATATTAGTTATTATTAATAACTGGAGGATTTTGTTTTACAAAGGAAATTAAAATGAAGTGTGAAATAAAGTACATAAAGAAGCGGACAACTGAAAATAATTACTCGCATTTTGACATGCTTTCTAACATTATTTCTTTTGACTCTTTTAACTTTGCTCAATTGTTAGGAAAGCAAGTGTAAGCACGGAAGTAATAAAAGACCACTATGTTTTGCTTTACATAATTTACTCTTATCACCACGTAACTGAAAATGCTTGCACCTGTACAAATAATTCTTAGACGTCAGTTTGTTTTGCAAAATGAAACCAGGCAAAATGATACATTCTAATTAGTCATAAGCCCACTAAAGTGGACATCAGTTCAGTAATTTCTTACCTCAAATCGTGATAGAATTATTAAAATAATTTTTGCAAAAAGTAAGTTTGTGAAATTAATTAATTGTAAGGTTCCGAAGTGTATAATTTATAGCAGTGAATAGAAAAAATAAAACGTTTTTTAGTTTTGTCAGAAATTATTGATTAATCAGGCAATGCTTATTCACACCTGAACAAAACCAGTTTTGATCACCAGCTATTCCAAAATTTATTCGTCAAATGTGAATTCTTTCTAAAGTGACCCGAACTTAACTTGTTTCATTAAAGTGTTTTGCAAATTAATTCAATGTCGGTGCCAAAATTTATTTTAAGTTCAGTTTTTCAATAATTTCAATGTTAAAAATTTTACAATTGTTGAATGGCTCTATGACAATATTTACAAAATTGTTAAAAATAAAATTATTTAACTAAAACTTAATCATTGGAGTAAAGATGAAATTATTTTTCTGTTAGCTTGAAGTAATTCCTAATGAGATGGGAAATGATTCCTAGAATCTCCCAGTTTACCCAGATTCAAGTAAAACTCATAGAGTCGATAAATTCAATGCAAAATACAATTGTTTTGACTAGTTTCCGGAAGAAAGATGTAGACATTTAATGACATTTACAGAATTTCGTTTAGATGAGCAGTATTCATTACATTTTGGAATTAATTACAATTTAATTTCATTTACAAGGAATGATTAGTGTAACTAATTTATAATTACAAAAAGAATTGGAAATATTGTCACCTAAGTATTTTAAATTATTTTATTTTAATTAAAATGTTTTTTTTGCACGTTTTTATTTGATAGTACAACTCTTCAAGAGTATCCAGTTAAAATTTGAGGTCGATTGGAGCAGAACTGCCGGAGATACAGTGCCTCGGGTCTCCCTCCATTCGATCCATTCCGTATACAAAAGAACAGTGCTTAAACTTTAAACGCGTTTTTCTCGAATAAAGCATTTGTAAAGTCGGTGGACACTGTAAGTCAAAATCTACTAGACCGATCCTCTTCAAATTAATACGTAAAATATGAGGTAATGAGGTCGAGATTTTTTTTTTGCATTAGAATTAGTTTTACAATGACAAATATACTGATTTTTGCCTCTTTTTTTTAAAAAAAGATTCGTTGTTTTGAATTCGAAGTGATGCCAAAAACTGAAAAATAGTCAAAAAAGAAATTTCAACGTCATTACCTCGAAAAACTCATAAGCTAACCAAATACTTTCGATTTTTTGATTTCGGATGATCCAGTGATGATTTGCGAAGATTTGCTCTCAGAAGATTATTTTTCAATATTTTACGCTAAAAATGTTACTGGATATTCTTGAAATGATACTTTATTATGTGTTCAATTTTTATAAATTAATTCAATTTACCATATGGTAAAATAAATTATCAAAAATAGGCTTAAAATGTAGCGAATTACCCCCCCCCCCCCCCCCCCCCCCCCCTTAATGGAGTAAGAAAGAAAAACATTCCGGCCAAGTGAAAACAAGACTCGCGCCCCGAGGGTTCCGTTCCTTGGAAGGTTACTGATTTCTAAAAAACTTTGCTAGTTGGAGACATCGCTTTATTTTTCCTGTAATATCTACAAAAACTTTTGTGACCGCTAATTATTTCAGATTTTTCACTTTTTGCTTTTTTTTATGATATTGCAAAAGCTCAGGGGATGCCTATAATGCTAAAGCACAGCCTTGGCAGGAAAGGAATTAAGGCTGAGTAAAATGGGTTAGGTTTCGGACTCATAAGAGGGAGGGAAAAACAGAAGATGGTAAGCTGTTCCTTCGGGCATTTACCACAGTGAGAAAAATTTTTTTCGTAAAAAAATGAAATTTTTAGGTACCTACTCTAACAACAAATTAAAATTAATTTATAAATTTTTTTACAAAAATTTTCTTTCTCACCCGAGCTGAAGGCGATGTGGTCTTTTTTTCTTTCCTCTCGTGGTGCAATTACTACTTTTCTTTATTTAATAATTGGATCATAAGGTGGCATCTTTGAAATTTATACATTTTATTTGCACCAAGTTCATTGTTTTATAAAACGAATTTTTTTTCATTTATTCAGTTATTTTCAACTTGTTTACTGATAGGGCTATAGAGTTAATTTTCACTCGTTTTATGAGCCTTTACTGATTCCTTACTTGATTTTACTATTTAAGATCATAACTAATTTTTCCTAGGTTAAAGAACCAAATTTTCTCGATTATAGAACAAATTTTTCATTTTCCATTTATATATTTGCTAAGGTTTAAGGTTATAGAACTTATTTTACCCTGATTAGGAATTGAGGTTAAAGAAATATT